>CM072154.1:1377118-2032118 GCA_036850595.1 Rhyacichthys aspro
CATAAGGGCCCAAACCATGGTCCTCTGCATTAAAACCACCTGTTGTACATATTGAGTTAAACACCAGTTAACTGTTTACTGATTCAGACTGAAGGTGTCTCCTCCTGATTCAGCTGTATAACGAGTGCAAGTGAGTACCAGGTAAAATTGTAGATTCAAAGACATAAACCCAGTCAGCTTTGCCCGTATTTAGACTCTTTGCCTTGATTTGAGCTCTGGATGTTTGAGTTTGTTGATGCTGTTGAAGAGTGGGCTGTGATTGTGACTGACAGGAACTGCCTGTTGTGTGGAATATATTATACAACCAGAGAAGGTAAGAGATTATCTGCTATTAATAATAATGAAGTCGGCTACTATATGTTAATATTGTTATATGTAAAGTTGGTGTAGATGAAGAATAGCATGGTTTTGGGATTTGTGTCCATCTGAGCGTTGCGCTCAGATGGACTCTGGTTTCAAACTGCATTTTTGTTCCGGCAACTAATAATTTAGAAATTAAGCACTGAGTAGTAATTAGTAGTAGTGAAAGGTGATCGCTGCAGCCTCCAAGACCTGTACGTCTCCAGCTTGGACATGGACTATTTGAGCTTTATTCAATAAATAAATTGAATTGGCATCCTTGGTTTTCTGTGTTTTGTTGTTCGTGTCAATTAATTCGAGTAAGTTGAGTTAGCTGAGTAAGCAGGCCACTGCTAGAGAAAACATACTTTATCCAGATCCAGAAACAATATACAGTCCACTAAATAGAGAAAAAGTGTCATGATATATGAAGTGTTTATTTGGTTTATTGTATTATGTGATGTTTTGTATAGTCATGTCAGGTACAGTTGATCTCCTTTCAGTGATGTAACTGAACATCACTGAAGGAGACTCTTCACAGAGGCCTCAGTGTCCGTCCTGAATACATAATGGATTGCTCCACTGTCTCTGTGTTCACAGTTGCACTCAGAGGAACTGCTCTGTTGAGTTTTTACACAACACACTAACTTTACATGACTGTTCTCAGAGAAGTAACAGTGTGATAATTTGTACAGTAAATAACCTTTACTGTATTGTGGTCTGTGTCTAATGTAAACAGAGCACTGTCTGTACATTTTACAGACGCTGGTTGCAGGCTGTGGTTGTAGAAGTTCTCCTGAAGTCGTCCTGTTTTGCCTTCTCTTCCTAAATGAACAGAACAAATAGAGAATATAGACTTTATATCAGTAAAATAACCACTAAACCACTGTGTGCAACAGCCTGTATATGTGTTACTGTATGTAACACGTTTATTCTCTACACTTTCCAGACCCTTACGGTGATGTAATATGCCCTTGGTTTTTGAACTTTTATTGGCTTTATTATTTCTGTAAATGTATCCAATTCTGGTCTACTTCTAATGAAGCATTATCTTGTCCTGTGTTCACAAACCTGAGCACAGCACTGACAGAAACTAATGTCAAATGTTTTGAACAAGCATTACCTGTTACACCTCCCTTTACGAAGCTGTGAATGTCTGTAAACCAAGCTAATACAGAAAAACACACTGATAAATACATTTTTACAAAACATATATTGCTCTGAGAAAAGAGACAATAGTATGCAGACCTATAAAGCTTGACAGAAACTACATTTAATGATTTACTTCAGTGTTTTTGCAGCCAATGGAGGGTGAAGGTAATAAACTTGTTTTATGTTATAGCAGTATGAATACTAGTTTGTGTCTCACTTTTTACTTCTACTAGACGTTCTTTCAAATGATTGGCAAAAATTAAAGCTAGAATTTTGTAATCAACATTTAAAAGAGTAACTGGTCTCTGTTTTTTTGTTTTGTTTTAAAAAAAAATAAGGGGTCAGGTTTGGGAATAAAGCAGATTGTTTCATAGTAACTGACTTGTCTTCTTGTGTAATGCATTGGAATGAATAATGGGTTCTCAAGGATCTCCCAAAAAATGTTGATAAAATTCTACAGAAAGTCCATCACAGCCTGGGGATTTTTGTAATTAATTAATTTCTAAAATTTCTTTTTGTTATAGGTTACACGGTTACTTGAATTAGTTTCCCTTGTTATAACCATTTGCTTTGGGACTTTATGAAGGCTACTTTTACCATTTCTTTGTACATTTTATCTACTTTTTCTTTTAGCTGTTTCCTTTTTATTTCTTCTTCATTAAGATTATTTTTAATTATTAATGCATTTAGTTCATCCATAATACTTACTTCTTTGGCTATGAAGTTTCTTTATTACGTTTTATTCCAATGTCTCTTATTTAAAATTTGAAATATTCCCATTTCTGTATGTGACTGAGCACAATTTTTTAAAGATGTTTTTGGCTGTTTTTTAAAAAAAAAACTAAATCAGAGAATTTATTGTCTGTAAGTAAGTTAGTGTTTAGTTTCCAAAATCCACGTAAATGATTGTTATTTTGAGTTAATCCAGTTAAATGGATTATGACAGATTGGTGGCCTCAAAGTGGGGCATAGCTTCCTTAACAAACTGTGAACAGGATAGAGATATAAGCCATAAATTTATTCTGGAGCAGTTTAATCTACTGCGATTGCTCCAAGTATATTCTTTTATGTTGGATTTAAAAATTGCCATACGTCAACCACAGACGGTTGTTCTGTCATAAAAGTTGTGGTTTCGAATCTAGAGGCTGGGATTGGTTTGCTTCTATTGAATCATCAGGTATCTTATGTCTGTTTTGAATCTCTAATAGTTGTACTGGTACATAATTGTGTAAACATTGTTTTGGCTAGGATTGAGTTGTTGTGGCTGTACAAATTGCAGACTATAAAGTAAGAGTTTTCTATTTGTAAACTTAAAATTATCCATCTGCCTTCCTCTGAGATTGTGGAGTCAATAACATCTCCTTAAAATGTATTAAGTAAAATGGCGACCCCTGCTGAATGATTAGAACTATGACTAAAAAAAGACTGACCCCCCCATTGTGATTTCAAAAATGTCACATTGTCAACTGAATGCGTTTCTTGCAAACAAATAAGTTTTGCATTTTTCCTTCTGCAATACTTATTCTCACATAAGCCCCATTTAAATAAATTATTTTTAAGAAACTGAAATTAACTGTAATATAAATATAACACTATACAACATAAAGTGACAATTACCTGGATACCTAACCAAGCCGTGTCTTCATTTCTTTACCATCTATTATTACTATGGTTACTGCTCTAAACTTAATAAAACTAAAATCACTACATAATCCGAAACACACACACACACACATACACAAAACTAACCGGCATGCACTGCGCACCCATCGGGAATTAAGCAGGCCTGGCACATCTCGAACACACCGGAAGAGTTGTACAAACTTGAGTGGCTGTGGCTCGGACTTTAAAGGAAAAAGTTCAGTCGTGTAAAGGTCTCCTGCTCAAGTCTATCTGACTCCTTCTTGAGGTAAGTAACAATAACAACACGGTCCGAACAACGCCGACATTGTTGTGTATATCAAACCAGAAACTGTGAGACGATGTCGAGTAGTTTTCTATATATAATATAGTAATAATCTTTTTCTGGTTTTTCGGTTTATACAAAGTTAATAGCCTTTTACATCTGTTCCCACCAACTCAGGAAGCAGGTTTGGGGGTTCAGGACGTGTGCAGGACCCATACAACTGTTTATTCTGAAGAAGGAGGACCAGAAAACAAGTTTAGTTTGCTTTCATTTTCACTTCACGGAGATTTTCCTCATTAACTTGGACACAAAAAGCTTTGTTTTTGCAGATTTTACTGCATTTAATGCTTACTCGTGTATATAAACGTATAAATATTCGAAATAAGAAACTTAAGTGCGTATAAATCAAGCGGCTCAGACACGCCCTCATAAAGAGTCCCCACGTAAGGACGCCATCATACAGTGATATACCTCCATTCACCAGAGGGCAGGCTCCAAAAGAAGAATTATATTGTAAAATCCAATTGCGACTTTACAAGTGTAAAAAACCCTTTTACAGCTTGGTACAAAAGATGGTTCTAGTTTCTAGAGCTGACTTCTTGTTATGTGACAACTCTGGGGGGAGTGAATTTTTTTTTAATTCTTTGGTTTGCCCTCAGTTTAACTTTAGAGTTATGCAAAATTAAGGGAGTGGCTACTTTGATTGACAGGGTGTCATTTTGCGTGGGCCATGGCGGCCGCTATCCTGTACGGTGCTAACGCTAGCTGCTAGGTGTTAGGTGTGTCATTTTTTGCTCTTCAGTTATTTTTCTGTAGTAGTATGTGCCCTTCATTAACAGACCGTCCAAGAAGCTTGGCTACAGTCTTTTTGGTGAGTAACATTCAAACTGTATATTTGCTTAAGTCTTTATTAACAATTTATTTTAGCAGATATGCTAACAGCCCTTCAGGCTATTACCAGAGTTATCAAAGCAGTTAAAACCAGTCTCAAAACGAGATGGAAAAGTCCTATATATGTTGAATTTCAAGGAATATTTCTATGTTTATGTTAGACCTGGGGAAGTGCAGTCTCATATAAAAAGATGTGGTGGCATTATTTTAATTGTTTATTAAAGGTCCCATATTATGCTAAATCGACTTTTCTGAGCTTTTAACCATGTTCTAATGTTGTTTCTACCTCAAACACATACCCAAAGTTGTGTTTTGTTTCATTCGCGCATGTTTAAGTAATTTATTTAGTTTGAGCTACAGTCCCTAAAACGAGCTGTTTCACGCAATGACGTCAATAAGTGAAATAAACCACTCCTCTCCAGGAAGTGCTCCTCCACACTCCTCCTGCCCCTCCCTCCTGCCCCTCCCTCCTGCACTGTCAACAAGTGCCGTGCTCTGCAGCTCAGACACAGAGAAGCATCGCTGCTACTGTGTTAGCTTACTTACCGTCAGCAACATTCGGCTGTGGGAGTTTTACTGCGTTGTTTTCTCTCCCAAAAAGAATTAACATGTAAGAAGTGGTTGGAGTTTATTATTCGAAACTCCCAGGGTAAAGTAGCCAAACAGGTTTTTGTCTGTAACCAACACTTCACTGAAGACTGCTTTGAAAACCTCAACATCGTCCAAACAGGACATGGCAAAAGTTAATTTTAAAAAAGGGTGCTAATCCCACTATAAAAGACACCGAAGAGGAGCCCAGAGCAGTAAGTACTACTATATTGCTAATGATAATTTCGAGTAGAGTTTTGTATAGTTTCGAGTTTTGTATAGCTTATGTTTAAAGATAATATCTTTGTTTTCATTCTTTATAAAACGCAAAACTGCTGCTCATGTTGCTAAAGCACATTTTGATAATTAGCGGCTGTTACCTTTTCACGGCAAAAACAACGAGGTGTGAAAAGTGTCTGTAGGTTGTAGTCACATTGTCTAGTTGATTAGACCGTCGTCTTACTGTTGTTATGCTAACAGTGTGTGTGAATAGGGTTAGATGTGTTTGACCCTCGTTTCTTATCACGCTCTTAGGTTAGACAATGACAACTGAGTATCTGTTGTATTTTCCAGAGCACTTCTCAAGAATCATCCAGCTTCACAGAACATACATTTCACCAACCAGAAGCAGCAGTAAATGTACAGACAACCCCTGCATTGGTGCTAACTTGATCTGTGGCTACACAGTTATCTGCAAGCAGTCTGAGGTTACACCACTTCAGAAGTAAAGGTAAACAATGCAACAAAAACCCAGATCATATGAATTATACAAAAAATGAACAACAACATAAGAGTACACACAAAAATGTAGGTCTTTGGTGTGTTTTTAGTCATGCATTTCATCAGGCATCCATAGAGCATTAGAGCTACAAGTACTCAATACTTTATCAGATTAGAAGTATGTTATTTTACAACAATTCAATGAAGAAAGAAATAGCACTGTCTGTTAGATCAGAACAGCTTGTACACAAGATGAATACATGTCCCCAGTACGAAGCCAGTTTCCCAGTACCTTTTTTAATTCATTTTGCATATAGTGTATGTACATTCTTTACAAATTACAACAAACATTCACTTCAGGAAATTACGGAGCCTGATATAACCTGATGTGCCTCTTCCAGACTTGGTGAAGAGCAGGAGACAGAAATGTTCAATGTTACATACTAATGTATGTTTTTCATGTTGATTTAGCTCACTTAATCATCTTTAAATGTGACACACTGCTGTTGTTCTATCACAGGTGTCCAAGCAGCTGTTGCCACTACAAATAGGAGCACACAGGAGGGAATGACCACTCTGATGCTTGCTCCGAGAAATCCCCAGCACCAGCTCACAAAACTCCTGCATGCAACAAACCTGAGTCGCCTGGAAGAAGAGACAAAGATGTTTGGCGATATGCTCCTTAGCAAAACCTAAATAATTTGTATTTATGTGGATTTTATAATAAAAAATGTATGATTGGAATTACACCAGTCTTTTAAATTAGCACTTACTCTTCTTCTGTTCTTCTTCTAACTGGTCCATAGTCTGTACGATAAATGTTATTTATATTTTGAAGAGTATATATGTTCAAGCAGTTGGCCTCCAGGCCAGGATGTGCTGTAATACACGGAGGAGGAGCAAGAAGCTGATTTATTTGCCTTAAAACCTAAAAATGAAAAATGATGATCAGTATTTACAGTAATGTAAAGCTGCATTTACATTTACAAAACTAATTACATGTAGTTTTCATTTTACTACAAGGTTGCAGGAATGCTATCATTCATAGCATTTTATTATAACATCAGCAGTCTTGTGCTGTAAGCCTGTAAGTATGGGTGTGCACCATAGTCTATTTGAAAACAACATAACGTGGTAAGACAGGCATAATAGTTGAAACTTTATTACACAAATATTACTGCATAGCTCTACATATTGCTAGGCTACTTTATTATAGTTCTTTCAATACACTGCACAACAGCTCCTTAGGAGTCTCCAGGCAGCATACATTCTCAACTTCAGTAGGCATTGTACGGTCATTTCCACATGTGCACCGATAAACAGAAGCAGTTAACACGCGCTATGCTACGGGCTACACCATAGAAACATACACAATAAATAGTTTCTCATTTACCAAGCAGAAACGTCTTGTAGAAGCCTTCGAGGTCTTTGTGTTTGCTCATGTTCTTCGAACTCAGAGTCAGACTCTGGGTCGAAGATATACGGCTCAGTTACTCTCAAAGCCATTGCTGAAAAAGTTATTACTACGATGTACCGTGTTTACTTCAGTCTGTTTCCAGCGGCAGTTCGTAGAGGTACCGTGACGTCAGACAGGAAGTGGGCGGAGCCAACACGGAAGAGCTGAGCCTTAAAGTGACAGCCCCAAATCAGACCGTTCACTTTGGACTCATGATGAGAGCTCATTCAGACCGCTTGTATAAGATCATTATTGAGTGTTTCATGTTGCAGAACGTGATATGGTAACCTAAATGTATCCAAAATACACTGTATAAAGTTCAAAATAGTATAATATGGGACCTTTAAACTGACTTTGTGTTTTGTTTCCTGAAGGAGGTGATTCAGACAAACCTGACCAGTGTGTGTTGAAGACCAGACTCCTGCCACTTTGACTTTCATCTTCTCTTTCATCAGACATTTTACACAACATAGAATAACAAGCATTTGTTTTTGTGCATTACAGAAATGCTATCTTAATGTACTATATATTACAATACATACTTTTTCACCTTACTTTCCACATGTGCTGTCACAGTTTGCAGTCAATTAAAAATGAACAATGCATGGCCTCATTTTTTATTTTATTGCACTTATTTTTCACACGACTTCCTAATTGTGGCCTGAGCATAAAATCCTTAAGTTTATTTAGGGTTCTCATTTAAGATCATTTTAAAACACTCTCAGGCAGCAGTTAAAGACAGTAAAGTAAACTGTGTTCATAAATGTTACATACATCAGAAAATATAAAGAAAAACGTATTTAATCTGTTCACATTCTGGTTGATACTACCTTCAGCAGTTAATTAGTGGGAGTAAGTTTTTATCAAATCAGACTCATATGTTAAATTATGTAGACCATGTCTAGTTTAAAAAGAGTGCAGAGCCATTATGAACAGTAAATATTAGTACTTAGGAAAACACATATTCTGAGGTATGGCAGACATGATCTTTATTTTCAAGAAGCTGCAGGTGAAGCTGGTCCATGTTCTTCTTTGTCACAGGTTTGACACAGGTCTAATCTTCATGTAACTGCTCCACAGAGGTTCTTTCTCACAGGGCACACACAGACAAAAACAAAAAACAGTATTTAATGTTTAGCCAATAAAACATGTAGAAATACAAAGCTGTTTCTGCACAGTAAGTAACTCTGAGATTATACGTGTGACTAAATACTTGTATCCTTCTTAACTTAAACACTCAATCAATGTCACACTAAGAAAAAAAACATTAAAAGTGGATCTGAGTGTTGCTTTATCTATAGTTTATTTGTAAATGGAAAATACAGGTCTTTCTAAATGCTGCACATTTGCAGGGGTCCTGGGTTTAGCGTTATATGAACTAAAAGATCATGGAGGCATTATAAATCTAATATATGAATATCTTCACCTGTTATATGCTTAAACATTGCTGTTTTATTATTATTATCATCATCAATAAGAATGAGGCTTTATTATTTTACTGTCAAAATGTGCCTCCCTCAAATACTAAAGCCTTAATGTACAGAAGTTGCAAATTAGGGACAGATATTTAAACAAATATGAAGGATATAATGAAATAACACAAAAAAAACCCCACAGTTTATTTTTTAACAGAGCTAGAAAGGTTTATCAGACTAAGATGAAAATTTCCTCATGCTTAAAACTATGATATATTATGAATAAAAACGCTTTAATTTTGATAATAATGATCTGAAATTTACAGCAGGAGTTAAATTAAACTTTGTTGTAAAGTTTGTGGACTTACCCCGAGCTGAGAGACGACAGAGTGAGAGGCCTGATCCACAACAGTTAGCAGCAGCCGTTAGCACGTCATTAGCCGTTAGCTTGTTCAGCTCCGGTCGGCTCTGAGATGAGGGGCGTGTTTCTGAACCGCGCATTTGAAAAGCCCGCCCAGGAGCAGTTTAGACGCTGTCCTCTCTGCCCATTTTAGTAATATCCTCCATAGGAGGAGTCAAAATATCCAAGATGGAACCACCGTTCATTGGCGGTCATTTGGACGAATTAGACCAAATGGAGACATTGCTTCCATTATTTATACATTCTATGGTATAAATCTGTATATTTTTGTATTACTTTGAAAATACGGATGCTGTGCTCGTTTTGGTTTCCGTTCTGGTGCGATCTGATCTGTGCAAATTGATGCGGACCGGCTCCGCCATCAGAGAAAAATAGAACTGCTGTGTATTTCGTCCGATCTGCTGCGCACTGTCGGATCGGAGCTGCAACGCAGCAGATGCAGTGGAAATGCTCTCACTGAAAACAACGGATGCGTATTTGCTTACAGTATTCATAGTGACAGGCTTTCAGCTGGAGAAGCCGCGCTTTGTAAATTATGATCAAGATAATGAGTGGAAACAAGTCGCCTTTTATTGGACTATTTGGGTTGTCACTGATGACTGTTACTTCTTATAACAAGGAGACTATGTTGTGTATGTTTACGATGCACCTCTTGATGTGTGTGTGTGTGTGTGTGTGAGAGAGAGGGAGTGTATATAATAAAAAAAGCCTAATTGATTGTTTTGTCGAGAGAGTCGAGGCTAATAGAAAGGGGAGCAAGAACATACACATTTTATGGCATTTTCTTGTTTCACTTCACTGGATCATGGGTTTTCAAAATACACTGCCACCTAGATTTAACTAAGCAAATAGGCAAGAGCCTCCCATACAAGATCTTGGCAAAAATTCAGGTAATTCTGGAAGGGAATAACAACAATGCATGTCATAACATTTATTCCCATCCAGAGTTCAATTAATCTTTCACCAAGATTTTGTATTGATGATGAGAGAGCTGACCACTGCGCAAAGTCTTCTCCAACACATCCCAAACATTCTCAATGGTCTGGACTTTGTGGTGGCTGATCCATGTGTAAAAATGATGTGATATGCTCCCTGAACCACACTTGAAATGAGAAACTACTCAGCTGGCCTCAGTTGGCAACAAGTATGTTGCCAGATGAAGCATAATCATCCATGTGGTAAATATTCAATGGGACACTCCTGCCAATTTGCTTAGTTAAATCTAGGTTGTGAAAAAGGGATTTTTGGTGTGTTTGGTCCGCATTTTAAAATGCCAGCTGTGAACACTCGGTGGACTGGGTCTTTTTGCTTATGGATTGAACTAAATGGATTTTGTTTCCTGTTTTGGTGTGAACTAATGAAGCGGGCCACAAGTGTGCACCCTTATAGCCCACTTTTCTGAAACTGTGATAGCTCACTCTATTACTTCCTTTAGTAATCAAACCATACTTTGGAAAGGCTTCTATAGTGAATCACTGTAGATTTAATTTGTGTTGCCACAAACTAGTGATTGTAAAATTCTAAAAGCATTTCTTTATTATCATTTCTCTGCACCACTTGAAATCCTTGAAAACACAATTTAGAAAGCGAATCTTAATAAGGTTGCTTATTAATGATGGCCTTACTAGTGGGACTCTGAACCAGAAGGAAATGTGACAAAAATGTGGCCAAACTCATAAAGCAACATCACAAAGTCCAAGTCAACAACAAAACACGTAAAGAGGTTCAAAGCTAGACTGCTTGGTTTGTAAAATGCTGTTTTTAAAAGATTGCATCAGTCTGACTGTACACATTCTGGTTCAAGTGTTTGTATGAGCTGGCTTTGTTTTAGTGCATATAAAACCCACAAGTGCAGTGTGTGAGTAGTTTTTGTGTGTGCAGGAATGGCTCTGATGGACGGGTTGGAGATCAACATCCCACAAGAGGCTGAAGTGAAGCACATCCCCCTGCAGAGTTTACCCAGCTCTGTATGGCAAAAAATGTTGGATAACGGGAGCTCCAGGAGCATCCCAGATTGCATATGGATTTGTCCAGCCTTTGTCCAGAGGAAAGGCCAGAAGGACACACCTCAGGCCCAGGTTAAAGTGAGGGCGCACAAACTGAAGGCACTAGTGGACCGTTCCAGACTCCAAGGTTCAACTGTTCTAATGTCTTTTGTCACTGCTAACTGCACGGCATTCAGAGTCTTGAGGGAGACCATGCCTGTAGTCTCTTACCGAGCATCCAGCAGCTTAGCTCAGATCCCCCGTGGGAAGCCATCCAACACCCACCTGGATGCTGTTATTGTCCATGATGGCCATATTTATCTGTCTGTTAAAAAATGCGGAAAAAAGAATCCGTCTGAGGCACAGGTAGCTCAGCCCTCCCCAGCTCCAAGGCCTCAGAATAATAAGGTAACACTCTTACCTTTACTTACCTCTTATCTTGTTCTTACCTTGTGCTTTAAACTTTTAAAGTCAAAGTGTTATATATACACACGTGTATTCACAATGTACCTAAAACGAATTGCAATGATTTTATTCACAATAACTAAGCATATCAGCAACACATCTTAAAAAAGTTGGGACAGGGCAACAAAAGGCTGGAAAAGTAAGTGGCATTTTGCAACTAATGAGGTTTTAGACTGGATATACTCTATACTTTTTCTAAAATTGTTCCACAATTTAACCCCCATTTTTTGGTTAACCTCTGCACATCTTTACTTCTGAGAGACTGTATTTCTAAAAATGCTTCTTTTATACCGAGCCATTTTATCTGTTGCCAATTAACCTAATTAGGCTTACTTTGTCAGCCTTTTGCTGCCCTGTCCAAACTTTTTAGAGATGTGTTGCTGCCATCAAATTCAAACTGAGCTATTATCAAACTGTAAAACGTCACAAGTCTCAACCACTGATATGTTGTTCATATTCTATTGTCAATAAAATATGGTTTTAGGGGGCGCAGTTACTCAGGACGTGGGCCATGCTATAACCTAAAGGTTGGCGGTTCTATACAATTGTTGTGTCCTTGGGCAAGCCACTTTACCCACATTGCCTCCAGTGTCTTTGACAGTGGTGTATGATTGTGATGGTGTGTCTGGTGGTGGTCGGAGAGGCCACAGGTGCAGTATGGCTACAGAGGTACCATCACAACCAGTGTGTGATTGTGGAGCAAATGAACAATAGACTCAATTGTAAAGTGCTTTAGGAGCCTTGAAAAATGGTATAAAATGTAATCCATTAATATTATAATTATTAGGAGATTAGCAAATAGATGTATTATGTTAATTACATTTTGCAGTGTCCCCACTTTTTCAGAATTGGGTTTGTGTTTATACACACATATTATAGGATGTAATGGTCAGGTAGGGAGTAACTGAAGACATATTACCACTCTGCCCACTACAACTCCCCGTCCCCTGAATGTGGCGAGATTTTACACCTAAAAACCCAGCTTTCATCAAACTTTTTGCCAGTTTATGAGTTACAGATGGGATGAGTTTGTCCTTGTCTTTGTTTGTCTTTTCTGCAATATTAACACCTCTCTCAGTCAAGCTGCTGTCCCATCATGCTTTAAGACCTCAGCCATTATTCCAGTTCCCCCAAAAAGTGTGATCCGTGATGTTTTGATGAATGACAATAAAATTAGTTTGTCTCTCTATCAGGGGCCTGTGAACATTAAGGGTCTGAAGAGTAAAGAGGACTTGTGTAAAAGAGCTCATGATGGCCCGCCACAGGCCCTCAACCCTACTCCAGCCCTGCTGAGCCAGATCTGCACCAGGGACCAGGAGCCCACGGAGGAGCCCACTGAGCAGGGGGACCTGAGCAGAGCAGAGAGAAGCCCCAGCCTGGCACCATACATGTACCAGAGCTGGAGCCCCACAGAACCTTCAGCCCGTCAGCAGGACTTAGACTTCCAGGAGCTGGCTCACAGAGAGAAGATCGCTCAGATGGAAGCCAAGCTGTTGCAATCTAAGGCTGTGCTCGGCACCCTCAACCCACCTTTAAATGATTAATTCACATTGAAGAATACTAATGAAGGCCCAGTAGTCTGACACCCACAGCTGTGTTTAGGGGATGTTGTTCAGAATGTTAGCTCAGTTGTAAGCTCTACTCTGCAAGAAAGAGACACTTAAAACTTAGACCTGTGTCCTCTCTAAGACCCGCAGTCAGTGAAATTCTATTCACATGAGTATATTGAAGGTCCCAAAATTCAATATACAATACAATTATTCATGACTTGTTTAGAATTTTGACTTGTCTTTTTCAGACACTTGTGTCAGCTCCTAAAATTCTATAACACACTGATGGTCATCTACTAAATAAAATACACTTCATTTACACCTTCCTCCTATAGCTTTGACTTCCTGAAATCCTGAGATCACACCTAAACCTTTGTGTGAACCTTTCCAGTTTGTATTGTTTTATGTCTAATTTTCATTTTAATAAAGGAAAGTTGATGGCAATCTGAACTTGTTTTTATTTGCGTCATATTTCCAGCGACGAGTGAGTACCTAAAAAGTCTAATCACTCATGCCCCCTTCACTTTTCGCAACTAGTAAAGAAGTTGTAGTGCTTATGATTAACATGGGTTTTTTTGATTATTGACATTGAGAGAGAGGAGAAATACATTGGGCAAATGACCCGGGCTGGAATCGAATAGAAGTGGCTACCTCTGAGCTGGCCTGTGACAAGTGGGGGTTAATTGTAAGACCACTGAAGTAGTACTTTAGTTTACTTTAACATTTTTTCGTAGTTGGTTAAAGTTGTCTAGTTTCTCTTTGCCTTATCATTGATAAGTTTATTTGTAGTGTCTGACATTAATGAATGTATAGTTGAGTCTTAAAGTGAAAGTGATGTAGCAGTCCTTGCAAAAAAAAAACCCCCCCCCCCAAAAAAGCAATTTTTTTTAAAAAGGGGAAGGGCCAAAAAAAAAAAATTTTTCCCCCCGGGAAAGGGTTCCCCCTTTTTTGGGGGCCCTTTCCCACCCCCCCCCCAAAACGCTTTTGGGTGGCCCCTTCCCCCCCCCCATATCCCCCCATTTTTTTTTTTTATATTTTTAAAAAAAAGGGTGTCCCCTTTAAAAAGGAAAAACCCCCCCAAACCACAAAAATGTGGTATAATGGGGGGGGGGGTTTTTTTTTTTTTTTTTTTTTTTTTTTTTTTTTAAAAATTTGAAAACCCCTTTTTTCCCCCCCTCCCCTTCCTTTTTTTTTTTTCTTTTCCCCCCCCCCCCCCCCCTCCCCCCTTTCTCCCCCCCCCCCTCCTTTTCCCCCCTCCTTTTTCCCCCTCTTTTCTTTTTCCTTTTCTTCCCTCTTAAAAAAAAATTTCCTCCCCTCAAATTTCCCCCTTTTTTTAATTCCATAAATATGGTGTAAAACACATGTAAAACCGCATGAGTGCTGCCCTCCTCAGGTTAAATGCTGCCGACCGTACTTCCTGATCATGATGATGTCATGATGTACGTTAACCACACCTTTGTAGCAGGTAACCACACCTGTGGTACAGCCCTCAGTACAAGCTCACGCCTCCAGAGGTGGTCTCTGTCAGAACGGGGTCACTGCAGCGACTGAACACGGTCACACAGATCGACACACGCACAGATGAAAAAAAGAAAAGAACTCGAGTAATGTTTAGAGATAGATTCACTCATTTTTAGATCAGCTGAGACACATATTTTGGGTCACGCTACCACTGGCTACTGTCTGTTATTTTGCTCTGTTCAATGATGTGTTCTAGTGCTCACACACAGAGTCGTTGCAGAGTAATCGACGTGTTGTTCTTAGTTTGTTGATGTCATGTGTTTTTAACTTGTAAAGACGGAGTGTTACCGTTGATTTTTATTCATGTCTCAATGATTACTGAGTAAATCAGGCATATTAGCATTAAACGCTACAAACAAGTCAGGTTTAACGTTACCTTCTTTTCTCTCTTTTTTTTTTTTTTTTTTTAACAAAGTCTTAATGCTGTTAAATACAAGTTCACATAAATGCAGCATCAGTCTGAGCGGAGCGCTGCAGACACTGTACTTTCTCTCTACAGAATAGTGTTCACTATATCTACATCAAAATTAATCTAAAGCAATCTTTATTATTATTATTATTATTATTATCAGTCTATGCTTTGTACATTAGCCTAAATGCCAAAGTTACTCTACCATCATGGCACCCGTTTTCTGTAAAAATGCATCGTCAGTCTGTGCTTCGGGCTGAGACTGGGCTTTGAATTGTTCTGGCTCAGGCCTGGTGTCCACAGAGAAACAAGTCCCTCCAGCTCAGGTGAAAGAGGAGAATAAAGAGGGACCGCTCCGTCGCAAAGATACTTGTGCCAATCTGACATCTGTCAATCAGTCAGTCACTGTGGGTCTCAGGTACACGCCCCTCACTTAGCCTCGCCCTCAGCTCGTACCCTCTGTCTCTGCTGGGCTCTGCCCACTTTTCCAAGACTTTTCAAATTTCGTCTGTGGGTGGAGTTAAGGGGTTGAGTTACTCTTTAAGTTGAAAAAGTCAGGGCAAGTTAAACTTGTGCTGATGGCAACTCTTGTTGCAGCTCCTGTTACAGCCTGTCAGCACCAGGGTGAGTTTCTTTTAGCCACTAGTGGAGTTAGGTTCTCGCTCTTCCCATTGCAATTTTTCAGCCTTTATTTCAGATGGTGTAGTGTCCCTGGTAGATGCCAACCAAAATGTTCAAATTAAAATCTTAAGAGACACCGGAGCGTTAGATTCTAGAGTCTGTTTTGCTGTTCTCTAAGGAGTCTGATACAGGCGGTTAGAGTGAAGTGTATGGATATTTTGAAGGGCAGATGCTCAACCAAGAAAAAGGGGCACTTCTGCATATTGCTAAAAGTAGCACCTATAAAACATACAGTGGTCCCTCACTATATCGCGGTTCATCTTTCGCGGCCTCGCTGTTTCGCGAATTTTTTTTTGTGCAATTTTGCATGCTTTTTTTTTTACAGCGTATGAACGCGCATTGTGTTCTGCGTCCTGATTGGCTAAGGGAGAACTCGCGCATTGTGTTCTGCGTCCTGATTGGCTAAGGGACTGTCCATTGTCAATCAATCTCCTCCGTGCCGTGTCTCCTGTACAGTGAAGAATGCGTTCGGCTTGCCAAATTTACATTAATGTTCAATCGTGGCAGTGTGACTCTGAAGTGCTGTATGTTTGCAAGTTTTCTCCCCGACAAAACCCACAATGTCGACGAAACATTCTGCACCGACAAAGGCACCTGCGGTCGCACCCAAAAGGCAGAGGAAGATGCTAAGGTTTGAACTTTGAGAGTGTTTAAACAAGAGAGAAATGTGAGAAAATGTTAATGCCTGTCTGAGAAAAGTGTATAAAGTCTGTGGTGAGGGGTATTACAGCCTTAAAACATATATAAGAATTGTAAAAAATAAAGCTGACTACTTCGCGGATTTCGCCTATTGCGGGTTATTTTTAAAACGTATCCCCCGCAATAAACAAGGGACCACTGTATTCGCGAATCAATTTTTTTCTAGTTTCCTCTGGTCTGGTATCAATAGTCCAGAAATGTTGGTATGAAACTATACTACTCTCCGATTATGCCCCAATTATTTTATCAATTAAATTTCCCAATTTGTATCCATCTTCCCTTCCATTTCGATTCCAAGCTAAATGGTTAAAGTCTGCTGAATTTGAGGAATTTCAAGATTTTGAGAGTATTTTTCTTTTAATACCAACCAGACCAGTGCGTTGATAAAATGGGAAGCATTTAAGGCCTATATAAGGGGGGAAATAATGAGCTACACTAGGCATAAATCTAAATCACATTTTACAAATTTCACAAATTAAAGAATTACAAAACCAACTCTATCACTGTGATGACACTGAAAAATATAGGAGACTTCGTATATTAAAATCTGAATATAATGAACTCACTACTAACAAAATAGCAACTAGTTTTCTATGGTTAAAGCAGTCTTACTATAATCAGGGTGAAAAACTGAAAAAAAAAAAAAAAAAGCTGGAAAACTTCTAGCTTGGAGGCTTAAATTGTTACCCCACCTAGTTGAAAAGTATGAGTCCTATGAAGGCGGCATCCTACCCCTCTTTAAGATAAGATGGCAGCCATTTCTCTTTTATTAAAATCGGGTAAAAGTCCAATAGAAATGGGCTCCTATCGACCCATATCTTTGATGTCATGTGACACCAAAATATTATGCAAAGCTCTGGCACGGAGGATCGAAACTCACATTCCTAAATTAAATTTAAATTATCAAAATGGATTTGTTCTTGGCCGTACCTTCCACAATACTCGCATTTCCAAAATTTTTTTAAAAAAAAAATAGTTCTCGCTCGTCCCTGCCTTGCCGCCCAGGGGGCAATGGCCCTTGATTGGGTCCCCCCCCCTTTGGGCCTTGGGCTATATTTCAAATTTGTCTCCTTTTCCCCTCCCTTTTTTTTTTTTCTTCCAACCCTGTTTTCCACCCCCCCCTCCCCCCTCCCCCCCCCCCCCCCCCCCCCCCCCCCCCCTTCCTTCCCCTTTTTTTTTTTTTTCCCTTTTTCCTTTTTTCCCCCTCCCCCTTTTTTTTTTTTTCCCCCGCTTGTTCCCCCCCCCCCCCCTTTTTTTTTGGGGTTTTTTTTTTTTTTTTTTTTTTTGTTGTTTTTTTTTTTTTTTCTTTTTTTTTTGAAGATATTTGGTGAATTCTCAGGGTACAAAGTTAACCAAAAGAAAAGCTCCCTGTTGCTACTGAACAGAAATAACCCTCCAGTACAGACACAATTTACATGTACCTATGAAGGTTTTACCTACCTGGGAATCCAAATAAATCTGGATATAAAGAAAATGGTTTCTATTAATTATGAACCTTTAGTACAAAAGGTAGTGGACTCCTTGGAGAGATGGGGTGGGATGCCAATTTTAATGATAGGCTGCATTAATATTATTTGTTACGGCTGGCTCAGGGCCACAACAAAAGAGGGAGACCGTACCAAAAGTTAAAGTGCTCACAAAAGTAAATTTATTAAATATAAACAATAAACTAAACAAAAACTACAATGAGGTATGAGTGTCAGTATCAGTGGTGTCATGTAGTTGCTAAACTAAAATAAAAAAACTCCAATGTGCATGGTCGAAAAGGCGGGGCAGCAGGAGAGCAGCTCAGACCCGGTAGAAGACGAGGGGGCGAAGGCAGGGGCCAGCGGGCCTTTATGTGCTGGCACCGGGTCGTAACACATTTAAATGTCAATTCTCCCAAAGTTCCTGTACCTTTTTCAGTCTATTCCATTACACATTCCAGCTTCTTTCTTTTCCTCCCTAAATAAAACTTTTACCAAATTTATTTGGACTAGAAAGCGTCCCAGGTTGCGCCTTTCTCTTCTATATCTGCCCTGTGACTGAGGGGGGCTTAGATTGCCTAATGTCAAGCTGTACTACTGGGCAGCTCAACTTTGTGCTGCTACTTGTTATTTTTCCACCAATGATACCCCGTCTTGGATACACATTGAGAACAATACATTAAGGCTACCTTTAACATCCTCTCTTTATTCAACCGAAATTAAACAGTTGCTAAGACACAAAAAATCCTTTTCTCAAAAACACTGTATCAATTTGGCACCAACCACATCGCTTTGAGTAAGGTATGTAAGATATTATGTCTGTCACCTATGTGGGGAAATGATAGATTTAAACCAGGAAGAATAGACATGGGATTTAGAATTTGGCTGAATGAAGGTTTGAATAAAATTGGGGACCTATATAGTGAGGGAGTGTTGATGTCTTTTTTACAATTGGCAAGTAAACACAGTTTACCTAAAAAACATTTTTTAAAGTATCTACAGGTTTGAAGTTTCATCACTACTCTACTAAAATCTACTGCAGAACCCCCACTCTCTACTGTAGAGAACATAGCCGTTCACCATCATCACAGTAGAGGCCTACTCTCCAAATTCTATAACATTTTACTTCTTGCCTCAAAAGAAAGTAGTCTTTCATATTTACAGGCATGGAAAACTGACCTGCAAACAGAAATCTCTGTTGATGAGTGGAACAACTCATGCCTGTTGGCACAAACGCAAACTATCAACACCAGGGTTGCTACAATACAAATGGCTATTGTTACGGCAAAAAAAATGACTCGGGCACCGATGAGTTTGTTAAATAAAGGCTTGCCAGTGTTTTATTTCTCAGCAGAGAAAGTTCCAACCATCCAGTGACAGAGTCACGGTGAGAATGAAGTTGGACCCTGCCTTTTGGTTCAGACCAGTATTATATAGGGGTAACATCAAACACAAAACAAATGATAGGTGGGGAGAAAACGACGGGGTTAAGGAAGTTTGAAACAAAAGGAAAAACAACAGATGATCATACATTACAAAGAGCCATTGGGGAGAAAAGGAAAAGGCAACTGTTGGGTAGGGGGTATGTTAATTAACACGTATGTGCTAATTTGATTCACACTTATATGTAAAATCATTCTTGAGCAGACCTAAATGGCATTTGGCAAAAGTAAAACAGATTCAAATAATCTTACAAGAAATGTTAGGTTTAACAATTGTATGACTGTATCAATGACAAAATTTCCATTACACTATTTAGAACTTATATCACTTCTGTAAACTTTACCATTTCAATTCCAACATTCCTGATGATTGTGTTAAATGTGGTACAGATAAGGGCACTCTCCTGCACTGTATGTGGCAATGTACAGAACTCCAGATTTATTGGAAGGAGAAAATTTATTTCTCGTTTGATTGGGTGTGATATGTGGACTGACTCTAGACTCAGTCGACTTACTGAACATTTTTCCTAATGGATTTGGAGTGACTGCAAAAAGGAGGAAGCTTGTTAGTTTTTGCCTGCTACAGGCTTAACATGTTATTGCATTCAAATGGAAGGACACAGAGAGACCCAAGATAAACCAATGGATAAAACAAATGTCTGGCAACCTGGCACTGGAGAAACTGACCTATATAACTAAAGGGAAGCTTGAGGACTTTAAAGACATATGGTTGCCCTTCTTGCGTCTTGTAAAAAACTGTGACATGTAAACTTAACTTTATGCTGATGGAGTGAGCATTGGGTTCCAGGGTGGGGGGAGGATTTTCTTTTTTCTTCTTCTTTCATGTTTCTTATTTACATAGTTTGTTTTTGTATGTTTTTAAACTACTGAAAATCCAATAAAGACATTTGTGGGAAAAAAAGAAGTATAAAAGCAGTCAACTTTTCCCATAATTAAACTCTTTGCCTTGAATTCACCTGGATGTATGAGTTTGTTCATCCTGCTGAAGAGTGGGCTGTGATTTGGACTAACAGGAGCATTTTGTGCGGCAGGATTAGGCAGTTTTTCTTGAGTTATAAAAGAAGGGGTTGTTGTGTTAAAGTGGGCTATTACTGACAAAAGTGTCTCTGATCAGTTTATGGAGGAGCCACCAGCTATGGCATTTATTCTAGCTGATTTAGTGATACAAGCACTTCAAAAATAGCCCACGAGTGCTCCCTACTACCTAATTTATAATGGGACACAAAAATGTAGTTTGTTGTAGGGACATGCCATATCAAAGCCCCAAATTTGTGGAAAAAAAGTGAATAGAAGGAGTTTGTTAGTTTGTTGTAGCCAAATCAAATTTGGGACACACATTTAGCAGAGGCACCTGAGCAAAAAATGGGGCACCACCCCCTATTTCCAACAGGAATGATGCCATTTTAACCAGAACATGTGAAAACCCTGAGTCCCAGGAACATGTCTGAAAACTTACCAAACTTTGCCCAAAATTCAACCTTAAGTCCACCAGAAAAAATATTGAAAAATGTGGTGACCCCTAAAAAAGTCAAAAGACACAAGGCCAATGGAAAGTGAAATAACATTTTTCTAATCATAGAAAAATGAAACAGCGGCAAACTCATATATTATGTCAAGACAAACAAGAAATTAGGGTTAGTAAATAATAATATTATGGGACCACCCTAAACCCAACTCATGTGGAGGTAATAAATTATCGGTGGTACACTTTTAAGATTTGATAAGCCAAGGTTTAGATAGCTGTCTAAAGCCCCTTCTAAAGTTTAACAGCAGTCCATCATGAATTATTTACTGAGAATGCAGAATACATTGTATCACAGTGACAGAGCACAGATTTACTTAACTCATAAGGGTTTTGTCAAACCTTTTCAAAGAATATGTGCCTCCAGCCATCTACAATTAGATGGTAGAATGTAAACCATATTAAGGTTTGATCAGAATCAGTGGCGTGCTTACCATTAGCCAAAGGTAGGCAAATGCCTAGGGCCCAACATGCAAGGGCCCCAACAAACAGCCCCTCACCCCCACAACCATTGCACTTTTTCACAATTATTTTATGTCAGTACTGTGTTTCTAGATGTGCCTCGTTAGTTGTTGCATAGTAGTCACACATTTCTGCATCAGCACTTTTCCTTATGTGTGTGAATGAGAGGAAAAGGGAGTAAAGTGTTGATTATACGTCGCTAAAACTTACCTCAAGTTGATTATGTAGTTCTCTGTTTTGTTATACTGCTAGTTTGTTGCCTGTATGCCTGTTTATTTGGGTTATTAACGGTCCCGGTTATGCCAGCCCTATTATTAGCTCAGCACACCATAGCACCTTAAGGTTACGGATGTTACCCAGGATCTATGATGTTTAGGTTACTATTTTAATATGATGTACTTCTGTCATATTCTATTACTGATTGTTCCTTTTGTATTTGTTTCTTTCAGACCACACACACTTACACACCCATTCTCAATCCATTCCAAACATTCTTAAGTCTATCTCCAGTCTCCTGATTCTCTGATGGGAATCAAGTGTCTATATTGGCCACTTCAGCCAGCGTGACTCCTTTAAATTAATGTAGAGGTTCCTACAATATAGTTGTTGAAACAATTTAATTCACAGTTAAAAAATACCTAAAAACAGTGACAGAATGGTTGATCCACACTGTACTTGTGTTAGAACTGACAGTAACTGAAAAGAACAGTACTGTTCTCAATCTGACAATGTCACATATTGAAGTGAATTTAATAGTATTAGTAATAGTAGTAATAGTAAATTTACTCTTTATTGTATGAAAAAAAAACAACAACAACTTGATTCCAAAGTTGATCTGAGTGAGAAGACGTGACCTCAAGGCCTACGGTACATTAAGGTAGGCGTGAGGAAGGGTCCCTTCTCAAAGGTTTGCCTAGGGCAACAAATTTGCTAAGCCTGACGGCTGAAGAAACTGAAGGCCTAAGCGTGAAATGCACAGCCCGCCACTGACACATTAACATTAGATTCTGATCAGTGACGGGCCGTGCATTTCACGCTTAGGCCTTCAGTGACATCCCACTTACACATTACAACATCACCTCAATATAGGCTAGTCAAGCAACACTTAATGAAGGAGCATTTAAAACCAATAAGCATGCATTCACAATTAAGAGTAGGAAACTAAGTTCACAGATACTGTCAAAAATTAAAAATAAAAAGGCAATTTAAAGATGTCAAACAAAATGCCTCCAATTTGCAGCGTTTCTCAGAAGCTGGGAGCCACGGGTACCGTTCATAGTTGCTCATCTGGAAATGACGTACAAACCCTTTACCTTGCTGGGACAGGCTAGCTAGCACAGGGGTTGGCCGACCTCTTCTCACAATATCCAGCTCTTCGTGAAAATGGCGTGGGAAGTATATCTGCAACCAGATCAATCTCTTCTCCTCCTTCGGCCATTATGGGTTAATAATACAGCAATAGCTGTTGGATCTCTGGGTTTAGTTCGATATTCTGCAAATTAGCCTTACAGGCTCTAGCAAGTGCTTATCCAATCACAGGACGCGTACATGTCCAGTTCAACGTAAGACCTTCTAGCTGGCCTTGGTCTGCAGAATCCAGATCTGATTGGCTATTGCAACCGACTGTGTCCGTTCACTTACAGTGCAATTAATATACGACTGTCTCAAAGTGCCTAGCGGTCACTGTATTTTTCCCAGTATTATTTTAATATTTTATTCCTGGTTTTAGGTTTTTACATTACAACGTTTTAAGGATTAAATATCTTTATTGGTCCTCATTGTTTTTTGGTTTTTTTTTTACAGTCACTTGGCACTTTAAACAGTAAAGTTGTTTGATAAACAGTGCAATCGAAACCAGGATTAAGCAAATGGTTATTCTAAGACCTTGTTTAATTTTATTGATTGCATAAATAATATAGTAATAAAGGAACATTTACTTAGAAAACCTATGGTAACTTTTTCCCCATCAAAAATACAAAGAGCAAAGAAATTTAAGAACATTTTTCCAGTTGGTTTTTACCTACTATTTCCAGTTATTATGACTTACTCTGCCTTTTGTATTTATTCTTTCATTCATTTATTTATTTTCTACCGCTTGGTTCCGTTAGAGATTGCAGGTGGGCGGAGCCTGTCCCAGCTGCTTTGGGCCTTGGGGCAGGGTACATCTTCGACAATGGCCTGTTATGCCTGAAACCACTCAACCACATCTCACCACACACATTTCATGCAAAAAGTTAAAACTCCAGTACCTAATATATTTTTCATCTAGTTGAAAAAAATGGTTTAGACCCCATATAGTATATTGCAAAAGCAATTGTTTTTTGAAAAAAATCATGCTCTATGATGTCATCTACTGCTTATTATGAGCAATTTTAAGAAATGAACACTCAATCGAGATAGGAGCAACTCCAACACAGGGACGGGGAGTTCTTGGCCAATCACAAGCCTACTGACGCCCAGGGACTTAACAGAGAACCCCACTGGCTGTTGCTGTACAACGTCTTTGCCATGGTCTGCGCGTGCACAACTGGTAAACAGAGACAGCATGACGGCCGAAGTCTCAGAGGGCAAGGTAGCTATTCCTGCATTAGCTTTTACTGCATACACTGCTAAACATCATAAACAAAGGAAAACAGAAGGAGTAAAGAGACCAGAAAAGTGCAAATGGGATGATAAAAGAAATAACGCAAATAAATATTGGAACCGCCTTCCAAAGATGGAACTACGCGACTGCATTGGTCTAAAATTGGACTCTGAGCTGGCTGCTTATCTTCTAGACTGGTAACTCACTTTCTATTCACTATATTTTTATTAGCATTGTGGTCAGTTTCTCTTCTCTCATTACAAACGAATTGCAAACAGATGTAAGCCTTACGTTGCTAGGGCTTAGCCTTATGTTGCTAATGCTAATATTGCTAGCGTTGTAGTCTCCGGGATTTATCGCTCTTGAGACCCATAATTTCAGTGCTCCACACGCTCAGCTTTCTCATAGCTAGGTGTTCTCACCTACTAACATCAGTTTCCTAGTACTGTCATGATTTGTGTTGGGACAGGATTAGCGGTCTATAAACACTGAGCATGAAGCGTGATTGTTCAGGCTTTCTACCTGCTGCTTCAGAGCATAGCTTGTAGCATCTGCTACTTTATTGTTTTTTATTTTTTATTCATTCTTGAATTACATTATGGTTGTATATCTACTTGTACTGACTGTTTTTCATATTGCCAGATACATTACATAGATGTCAGTCCCTCTTTATTTTCCAAGCTGATGGGCCTTCTAAATCTAAGAACAAAGATATCACAGTATGAAACCATTTTATACATTTTTGGACTCTTGTCATTATTTATCCACTAAATTAGTTTGTTTGGCCTTAAGACAACAAAAAGTTGTGCACGCGTATAAGATGCGCACATGAATTCACGCATGAGACGAGAGAAAAGCCTGGGAGGGGTTTGTGAGAGTGAGGAAGGAGCTAAGGGCGGCTCTTGGTTCTGAAAAAGACAATCAGGTACTGGAGCTTTAAGAAAAAGGAGTAAAAATGAAACATTAGGCACAAGACATACTCACCACACCATAGAAAATGCTTTGAATCACCACAAATTAATCCACCAAAGTCTGCCATGCTCTGCTCTGTCTGAAAGATGTTGCGGTTCAAACTGAGAAGTAGAAGTACTGTGCTAAACCCTCTGACATCACCGGTTAGTGAAAACATTTACTTGATATTTTCTGTAAGTTATTCTTCTACAGAGTTGTTTTGAGTAAATGTTACATAATCCATAAAATAATAAATAGTCAGAGTAAAAACACAATGGAAAAGGACTTAATATAGTATTTTATAATATTCCACAGTCCTATACACATCAACCTGTGTCAAAGTCCGAGGGCTAAGAGCAGTTAAAAAGCCTTATAGCTGTGGGAACTAAAGATCTTCTGAACCTCTTGGTCCTGTGTGGTCCTCCAGTGTGGAGTGTCAGGAACCGTCTTCTTCTGCTGCTGCTGCTGCTGCTTCTTCTCTGTGCAGCCAGGACACTGACACAAGGTCTGTGATGCCATATGGCGTTCAATTTATTTCTTATGCGCCCCTTCACCACAGTCTCTAGTGAGTCCAGCCTCTTGCCAAGTACAGAGCTGGCCTTTTTAACCAGCTTATCAAGCCTCTTGCCTTTTTTATCAGTCAGGGTACTCCCCCAGCAGACTGCCCCATAAAAGAGGGCACTAGCCACCACAGTCTGATTGAACATGTGGAGCAGGTCACCACACACATCAAATGCCCTCAGCCTCCGAGGTTAAAAGAGGCAGCTCTGCCCCTTCTTATAGAGGACATCAGTGTTTGGCGTCCAGTCCAATTTGTGGTCCATGAACACCCCCAAGTACTTATAGGTGTGCACAACATCAATATTTTCTCCCAGTATACAGACTGGTTGTAAAGGTGGCTTTGATCATCTGAAGTTTTCAATTATTTCTTTTGTTTTGGCTATATTCAGGAGGAGACTGCTCTTAACACACCATTACTGAAGTTGTTTATCAGTTACTTATATTCTCTCTCCTGTTCATTGTTAATACATGTTACAATAGCTGTGTCATCTGAATATTTTTGGATGTGGCAAGACATAGAGTTGAATCTAAAGTCTGCTGTGTATAATGTAAAAAGAAATGTCTCCAAAACTGTGAACACCAAAACTAATCAGAGAGGCCTCCACCTTCCGATTACTTCATTCAGGAGGGCTGGATGGTATTAAATGCACTGGAAAAGTTAAAGAATGTTATCCTCAAATAGCATCCAGGCCCATCAAGATAAGTGTAGACCCGGGGCAACATACAGAGGACAGCATCCTCCACTCCTATGTGCTCCTGGTAAGCAAACTGAAGGGGGTCCAGTCCATGTGTAACCCCTAAGCTTATGAGGCACAGAATGTGAAATAAATAAATAAATAAATAAAGGTGTTGGCTGCTCTGTCAAACCAATAATAAAACTGGTTAAAGTCATTGGCTCTGTCCTCATTACCCTCTCTAAACTGACTGTTCTTCTTCTTGTAGCCAGTGATGTTCCTCATTCCACTCCAAACCTCTTTGATGTTGCTCACACGCAGCTTGCTCTCCACTTTATTACGTTTTTTATTTTATTATATTTATATATTTAAATTTTAGCTGTTGCTGTATTGTTTTGGAGTGCCTTGTGGGTCATTTCCTTTTAAATTGTCAAATAAACCTTCGTAGAGTAACCTTGGCATTCTGGCTCATTTAGCCTAATGTACAAAGCATAGACAGATGAACTGTAAGATTAATTTGGATGTAGACATAGATATCAAAAATCCCAAAGTGAATCGAAGTAGCTACGCTGTCATGTGGTCTTTGTATGTAACAGCATTAAGCCTTTGTTAAAAAGAAAAGAAAGCAAACATTTAACCTGACTCGTTTGTATCATTAAATGCTTTACCAGACTAATTTACTCAGTAATCAATGAGGCATTCATAAAAACCAACAGTAACACACCGACTATGAGTTAAAAACACATGAACACAACAAACTAAGAACAATACGTTCTTTAATCAGCATCTATGCTGTCCTAAAGCACATGAACACATCATAAACTACAGCAGACTGAGCTTGTTGTTCTAAACTTTTTATGACATGAACAGAGCAAAATAACAAACAAGAGCCAGTGGCAGCGTGACCCAAATATACATCTTTGGTCTAAAAGAGAGTGAGTATGTCTCTAAACACAACACTTAAAGTTTTTATTCATCTGTTTATGTGTGTCCCTCTCTTTATGTCTCTGCATGACAGTGCAGTGACGTAGTTCTGACCATACACTGTATATATTAATGTATGGCATGCAGCCATTGCTCCCCATTCACTTAAATAGTCCTCACCCATAGATTGACAGACAGAGACCGCCCTCTTGTAATGCTTGTACTGATGGCTGTACCAAAGGTGTAGTGACCTGCTACAAAGGTGTGGTTACCTTATACAAAAGGGGAGGTTACAAACATCATGGCGTCATGCTGGAAGTGAATTTTGCAGTGTTCAGCCTGAGGAGGTCAGGACTCATGCGGTTTTACACTCTATGTTGTGGAATTAATTTGACAAAAATAGGACTATAAACCATGACCTGTACCAAAGCCCCATTTATACTGTCTGACTCCAACTGCAAACCAATTTTACCTACAGGTTCAAATAAATAATAAGTTACCTGAACCTAACAAGTAAATAATTTAATTAATAAATACATTTACCAGAGGCCAACTGTTTACATTTTGTCCTGGGCCCTGGCAGGTCTGTCCACTGGCCTGGTCCCTGTTAGTTTTATCCCACCCTGTTGACCTGTACTGCTGCTGCTGTCTGTGTTAAGAGAAGGACTGTCCACAGAGTGCCATTGTAGGCCCACTCATATCTGTGGTGAATTAAAAAAAAAACATTTTGACTTTGGAATGATTTATTTTTGTTAATGCACATTATGCACAATGCATATTTCAAATGGTATAATTGCCACTATTTTACCTTGATAGCATATCTTGCCTGACTACACACTGACTGACTTCAGCTGTGACAATAATATGGGTATAACAATTGTTTTCATCATTTCTTTACAAACTAAGCACAATAACAAGAGACAGAGCGGTCTTCATCTTGAAGTTGAGTGTGTTCTGGAATACAATGTAGAGGAATGTGGAGCAGTAAAATAAAACATGAGATAGAGGGCAACATTTGAACTAAAATGACTGCTGAAAGTCTACTGCATTTTTATTATACTGTAAGTGAGTTTAGAAAAGGGAGAAACATTAAGAGCATAGGTGGGAGATAGGTCACTCACTAGATCACGTCTATGTAGATAAGTATATCTATATATCTATCTATATCAATATATCTATATCTGTCTACATCTATATATATTTATCTATATATATATATTTATGAATTTAGGTATCTATATATATCATTCATTCATTTTCTACCGCTTAGTCCCATCTACATATATATCTTTATATATATTTATATATATATTTATGTTCTCTCTCTCTCTCTCTCTCTCTCTCTCTCTCTCTCTCTCTCTCTCTCTCTCTCTCTCTATATATATATATATATATATATATATATATATATATATATATATATATACACATATATACACATCTATATATATATATATATATATATATATATATATATATATATATATATATATATATATATATATATAGATTACTACTCAACTTCGATTAAGTCCAAATTTAAGCAATAATATTGTGAGATCAGACGAGCCTGTGGACTTTGTGGTAGTGTATGCTGTAATCTGTGCAGACATACAGGGCGGTATCAGAGAGACTGGGGATGACAGCAGTAACATGAGGTCTGTGTGCAGCCTTCGGGAGGATATCAAGTGCATGTGATAAGAGTGGAAGAGGAACACGCTGGGTCTGGCCTGGCACTCTGTTCTTGATGCGATATGAGTGGGCCCTCCCTTGGCTATCGGATTATAAGAGCGGCGGCCTGGGCACTTGGCACTCACACAGGATGTTGATTCCACTCTGGCCGTCTGCTGGACACACTCGGGTAAGACCATCACTGCTACACTTCGCACTTCACCAAATCTTTCATTTACAACTCATGAGATTTGTGACCAGAGTTTTATTCAGACCATAGGCTTTAATTTCCTCACTCAACTGAACCACACTCTTAAAAAGTCTTTCATGTTCACAGTAAAACACTGACAAAAAACAGTAAAACTTGTCATTGACAAATAAGGTATTGCTCCAGCAAAATGATCTTCAAAGATACTATATAACTTTATTTTTGCATGTATACAATACAAAACATAGTGTATCAAAACAATGTTATGGTAAAAATGATAGAAAACTACTGTAAAAATGCATATCAAATCTTGCTGTACAATTTAGACTTGTTTTCATACTTTTTACTTGAGACCTTGAAGTAAACAATGGGTTTATAACATTTACAGTGAAAATAGACAGTAGACCAAACTATTTAAGACAAAATACAGTGCAACACTGCAGTAAATACCTAACAGTTACCTTAATTCTAAAACATTTCAGAACTTCTTTCTTATGGATATAATATGTAGAAAAGACATAATCCAGTTCAGTAATATTACAGAAAATACTGTAATATCACATACTAAAGACTTAGTAAGAATTTGTTTTTTATTGTTGTTGTTAAAGTAGGCATCTGCAGATAAAATTTTTCCACTTTTATAGTTTTACAGACATTCTTTCCAGTTGAGTCAAACTATAACTGAATTCAGAACATGACTGTGGCCTTGTGAGCACAGATCTGAAGAAAGCTGGAGTGACTGTCACAGTGCAATATAAGGAAAATTAACTCTATCACTCTATCACATTCACATCATTCAGTCACAACACAAAATGGATTTGTCTGTACGATATGTGAAATGTAAAATACCATGGAGTAAAGACATAAATATCACTCAATTTGAACTTGATTGAAGATTGAATTAACTAAGGGCACCCACATAAAAAACAGCAGCATTCAAAGACATATGTAAATGTGAATTGGTGAATAGGGAGTGAACAATAAAGGAACTCTCTTGTAAAACAGAAAAGATTTCCATTGTGAGAGGATTGATTTTTCATGAAAATACTGCATATTATATCTAAAGATTGTGACTCCGACTGAGAATGGTATTTCATCATGTAATCCAGCTTTACTGCAGGCCAATGACTGACGCTAACAAGACTTTGCTCTGTGTAGGAGCTGTGTGTGTGGCTGTGTGTGCTCTACTGCACCATGAGTATGGGGGGCTGGCCCCTGTCTGCTGAAGGGGCCCGACTGCGCTGTGGCTCCGAGCTCCTGGGGGACCTTATATTTGTGTGTGGAGACCGTGGCATCCACCTGGGTGAGTCTAACTCTTGTGAATTTGTCTGGTGTCCCACTGAAGCTCACTGCAGTAATTTCTTGCATAACCAACCTTGGCAAGCTATCAGAAGTTTTTTATTTTAATAAAATAAATACTAGGCTAATACGGAGGCTAAAAATATGATAGTATGATTTCAAATTTACTGTTTGCTTTGGAAGTTTATAAGCTGATCAGCCACGCATTTTTTGTTTAATTTAACGGCACTATATTGAATTAGAATGGAAAAACCCAACACTTTGAGTTTAGTGGACCGTGAGTGTTCACATGGAAACCAAAGATGTATAACAATGATTTAGTCATGGTCATAGCTACCACATGAAAACACTGCAGTTATCTGCTCAGAAACAACAAAACATGTCCACTTACTTACTCTGACACTACCCACAACAGTGCTTCTGTCAAGAATAGATCATGAACGAGTGCACAGTGCTTTTCATCTCACACTGTAACAGGTCACCTCATCTACACAACAGTTCTGACAGTTTCTTCAGATGATCTTGCTGTTATCTTTACATTACTAAAATCTACTGGGCATTAAGTTTATGTATAAAATCATATTTTTCTATTTGAGAGATGTTATGTTGTGATTTAAGGTGTTAAAAATTGTGGCTTGGAATCCCATAAAAGCAGTCTTTGTAATAGCAATATGCACATGTATATTGTGATATTAATCATAACATTATAATAGTAATCTTACAAAGTAGCATTTTTTAAACAATACATGTGCAGTATTGGCCAGCCCTGGACCCAGTGGTATTTTCAAAGCGGGCCTGATTGAACACATTTGTAAATGGATATTTGGACATTATCAGAGTATGACACATACACTCAGCATGAACTGGAGAAACTGGGGTCTTAGTGCATCATAATTGCTCACTGACAGCTGTGCTTTGGGACCATGAAGGACATAATAGTATCTTGTCAATTCAGTACCAATAATAAATGAAAACTGCAAACATTTAATGACTGTTAGCCTCACAGTGAAGCTGGAGTCAGTGTTTTCTATACTGTGTTGCTCACTCAGAGTTTGGTATATCTGCACAGCCCTTTCCCCCAGTTCCCTCTTCGCTGATGGGCCAAGGCCGTCCGCTCCAGCTGCTATCACCCTCCTGTACAGTGGTGGCCTCAGAACACTGTGCCTTGCTCTGATAGCTCTTTGAAAAACAATTTGTTATCTCCAGAGAGTATCAGAACAGGGTGAAAGCACCCACTATAGCCACCATGTCATGATTACTATGCTTTTACCTGACAAAAAAATCATAACATGAAAACATCATATATTTTTGTTTGTGTTCAGGTAAAAGAGGGTGGTCAGGTTATGGGCCACGGCCCCGAGGGAAGGGCATTGTGGACCAGTGCTGTTTGGGCTCTGGTTGTGACCTGCATCATTTAGAGAAGTACTGTGCCAAAGCGAAGAACTCCTCAAACCCCAGCAGCTCCAGTGGCTCCAGCAGCCCCCACAGCCCAGTGGTAAGAGGGTCACAGATTTTAGTTCCCAAAATATGTTGACTGAAGTGTCTGAGGGAGTGGGAGAGCAGGACTGAGGCGCTTCGCTCTTTCTCTGTGTCAGGATCAGCAGTTTGAGGCCTTGTTCCAGAAGAAGCTGGTGGAGAGACTGGGGGCCCCTGACAGCCCCAGGAGAGAGGCTTACAGGAGAGAAGCCTACAAGGGAGAGTCCTACAAGGGAGAGTTTGACAAGGGAGAGGCCTATGGGAGAGAGGCCTATGGGAGGAGCTCACAGTGGCTGCTTCAACATCAAACTCTGCTTTTGTCATCGCACAGCAGGACAAAGAGCAGGCACTCCACTGTCCAGCCCTCTGTTGTCACCCGCAGTACAGAGGGGTCATGACCGCCTGCTACACTGGACACTAATGGACCTAAAACAAGGACCTGAAAGACTGGTGCCAGATTTTGGCAGTGGTCTGAATCCTGCTGCCTGCTGCAGCCTCTGATACAATGGTGCAGTTTCTAGGTGAAATGTGAAGTATTTATTGAAGGCTGTCAAGCTGCTGTATGAGCTGTACACTGTATGTACAGGACTAAAATGTGTGTAAAATGGAGTATACCTAATTAAATTTGTACCATGTTCAAAATAGGTATTTTAAAACCCTTTAAACCCAGCAGAAATTGCTGGTGATCAGTACATTCATTATTAAAAAAAACATGATTTCATCAATAATGCAGAAATCTTATCTTATCAGCATTTTTTTTTTTTTGGTTAAAATAAGTTTTCCTTTCAGTTTTTTTCCTCCAGAAGTGAACAATCCAGCATCAGATAAGGTAATTGCCTCAGCTTCTAAAAATGGTTCACTGAGCTCCATAAGGATTTTACCAGACCTCTGCAATTGGATCAGTCATAATGATTGATGTACAGAGGTACCAAGGACCAATCAGAGGACACTGGCTGATCTTAGTCTAAAACCTGTGATGCTTTTATGTTTCACTGATGCTTTGCTGAAAGTCTTGCCACTAAAAACACTTACTACTCACAAAAATAACTGTCCATGTTAAACTCTATCACATTCACATCCATGTTCTGCTCTCTTCAGGCTTGTGTTATTTCTTAATGCATTTGAACATCTGCATACTGCCATCTCCAAAGCAGTCCTTGTCTATTTGGACTAAACACTGAAAAACTACTAATATCTGCTGCTATGTTACATAATTCAGCTTCATACAGGAATTTGATGAGGGTTTGACAGGTGTAGAATGAGGGGCAAGAGTAAATGTTTTTTGGGTTTTTTTCTTATCATGATTTATATATATATATTAAAAGTAAACTGTACTCTATTTATTTCACTATGACAAGTGCTACATTATGTAATAAAAATTTAGTTATTATTGTGATGGATTCTTTCACGTTTGTTCTAGTGCCAATCACATTTCCACGCTGCAGAATGTTGCAGAGTTTTTAGAACAATATCAGATGGAAGACTTTGTGTTTTGACTCTGAGCTTCAGTGAGATCGTAAACAGCTCAGTCATTTTATTTTGAGGTTATGGTATCTTCAACCAGGAGAGCCCTGAAGGCCGCTAGTGCCCGTGCCAGCCCTGTGAGAAAACAACTGCTCCCGTCACATCGGTCACCAGGCTGGGTAAACCACGTAGCTTTTGAGGCCCTCAGAGAGACAGGCAGGGGGCAAAAAAGGCTAGAAAGGGGGATCTAGTACGGAGTTTGCGTAGGGCATCAACTCCCAGGGGGGCACCATCCAAGTTGCTCAAAAAAACAACTTTTGTTCTGTATTAATGTTATCATTTACATAAATAAAAATAAACATCTAAACATATACGCCTCCAACTCATGTCTGCAAATGATGATAATTGATGGACAACCATGAAAAGACATCAGCAGTCCGGGGCAAAGAAACAAAAAAATAAAACAAGCTAAAGATGAAGCCCAGGCATCACTTTCAGGTACGTTCACAATCCTGTAAATCTTTTTTTGGCTGTTGACGTTAATAACGTGTTGTGTTGTCAGAAACAGTTTCATCATCACCAAGGCGTCTGCCTTAATATTCCATGTTACCTTTTGAAAATTAACCACTACGAATAAAACCAAAAAATCATGGTAACCACAAATTAACTTGTTTTTGTTACTTCAAATAATAATTTACAAAGAAGTATTTTGATTATATTTTTGTGTTAATAAAGAGACCTAAGCGAATAACTGTCTTTCAAATGACTTAAAATGCATTTTTTTTTAAACACAGAGGCAATAGTGATTGTTTCATTAATAATAATTGTATGATTTCATTGAATAAGTGTTAAAATACATAATGTAATACAAAATCAACAGTGTTACCAAATGCCAGGTTTTTGTTGTTGTTACATTTACAAGACATTAAACCCTTGTTGTTGTCTCGGGGCAGTTTGGTGTGGGACTGGTGCCTGGGTCTGTGCGCCGGTGTCCTCCCTATCTGTTTGGCTCTAGGTAAGGGAAGGACACAGTCATCATTGCATATGAAGTTGTGCAGAAGCTAGCTTCTGACACAAGATGCGAGGACAGATTGTATTGTGTTGTCCAGGGTTTTTTATCAGATGGCATGTTAGAGCCAACAATCTGAACAACACAAGAAGTCTTCCAAAGGACGGGAAGCTTCCTTTTCTGAAGGCGTAGATTGAATATCCACTGAAGAGGCTCTGCAAGCGGAGCTGCACAGTCCTTCAGGATTCTCTGGATCACTCCTTCTGGCCTAGCTGCCTTTCCTGGATGAATTCAAGAAGGTCCAGAGTTCAACTCCTAGGCTGGATGGGGCCTCTCATTGTGGAGTTTGCATGTACTCCCTGTGCTTGGATGGGTTTCCCCAGTGTTCCCCACCTACACATCATAATAGAAATTAGAAATCATCTCGCGGACCAGATATAATTACTACATACTCAGGAGCTGGCCTGTGGGCTTTAAGTTAGAGACGCATGAACTGGACCTTCCCAATGATCTGAAACGTATTTTATAATCATTTTAATGTACATGATATAAGTGAGGAGGTGTCTAGTTTTAGAAATATTGCTTTTAACCCTGTTAATAAAGTGTCCATTCATGTTTCAGAGTTATTAAGCTTTTTCATTCTGTTGAATGAGGTTTTATCAGATGTACTTTTATCTTCAGCTGGATCTCCATAGGGCTGTGTCCTTTCCCCTCTTTTATTTGTTTTGTACTCTAATCACTGCCAGAGTCATATGACGGATGTTATATAATAAATTTGCTAATGATTCAGTTTTTTTTGTCACTCCTCAGTGACTGCACTATGAGCATGGTCCTGGGGTTACTGATTTTGTTAATTGGTACAATTTAACAATTTTACTTTAAAACATGAATGAATAAATACATTTGCAAGTGCATTTATTAATCTGTGAATTAAAAGAGCAATTGTAAAATGATTTACTTAATCACAGTTTATTTGTGCAATTAAAACTCACTTTGCAAATATGTTTACTAAATTTGCAATAAATCTTCTCAAACAATAAATAGGTCTACATGAATTGTGAACTGTGAATTGTCATGCTGATGCTGATGACATAAATTTCTAGTGACTCAATTGTCAATTGAAATAAGCGTTCCTATAATCCATTGTGAAAAACAGTGATGTTGTAAAATGGTTAGAACAACATTTAATGGTTAAGGACACATTTAGATGGCACAAGTCAGATGCACAAGTTTTATTCATTTCTGAGAAGTAATAGTATTATTCATTAACCCATCATGACACAAAGTGCTTACATTTTGCCCATTTTAACGCACTTTAATTATGTTGTATGTCACGATAGTACAATTTTTTACAAAGGGACTAAAGGAACTACAGTTGGAACTACACAGAACTAAATAAAGTATTTTTGCTGACTGTGCTTTGAAGCCAAGGTTCCAGTGTAATCTGGGTGAAACTACAGAGTTCTTTAAAAAGTCAAATGGGCAGAAGGTGTTGTTGGCCATAACAACATAGTAACAGCGGCTGCAGAAGCAGAGATAAGGTTGGAGAGAGAACTCTCTCCTTGTGGCTGCCTGCGTCACACACAGATAGTACTCTCACTCCCATCTCTTCCCATACAACACAGTCCAATATCTCCCTCTGGCCTTTGAATCTCAGGGCCACAGTGCTGCACACTGCACTACACAACACTTATGTAGCACCGTCTCAGAGACAGTTTCAAGTTTATGCTTATTGTGCATACAGGTACACGTTGGACAAGTATAAATACATTTTAAAAAATATTGGGGTGAAATTATTATATATAAATGCACTTCTTACATCACTTTGTAAAATCAACAGCCACTGTTTGGACCATTGCTGAATGTGGCTACAGGGATTAGTTTTAGAAAAGTCCTTGATGTTTCCTGACAACCAAGGAAGATGAGAAAGACCAATATTAAATGAGATTTCTATTCTTGTAACAATAAGTCAACAATAGACATAGCTAAGATGAAATACATGGTCCAGTAGTGGCAGACAGAGCAGTCTTACTACTAACTAAATTTCTTGAGTTGTCTTCAGAGCTTATACCTAGTATTCCTGTGTCATGAATGTGGTTCACTTTTCAGTGTGGTTACATACACAGTAGAGCTAACTTGGTCACTACCATAACATACAATACGTTATTTAATGAATTCTGTTCCCATTTCATCAGCCCATCACCTCTACTTCAGATTACACAGCCAGTGTATTGTTCTCAATCTCTTGCGCTGAGCTTGCCACTGGCAGAAAACTTACATGGTTTACCTGGCAGCCCTCTTTATTTTCATAAGTACAGACTTTTAACAGAAAGTTTGGAAAAAAAGGCTGGGTGCACGGTAGCAGACTGGTTAGCTGCTTCACAGCAAGAAGGTTGTGAATTAAAATCCCAGCCGACTCAAAACATCCTTGGCTGATTGTGGCTGATTCAAACATCGTCATCTAACTCTGGTCTTTCTGTGAGGAGTCTGTATGTCCTCCCCGTGTCACCGTGGGTTCTCTCTGGGTTCTCCGGCTTCCTCCCACCGCCCAAAGACATGCATGTAGAGGTTAATTGGCAACTCCCTAGTGAATGAATGTGAGAGTGAATGGTTGTGTGTCAATGTTCATCTGTTCATCAAGTGTCAGCCCTGTGACCAACTGGCCATTGTCCAGAGTGTACCCCGCCTAAGGCCCAAAGCTGCTGGGATAGGCTCCAGCCACCTGCGACCCCCAGTGTGACTAAGCGGTAGAAAATAAATGAATGAATGAATGAATGAAAAAAGTCTTCAGTAGAGTCATTTTAGTATATTTTGTACAAATGTGACTTTTCTAGGGTCCAGTGTATTGGCCAATTTTCTTTATTATGTGCATAGTGTAGTAGAGCGCCTCACTCACTCACTCACTCACTCACTCACATATAATCTCTTGCCATATGCCACTGTCCCAGCTGCAGGAAAGTTAAACGGAGGTTTCTGTCTAGTTGATGGTACTGTGTCTGTGATAAAGGCATAATTTTACTGATCTCATGTCTAAGAACCTTCAAAATTATATTTGGAATATATATTTTTGGGCTAAAAGTTACTACTGTCATGCAGCTGATACATGTCAGAATCAGCTAATCAGAACATTAGCTGCTGATCAACAACTTATAAAGTACTCTTTCCTAAAACATTTGAAAATGTATTAATGATCTAGCTCCAGAGATTGTAAGAAGAATCATTCAGAAATATCAAGCCCACTGTAGCGGCTTCCTTACGACTTTCCTTAATAGCCGCTGAGATGAGAGGGTAATTTGGGTCCTGTAGATTTGTGTGACGTGCTAGCCTATACAGAGACGCCGGATTCAGGATACGTTTACATAAGTTTATTGTAGACGACATGCAGCATCACAGCGGTACTGGGCATGGACACAGTGAAGGCGAAGTTATTACAAAGATGAATTCTGTATTGATCAAAATAAACCAAACATAAAGTAAAAGCGGTCAACAAAAATTACAGCTACCCAACTACCTCTCTCCTAGCCCTGTGTCCAGGTGACTGTGCACCTTTCAAACCTCTGTACCCGCCCTGCACGCACTCACGCACACTCACGCACCTCCGCCCATGCAACCACTCATGCTCTCCGCACGGGGGCAGCAAACACACACATACACACAGTGCTCACCAATACTAAACTACATGTCTGTCTCCTACACGCACGGTGTCACCACAAGGGGTGCTGCAAAAGACAACTGTAGACCCGCTAAATGTAAGATCCCCTTTGGTTAAGAGCTCATTCACAGTAAAACGGCCATAAAACACCATACCAGCTGAACTGAAAGCCCTCACTCTAAAAGTAAAACAATGGCTTGAATCCAATAAGTTCTGTGAATACTAGATCCACCTTTGAAAAGGGTTTCAGTGTAAATACTGTATTGTATGTTTTAATGTGTTGTAATATTGTTTCACTGTATGTCACTGTCTGATGTGTGTCAGGGACCAGGTCTGCAAATCAGCTCTCAGCTAGATATATAATTGTAGCTGAAAGACAAATCAGATCACACTGAAAGTGAACCACTGGAACCTGTAACCTCTACTCTGAAGCAGCTAAAGTGAAGTCGTTTAAAATCCGTTGCGCTCTGAGACAAGCTGTTGGAGATCAGCGCCCACTCTCTGTAATGTGAGCCAGACTTTAGTGCTCTGACGCTGGGCAGAGGAGACCACACATTGAAGCATATTTGTGCCAAAAACAGCTACTACAGCCAACTGTGTACAGTCACAACCAGGGCAGAAGCATTTTCCACCAGAACATGGCACTGTAGAAAACATTTGTAAAAAGAGAGAATTAGGCTAAGTGATAAAGTTAAATTGTTTCGGGGCACCACCTCAAAGAGGAAAAGAATAATAAAGCCTAATATGAATTTGAACGTGAATTCTTAAACCAGACAGTGATCCGTATATGAAGTGAAAGAACCACAAACTTAAGCATAAATTAGTGAGAAATTATGTTTATTGACCAGACTTAACAAACAGACGGCATTTGAATATGCAGATTGAATCAACAATAAATAACAGGAGTATATTCATGGATTGAAACAATAAACCTTTCTTATTGAAGGTGGGATATGATTTTACTGGAATAAATAGAAAATTGACGCTGTTAATGAATTTAGAAAAACAGTCTAAAAGAGTTAAATCAAATTTCAGTTAAGTTTAAGGTTAATCTTTATGCCAACTCTGTATCAAGTAACTGTGTAGATCTTACTGGAAGAGCCAAGGCTGGAGGCAAGAGGTTGGAGGCCTGGAGCCATAACAGGAATGGTGGTGGTACCAACGGGTCCAAACTTCTTGGTACTGAAGATGATGTTTCTGAGTTGGGTCCCCAATGCTAACTGACTGATGTGGTCCTCTGTGGAAGGCTCTTGGCGGATCTGCTCTGGGTTCTCTCTGTCTAGAGCTGTCTATACAATGTTGGAAGAGTTTCTTTGTCCAACTAGGATTTCTCATTTATACCCAAATGTATCAACAACATATAAACAACACATATAACAATGTTTCTATAGTCAATAATCATAGTTCTTCAGAATATACATATGTATTCACAGTTAAAACAACATTTCTTTAGGATGTATGTGCATGTATTTACATTGACAACATAAACAGGAGAGATAAAGGTAAGGCTTATCACCTTTATCAAGTCTTTAGTTCAAAAAGGTAAAAGTCTTTATTCATTAATGAGCAACTTTTAAGTCTGTTAAAATTGATCCTTCAATGTTTATTCAAGTTTGGTCTTTTGGAAAGGAATGCAGGGATGAGGCTCTTAATTTATATCGGCACCATCCATGCTAAGCACAGATCATGTCTTTTGTCTGGAAAGGTCCTTCAAAGTTGTAAATTCATCGGGTTAAAGCCGTGTTCACACGAAATAAATTATTTTAGCGGGTCCAGGAAATTCCGAATGTTCCTGAAGTCAAAAGGTTGTACCCTACAGCATGTTTCCAAAGCATGTAGCCTACCAGCAAATAAAACCCAGATCCACATAAATAAAAAGCACATTAATACCACAGCTTCACAACCAAAGAGTAAATCAAACAACAGCCAACAGTAAAAAAGTAGCACTCACTGTGTTGACACCAACGTAATCATCCGATTGTGTTCCCTGGGTCACAGTCCCAATTACTTTATTATTGTGTGTTTCATGTTGCAAAATGTGATATGGCAACCTAAATGTATCCAAAATACACTGTATAATGTTCAAAATAGTATAATATAGGACCTTTAAAGCTAATGAACCAAAGTCATATGCCAACAACGGTTTTCTTCAACAAGTTTCTTGTAAAAAAAATTAAGCACATCCGTATTTTGTTTAGAAAAAAACCTCCAAAAAACAGACAGCAGCAAAACTGTGGGCGGGGCTTTTGATGATGAAGCCCAGCCTGTTCCAAAAGACTCATGAGAAGTTACCAGGATTCTGACTCTGGAAGAAGGATCCTGGCGACTAACTGGCTATTGTCCAGGGTGCACCACCTCAGGTCCAAAGTGCTGGGCTTCAGACACTGTGACCCCTTGTTAGGTGCTGGCACCGCACCTATTTGTATTCTACCTGTCCTTGTTGTTCCCCCTTTACCCCTTTTGTCTTGTAGGTGGAGCTCGTTAATTTTGGCGGTTTCCTGTAGCCTATAAGTAGGCCCACCGGTGGTGCCGCTTGGCCTCTGCCGCTGACTCTCTGCCTGCGGTCCGTCCCTCTGGCGCTTCGCTCTGCACGCTCTCGTCCGGCTCGTCCCCGAGCTCTCCTCCTCCGTCTGGCTCCGCCTGCCGGACCAGGCCAGCTGCGGCTGATGCCGGCTCTGTGTTTTTTTGGTTAGCCTTTAGCCTGTTGTTCAACCTAGTGGGACCGGCTGTCCTGTTTTCGCTGTTTCTTTCGTTAGGGCTTAGGCCTGGGGTTTTCGTTAAGGGTAGCGGTGGGTCAGCAGCTTCTACGGCCCTGTACAGGGTTGGCCTGTCTGACACACCGTCCTTCTATTCTGTTTGGCCGGCTCGCTACGGTTCCTTTATTTTGTTACTTTGGAGCACGGGAGGGTTTTGATGTCTAAACAGACTGAAACTAAAATAAAGTTTAAAAACTTATACCTCTGTCTCCTGTGTCCATCTTTAAATATGTTTCACCCTTGGGTCGTAACACCCCTAACAGGACTCAGTGTAAGAAGATGAATGGATAAAACAAAAAAGCTGATTGTAATGTAGTGTATGTAATACAGATTAAAATGAATGCAGTTATTACAATTTTATATGTATGCAAACATGATTTACATTACAGCATACAAAAATCATCACTTCATATAATAGCAAGCAAAACAATTGTGGTATGATATTAAATGTGACCTGGACCTTGATTTCAATTACACACAAATCTGTAACTTTATTTATGGCGTCATGGCACCGGTAATTGTATAATTTTACCCTTTGCACTTATTCTCTTTGTTTCAGTTGTCACTGGGTCTGTCACAGTGGTGAACAGACACTTTGTTATGTTTTATGTTGCACTTTTGAGTTCTTGTAGTATTTGTTTTGTATGTTCAAGGCTTCTCTGCTCTTCCTGGAGCAGTATCAGCAGTGCACTATCAGCGCCTCAGACCAGAAGTAAATACAACAAGCCACATGAGTTAGCCAAGAAGCAGAACAAATATCAGTACAGTGTGGGTAAAACCTATTAGTATTCTGTTATAAAATTAATATGAAGATTGAAGACATGAAGATCAGGTTATGTGCAATAACTGCTCTGTCATTGGACATGAGACCAAAGAGGATTGTAAAATAATCTTTGATGATAGCACATTCTGTTAGGAATTTAGTGTTTGCTGCATGGTGTGGAATTACTCAAAGATACCATTTTGTTTTTATTTGACAACCAACCACAGTTTTTTCAATCAAAATCATTCCAAGATGTGTCCAGTTGCAGAGAGGTCCAGAACATGTGTATCGGAAAACCTTGGCAGTGCCACATCTGATACATAGTGGGCTCACTTGAGGGTACATGGAGGAGAGTTTCATTTAGAGATGTGGGCCCTGTGGATGGCTTGAAATTAAATTGCCACCACTGAAAGCCTGCGTTGATGAGAGACACTGCGAAGACCAAAGAGCTTCTGAAACTGAGTCCATATCTAAATACAATGTTTAACCACTGGGTTGTTGACAGCTGCAGTGGGAGGCATTGGCAGAGAGGCATCAATAAAGGCAAGAGGTGGATTATTGTATGGACAAAGCTCCATCGCTACCTAGTCAGGGCAGCTGTTCCTAGAAAAAAGACCAATGCACAAGACATCGTAGGTTGGCTGACAAGTAGTTTAAACAGAAGTTTGGCAGGGCTGGCCATGTCCCCCATTAGATTTGGATTTTTCAAGATGGATTTTATTTAGACTTGGTTGCTTAACCTGCCATAAATAAGAAGAAATAATTGAGTCCAACACCTGAAAGACCGGGCAGGGAATAAAAAAATCGTAGAGACTGAAAAAAGTACAAGATTTTTGGCAGAATGTAAATTTTAACTGAGTTTACTCGTCCCACAAATGACATTGATAGGAATAGCCATTGTCTTGGTGTGGCAAAATTTTGTCTGCCTTTAACAAACGCAGTTTGGTCTTTGGATATGATGGACAGGAGAATGTTATCCAACCGCTATTTTAAAATGAAGACATATTTTTGTGGAAAACTAATAGAGAGTCTGCCCCACCAGCCAAAAACTGTAAAAGGACCCACCATAATTTCTTTTTTTTTAAAACACCCTCCATTAGCTGTTGTCTTTAGACACCACTTCAGTTGTAGCGCTATAAACTTGAGTTTCTTTGACACTTTGACAGTGAACTATGAATATGTATATGTATATGTATGACTATGTATGTATGATGATGATGATCTTTTCTCTGTATCACTATAAACCATGCTGCATAAACATTATTTTTGTAAAATTTACTGAGCTTCTTTCAAAAATTTCCACAGAATTTGATATTAGATGACTTCAATACAAATAAGAGACATATTTCATTAGAGAAACGTGTGTATAAAGTACTGGGCACATCAGTAATCACTTTATTATCACTTGATTACACTTCCTTTGAGGCAAAAACACCTACAAAAACTAATAATCAAAGTGAATAATCCAACAGTAATATTTAATGCATTGACAATGGCAGCAAACCCACCTTTGTTTCTCTTTTGCTTTGTGTGACTGGAAGCCTTTGGTTGGTTTAAAGATAATGTATACTGGGTGCTACCAAAGAGTGTGTTTTACTTGTTTTTAATAAAGTTCACAAGGTCAATAAACAAGTCTCTGCCTACTGTTTGTTCATGGAAATCAAGAGTAACGGTCCTCCATTTTTCCCGTAGGTTGTAGGGAAGCTTCATTACAATGGTCTTGTGGTTTGATGGCATCTCCAACTCTAATGTTCCTGATGCACTGTACTAAATTGGAAGAACCTCTAAGAAATAAAGCATATCGGATAGCATTAGGGTTGTAATGGTGTACAAAAGTCACATTTTGGTCCAGTACAATATTGCCAAAAAATTCTCAACTTAACCACTTGTCTTTGCCTGTTGCTTTTGACAGGGAAGCCAAAATGTTTCCAGACTGAAGACCTCAGTGATGTGGGAGGGCTTTAAACTCTGGTTTCATGTTCACTTCACTTTTTTGCTCACCAGCCACTGCTAGGTACAGGTACAAGCCACAATTAGTCTACACTAGCCACAATATAATTGTTATAAAACTATGGCCTATGGTAGTAAAATGTTTATACATTTTCAAGATATCAAATGTACACCACTATCAGCTATTAGTTTTGAGCCCATTTAGTTGATGAAGGAGAAAAAAAATAACATAAAAAACTAGAATAGGGTTTTCTGACAAGGCATCTGGACATATGTTTGAGGTGAATACGTTTCATCCCTCATCCAAGGGACTTTGTCAATTCCTGTTGTCAAAGTGACAAAGTCCCTTGGATGAGGGATGAAACATCTTCACCTCAAACATATGTCCAGATGCCTTGTCAGAAAACCCTTTTCTTGAACATGTACTGGATGACTGAGAACCTCCACAGACAACATAAAAAACACTTACCCAGTACAAGTAACAGTACCCTGTTGCATGTGGTATTTCATATGTTAATTTATGTGCTGGCATTTGTTTCAACATACAAAACTTTTTTTTCAAATCTTTTCTTGTGATTCTTGGCTCACTGTCACTGTGCTCCATGCGGTGAAAAGAGCAAACTGACAGACAGAACTGAAATATATTACTATAGGTTTTAAATTATTATGCAATTACTGTATTTTCTGGACTATAGAGCGCACCTAAATATAAGCCGCACCCACTAAAATTTAAAAGAAATATACATTTTGTCACATATAAGCCGTACCGGACTATAAGCCGCCGATATCCAGGCTGAGAAATAAGATATTTACATAGAAAGATTTTGTACCATAAGTGTTTATTCATATACCTGAACTGATTGTTTCCGAACAGTGCCTATAACACGGCAGTAAAAGTGCTGATCAAACAAAACAGAAAAGTCATTGATGGTTTTATTCATCTTCCTCCTGAGCACTGAAACTACTGAACACCAAACCACTGTCACTTCATTTGTTTTCCATTATGAGGGGTGAGGGTGTAAAAATATTACCGTATTTTGCTGTTGTCTTGGGTTGCATGTGCTAAGAATAAAAACTGGTGCTTTCTTGTTTGTACTGACTACCGCTGCCTGTCTCATTTATGCACTTCCTGCTAGAGCGCCCCCCTGAGGGCTGAAGAAAAATTAATAGAAAAGCTGCATCTCTGTATAAGCCGCATGGTTCAAAGCGTGGGAAAAAGTAGCGGCTTATAGTCCGGAAAATACGGTATTATATTTTGAATACTAAAGGCTCGTAGCTTTAATGTTGTTTTAGGAGCAACAACAGCAGGGTTACAGCAGTCTGTGAAACTCTGCTGATTAAACTTTACTGACAGGAGTTTGTGTCACATCTAAGTAATAAGTAAATGTACCCCGCACTAGTCCACAGCCTAGAGAGAGACTGGTGAAGAATAAAAGCAACAAATAAGGGTTACAGACTGGTGGCAGTGATGTTTTTCGTGTCTTCGTCTTTGCTAAATTAGCCAACTAGCTACACCAGTGGGACTTGTCGGGACAAACTGCTGTCTACGGATACCATGTGTGTAAGTTGTCTTGAGCACACGGCCACAGTATTTGAGCGGACCCTGAGGTTTCACTTGGCTGTTTTAGTTGGACAGTATTTTAAGCACGGGGATGTTAAGGACAAGGAAAGTTTTGCTTTGTGGGAAACTAGATTGAAGCTTGCAGTTAAAGCCTGCGCAGATGGACAACAACTAGACATTGCTACAAAACTGGCTGTCCTTCTCTCCTTCAGATGAATTATTGATGCGATTAAGCTACTTTCCAGAGATGTACAGGCTCTGAAGCTTCAAGTTGCTCCATCATCTCCATCTCACCATCATGACCACCCATAGAGGCATGAGAGACGTTCCCGACACTACAAATAGACACAGCAAATAGACACAGCACCCGCTTAGGCCGGGACAGACAAAGACAACATGACAGAGACCAGCATGTCACTTTTAATGATGATAACTATAGTCAGGGAAAAGAATGGTAGCAGGTACTGAGGGCCAAGTGTTTCTGCTACTGACGAGGCGGCCCACACTCAGCAACTGTATCAGTCCATATGTAAGTATTCTGAAGATTCTTAGTTTTCACTTTTACTTTGTTAATTCACTTACCTTACGTTCCTCAATGCATATGTCAGATCCTGTTTTAATAGTCCTTTTTTAAATCTCTTATTAGTTCATTGTTTCTTGTGGTTTTATTGGTTTTTACTGTTTATTTTGCATGAGTGTGCTGTGTTTGTTTTGCTGTGTTTCCTGTATTGACTTGGATGAACAGAGGGGGACTAATTGGATCATTCCTCCCCTGCGAACGAGATTGGTGGTCCTGAGCCACTGGGACTCTTAAATACCGGCAGAGGCCACCACAAGGCGGGAAGACAGAAGGAGAGGAACACAGAGGAAGAGAGGGCGGGAACGAGAAGAAGTGGAAGCAGAAGCAGAGACTCTGGAGACAGGTACTGAGGGCCAGGGATAGAGAGAAGGAGGAAGTGGAACAGCACACAGAGGAAAGAACAGGACGAATGAACAGACGACATGGAGAAGCGAAGGCGGTCAAGAACGAGACGTGCCGAGATGACAGATGCGACGCGGTGTTGAAAGAGACCCTGTACAATACGGGTTGAAAGCTAAGAACAGGGACATGAATCGGCGAATGTTACAACTCTGTGACGCTAAGGCTGTGTATTCCCGACAGTAACCCCCAAATTCCACTGCATGCATTGGTTCCGCTCAGCCACGCACTCCGCAGCAAATACGCATCCGTTGTTTTCAGTGAGAGCATTTCCACTGCATCCGCTACGTGGCGGCTCCGATCTGACAGTGCGCAGTGGATCGGACAAAATACGCAGCAGTTCTATTTTTCTCTGATGGTGGAGCCAGTCCGCATCAATTTGCATAGATCAGATCGCACCAGAACGGAAACCAAATGTGTACAGCATCCGGATTTTCAAAGGAATCTGCAGCGGAGCGGAGCCGCAACGCATGCAGTGGAACTAGGGGGTAAGGTGTCTCCCCTTTCCCCGGAGCCGCAATCCCAAGAAGAAGGACTGCAGAGCAGGAGAAGCGGGACGTGTGAGATGCCATTGCGCATGCGGCCACTTTGCACACACAAGACACTTTGGACTCCTTCCAGTAACCTTTTTGATTATTCTTAACATATCTATTGACTGGTCTGGGGACCCTGAAGCTCTGCTTACCCTTTTATTTGTTGGCCACCCTGTTGAAAGGTTTTTTTTTTAAAGAGGGAAACATTTTTTACTCTCTTGCTTTATCTCAATGCATTTAAAAAAAAAATCAAGTTACTTGTAACTTTCTCACATTTTTTTATTTAATTAATTTGTTTTAACGGTTCTCGACTGACCCTTTATGAACCCAGCACTTGGAATTAACGAATCTCTGACACATTTCCTGCTCCTCCTCCTCTTTTGGGTTGGCTCCACAGTAATTGACTTGATCACCTGCACCTGTTCACCACAGTATAAAAACCCTGCACTCATGCACTTTCAGTCTGTTGTTGATCCTCACATGGGGCGGCTTTGCTTTGCTTTGCTTTATTTTACATGTTCACAGTTTAACAGAAATGTTTGAGTTACTACCTTTTATCTTTTGTTTGTTCTGTTTCAGAAATGCTATGGCATCCCATGTGTGTCATTTTACATCACATATTTGTAAATAAATGTGCCAAACTGCTTCAATCTTCTGGTTGTATTGCATTCTTACCGATGCTCATGGTGGTAGTATCCATCCTCTGAATCAAAAGCCTTCTCCTGTTCAACTTAGTTTTTTACATTAAGGCATTATTGAAAATGTTGCCACTTAAGTGTACGTACATTCTGGTTCAGACATATAACTGATTAGTGAAGCATTTAGAATGTAAATCCCTGCTCTGAAAACAAAAATTCTACTGTGAACTTAAGTTGTCCCTAGAGCTGTGACTGGTGACTATTGAGACTTAGGCACCATTACCATGAACTTGAGGCTAGGCAGTGAGACAAGTGGTCAGGAATGTTACACAGCCTGTGATAGTAGGTTGGGATTTTCTACTCACACACTATGCTGTTTTAGACTTAAAGGAAGGTGTCTTAAAAGTTGTGCTAGTGTCCCACTTTTGTGCGATACAGAGAAAAACCCCTTTAAGTTGCAATGCTGTTACTAACCCTAACCCTAACACCACTCATTGTATCAGCTATGTCACAGATGACTGTTCTAGCTATAATACAGCCTACTATTGGTTTGCCAGATTTTGAGGTTGATTACACTGGAGTTTTAGACGTGACACTAGACTGGAATAGGTCACCCTGGGCAAAGATATTGATGATGACTACTGTGTTGTAGAGACAAATGTAGATGCAGTTACAACCTCACCAGAGTCTTCTGAGCAACAGACACTGCCAAATATCAATCTAGATGACTCAGCCCTTACCACTGAACAACAACAAAAACTTCAGACTTTACTATTATCCTACTGTGACATTTTTAGGGCCCATGACCAGGAATACGGATGTACAGACTTGGTTAAGCACAGCATCTGAACAGGTGACACCACTCCCATCAAGCAGAGGGCATACAGGACCTCACCAAACATCAGAGCAGAGATCAACAAACAAGTCCAGCTGCTCCGGGCACAAAACATCATCGAGGAAAGCTACATGGTACGCAAAAAGGACGGCACCTACAGTTTCTGTATTGACTACAGGAAGCTTAATGCCTCGACCATTAAAGACTCTTACCCCTTACCACGTCCAGCAGAGGCCCTCAAAAGCGTGTCAGGCTCCTGTTGGTTCAGCACAATGGACTTATCAAGTGGGTATTGGCGGGTTGAACTTGAGCCACATGACAAGGAGAAAACAGCATTCAACTCTGGCAGCGGTCTTTACCAGTTCAAAGTTATGCCCATGAGACTTGCTAACGCCCCTCCCCCACACTACAGCGATTAACGGAGTTAGTCCTTCATGGACTGCATTGGAAAGACTGTTTGATTTATTTGGACGATGTTGAACTTTTAATGACCACCTGCAAAGCTTCTGAGAAGTTTTCAACCATTTTCGATCAGCTGGGCTCAAATTGAAGGCCAGGAAGTGTCATCTGGCCCAGACGGAAGTAACCCTCCTTGGACACAGTCTCCAGCTGTGGACTTCCCAAACCCACCAATTGCAGCATATCCCATCTTTTCTCAACCCTTCTTGCTATACACTGATGCATCGCAGGAAGGCATCGGTTCGGTATTGGCTCAGCATCAGGACAATAAAGAAGTTATTGCTTATGCCAGCCATACTCCGAAACCTCAGAAAGAAAATGGTCTACTTTTGATAGTGAACTTTTTGCAGTTGTTTGGTCTGCGAGACATTTTACACATTTTCTGTCCGGCAGTTCATTTGTAGTTGTCATAGATCATAAGCCTCTGCTGAGCCTGAAGAAAACCCCAGTGGACAATGCCCCTACAGGTAGACGGAGTAAGTGGATCCTTGAGCTGGATGTCTACGACTACACCATGATACACTGGGCGGGTAAACAGCATGCTTATGCTGATGCCTTGTCCAGGCATGTTACTGTTGCCACCACAGACCCACATACACCTGTGACCACAGACACGTATGTCAACACTGTGCCAGTAACACACTGTCAGTTGACTTGGGACAACTACAACGACAACTACAACATTTCGTGGTTAAATGGCACCATATGCAGACACCCTATTGGTAAACTAAGACACGCTTCCCTCATACCAAGAAAACTCTGGCATGAGTAACCTACATTGACCATTTGGCATGAAATTCTGAGAGTTCTGAGTTCTCACTCATTATTTTCAAGTTGTTTTACCATCAGCTCTTCTTCACACAGCCTTAGCTGCTTTATATGGGAATCAGTTTGGTGGACACTTAAATGCGGAATGCACACTTCAAAGAGCTAGACGTATTTGCTATTGGCCATACATGACCCGTGATATACATGCATATTGAGCTGAATGTGTACCCTGTCAAAAATGAGGTTCACCCAATCCACATGAACGCGCCCCACTACAGCCAGTCCAAGCGGACAGGCCTTTCCAAAAAGTGGCAGCTAATATTACTGAGCTACCTGTCACTTCTCAGGGCAACAGATATGTTTTGATGATTATGGACTATTTCACGCGTTATGTGTAACCTTTTTCCATATCAGGACCAGCTTTCCACTACTGTGGCAAAATGCATTTTTGAGGACTATATACGACAGCATGGTTTGCCTGAGTCAATTCACTTTGACCAGGGCAGACAATTTGAATCTGAACTTGTAAAACACTCGGAATAAACAAAACATGCACGTCACCTTACCACGCCCAGTCAGACGGCATGGTAGAAAGACTGAACCGGACTCTTAAAGACCAACTTGCAAAATACGTAGCACAAACTAGTGGTGAATGGGACCAGCTCTTGCCACAAGTGGAGCCTGCCTAGAACTCCAGTGTGCATTCAAGTACAGGGTTTTCACCTTTCTATCTTGTACAGATTCAGTGGGACTCGATGAATTTGCTCAGTAGAGAATGCAAAGTTTACATTGCCTGACAACTGGTTCCAGGGTACCTTTTCGCTTTTTTGCATTTTATTTCTCTCTTTTCCTTGCCTGTAGAAAAAAAAAATTAGTGCTCTTATCTTGTTTTAATCACTGCTCACCCCGTGATATTGATCCTATGTTCTGGTCCTCAGCCCCAACCCCCTAGTGGCATAGTTGTTTTACGTAATTAATTTTAGAAAAAATGCATTTCTTAAGAATTACTTGAGATTACTTACTCCCACTCTGCCACATTTCAATGAGGGTGCAGCCTGCTCGTCACCTGTGGCCTTTGATTAAGTGTCAGACATTGTTCCCGTTTAATCCAAAAATTCTAAAAAATGAATGCCTAATGGTAATAATTCATGCAGCGAAATATACCTCCAGTGCTCCAATAGTGTCACCCAGAGCAGGCTTTCCCATACCAATTTTATTGAAGGCCCACTGCATATAAAGTTTATGTGTTAACTTAGGTTCGGGATCAAGACCACCCCTCAACAACACCTGAACTACACCTGAACTACGCCTCGACCACGCCTCTAATTTTCTCCGAAGCCCAGAATTTGCAGACTTCCTGATTAATTGTTTTTACAAACGTTTTTCAGCCCGGAATTGAAATTCTGCCAAAGACCCCATTCATTTGTCATAACCTTCAATCCGCTCCAGCAGAACTCGACACAGTAGACTCCTTGTTGGCCAAAGAAGTATTTGTGATTGGCCCATTTAACAAGCCCCCATTTGAGGTCTTTTGCATCAGTGCAATTGGCATCGCTACATGAAAGTACTCAGGGAAAGGATGTCAATGTCAGTTTTATTCATATAGCACATTTAAAACAACCATTGCTGCAAGTGCTTTACAAAGTGCTAAAGGAGACTTATCATTGACCTTTTCCCACCCCATGGTACTGATACTCCTAGTATTAATAGCCTCATCCCATCTCCAGATTTCTCCATGCAATACGCCACAATCGACCATGCCATGACCCTTATCTGCTTGGCAGGTCACGGGCTTGAAAGCTGAACCAGTGCTTTTAAAGTCTTGCCTATCCACCCAGACTTTTGGCATTTTTTCCAGCGTCCTCTGGAATGGGTCTTGCTACTTCGCCGTACAGATCACTTTCGGCTGCAGAAGCTGTCCCAAGATTTTCGACTCCCTGGAAGAAGCCATATGTTGGATCCTCATCAACAATTACAAGCTCCTGTTTACATCTCTCCAAAATCAGCACCCCCATGATTCAGTTTTTCAGCTGTCATTAAGGCCTTCTCAGATCTAGGCATGCCTTTGTCAGAAGAGAAAACACAAGGGCCTTGCACCTCCATCGAGTTCCTCGGCATCACACTTAACTCCATGTCATTCCAAGCATCTCTCCCCCTCGAGACAGTTCAGTGCATCACACTACTCCTCTCAAACTACATCCTGGCAGACAGATGTACAAAACAGCAGCTTCTAACGCTTGGCCATCTTATGCCATACGCATCATCCCTCAAGGCAAGCGCTTGTCTGTTAACCAAAGCAGCAGCCGCTCCTTCTCTTCACAATAAGGTGACCTTAGACAACACTTGCAAAATGGAGAGCAATTCCTGGCAGCAATTCCTCTCTTCTTGGAAAGGCATCTCCTTTTACAATGACTTCATAACACTTTCAGACATCCAACTCTACACAGGGACTGTTTAGGGACTGTAGCTTCACTGTTTACTGCTTTACATTAAAATGAATAAAATGTTACATGTCTTGCAGCAGCAGCTTTTGGTCAGACCTCACTAATATAAGTCATATTAGTGAGTAAAGACAGTAGTTTGCTTCATAACATCATTTTGCTCTGTGGTAATGCTCAGAGCAAAGGGCTGTGAAACTCTAATAAAGTATAAGCTACAAACAGTTTAGCTTGCTGCTAACATGAAGTTTCAGTCTGAACAACACTTAATAACAACTGTGGACTGTTCCCCACTCCTGATTCCAGTGGCAGGCCGTGCATTTCACGCTTAGGCCTTCAGTGACGTCCCACTTACACATTACAACATCACCTCAATATAGGCTAGTCAAGCAACACTTAATTAAGGAGCATTTAAAACCAATAAGCATGCATTCACAATTAAGAGTAGGAAACTAAGTTCACAGATACTGTCAAAAATTATGACAAAGAAAATGCCACCAATTTGCAGCGTTTCTCAGAAGCTGTGAGCCACGGGTACCGTTCATAGTTGCTCCTCTGGAAATGACGGACAAACCCTTTACCTTGCTGGGACAGGCTAGCTAGCACAGGGGTTGGCCGACCTCTTCTCACAATATGCAGCTTTTTGTGAAAGGCATGTCTTGAAAATGGTGTGGAAAGTATATCTGCAACCAGATCAATCTCTTGTCCTCCTTCGGTCATAACGGGTTAAAAATACAGCGATAGCCTTTCAGGCTTTAGCAAGTGCTTATACAATCACAGGACGCATACACATCCAGTTCAACGTAACGCCTACTTTACACTGACTGTGGAACGGATGCGGAACGCAAGGAATAGAAACCATTGTAGTCAGTGCGAGCATTTACACCAGCTGCGGTGCGTTGCGTGTCCGGATCTGGAGCTCCGCAAGCTTTCCGCAAGGAGTCTATTTTTCCCGGACGCCGCATGCGGATTTTCATGAAGCTGAAATAATTACACGAGCCAGACAGGAAGTCAGACGTGGGCCAGCGAGGTGGATCCGGTATATTTCAAAATAAAACAAGTTACGCGAACTCTTGATATGCTGTATTACGTAATTTCCTCTGACACGGGGGTCACAAGTGCAGTGACAGGGTCCCGGGGGTTATTTGAGACCATGGACGACGAGAGATTCATCACCGAAGTCCAAAACCACACCATTTTATATGATACCTCACATACTTTTTACAAGGACAACACCAGAAAAGAGAAGGCATGGAGTGAGATAGCTGGAGCTCTGGGATATACTGGTGAGTTTTTATCAGCCTTTCAAAATATGCGTTTATTTAAGTGAATGTGAAAAGTACAGTAGAATACTTAATAGAGAGTATCATACTTGAAGTTCTTTATTAAATTAATTTATGTACCTCAGATTGTTGTACAATAGACTAGTCAGGATTTTATTCTGCATTTTCTTTGAATTATAGCCTGTAGTTTTCTATTAATGTGACATAATGTTAATAAATAGATACATGTTTCACACAAGTGCTTCTGATATTTTGATCATAGGTATTTATGGTGTTTATAATTGCAAAAGCACATAATAGACAATATTCAAGCAGTATTTAAACATGAACTTACAAACTACATTGTTTTTCTAAGTTGTTGAGAGAGGATAATACTGAGTGGGGGTTGGAGGTGTTAACTATGCTAATCTGTACAGCAAGGGACACTGTTTTCACAAGTAGGTGATAACGTACAACTGAACTTGTTACTAGCATGTTGTAAAGGACAAGGAAAAACTAGAGACAAAGTTAACTTTTTTTTATTCACACATCAAATACAAAACAAAATATAAAAAACAAAAGCCATACATTCTGATAATCTGAACACCACAGTCAGATCATTCTTTTTTGCCAAGGCACACTACCCTCATCTGAATTGAAAAAAGTGGTGTATATGTCCCTGATATTAAAGGCTGCCCTTGAACCCCTGTTTCCTCCCATGTTCTCCACTGCTGCCATGTGGTGCCCCCGCTGCTCTGCCTCATCTAGCAACCTCTGGTTGTCACTAGGAGCAAGGAGAAAGTTGTGCAGAATGCACACTGCTGCAACTAGTGTGTCCACGTGTTTAGGGTGCAGGTTGACTCTTCTCAGAAAAATCCTCCACCTTGCTGACAGAATGCCAGATACACTCTCCACAACCATACGTGCTCGGGACAGTCTATAGTTGAAGATCCTCTTGTCGTGACTGAGGTTCTGTGCAGGGTAGGGCCTCATCAAATAAGTCTTTAGCGGAAAAGCTGCATCACCCACCATCACATATGGGACATCACCCAGGTGAGCAGCACCAGGAACATTGGGGGGCACCTCCAGAGTTCCACTCTCCATTCCTCTCCCCAAATCTGATCCAGCATACACTCCTCCGTCGCTGGTTCTTCCGAAATCTCCAACTTGAATTGCTCGGAAGCGGTAGTCAGCATCTACTAGTGCCAAAAGCACTATCGAAAAAGTTTTTTTGTAGTTGAAATACTGACTACCTGATCGTGCTGGAGCTTGAATGGCGATATGCTTGCCGTCAATGGCTCCCAGGCAGTTGGGAAAGTTCCATTTTTCCCAGAAACCCTTTGCCACCTCAGTCCATGTGTCCTTTGTTGGCCTGGGGAGGTGCTGCTGCATCATCATCTTCTCTATAGCTGCACACACCATGTGAACGGACTTTGTCACTGTAGCATGTCCTAGCCGATGGCTAAAAGACAGGCTTTTCAGAGAATCACCAGAGGCCAAATACCTGTGAGGAAACAAAAAACGACACATGTCAAATTCATTCATTAATCATTTTTTTTCTATTTCCAGCTAATGATTGCAAGTCTCGATGGAGGCAGCTCAGAGACTCGTTTGTAAAATCTAAAAAAAAAACATCCCTCCCAAGTGGCTCAGCAGGTGGGACCCAGAAAGACTGGAAGTATGCTGAGTTAATGTCCTTTCTCTTGCCCTACGTCCAGCCAAGAAGGTAATATTACTACACATACACAATATTGAAATTAATTATATTAATTAAAATTATATATGAAATATGTACTATTAACTATTAACATAATTTCCTCTTCTTTTGTGCTTGCCATTGTCTTTGCAGCTCTAAAAGCAACTTGCGCCCCACGCCCACATTGGAGGGTGGAGAGAGTGGAGACGGTGAAAGATCACTGACCCCGTCATCCCAGGGATCACCTGCTCCTTCGCCTGTTCCTCCCCTTTCAGTGCCCTCAACATCAGCAGAGGTGGAAAGGCCAGCCAGGTCTCGTAGCCCCAGGGAGAGAGCACAACATCCTGGGCAGGAGACCAGGGAGACGAGGAGGAGTACACAGGCGTCTGATTTGGAGGACAGATTACTAAGTGTATTGCAAGAGCCTCCTCCCAAACCAAGCGTTCCCGACACAGAACAGGACGAGGCGTATCATTTTGCTCTAAGCACAGTCCCTCTGTTATTAAGCTTGAATAAAACCAGGAGGCGACGAGCAAAAATGGAAATTTTGAGGACACTTGACCGCCTCAATGAGGAAGAAGAGGGGGAACAAATAGCTGCATCTCAGCAAGCAAGCTGGAGAACTTTTCACCCTCCCCCCCCAGACTCAACCACAACACACACCCACTGCAACCATCACCAGACCTCAGCCCCGAAGACCAAGTCAGCGGCCAGTCACCCACCCCCCACATACAATGGCAGGACCAATGGGGTCGTTCACAGAACTGCTAACTACTATAGACCCTCATTGGGAGGAATCAGGTCCTGGGGGATCCTCCTATTCTGACTTTTAATTTTGTGTGTTTTTTTCATTCCTTTGTTTGATGTGTGTTTTATTCTTTTGTTTTGTGTGTGTTTTAATATTTCACATTGTAAATACATTATATTAATATTATAAATAGAGTGTTTTCTAAAGTTGGTGCTTTGTTACTTTATTTATATTTACCTCAGTGCGACTGCCAGTCTCTGTTTGGGCTCTATAGCAGCTCTGTAGTTAGTAGATTGTCTCCTCAGTTCAGGACCAATGATGGAGAGAAGTTCGTCCATCTGCTCAGCACTCATCCTAAAGTACTTGTGATGGCGTTGTCTGTCCAGTCTCAGTTCAGCCACAAGATGATAAAAATCCCCTTGCTCTGACCGTAGCCTGTTGAGGGGATGGATCCAAACACGTCTCCTTCTAGCCCTTCTTTGCAGTGCTAATAGAGCAAGCAAAGGCTCTTCTTCTGCTTATACGCACTGTATGTAAACATATACAAAGTTAGCTCTGATCGTGAATGTTATATAAAACAGATACAAACATATTTAATAGTGTAGAGTATGATCAAATGTTGACAAAAAGTGCACTGTCTTGGGAGGATATACCTACATAACGAACATGAGTCGAATTTAAAGGACAAAAAACGAGATAATATTTATTTATTTATTTAATATCCAAAAAGCGTATGGAGGTGACCGAAAAGGCAGTGTGCTTTTGTTTACAAGCACCTCTCTCGTTACACGGATGTTATCGCGTGAACTCAGCCCTTCAGCGTGAATCCCTGTGGTTTTGTGGTCTTGCGGAGGCAGATTTCCGGACACGTACAGCATACGCACCGCACCCGGTGTAAATGGCAGTCCTTACGGATTCCGTGTAAATGAGGCGTAAGACCTTCTAGCTGGCCTTGGTCTGCAGAATCGAGATCTGATTGGCTATTGCAACTGACTGTGTCCGTTCACTTACAGTGCACAGGGGCCTGCTCTGTTGATTCTGAAGGTCTCAGGCAAATGAAATTGCGTGACAGCACAAGCTAGCTGAAATATAATTGGATAAAAATTCTACCATGATAAACAACATTGGAAGCCACTCAACTAAGTGGATATAACATAAAGAGAACCGAGAATAGAGAATAATTTTGTTTACATATTTATGAAAATAAAATAAATGTACTTTTCTGAGCATGTTTAGGCCAGCAGAGAAGGCCTTGCTGGCCCTGACGGACCACCACTGCCTGATTCACTGACCCTGCTCTGCTCAAGGGAGCACAGCTTCATGTCTGAGAGTGAGAGAGCGCTCCTTGCTGCTGTCTCCATGTGGGCGACAAAGATGGTGGCTGCACAGCGTGCGACAAGTTGTTCTGATACTGACTCTGAAGGAGCAAGCCCACCCACAGGCCCCAGAGGGAAACCACGTTTTGCCCTAGATGATGACATAGAACATTTGCTGGTGACATTTGAGAGAATGGACCAGGTCTTTCGGTGGGAAATTGCAGATTGGGTTGTCCACCTGGTCCCTCTGCTCACAGGCAAGTCACATTATGTCTTAATGACATTAGGGACTACAAAGACGACAGCAAGGTAAAGGAAGCCATTATAGCCAAGTACAAGATCAAGAATGGCTTAAGGACTATTGGGGAGCATGACCCCACCGCTGAGGAAGCAACCCACCTTGCCAAGGTTTTTACATCAGCTCAGACCAAAGCCATCAACTTTTACTGGGAACCTCGCCACGCCCAGCCAAGTAAGTCCTAGGGGTGATAAGGAGTGTGGTGCCGCTCAGCTAGAAAGTCCTCTAAAACACCAGCACAGGAAGTCAGGTGTTTTAATTGCAGCGACCTTGGCCACTCTCAGCTGTGTGAGTGTTAGTATCAATGGTGTAATGCAGGCGGATGAATGTGTTGTGTGTATGGGCACTCATTTACTAACCTGACTCCACCAGATAGAACTGCTCACAGAACATAGTCTATTTCGCAGAACCATCTGGGAAGGCTCCCGTTGAAAGCGTTTGCAAAAGGGAGGCGCCTTCTGTCAAAAACTTGGTGTTGATTGGATGAAGCAGCGACTAGTATCTGCTTACCATGAAGTTTCTTTAACCAATCACAGCAACGATATAACGTGCCACTCTTTGCGCTTCTTTCAAAGAAGAAATACTCTCTACTTCTGTTAAAACTGTTTCGATAGCAGCGTCAACGCTAACGTCTGTGTTGTTGAAAACAAAGAGGAGAAGAGAGCACTTGTTGCTTTCTACAAATTAAAAACCCGCCTCTATCTGTTAGTGCTGCAACATCATTGGTCAAAAGAGTCCGGTGAGTACACGGTTCGCGACTCAAACGGTTTGGTTGGCACGATACAAGATGGATTTACAAGAGTTTTGGAAACTCCCAAATCTTGCGAGAATCCAGCTGCAGCGCAAGGTTACTCATTTACATAGCTACACAGCTTGCCAGAAAGAACAATTTTAGAGACATTTTATAAGTGATAGAGGGTGTAGTTGTTACTGGTCGGCAGTTGGACCCAGAAAAAGGAGAAAACACAAAACCGTACTTTAAAAGGCAGCTTTAAACACAGAAACAACTACAACGCTTTAGGAACTCTTTGTTTTGCACTGGGTGTGTTCTCGTAACTTTCTGAATAAGTAAAAAACAGCCCAAACTTTATCTCTTAAATCTTTTCATCTTGCTTTTGTGTTTTCTGTGTCTTTTAAGCATAAAAATAACAATGGCTAAATAAATAAAAATAGTGAGAAATAGTGAGAAAGCGTGGTAAATTTTAGTCACTTGAGCAAGCTGCCTTTCCTGTCTTACTACTGATAAGTCACTTGACACATGACAACAAAGTGCCTGGGCAGCTACTCTAAAGTTAAATAAGGACGTTTTCAGGGATGGGACTTCCTCTCAGAGTCTGACTCTGAGAGGAAGCTTATTTGCCCTATTTCATGTCAAAAAAACATCTCAAATGACTTTAAAGCTTTGTTTTTTTTAGATCTAAAAATCTTAATATAGTCGTGGTTTTGTACAGGTTTAAGTTTAGCTCTAGTAACAGGAATATGTCTGGGTTATTACTTACTGATTCCTGGATTTGTCCTGTTTTAGTCTTGTCCATGGTCAGTCCTCATTCAGTTCTGGCTTAATCCTGCCTTAGTACTTGCAGTCTCGGTTTAAAACAATGTTATTGCTGAATAAATCCAGCTTAAGTCTTGTTTTAGGAATAGTCAATAGACTTAATCAAGAGATATTGGTCTAAGGATATCATTAGCAACATGACCATAATACTTTGCTGTGATCCATATCTACATAACTTGTGAAGTTTTATTCTTATTGATCTTATTTGTAATACATTTAAGTTGAATAATATGGATGGATGTAAGCCTAGAAGTCCAACCAAACCAGTGAAAATTAAAAGGTCATGGGTTTGTCTCACAGATAAATAAAAACATTCAGACATTGTTCTGTGTACACTGTGTGTAGTGCATGTTCTGTCCAATTCTAAATTAGTTTCAACACATAATTTAAATTGCCACCGTTCACATGATTATATACTAGCTTTTAATCCAAGTCAAATATGTATTTTTGCTTGAATATACTCACACGTTTTTGTCTTGTTAACTTTCAAAACAATATTTTGAATGCAAAAACAGTTCCTTGAAAAAAGTATTTGATACAGTCAAATGTTTTTTACCATCTGCTGTTTAGTCTTATTGCAGTACATCAGTAGCATAGAAACCAGGGCTGGTCTGAGCCAAATGTCCCAGGCTGAAAATGAGTCCCAGCCGGCCCTGAAAAGGGGTGTGAAAGTTAAAGACATTCGATGGTGTTATGATTATGATCAGTTAGAACAAGGTTTTGTCACCCTACAGGTCACTTTTGTTAAAGTTACTCTGAAACAGAGGGAGTGAAGTTTTTCTACCCATTCACCCTATTAGCTGACTGACTGAGCAATAAACCACTCACAGTAAGGTGTGGGAGGGGCTCTAAATTAAATGAATGTTGGATTGTTTTTTCACAAAAAAACATTTATGTTTGATGAGTAAAAAGGTTACAGGTATTTTCATACACAAAACTAATACTATACTATACTCAGTGAATAGCTGTATTTGTTTTACTAAGTGACCATTCTTGCACAGAAATATATATTTCTTGATAGAGCCTGCAGTGGACATGTGTACTGACCAGGGTCTTTACAGCTGTAGAGCCACATTTTTCAGTTATCATTGTTTTGAACATTTTCTACTGTAAAAGCAGTGAAAGATATTCTGATAATTGCCTGAACAGATGTCCTGTGATAGTTAATCTGTTGTCTGCTCAAGTCTGTAGTCTGGAACACATCAGAACTGATAGTGTCTGAGTAGGTATTTAGTAGTAGTAGTAGTAGTAGTAGTAGTAGTAGTAGTAGTAGTAGTAGTACTTCTTTTAGTCAAAGAATTATTTTTTTTATTTTGTGAATTAATATGATTGTTGCATTATTACTGTTTTAAAGTAGCAGTACTTTTGCATAGCACAGCCTTTTCCTTCTCTGCCCACCTGTGACCATAGGCTGGAGTAGCCTCCCACAGCCCAGAGTAGCAACATCCAACAAAATAATGCATTCATATAAAACATATACTATATACACAGATCATGTATGAATCATATGTCTGTTGTTTAATGGGTGCCTTGAAACTTTATGCACATACATTTTTTTCATTCTGGTCTGAAAATGTAAAACTGTAAAACTTTAATTGATTTAAATTTTCTGTTAAAGGTCCGATAAACAGTGTGGTTAAAAACTGTTTTTTATCAAACTGTTATGTGCCAGGCAGGTCTAGAGAATGTTTAAGGCACAATAACACTGGTAAAAAGTAAAAACAAACAAGTTTATTATTAAGTTAAGTTTATTAACAAAAGAAATAGATATAATGCCCATACAAATAGATATAATATATATATTATATATATTATAAATATAATAGATAACAAAATAGGTAATCAAAAATGGAATTAAACGAAAATCTAAGCTATCAAGTTGTAACATCAAAAATCCCAACGCATGGGACATTTAAGGATATGATGTTTCTGCTAGTTTCCTGTCCCTGGACAAGACATCTTACAAAAACACTGATAGTAACCGGCAAACCCTAGAAAACATCTCAGCTCTCTTTGTGTAATAGGAGTCGGATAAGAAAGCACAGCTTCCACTTTGGCATCTACAGGTCACTCCATGACCCACTACTTTACCAAGGTAAGTAACAGTCGCCCTACCAAACTCACATTTGGCCAAATTCAGTGTCAGATTAGCACCAGACAAACATTCGAATACCTCATATACGGTGAATAGATGTTCACACCAGTTGTCAGAATGCACCACTATATCATCCAGATATACACTGCAGTGGGGAACATCACACAGGACCAAGTGCATAAGGCGTTGGAATGTAGCAGGAGCATTTTTCATGCCAAAAGCCATCACAGTATACTGCATAAAGTGATCAGGAGTAACAAAGGCAGAGATATCAGACGCTCCAGGAGTTAATGGAACCTGCAAATAGCCTTTTAGTAGGTCTAATTTTGTGATGTGTACTGCGGAACCAATACTGTCAATGCAGTCCTCCATGCAAAGCAGAGGGAAAGAAACAGGAACAATGACTGCATTCACTTTTCTGAAGTCGGTGCAAAAACATGGGGTGCCATAAGACTTAGGAGTAAGTAAACATGAAGAACTCCACTAACTATAGCTGGGCTTAGCTAAACCCTTCTCTAACAAGTACTTTACATCTTCCTTCATTGTCTCTCTCTTTTCCACAGGACACGGATATGCATGTTGTTTGATTGGAGTGGCTGAACCTACATCAATGTCATGCTCTAAGACACTGGTGCGAGATGATCACCAAACAGTCAGAGATAAGACTGTAACAGGCCTAGGATGTCCTCTCTCTGTCCCTCAGAGAAATACGATAGGTGGCTGTCTACATTCAACAAAAACTCAGAGTTAGACAGCTGACCACATTGTTGACCAGCACAAGGCTCTACCAAGTCATCCTCAGCTTCATCTCAGAACACACAAGGAAACAGAAACAGGAAGCAGGGAAACACACAAGGCACAGGAGGTACAGACTGGACTGCTTTTTCACCTTCCCTAACATAGAATGTGTCTTGTTTTCCTTCTCTGTTCAGTGGTGAGAATAATGTAGTCCGTGTCAGACACTTTCTTGTCAACTACATAAGGGCCAGAGAAACGAGCTGAAAGCCAAGAACCAACACTTGAAAGTAACACTAAAACCTTATCACCAGGTTTAAAGTGACGTTCAACAGCTTTCTTATCAAAGTTTCCAAAGAGGAAAGGGCTTCTTTGGCTAAAGAAGTAGCATGATGTAACCTTTTCCTACACTCACTGACAAAGTCGGACACATTTTTTCCTTTTGGAGAAGACGCAGACAATAACTGTTCCTTAAGCACTTTCAGCATTGCATTGTGACCAAACACAAGTTAAGCTGGACTGAAACCAAGGGACTCCTGGGTGGCATCACTGATGGCAAATAACACAAATGGAACCCCCCCATCCCAATCTTTCCCAGTCTCATAGCCGTATTTGCTTAGCATGGACTTTAAGGTTTGGTGCCAACGTTCTAATGCACCTTGGGATTCTGGATGGTAGGCACTTGACACAGAATGAGACACACCAAAAGACTGTAAGGTCTGTTTAAAGGTCTTTGAGAGGAAATTTGTTCCCTGATCAGTTTGTACTACTCTCGTTCGGCCAAAAGTAGTGAAAAACTTGGTAGGTGCTTTAGTAATGGCTGAAGCAGTAATTTTGCACAATGGAATTGCCTCAGGGAAACAAGTGGTAACACACATTATGGTTAGTAAAAACTGGTTTCCTGATTTTGTTTTGGGCAATCAAGCGCCCCTGTGTCTCTGAGTATTTTCACAGGTACCTTTCTGTCACTACCCACCACAGACACTTAACCTTCTCTAATAAAAGGGAGTAATGAGTCCAGAGCCTCAAAACCAGCTTCTTTTATTTGCGGGTTAACACGGTTACGCACAGGTGCGGCCAAGCCAGCACCTTTTTGTTTAGCATGTGGGGATGCAGACTTAGATTTTAGCCGCGTTTATGACAGTAGTTACACACTTTATTCCAGTCACGCGAGGTAGACGGCTTATCAGCCTGACACAAATTGCGAGATTGATTAAAATATGCGCTAAGCTCGCTTTCTCTGTAGTTTTTACCATTTACAAACAGTGGCTCTGTCCTGTGGCTTTTCTTCTAAAGTGTTGTCTGTACAACTCTGGTACTAATTCAAAAGCTTGTACAACTGCAGCCTTTGCCTACAGATAGTCCTGGCAATCTGAAGACGAAAATGTTGAAAGAGCCTCCTGAGCGCACACATTGCAGCAGCATGGTGCGTACCAGAACTGTCCATTTCCACATGTCGGCCATGCACTCAAAAATTAAGAAAAATGAATCAGCGTCATCTTCAGAGAACTTAAGTGACAGGCGCAGGTTACTAACCACATCTAAAGTTTCATCTGGATTTTCATATGAACCAGAAGAGGAGCGCCCAGCCGTTTCATTCTTTTATTACCTTGAGTCTTGCCCGTTCTATTTCCAAATTAACCATGTTATTTTCCAGTTCCAACTTCCGTTTCTCTCTTTGGAGCAACAACTCTTTTTGTTACTCGAATGTCAGCCCTAGTGGCAAAGCAGTGGTACCAGACAAAGAAACAGGTGGCTTTAAACACCCTTTTCAACCAAAATTGTGATGAGAATAACGTTCATATTCTTGCATCTATTTCAATTTAATAGTGCTTTCCAATTTCAAACAACTGTTGTTTGTACATTGGTCCGAAAATCAAAAATCAAAAAGAATCAAAAAACCCTGAAACAGTCACCATATTTGCCCACAAAAAACAAGCACACCCAAAATCAACGTAAGATCAACCCGCGATGACCACAATGTGCACAAAAACTGGAACTAAACAGACCAATGCGCCCCACTATCTTGCCTGCCTAACCAAGGTTCACCTGACCACAAGCTTAACCCTAGTCTTCATGTGGCTACTGGCGGCGGGAGTTTTAAGCACAACGCCCGATGGCAAGGAAAAGCAACCAGGATCTGGCAACTCCCCTACATCCACAGATATGCTCCTGCGACAAGGTGCTCCAACCGCGGTCACCCCAGCACTACGAAAACAACAAACAGGCAGTACCCAAAGGTGCAAAGCCTCTGTGCCTGACAGGGGAACACAGGACTGTAAACTGCAGGACAAACGTGCACAAGCCAAACACTTCACTCCTTGATTTAACTGAAAATGGTCAGAAAACGCTGCAAATGCTGTGCCTCTCGAAAAAACCCAGGCGCACAAAAGAAAACCCAAACCACGTCTCTATATAGTGCATCTTTCCTGCTGTTAGCACACAAAGGAACATGCACTGAAGGATTCCCCTTTTTCAAGGAAAATCCCACCAAAACGTGAGCGTGACGTCACTTACGGCGCTCATTCCCAAAAGTAGGTCAAATTTCAAACGGCAAACAAAGTTCAACAAAGAACAGAAGCATCTACAAAAACGAATTAGGCCCACCAGAAACAAGACAATGTCATTATAACACGCAGAAAAACTGGATTAAATGACAAGCCACCACTTTGTTACAACCTGGCTTTTACAGCCACAACAAACGGTGAGACACGGCGACAAACGTTCAGAAATATTTATTAAAGTGGGTAAGTAAAGTTAAAGTACATAAGTATGTAATATGGGCATCGGTTGTGGGTCTGTCTGAGAGCAGACATCGATGGAAACAAGGCTTTTATACCTGATGGGACCACCGGGCCCAGGTGGCTCCCATCAGTCCAACTCCACCTCCAAAACAAAATAGACATTAGGCAAGGGCCAACACAGCCGCACAAAACATGAGGCACAAGAGGAAGAGACTTAAAAACTGGACAATACTCTAGATGATTGCTCCTCACCAGGTGCACCTAAACTTTGTGCCAAATTTAATGTGTAAATGTTTAAAAATCCACCATCAGTTTATTTGAATTATTCAGTTCCGGTTGCAGTATACGTCTCATTGCAAACAGAGGTAAACGTCAACGGTGGTAAGAGACATGGATTAGACTGATTAAGCAACAATATTTTTACTCATATTCCGTTGAGCTACAAGTATAGAGTCCTTATGTGACTCTGATTAATGAGTATTTAATCCTTCTTAATTATTATCCAACCAACTTTTTTTATTTATAAAATAAATCAATTTTATATTGATTAGTTGCTGAAGCTGAGTGAAATACTTTTACTTTAAAGTACATTTAAAAGCAAGTACTTTACTACTTTCACTTTAGTAATAATTTTGATACTTTTGCTTAAATATATTTCTACCTGTTTATCTGTTCTTTTATTTAAATAGAGAAATTGAGTACTTCCTCCAACACTGCTTCTCATCCACACACACCATCACCACCACCACCACATCATCCCCTGTCGTCATGTCCCTGCACTGGTTTCCTGTTAAATTGTAAAGCTCTTAATGGTTATTATTATTAATAATTCATGTAGAAAGCAAAAAGTCATGAGCCTTTTTCGTTATTTAATATGTTCAGTTTATTTGAATAGCTGAGGTTAAACTGTTAAGTTTTGGAAAATTCTCAGCACAGTTGGTCCTCTCTGAGCTCAGGTCATCATCTCTGAGCTCAGTTTGTCATGTTTTTGTAATGCTTACTCTGCTGGGTTCGTTTTTCCAGGACAGAGGTGATTATATACTATTGAAAACATGGTTCTGACCAATGGGTGAACATTTTGTTCAGCTGTATACTAAATTTTACACAATGCACATGAAACCCTGGTGTAATTGATATTAGTTTTTGATTTGTCAACACCATTTAATCATGGACATGCATTCATTACCTCTCTTTAAAAATACTGTCAGTTCTTAGTAACACTGTGTAATATATTCTGTATTCTCATTTATGTTTTATTTCTGTGTGAATTATTCTGGTCAGTTTTTGTTTGTGTACAATGAAGGTTGATGTATTTTTGTGACAGACAGTATCTGAAGCCCAACCACAGCCTCACACCTGTTTGGCAGAACCTTACAGTTTTTTCACAGCATCACAGCACAAGATCACATGACCTCAGATACACTTTATATAAGTGGATCAAAATCAATTTAACAGAGACTGCCATGTGGATCCCAACAAGGGCCAAATCTGTTGCTGCCTGGTTACCTTTTGTCAAACCCTAAATAAAGTGTTTCAATGCACAATAATTATAAGTAGTATGGAATTTATAATAATAAGTCAATAAAGTATAGGTTTAATAGTGGGCTATTACATACTGTCATCAGTCTGTGTGTAATGATTCCCTTCATGAACAGTGTGATGCAAAAACTACATGTGGTACAAGGACTCTCAGATTAGATTTGCATGTTACTTTGGTTTATGTCTATGACACGGTTTCCTCCAGAGACTATCACATCTGAAAAACAACATAAATCAGACAAGTAAGCCAAAAATCATCAGTCAGATAACCGTGATATACTAAACTACTCTCAGAGAAGGAAAAATTCACAGAAATCTGATATACATCAGTGAACAGTAACAAATTCAGCTGACTATACAGGCCTTTACAACTGAGCTGCCCACATGTGGCCTTGCCTAGAGAACCACCTCAGGAAATTTGAAACGTTTTTTTGCAAAAATTGTGACATTTCTTGTTGCTCCACACTAACATGATTACATCTGATAATTCTACAGTGCTCTGGTTGTTCAAAACAATACACCCATCTTGTGTTTAAAGAAGGGAATGATTTTAATTTTTTTTTTTTTTTTTTTTTACAAATCCCATTTGGCAAATTCTTCTTTTTACAAGGGAGACCTGGCCAAGACAGGCAACAGCATGAAGTTACAATAATAGAACATAAAAATCAATCGACTCAATTGACCTTAACCACAATGTTAAAGTGTTCTGAATCTTTGGATCATTCTGAAGGTTGTTCCTGCAGAGGGAGCAGAAAACCTAAAAGCTGTCTTGTCATGTCCTGTAATGCCTTACCATGTCACTAGATGGCGCATGTGCATGCACAATTGGAGGTTACATACAGTACACTTTACATTGTGTTATTTTGTTGTATAGAGTTCTTTTTGCATTTATGGATTTATATAAAGTGCACTGACATGTTCTTCATTGCTATTGCTTCTTTATTTGGACACAGTACACAAAAGTAGTACTGTTCAGGTTGCACTTTGGGAACAACAAAGAAAGCCACTAGAACAAAGGCTGTTATATCTCTACTTAATGGTTAAGAGAGATGACAAGTACACAGGGAGTTAATCCATTTATAATCTAGTCAGTGTTGTTGTTGAAGACACAAATACTGACAGAGGTTCAAATGAAAAAGTTTATTGTGGTGGCTTGAACAGTTGAACTGGGGGCTGAGTATAGACATACACCAATCAGCTGACCAGCACAGGAAAGAAATAAGACCAAAAAAAAGTTATAGGCTCAATGGCTTCACAAAGACATTAGACCTAATTTAGTACACTGAATATTCAATAAACACAAGTAAAAGATGATCACTGGACACTACCAGCTCAAATTTAACTAAGTGTAAGATGATTTATTTTCACATTTGTTTTCTTAATTAGCTAAACTCCTTCAATATTTATGAATTAAAGTTCAGTATCTTTTTCCCCGGCTGGGTTTTTTGAGTTTTGCCTTACCCTGATGGAGGGTCTAAGGACAGGGGATGTTGTCCTGCTAAACCTGTTTGCAGATTTACTGTCTGTTCTGTGAAGCCCTTTGAGGCAATTGTTGTTGTGATACTGGGCTATACAAATAAAACTGAATTGAATTGAAATTGTTCTGGACCTCATTAACCATTCTCTTAAAAAATGGCAATAAATAAATAAAAAAAATAATATCACTCAATGCTTACGGCCAAAAACATACTTTACCTGTGTGCCGGTGGGTTGCCCTGTAGAGTCCTAGGTCGTGGCTTTCAAGTCGTACGTGGAGGGAAACACACTTTTCTGGTCTGGTTTTTGAACTTCAGAAAATCACAAAATTATGACCTGTAGGTTGTGTTTGATGCAAAATGTAGCTTTAAAATGCTATTAAAAGACAAAGTGAGTCAAAGCCTCGTTGTTCACCACCTAACACTTAAAATAAACGGTGTAGCGTGTTGAAAACGTCTGCAGTGACATACGTTCCTTGAAGGCACCATAAAGCAGGCAGAAGAAGGCCTTCATTCCCATGCTGTCACTTATGCTTCGGCACGCCTCTTGGCTGAGGCTACACCCCCCACGCCAAAACAGGGTTCAAAACTTGAAAACTGAAAAAAGATGATCTGAGCCTTAAAAAGGTGATCTGAAAGTGTAAAAAAAATCTTAAAGTAAAAAAATAATAATATTTGAAGCAAAAAAAAAAAATAAAAATATTTTAAACATGAAAATAATAAATCTGCAAATTTTATTCAAAACAAATAACTTTTGGAATACAATTCTGTGTTTTTTAAAGTTCAACAATACAACTTGAACTTTCAGTTTCAAATTTCTGTTGTTCAGTTAAAAAACATTATGAGCTTAATTTAGCTCCATATCTGTGGGCTCGGTTTAAATTTGTGCTACTCCCAGTGCTTCTTCCTTTGACCTCAATATATTTCCTGGCCAGGTTTCCTAGGTACCCTGTTGCATGTATTTTCCTATACTTTGATGAAATGCTAAGAAGCTTCATTTTCAGTGCCACCAGGTGGCTATTTGATTTAAAATAGCATTGAACCCTGCATTGGTATTTTCTGCCCTCATCTAGGCCATGTAGGCATCACTGGATCCAGACATCAAGTCTTATTGGCACTGGCGCACCACTTGGTTCTGTTCCCAGCGCTGTGTTGTCTTCAGGTGCACTGTTATTGGGCTTTAATGGCTCCGTTTTAGTGAATGGAGTGCTGTATTACACAATGTTCTGTCCCTCTGCTACGTCAGTTTGGCAATATGGTATTATTCCCATCTGAAAGTGGTGGTAGCTGGCACTGTTTTAGTGCCATGGTGTGTTCGGCTGTGCGGTTATTCAGCCAAACTAGTGCTCCAAGGAGCAAGAAGCGCTGAAACTGTCTATGCCTTTTTGGGGGTTGCTGTCATTTTGGCTTTTTGCATGTTTCCATTTTGCCTTTAATAAGACTTTGGTTTTGCCTTTTGCATTTATTTAGTACTTTTGAGATGGACTTTTTATTTGTATTCTTTGTTTTGCAAATGAATGGAACCTTGCAGTCTGTTCTCAACATTGCTATTATATATTGCTATTGGGTAATACTCTCCAGGTGAAATTCTATGGGGCTTTTATTGTTGCAAAAAGATTTGTGCGTGTGTAAATAGATTTGTCTGTAATATGATGTGTGCGTATCAGGTTTGGTGTGTGCGTGTTACGAATTGTGTGTATGTAAAATGATCATATTGTAAAAGAAAATAAGCTACAAAGTTCTAAGTCCTATGCACTTTTGCTACAGTCCTGCCATGTCAGATCTGTGTGTCCGTGTTTTGATTCGTCTTTAACTAAAAGTTATTTTGCCCTGAGTTTAGACTTACAGGCTGTGGACTGGTCGATGAAACAGTGCACCAGCAGATGGCGGTAGTGGTTAATGAGGTTCTGTAGGTATGGAGGCAGAATATACTGTTTAACTATGACACCTAAAGTTTTGTTAAAATATCAGATAATATCAATTCTGATGTGCTGGCAGCAAAAAGCATTTTGCAACCGTTTAGCAGTAATACACACAGAGATAGCTGTTGTCTGTCTCATAAAGACACTCTCTAAAACAAATAGTTCTATTTTGCCCCACAGCTTATTGAGGGTTGACTGCTTGACTAAGCTGCCAGCAGATGGCAACAGCGAGATATAAGCTACCCTCTGCTTCAAAGTAGCCATCTGCTTTAGCAGCATCTATTTTTCATATATAATAATGTTTGTTCTTCCTAAAGAAATTAAAAATGGACCTGTGTATTAATTTGATTAGGTGATCAGAAATAGCTAGTGAAAATGATGGATATATGATTCTTGAAAGTGCTTCAATCTTTGTAATTAAAATGTGTCCAAAAATTACAAATCTCTGTCTGCAATAGGGAAATCATGAAGGGCCATGAGCTCACATTTTTAATTGTAAACATGATGCTTTTGAGAATGTCTCTACTTTATTTATTACCAGAGGGATTTGTTTTTTCATCTTTGAGAAAGATATTAGTATAATCTGCCAGTTGTGTTAAATACAGATGTTCACCCAGCACATTAAAGGGTTCTAGATCTGGACTGTTTTTGATATAAGTAGCCAACAATTCAGCTACTAGAATAAACAACAATGGGGAACAAGGGCATCCCTGCCTCACCCCTCTGCTGATCTGAAATCTTTTGGAGGTACCCTCAGGAAGGGATACTGAGCTATTAATGTCAGTGTACATCATGAAAATGGTATCCATGAATATAGAGCCAAAATATTCTAATGTCTTAGTTATGAAGGGGTGTTCAACAAGGTCAAATAACTTATAAAAGTCGAGGAAAAAGATCATCATCTCTGTCTTCAATCAAATAACTATAGTCTAGTAGATTGAGGACTAGTCTAATATTATTGTGTTTTGATCATCCTTTGATGAAACCTGATTTTAAGTTTCATTTACAATATATTCTATACCTGCTTTTAATCTGTTGGTCATAATGTGAGCAAAAAATGTATAATCCACATTTAATAAGATTATTGGCCTCAAGTTATCAATATATCTTTTGTCTTTGCCAGGTTCAGGTAACAAAGTAATAACTCCTTGTTTCACTGTAGACATTAGGTAAGTATTTTGTATGCATTATTTGAAGGCATTAAATAATATTTCTTTTATATCATCCCAAAAAAAAATTCAATGTTAGACTATCTTGGCGTGGGGCCTTTCCTAGTGGCATCTGTCTAACAGCTACATCAATTTCTTTTAGTTGGATCTCAGCATCACACAATATTTTAATCTAGTCTGAATCAATTCTAGGAATGTGTTATTTAATTTAGAGTAGAATTTATAAGTTTCATCAGCAACTTCATCATTAACAATTAAAACATTAATTTTATTTCTCTCTTGCCTTTGTCTTTCTAATTGAAAAAAGACGTGTTTTTTTTTCCTCATTCAATCTACTTTACTCTGGACCTGACATAAGCACCATGTGCTCTTTGGGTAAACAATTCATCTAATTTAAATTTCAGGTTTAAATCTCAGCCTTTTTTTTTTCCTCTAATAGTTCATTTTTCTGACGTAACATATTGAGTTCTTGAACCAAATTTCGTTCTGTTTTTCTCAAGTATTGACACCGGATTTTACTATATTTAATGGAGACAGTTCTGACTTTATATTTAAAGTATTCCCATTTTCTGCTATGAGTTTCTAATTCTATGTAATTTTTTGTTTCTACCAGTAAGTGTAAAAGTGCAAATGATCCCACTAAGTAAACAACTAACACAATCCAGTGACCATTTTCATCCAGTTTGGATGTAAACACTTCTTCCGGCAATCTATTAAAACAAACTGCCACAGCTCCAGTGCGGTTGCTGCCATGTGAGAAAAAATCTCCCCACTGACTTCCAAAATGTCTCATCCTCTTTGCAGGAATGTGTCTCTTGTAAAAAAAACCAAAAAAAAAAACCACAATGTGCTTTAAGTCCTTCAAAAGAGAAAAGTAGGTTTTCATTTTATAGTGTCTTTAAGACCTTGTACGTTTAAAGATATTAACGAAAAGTCTGATTTCAAAATAAACATAAGAAAAAGAACAAAACTTTGAAACAGATAAGGAACAGAGATAAACTAACCCCTTTAAGTACCTCTTAAAAGTGTACAGAACAAAACAATCTTTCTTTCTTAAGATAATAATGTCAACATTGGGTTTTTATTTCTATGTTATTTTAGATACGTTGGCCATTGATGAAGCGAAAAGGGCCTTTGAAATATGCCTTCATACCTGCTTTCCCCGCTTTTCTAATCTTAGGCCAGAGTACTTCCCTTGCCTGCTTATCCGCCGTAGACAAATCTTCAGTGAAGTGCACCCCAGCTTCTCCACAGGAAGCCGACTCCTTCGTCATTCTCCAGATGCCATCACGTTGCTGCCGCTTTACAAACTGGATAATAGGCATGTTCTCTTGTCTTAAATATAATAATGACAATGGTGGTAACAAGGATAAAGACAATGAAGGGATGATAATGTAAATACTATAGTAATAAAAATGATTCAAATGCAACATCTATAATAATTGTGGTGACTGATGTTGTTAGTCTTAGTTAATTGGTTGGTTGTAATCGGTTATTATAATAATGATGAAGGAGATGGTGATAATAGTTATTATGAGGATAGCCAGGATGATGATGATGATAATGATGATGATGATGAAATTATTGTATTGAGGGTGATCAAAAAGTATTATAGTTATTATTAGTATATAATGGAGATAAATGAGAATAACTAGAGTAATCCAGCCACCTTTTTCACACAAATGTTTGTTGACAAATTTTCACAACTTCTATGTATTTATATACTTTTGTTTATCTAGGTTAATTCTGTTATATATACACACATATACATATACATATATATATGTGTATGTGTATGTGTGTATATATATATATATATATATATATATATATATATAAATGAGAAGAAATGAGAGAAACACTTTCTGTCAATAGGGTGTGAAAACTGCTTACTTATGTCAAAGTCTAAACAGAAGTCATAGATAACACATGCTGACTGTTGGAGAGTTTTAGATCTGTTGTAAGGTCATGATGCCCTTAACCTTGGGCTCTGTCAACAGATAGACTCACATCTGTAGGATAACATGTTTCCAACCTCAAGCCCTATCAATCCAATAACCTCTCTTTTATGGCATTGTCTAACCCTAACCCTAACCCTTCTATTAGGTTTTATAAGCTCAGTCCTATGAAAGCATAGCCAGACTTGAATGTTCAATACTACTCTGTGTTGACTGTTCAACTGTCTCCGTATTTGATGGTACTAAACTTCTCCTGCTTAAGACATCCAAAGTCTCTTCAGTCCATCTATGTTCTCCAATACTTCTAAAGCGGTTACCCAATTCTCTTACACTGACCTGCTCGCTGTGCTGGGATTACTGGAGGATCGGTCTAAAACTGAATCCAGCCAAAAGTTATGGTCACCTCCAAGTATAGGGGAAAAAAGAAATAAAGGTTAAGTCTGCCAGCAGTGAAAGGAATCGTAACAAAAAAGTCAGGATCATCTATACTGTCACACATGATCACACATGTCAAACTCAAGGCCAAAGGTCAAATGCGTCCCTTTGCAATGTTTTATGTGGCCCTTCAATACATTTAGTAGGGGATATTGTTGGTACTAGGTTTTAATTGGATTTGATGGTTTTGATTTTTGCTACAAAAACAAATAAAATCTGTTTATATCTGACTAAAACCAGTCTAAATCCATCTAAAACCAGTTTCCACAAATTGAGGAAATTATTGTTTGTGTGATAACTTCTGTAAGACTCAAATGAAGATGAAATCTAACATTCAACATTTAATAAAAGCTTCCAATGTCACATTCTGCTACCATGAATGGATTTCCTATAAACTTTTGCGGCCCCTTATCACTTTCAGTTTGACACCACTGCTGTAGATGATGTTAGCGGTACTAACAGCTGGCTGAGCTACCTGGCTGTGAACAGCTCATTATATCTACTGATTACACCAATATGCCACTAAAAAGAATCCCAGCGACAGAGGAAATCGAGAACATAAAAAAGTTGCTTGACTTCTTGCTGGGGAAGTGACTGCTGTCAGAGTGCAGCAGAAGCAGCTCCTGGATCTCATGAAGGAGATGAAAGTCCTGCGTCTCCAGAACCCCGAAAAGGACACAGAGAGTGGGAAGCCCAGCGAGCAGGAGGTGCGCTCAGTGGAGCTACAGGTTGCATCCTACTTCCAAAGCAGGGGGATAGAGCTGGACCTGGAGCACGTCGAGGCTTGTCACAAACACAAAAGTCGTGACAGTGAAAACAGTGAAAGTCCTCATAATGAAGTTTGTCAACAGGACTTTTTAAAACAAGACACTTTTAAAACAAGTATGCAAACTGAAAGGAACTAACGTTTTCATAAATGATCACTTAACAAAAGAAGAATGCTGACATTGCTGAGAAAAGCAATACCGTATTTTCCGGACTATAGAGCGCACCTAAATATAAGCCGCACCCACTAAAATTTAAAAGAAATATATATTTTGTCACATATAAGCCGCACCGGGGGGTGAGGGTGTAAAAATATTACCGTATTTTGCTGTTGTGCGTCTTGGGTTGCATGTGCTAAGAATAAAAACTGGCGCTTTCTTGTTTGTACTGAATACCGCTGCCTCGTTTGTCTTGTTTTTGCACTTCCTGCTAGAGCACCCCCCTGAGGGCTGAAGAAAAATTCATAGAAAAGCTGCATCTCTGTATAAGCCGCATGGTTCAAAGCGTGGGAAAAAAGTAGGGGCTTATAGTCCGGAAAATACGGTATATCTTTCATCAAACTAAATGGGACTCCAAAGGAAGCTAAAGTTTTAGTGGTGAAAAATATAGAGGAACTCAATAGATACAACTGATATCAATGCAATGGAAATGGAATGGAAAACAATAGGGTAACATGTGACTACGCATTTCCACCATGAACAATACACCAAATATACCTGCACCTAGAAACAATAATGACACAGACCTGCAGCAGAGAATTCTCCACCTTAAACAAATGGTACTGGAAACGTTTGAACATACGGAGAACAATACACAACTAAAAACACACAGATCATTTTTATTTCGTCTATAAACAGGAACTGACAAGAACAGTATCCAAATACTCTTAATACAGAGAGAAAACTGTTAATAATTCATTTAACAGTAGAAGTATGTACACAAATTTTAATTCCAGAATATTTACAATGCTTCACAGACCCCTTCAGTATCATTACCATCTCCGAAAACCTGATTCAACAAGGATAAAGGTACAAACTTTAACCTTGATAACAATTAATTACAATATATGAATAGAGCAAAAAAATGTGAGGTGGAGTTGCACTATATATACACAAATGCATACAATTTATGGTCTTAATGAATGTGTCGCTAGTTATAGATTAAGTAATTGAATGTTTAACAGAAAGAAAAAAAAATATCAGTTGTGTTTATCGTTTGCCTGGTTCACCCATGGACATGTTTAAAGAATGGATGGAGAAATTGTTTTCTGCAGCGAATAAGAAATCCATATATACCTGTGGAGATTTTAACATTGACCTATTAAATCCAACTAAACAAACAATGCCTTCACTGACACAATGTACAGTATGTCTCTTTATCCAACAATTACTAAAGCAAACAGAATAATGTCACACAGTGCCACAATAGTTGATAACAACTTTACTAATAATATGGGAAATCAAACTATCAGTGGCCTGTTTATATGTGACATGGGTGACCATTTACCTGTTGTCACTGTTTATGATAGCAAGTTCAAGAAAATCCAAGAGGACTGACAAATATACTATGAATAAGAACAGAAGAAACAATCAATGCCTTTAATAATAGCCTAATGCTACAGGATTGGAGCTCAGTCTATAGAGAAACAGATTTTTAGATATATTCATGTTACTATATAATAACCACTACCCAGTTAAAGAATACCATAAAAATAACAAATATAGAAAATGCCCTTGGCTAACTAAAGGAATATTAAATGCTTGCCAAAAATAAAATTAATCTATATTAAAGTTGTCAAGTTAAAAACCAAAGAAGCAAAGATATAAAGAATATAAAAATAAATTAGCAGATATAATTAGAAGTAGCAAAAGGTTATATTATTAACAAAGTATAATATGAAAATAAAAATAATATAAAAGGAACTTGGGTTATACTAAATACTTTAATCAAACAAATATCTACAAAGACAATATATCCATTGATATAAATGGTAAAATCACAACATGATTAATACAGTAAACAGTTTCAATAACCTTTTTAAAAATGTTGGCCTGAATCTGGCAGCTGAAATGCCAGATCAGGGAATTGATCAGTGGTGCAGTGGCTCAGGTGGTTCCAATAACTGAAAGGTTGGCGGTTCGATTCCTACTCCCTTCTGTTCATACTGTTGTTGTGTCCTTAGGCAAGACACTTCACCCATCTTGCCTCCAGTGCCGCAGCACTGATGTATGAATGTGTTTGATTGTAGAGGTGAGTTTGGTGGTGGTTGGAGAAGGCCATGAGCGCCTGGTGTATGGCAGCCCGCCTCTCTATTTGCCCCAGGTGTGAATGTGTGTGAATGTGGTGAATGGAAGCATGATGTAAAACGCTTTGGATGCCTGAGAAGGGATTGAAAAAGCGCTATATAAATGCATGCCATTCACCATTTTACCGTTTTAATGAAATTATATAAAAGAAACCAACATTCAATCATTCTCTCAGCAACTAACAAACAAGAAGTAAAAAATATTGAACACAAATGCAAAAGTCAACTATCCACAGACTGTCAGAATGTAGACATGGCTTTGATTAAAAATATGGCTTTAGAACAAAAAGAACCACCTCAATGGCAATAACTGAGGCAACAGAGGAAATCAAAAATGCATTGGACAGGAAAAAACATGCATCGACCTAAAAAAAAGCCTTAAATAAAATAAATCATTCAATCCAACACAATAAACTAGAATAATATGGCATTAGAGGGGTGGCTGGGAATTGGTTAATAAGTTACTTAGGAGTCCTATATGTTAAAATGGGACAGTCTATATCAAGGAATCTTGGCGTTGCTTGTGGTGTCTCCCAGGGGTCAGTGTTGGGTCCCAGATTGTTCAACATATATATTAAATATTATATTCGATCCCCTCCTTCCACTTCCATACTGGTCCTCTGGCATGAATATTTTAGGTGGAAGTGACAGCTTTCCTCTTAAATCATTTGGATCTTCTAAGATCCTGGTAATAGGTTGGTCATTTAAAATAGCTTCAGCTTCACACAATACTGTACTTAGCCCCTTTAGTTTGTTGATGCAGCACTGAATTAAGCACCCTTATCAGCAGGCAGAGAGAGGAACATACTGTACTCTTTCTAGGTCCATAACTTGTTGGCTCAGGTCTTCTGAAGCGAGTTCAAGAGCCGAAATATGCTGGCTATAGTCTTCCATAGTCAGATATGTCTTGTCCAGTTAGCTGGGGCAAATCCAGGGGTGGCAGCTGATATCTGATTCCATGTCCTCACTCCTCATCCTGTCCTTATCTCAGCATCCCAACTATAAGTGTTGATGTGGAGCCACTGTGACATGCCAGTATATACCAGGTCCATTTAAAAGTGTCCTGGATGTGTCTAAAAACAGTTAAAAATGCTTAGATTTATGGCTTAATAAACTTTCATTCAACTCCGTCTCTCACAATCTGACAGGGAACAGGGTATGCTCTCCCAGGTAGTGTTTCTGTTTGTGCGTCAAGCCGGTGAAGCATTGTGCTTGGGAGTGCCGCCATAGTCCTGGTTCTAAGACAGTCTGGTTCAAGGCTATTCGTATATAGGTACATCGCTAGCATGCACAAAAGACTAGAATGAGTTTAGCTTAGCTCCAGTGGAAGTGCAAAAGCTCAAAGAAGAACAACAGACAAAAGTGAGAAAGATTAAAGGTGCAATGAGAGAAATTAAAGAGCTAATGCAAAGTGCTGATAATGTCATGTCTTGAAAATATGTCCAGCTTGTTTAATAAGGCAAGTCAGCTTCATGATGTGGTTGTTCCTATGCTCCCTCCTGAAGAACAAGAAAAACAAAATGCTTGGTTTATCAGAATTAAACAGCATAAAACTGCTATTGTGAATTAAACAAGTAAATTGCTTTTGGATGTGGTTAATGTCACGGATACATCACAGCCACCCACATAGGGTGCTGTTGGGCTGTCATGTGCCCCATGTTTAGAATTTTCTGTTTCCAATGACAATGCAACATGTATGTTAAAGAAATCAGAAAATGAAGTAAAAGATGACATCAGGCCGAGTGACAGTGTCTCTAATGTGAAAAAATGTTGAAGAAGAAGCATCTTCTGGAGGAAATGCAAGAGCAGCTGCACAGAAAATTAGAGGAGCAGCAGGAGCTGCTGAGGAGAGAGAAGGAGGAGCTTGAATTGGACAAGTAATTGGCTACTTCTATGGCTAAAGTAAGTGTATTAATGGCCTCAGAAGGTTCTCGTTCATCACGTGTGAATGGGCTCATATTTGGAACTAATATTTTAAAGTAGGTAAGAATGTGCAGTTAATGCTGATGCTGCAACATTTGTGCCTGCGTACACCACTCAACCATCCCACTCAGAGGGAGCCTAAAGTGAGTCATGCAGTTGAGCGTGACTCACCTGTAGCGACTGGGGCCAGTCTGCCCGTGGTGTCTGATGGTGTTGCACATCAAACAGCTCCTTGCGTTCAGTTGGACCCAACTGTGCCCACAACATTTCTGATCAACGTTTATTTACAGTTTTGGAGAAGAAGAATGAAATTACATCTTTAATAGTTGAACAACAGACACTTTTTCTCTTACCCAAGCAAGATCTGCAGGTTTACGATGGAGATCCATTATAATATAAACTTTCATAAGAGCTTTTAAACACAACATCGAAGGGAGAACACAGAGCAATGAAGCCTGATGTACTACCTTGAGCAGTGCACGAGAGGTCAGCCTCGGGATCTGGTCAGAAGCTGTCAACATCTGCCTTCTGCTCATGACTACTTCAAAGCAAAGTCTATGCTACAGCAGCATTTTGGTGACCCCTTTAAAGTATTCTCCACCTACATGGACAAGGTGCTTTCATGGTCATTGGTTAAAGGGGAAGATGTCAAGGCTGTGCAGACCTACAGTCTACTGTTGCGTGAATGTTACAACTCTATGGGAGACTGATTGGTGGTATTGGTGGAGAAGTACAGCCTGCAATCTGCTGTAGAAATGCCCCTATTTTTGAAATATTTAAGATTCACTTGGAACAAGAAGAAAGAAATCTAAAATTGTGAAGTATTCAGTTCAAAACCCAGAGGCAGTAGTTTTGCCACCACCGTAGCACCTGCTGAGAAGAGATTGGAGCCTGTAAACAAAACGGAAAGGAACTCACCTGTAAAGATGTGCTTTTTTTGTGGAGCTGGTCCTTCTTTGAATGTTTGCCCTTTTTTGAATAAAGGACATGAGAAGATGTCTTTTTTGAAGGAAAAGAGGATGTGCTTTGGTTGTCTGTGCAGCGGGCACGGAAGTAAAGATTGCAGAAATCGTCCGACTTGTAGAGTATGCATTCTAAAGCACCCTACGTTGTTGCATGTTCACTCAAAAGCAAAACAGAAGAGTTCGGCGCAGGTTAATCAAGGCTCTGAAGTGGCCAAAGAAGGTGCTGTGGTATCTGTTCAGTCCAGTGGGTTAACTGGGGCCGGTAAGCAGGACTGTACGCTCTCGACTCTGCCTGCCCAGGTAAATGCCAAAAGGGGACAGGAAACGTATGCGTTTTGGATCCTGGGAGCACTGCCTCATTTTGTACTGAGAGACTTATGAGTCTCACCGGTAAGATAGATGGGAATTCTCCTCAGAACTATGGGACCAGAGAAAGTGGTGGACGGCTACATGTTGGCAGATTTGGAAGTATCTGGGCTGGATACAGACAGATTTTGCAACTTACCTGAAATCTTTACACAAAAAAGCATGCCTGTTTACCAAGGCACAACATACCACATACAAAGGACCTTCAATGATGGCCTCAACTGAGACACATAAAAATTCCAGAGTTCCATTCAGAGGTGGATCTTCTGATTGGTACAAACGTTCCTCAAGCTCTGGAGCCCTGGGAGGTGGCACGTGCAATGGACGGTGGCCCCTATGCCATAAAGACCATCCTGGGATGTACAGTGAATGGCTCACTCCATGGAGACTGCCAGATAAGTACTCTGTGTTTGCAGCCTGATGGATTTCCCTGAAACAGTGCAGGATGAACAGCCTGGCCTATTGAAGGAGGATGAACCATCCTTTTGCTCCGACTATGTTGCATTCCGGACATGAATGTATTCAATATTTGATAACGGCCATGTGGAGAGAGTTCCACCTGAGAAGTTGGCCTGTTGTGGTGGTAGGGTGTGGTATATACCTCAACACGGTGTGTATCACCCTAAAAAGAAGAAACTAAGGGTGGTCTTCAACTGCAGTGTCATGTTCCAGGGGACCTCCTTGAAGTCCCAGCTCCTTCAAGGGCCAGATCTCACAAGCTTGTTGGTTGGGGTTCTAACGAGATTCCGCAAAGAACCTGTGGTGCTCATGGCAGATATTGAGGCCATGTTTCATCGGGTCAGGGTGCCACCCGAATCCTCTGACTTGTTGAGGTTCTTGTGGTGGCCTGATGGAGATTGCAGTCAGGAGCTGATTGAGTACAGAATGGTGGCACATCTATTTGGCGCCACTTCCTCTCCCAGCTGCGCCTGTTTTGCTCTAAGGAAGTGTGCTGAGGACAATCGTGGGCACTTCAGTCCTGTGGCTGTGAACACTATGTTACACCATTTCTATGTGGATGATTGTTTGGTCCCTGTCGCCTCTGCAGAGGAAGCTGTGTCTTTCTGTGATGAGCTTAGTTCCTTGTATATCTGTCTGTTTATTGAATAATGCTAAAATCAACTATTCTTCATACCTGATGAAAAGATAATGTGTAAGATAATCTACATTATGTACTCCACTCTATTAAGTTCATTCAACCAAGTAGGATATTAGTTTGAATTGAAAATTTGAACAGATAATAAGACAATATTTCTCATTTTCTCAAGGAGCTTTTTGTCTATCTCTGGTGGAGGGCTAATGTGGCGTTCACATAATCTTTGTCATGGTCCGCAGCAGATTCCAGTTCAGGTTTTCCCGTCCCCTGTCATCATTCAAACCTGCCAGTTCATCTGAAGCCCATTCCCCATCAGCGCTGCATTTAAGCAGTGACAACCCAGCTCACCTCTGCCAGATTGTTCAGTGACTTCGTGTGAACATCCAGCTTCGTATCACATATGACCAGATTTGCTGCCAGCTACTTCTGCCAGTTTGTCTACCTGCTGGCTGGTTTGCCCCTGTGAGTACTCACCTTACTTCGCTTGATTCTCCTGTTGGGTTTCTTTGTTCCCATTCTGCCTGGTTTCCCTGCCTGCCGCGTGCCGTCTCTGCACGTGTTCCTGTCTTAAGTCCAGTGCTTCGTCCTGGCACCTGTTCCTGTCTTCAACTTGGCACTTCGACTCCCTGCTTCAGTCTGTCGCCCAATGCTGCAGCTCCAGTCCTGGTTCCTGTGCACAGGCCGCGCTTCCTGCTTCCTGTCTACCGCTCGACGCTGGCACTCCAGTCTCCGTCTAGGTGCCATTTTGGCGTTCCCTCACCTGTCTCCGGTTCAGCACTTCGCTTTGGCCACCGTCTCCAGCCCTCAGCCCAGCGCACCATCTCCTCATGCCGCCTGGACTCCGCTACATCGCACTCTGCCATGCAAACATCAGATACACCCCACCCACGGCTTAAAGAGACCGTTCCTGTTTCCACCTGTTTGCTAAACGATAAATACCTAAATCTACCTGTTATTGAGCATTTGAGTCCACTATTGCCACATTACAGAACAATCTGGACACCATGGAAAACAAGACAGACATTGAACCCCCTCACCATAATTGAAGAGACCCTCCAGAGTCAAGAATCTCAGCTGGAGTCTGTTTCATCCAATGTTCGTCAAGCACCAGCACAGCAGGAGCCTCAATGCCATGGCGGCTCAGATCCAGCTCCTGACTAACCAGATGAGCCAGCTGACAACATCCCAAGACCCAGCACCTGCACTACAACCAGGTCCCGTTCCAGAAGCGCAACCAGTGTTCACACACTGCCCCACTTAGAGCCCAGAGTGGGTGTCCCTGAACTATATGGTGGCGAACCAGGTGGCTGCGTACTATGGCCAGCCGAAGCCGAATATATGAAGGATGAGCTAGCTTCTAGAGACTTGCCATCTTACCTTGATGACCTGATCAAGCTAGCCATTCAAGTAGACCAGTGCATTCGAGCTCGTCGACAGGAGAGGTCCACTTTGGCACTGCAACCATAACTTGTCTCTACTGTGGTAGTCCAGGGCACTTCATCTCAAAGTGTCTGTTAAAAGCTCTGGCACAGCAGTAACTGGAAGCTAAACTACAGAGACCTCCCTGGGCCGCCCTCTGACTCACATACAGCTGCTTGTCCCTCAGGGGCCCCAAGTCATCTCAGCCTTAATTGACTTAGGAGCAGATGCAAGTTTTTTGGACTGGGATCTCACTAAACAAGTAAGACTCTCTTGTGAACCCATGCCCAGAACCATTCCTGCCAGAACCCTTGATGGTCACCTGCTTGGAACAGTTACACACTGGACTTTGCCTGTTTCCCTCCTGATTTTCGGCAACCACCACAAAACCCTCCAGTTCCATCTTATTCACTCCCCTAATGTTCTACTGATACTTGCTGCAATGTCATAAACCCCATATCGATTGGGAGAAAGGGGTCATCATAGGGTGGAGTCCTTCCTGCCATGCTGTCTGTCTTCAGTCACACGCCACCCAAGTTTATTCCTAATGCCAACCCCCTGCAACTTCCAAAAAACGTTCCACCAGAATACCATGACTACCGGGAGATCTTCAAAAAGGCCAAGCCAACCTCCCTGCCACCTCACTATGACTGTGCCATAGACCTGTTCCCGGGAACATCGCCACCCAAGGGTTGCCTATATTCTCCACATTTCCTCAATTGCCTTCCTCGGATACATCATTAAGCAAAGTCAGCTTTGAATGGACCCTTCCAAGGTAGCAGCTGTGCAAGATTGGCCAGTCCCAACCAGTCGCAAGCAGCTCCAAAGGTTTCTGGGGTTTGCCAACTTCTATCGCCATTTCATCCGTGGTTACAGCTCCCTTGCTGCCCCTCTGACAGCCCTTACCGCCGCCAAGGTTCCCTTCAGTTGGTCCAAGGATGCCAGTACTGCCTTCATGAACCTCAAGAGAAGATTCAGCTCCTGTCCTCACCCTGCCTGATCCATTATGCCAGAGGTGGACACTTCAGATGTGGGCATAGGGGCAGTCATGTCACAGCAATCTCCTGGGGACCGGAGACTCCATGCGAACCCTTTCTCCCAATCGATATGGGATTTATGACGTCGCAGCAAGTATCAGTAGAACATTAGGGGAGTGAATAAGATGGAACTGGAGGGTTTTGTGGTGGTTGCTCACACCGGTTGACACCAGCAGAAAGAAATTGTGACATCGGCTATCGGGAGCTGCTGGCGGTTAAGCTCACGCTAGAGGAGTGGCGCCACTGGTTGGAGGGTGCAAAACAGCCTTTCCTCATTTGGAAAGACCATAAAAACCTGATATATTTAAAATGCCAGAAGACTTAACTCCCGCCTGGCACGATGGGCCCTCTGTTTCACTCACTTCAACTCTAAGCTCTCATACCGTCCTGGGTCCCATAACCAAAAACCAGATGCCCTTCCCCATCAGTTTCAGTCAGAGGAGGAGCTTCCTGCAGTTTCCACTCCCATCCTACCTGTCTCTCATCTGGTTGCTGTGGTTCTCTTGGAATTGGAGGAGAGAGTCAAGGCTCCCTGGCCCAAGTACTTGTCCTGATGGGAGGCTGTTTGTTCCTGATCCTCTGTGTTCTGAAGTCCTTCACTGGGCCCACTTGTCACATTTGACATGCCATCATGGAGTTCATTGCACCCTCGCCTTCCTGAACCAGAGGTTCTGGTGGCCCACTCAGGAGGAGGATGTTTGTGCTTTTGTTGCAGCTTGCCCTGTTTGTTGCCAGCAGAAACCATCCCATCAAGCCTTATCTTTGTCTGAAATGTTTGATTCCCAAAAAACATTTCTTCAGATATTTACAACTGAAACACTTCCTTTCATCAAAGCAAAGTGAAGTCACACAGGTACCACCGCTGTCCTGCCTCGAGAGTATTGTCCTAAAACATATGCATAGGAGACGGCAAGTTTCTATACCATATGCATGTGACGATGAATTTATTGCTGATAGAATGAGGACATGGAGTTTAGACATTCAGGAAGGGATAGAAGAATCTGAGTTGGCAACAGCCTGTTTAAACGCTCAAACACAAACCATTAACACAAGAATGAAACTACTGCAGCATAAGTGGCTAATGAGAACATACATCACACCCGAGAGACTTAACAATTAGTCCCCTGACATTTCAGATACATGTGTAAAATGTCTGTCTGAGAAAGGCAACTTAATACATTGTGTATGGGAATGTCCCAAGTTGGTTCTTTTTTGGAAGATGGTTGTTTGTACTAAAATACACAGGTATCCAGGTTCCTTGTCAAGCAAAACTTAGTATTTTAGGGATACATCCAGACCAAAAAGACTGCTGAGCTAATTCTGCTGAGCTAGTTCACATCTTCCGACTCCATGGCCTGCCTTCTGATTTGATTTCTGACAGAGGAGCACAATTCACATCCTGTTTCTGGAAGGAGTTCTGTTCCCATCTTGATGCCATGGTTAGTCTTTCATCTGGCTTCCAACCTCAGTCTAACAGCCAGATAGAGAGGCTAAACCAGGAGATGGAGACAGCTTTGAGGTGTATTTCATCACAGAGCCCTTCATCATGGTCCTGCCAGCTGCTGTCGGCTGAGTATGTCCACAACACACTCATTAGTGCCGCCACAGGCCTATCACCTTTTCAATGTGCCTATGGTTACCAGCCACCACTCTTTCAACCCCAGATATAGAAGCCAATGATCCCTTCAGTTCAGGCCTTCCTTCAACGGTGCAAGACCACCTGGAAAATAGCTTGGGCAGTCCTACTCCGTTCATCCACCCATTATGCCATGGTTGCTAATCGTCGTCATTCCCAAGCCCCTAAGTATCGGCCAGGAGACAAGGTGTCGCTTTTCACCAGAGACTTGCCCTTACAGGTGTACTCTCGCAAGCTTTCTCCACAGTTTGTTGGTCCCTTCTCTGTGGAGAGGATCATCAATTCTTCAGCAGTGGCATCGATGCATATCCACCCCACCTTTCATGTGTCAAAGTTGAAGCCAGCCCAACAGAGCCCTCTGGTGCACCGTCTCCAGCCCTCAGCCCAGCGCGCTGCCTCCTCACGCCTGCTGCATCGTACTCTGCTGTGCAAATGTCAGATACGCCCCGCCCACGTCTTAAAGAGACCGTTCCTGTTTCCACCTGAAAACAGGAACAATAAACATCTGTTTAAAATCTGCCTGTTGTTGAGCATTTGAGTCCACCATTGCCACACTACAATCTTGGGTGCAAGCGCACCAAGTAAGTTAATTTAAATCTAGTTTTAAATATACAGATTTTTTTTTCTTTTGTATTATTATTAAGTGGAAATGAAAAACTTGTAGGGTCACTAATCTTTGAACCTGCTTTTCAATCCCGGGACAGACAAGCAGACGGACGGACAGACTGATTGATGGAAGACAGAATGTTGCTTTTATTCATTTATAGATCGCTACCCATTAGTTTATTCATTATGTTTATTCCAAGCTTAGTCCTAGTTCAGACTTGGTTTACTCTGGTTGAGACTTTTTTTAGTCAAGGTTAACACCTGGTTAAGGCCTAGTTAGTAGGTGCAGAAGGAGAGTGTCTATCTTACAGATAACATTACACTGTTTCTACGTCCCGATGGGGAACGAACTGTTTTGCGTGACATGATCACACGTGCCCAGTACGAAGTCCTCGGTGGCCCTGTTAATTCCACAATGTATTAAATACTAAGTTATGATAAAATCTTTTACAGGGTTAGGTTTCTGGAGGCAAAATTCCAGAAAAGTCTTTGCAGTGCCAGAAGAGCAGGTGGCAGCATTACAAGGCAATTAAAAGAGGAGGCTAAGGTAAATACACCAAGGAATATATAAAACTCACAGCAAATCACTTGCATTACATTTCATCAACAATCAATTCATGTTAGGCATTTTATGTTAAGTTGTAGTATTGCTACCTTTTACAATGGTCAGAACCTTCATATATTCTCCATTTTATTAATTGCAGCAGAAGGGAAGATATCAGGCTTCAAATTGTCATGTTGGACATTGAATAGGTTGTTGAAGTGGCTCAGGAACTAAAAGAAGTGTCCAAAATTATGAGAGATTTAAGTGGCAGTGCCCATTCCACCCTGACACTTTCAGAGGCAGAAGTTGCTTCCCCAAGGGTTGTCTCTGCCTGTCTTGCCTGCAAAGATTTGTAAATGCTCTGCAATGTTTGGTCTTGAGTCTATGTAACGTATTTTTAGTCACTGAAATAAACTTTTTTATTGCAGGTCTTTTGGATAAGCCAATTTTCTCAACCTGCGGCAGAAGCCTTTTTGGTTGCAAAGGATGTGCTGAGAAGTAGAACAAAGACCACAACCACCGCCCAAAATGTCAAGCTGACGATTTGAAGAACAGCATCTATGAGGTGGCAGGACTGCCTAAAGCACTTGCACCACTGGAAAAGTTAATAAGTTAGACAATATGTAGTGAAGGGACATATACAGTAGGCAGGTGTGTGCTCTGTGCGCATGATAATGTTCATCAACTTAACTGTAAAAAATGTTTCATGCCAGTTGTACAACTGTATTTAAGAGTTTGATATGGCTATTTATTTTTATAGGCACTTTGTTTTTAAATGTGAAATGGCAAACATTTTATTAATGCTAGAACCATTAAAACTGCTATTTAAAAGGAAGTTACTGATCTTCTTCAAATGTTGGCATGATTCTAAATCAATGTGTTGATGTTTAAGACATCATAATAAACATTTTATTGTTACTTTAAAAATAGTCATCTACGGAACAAGAAATACAAAACCTGTATGTAAACATGTTTACTGAATTGTATCAAACCACCAGAGCATTTTGATTTAAACACATTTCTCATTTATTCAGCATACCTCACATTTATCAGATGAAACAATGCCTCTTGAAAAAGCCAGTGTTCATGGTTAACTACTGTATCAAAAAGAAGAGTTTTGTAAGGGTAAGTCTGTCTGAATAGCTGTTCAGCTTTACATCTATCTTGCTCTGATGAGAATGGATCTAATCTAAAGGAAGACACCCAGGTTAGGAAAGACCCTAACTCCTGCATGAACTCGGCACCAGCTCCATAAAAATTCTAGGTGGGCAACCAACAGCTGCGAGTTGGTTTGGTACCTATTTGCCTATTTATTTATTTATTTTTAAGTGTAGTAAAGTGTAGTTCTGTAACTGAATCTGTTTAATATGTTACTACAATCTCTACAGTACCTACAAACCCTACCTAACCCTTGACACACCGGATGAGACACAAAATTTAGTTGTATTATCTTCCAAGTTGAGCAATTCCTGGTCCTGCAGGTGCACCAATACCCTTTTCAAAGGATAGTTTACTCAATTAACCTCTGACCAAATACGTTCCACTCAAAGATTCTGTTGAAAGGAAAATAATAAAAAAAAGACATCAAAAACAAGTTCAATATACAGGATACAACAGTTTATGTAAAGTATTCACCCAAAAGTACAATGTTTACCTTTTAAGAGGTTGTCTGTACATAAGGTGGTCTGCTTGTGTTGTGTCTGTGCTGAAGCTTTTCTTGCACATAAAGACTGGTAAAAGGTAAAATTCACGACCATGATCCACACTAAGCTGGTCCTTACTGCAATAATGTAGTGTACATTTGTACATAATGTAGACTGGTTTACACTTGCCTGTAAACTTGGGCATAAATAACCAGGTTGTTCTTTACTGGTATTGTGGGTTGAGGAACAATCTTGCTACTAAAACCATCAATCGCCAAAACGTGTGTTGCTCTAAACATTACTAGTTTTTAATTTTGATCTACATGTAGTTTGTGTCCCATATGTCCGGCAAAGTAGGGAATTTGATTTAAATTTCTTGCACCCCAAATAAATACAATACATTAAGTGCAATTAGTAATAAAATAATCATTAATATTATGTATGTACTGTATAGAAGTAGCAAGCACAACAAAGTCTGTGACTGTAGGTGGCACAGTTGCACTTTTAACAAGTGAATCCTACAGTTTACTCAATCACTAATTTGACAAGTTAATGATTTGATAATTTATTGTCAATCTATTTTTGTGCAAAAACTGTAAGGTTACCTGACAGCGTAGCTCGTTGTACGACTGGTGTACTTCTCTGAGTATCTTTCCCACTTGACACTCTCCTGCCCAAACCCACTGATGACAAGAAGCCCATCCTGTATTTACGTAATAATAATAATAATAATAATACATTTTATTTGTAGTGCACTTTACATTTGCATACATAAACGAAGAAGAAAAAGAATGATAAAAATATAAATAAAACAGCCTAACTCGGCCTATGGAAGGGCTAAGAGTAGGTTTTTTTAAACAGAAATGTCTTTAGTTCTTTTTTAAAAGCTATTACAGTCTGTGGGGCCCTAAGGTGGTCTGGGAGGGCATTCCACAGACGAGGAGCTGCAGACTCAAAGGCCCTATCTCCCATGGTTTTGAGCCTTGTCCTGGGAGGGAGCAGACGGTGCATGTGGCCTGACCGGGTTCTGGTGCTGGTGTGAGGAGTGAGGAGTTCTGTGAGGTAGGTGGGGGCGTCACCGTGCAGACAGTGATGGGTGTGAAGGAGGACCTTGTATTCTATACGGAGATGTATGGGGAGTCAGTGAAGTGTGCGGAGGATAGGGGTGATATGTTTGTATTTCCGCACCCTCATCAAGATCCTGGCAGCGCTGTTTTGAATGTACTGGAGCTTTTGGATGCTCCTGCCAGGAATCCTGATGAGGAGTGCGTTGCAGTAGTCCAACCTGGAGGAGACAAAGACGTCCATAAGATGGACCAGTCTGTAAACAGACACAAACATGTTTAAAATTTAAGGTAGAATAAATGATTATTAAGAATACAAATTTTATGCCACAACTGGTGCTTCATACAGAACCTTCTCACTGACATTTCTGAACAATTTGACAGACCCGGTTGCTTTCAAAACATTCTAAGCTTGCCATTGTATGTTCTTTACTTGAGCGCTGGATGTGGTGCTGCTGTGTCTTCTTCTGCGTTTTGGTTTCGGGTCACTTCCTAGTCCCAAACGAAATTGGCAAAAAATGAATTTATTTACTCGTTATCCTTTTGCTTCATGTTTTTTTTAGTGGTGAAATGAGAAATTAATAAACAAACCACTCTCCGTTTTTACTTATTATTGTATGAAACGAATTACAAAAAAGCTGCTGTTTCTCGTTTTTTCATTGTTGGTTTAAATTTTTTAAAACGAATGAACAAATGATACATGGTCATCAGGTTTCAGATGCTAAAAGTTTATTTCCTGATAAATGTGGCTCATGATTTATTGTTCCAGTGTAACTGTGGAAATCTTAATTTATGTTTTCTTCTTGTGTTTTACCTTTTACCTTGTCTTTTTATCTGTATGTGTAGGGAAGAAGTACCAATGCAGCTCATCTTACCCATGACTGCCTTGGACACATATTATTATTTTTTTATTTATTATTTATTATTAGGATCCCCATTAGTTGTGCTTTACAGCCAGCTACTTTTCCCGGGGTCCTTCTTTAAAAACATACTATACAAATACAATCATAAATATATACAAAATATATACACATATATGACAGATGACAAATATAGATATTTATATAGACTTATATAGAAATAAATTTCTTTGGACACATCTCTGTCTTGCGCTGTCTGTCCAGGGAGTGGATCCTCGTTCTGTGGTTCCTTTTTTCTAACCAGTTACTATCTCAGCCTAATTGGACGGCCCCTTACACTTGACCACTATTAATGACACTGTGTAGAAATGTAATAAATAACACATTTCATAAGAAAAAAAAACAATAAAAAAAAAACAAAACATAATAATACAAACAATTTTATTCTAAAAAAAACTTGAAACTGATTTATTTCAAATAAATTTTGATGATTACATGGAAAATTATATTACTGTATATTAATGCCTTCATTTAAACCAAGACAGTATTCAATTCAATTTTATTTGTATAGCCCAGTATCACAACAACAATTGCCTCAAAGGGCTTCACAAAACAGACAGTACAATTTTATCACACAAAATAGCTCGAAAATGGTTTTGTTCTAAATGTAACCACCCGTATAGGGCACTGTGACACATTCAATTCAAGATTTAAAGTGTTTATTGTCATGTGTACAGTATAGAAACAGGTTTCCCTGTACAATTAAATTCTTTCTTTGCTGTCCACAATTAATGCCAGGCAATGTAAAAAATAGAAATAAACTGAAATCCTAAGTATAAATAGGTCTAAATACAAATGTGCAGATTGAAATAGAATAAAGTAGGTGAAATAGAATGAAGTGGGGATTTCAATTAAATTAATCTAAGGGGAAAATACTACATTTATAACTGTACAACATAAGCTGTATGTGCAATCGACAATAAATGTGCAAATGTATATGTGCAGAGTGAGGTATATGTAAACAGTGAACTGAAAGGTGAACAGTGGGGATAGTCCATGATTCTAGACTCCTGTCAGCTGTTTAGGAGTCTGATGGCAGAGGGAAAGAAAGAGTCTGAAAGTCCTGCATTTCACACTCCTGTCCCTCTTGGCCTGAGGGAAGAAGTGTGTCCAGTCTGTGCTGGGGGTAGGGTCCTTGATGATGAAGGCAGCTCTCCTGTGGACTCTGCACTGGTAGATGCTCTGCAGAGAGGGGAGTCCTGGTGATCTTCCCGGCATGTCTTCTCTACTCTCGCAGGCGTCTGCAGTCCAAAACTGTGGTGCTGCCGTACCACACAATGATGCACCTGGTCAGGATGCTCTTGACAATGCAGCTGTAGAAGTTGCTGAGGATGTTAGGTTGGTTACATGCCAAATTTCCTCAGCCTCCTCAGGAAGTACAGCGGCTGTTGAGCCTTCTCAACCAGCTGTGTGGTGTTGAGGGTCCAGGTGAGGTCCTCACTGATGTGAACCCCCTGCTCACCCTCTCCACTTCAAGCTCCCTGATGAACAGAGGCTGATGAGGGCTGATAAGGGGGAGGGGTTGTTGTGGTCACACCATGACACCAGACTGGCCACTTCCCTCCTGTAAGCCGCTTCATTACTGCCAGTGATGCATCCAGTCACTGCGGTATCATCCATAAACTTTAGGATGCAGTGGCGGGCCATGCATGGTTGTGGTCTTGAAGTATGAGGGGACAGTGCTCTGACTGAGGGAGAGGTTGAAAATGGATGTGAGAATATCCTTCAGCTCGTAGGCACATGTTCTTAGGGCTGGTCCTGGGATGTTGTCTGGTTCTGCTGCTTTGCGGGGGTTGATCCTCCTCAGGGCTTTGTGTACCTGGGCTAAAAGATGGTTGGTGGGGTGAGGAGGGGGGTTGTGTGGTCCAGGTGTGTGTGTGCCTCCTCTCTGTGCTGTAGCTGGAGTTCTCAAAGCGGGTGTAGAAGGCATAGAGGTCATCCGGCATGCTGTCTGAGGAGCTGATGGTGCTGGTGTTGGTCCTGTGATGTGTTGCAGGCTCTGACACATAAACCAAACACACCAGCGAGGAGCCAAAGCAGTTTGATAGTGGTTAGTTCCACAAAGATCCGAGAGCGAGCAGAAAACTAAAAAAGGAATTTAGCTAAAACTAACTCTCATGTTTCCTCAGGTCAGAGGCTGAGTTGTATTGTCGGTTTGTTTTAGAAGACACAGTATTATAAAGCTGTTCTTTTGCATTGTGTGTAAGATAATTGCCTTTTTTAGGCCAGTAGTAGTCATCCTCTTATGTTTCAACATTGGAGACAGTTGCCACAACCATTTTTATATGTTTTCATTCCCTGTCTGCTGCCTGTAAAGAGCTTGTGCTGCTGTGCCTTGCAGTTTCTGTGTGGTCATGTGACTGTCTGGCTACATCTGATTAATGAAACAGAGTCATGTGATTATTGTTGCTACGTCTGATTGGTGAAACACAGTTATGTGGTAGATTCACTCATGGCATCTCTGGCAAAAATGAAGCATTGCATGCGAAGAATGGTAAAAAAAAAAAAAAATAAGAAAAAAGAAAAATAAGAGTAACGAGTTAAGTGTAGCCCAAAGTAGCAGATTAAGAGTAAGTAAGTCGTGTTTCTTCTTCACAAATCTCCTCAAGTAAAAGTAAAAAGTATGGTGCAGTAAAACTACTCTTAGAAGTACTTTGTTTTTAGTAGTAAATGTAACAGAGTAAATGTAACTCATTACTACCCACCTCTGGTGACTAGTAAATTTACATGAAAGCGTATCAAATGTTGGCCAAATAGATGGCCCCTCTGTAGATAAATATAACCCCTTCATGGCCCCTTTCCTAAAAAAAATCCTAGATCCAGCGTAGCAAGCTCTGCCCTGAATTCTGCCCTGAAATGAGCAACTAGCTTCTCACATAGCTTTTGGCGTTGCTACTCCAATAGGGTCATAATGGCACAGAGTGTTAAGCTAGTACTAGCATTTTCTTTCTGCTTTGTTACTCTTGGAAGGCATTTCAGGAGAAATGGGGACCACCCAGTTGGGCTCAATAGGAGAGAAAACTTTACGAGACAGAGAGTGAACAATGCAAACTGAAAGTCTGAGGGCTGAATGTTGGAAAAAGTTGAAATTATAATGGAGCATAGACACATCTATTCCATTGCTTACCCGGAAACACTCCTTGTCACATATCACAATATTAAACATCCATTTCACTAAATTTTTCCATTTTTGTTTATTAACTTAATATGAAATCAAATAACGGCATTTCCAGTGTGTGAAATGATTGTTTCTGATGGCTTATTTTTAGATTTTGGTTTTCTCAGTTTAAAATTCATTGCCCAGAAAATACACAGAGTGCCATGTCATAAACACATAAAGTAAATAAATCAGAAGACAAGGAGTTGAGAGAGGCTCTTCTGCTTTTGCACTATAAGATACAAAGGGCCTATTCCAGGCTTTTAAGTACTGACAGTGTATTTTATCCAGAACTCTAGTACTTTTACTGCAATCAGGGCTAACAACAATGGTTAAAACTAAAGTACTAAAAATAAATAAAAGGTAATGTGTGACTAATATTTTCCATCTTATTTACAATATTTTTTGTTGAAGAGATTTTAACAGATTTTTATTGGGAAAAAAGCTATCCTGTGCAGTGAGCATATACAGACATAAAAAGGCAGTTATCAAGCCACATACAGGAACCACTGCACACTGGTGATTGTCTATGACCAAGGAATGACAAATTACCAATTAAATTCAAAAATTAGTAAGGCCACTCTTCAATGTAACATCCAAACTCTATAACATCCTTAGTAAGTTTTGATGTAGCTGTAGCTAGTTAAATATGCACATTAGCATTGAGTCGATAAGCAAACCTAAACATGCCCAAAGACGCCTGTGGAGTTTATTATTTAATCCAGTATTTTATTTTATTTTTTGACTGATCTTACTGAAGTTCAGACTTGTGCTTAAGTGAAAACTTTTTTTTTTTCTTGCATGTTATTACACTTTTTTTTTCCAAAGGAAAATTTTCTCTCATTTTCTAATTTATGACAAGTTTGTTTAAGTAAATGTAAATCGGCATTGAACCACAGTGTCACAGACAGACATCTCTCTGAATGATATGTGTAGGATTCACAGTTTATTTCAGGTCAGCTAATGCTTACTAGCAGTTGCACATTGAACAGTGTGTCTCTCTACAGCAGTTCAGTATGTGTCAGCCAGCCCCTCCTTCCCCCTACAAGGAGAGGACTGCTATTTGTAGCCAAGGACATTACACATTAAAAATAGTGGTCAGATCATGTGTATTGTTCCAAAGATGTCTGACCTCCTGTTAACCTATATTCCAACGCTACTTCACTGTCTGGTGCTGTGTTTTTAAGCCCCCCCCTCAGTTCGTTAAGTCATTCAGTGTGAAACCTGGGCCTGCTTAGATGAGCACAAAGCTGATGTCTTGGCAGGAATTGAAGACAGGCATACAGGAGGCTCTTGCTCAACTGCTGTCAGTCTCTGTTTTTAGTTTTGATAGCAGTCATGCTTGATAAGGTCAACTCACATAAATAGGTTGTATAAAATAGTAAAAATAGCTTTGTTACCCAAAATGAAGAACTCCTCGGCAGCAGTCAACTGTCCAAAGGTAGATCTGTGAGGTTTAATTTCAAACCACGGTTTTCTCTCAGTTTAGTTAGTTCCTCCTGCTCCTGCAAAGTCATATCCTTGTCAAAAATTGCTGCTGAGCTGTAGGGGTCCCTCACCCAGTCAAGGCAATCAGTGGGGGCTAAAGAGAGATAAAATAGCAACTTTTTCTGGGTTTTTAAATATCTACCCATTGTCTTACACAAAACAGCAGTGCTAAACTCTTGCCAACTTTAGGTGAGAGGAAACATGTCAAGATTACCACTTTCCAGAGGTGCACCTTGGAACGGAATCCATTTATTAGGCCCAAGCCCCCCACCGAGGCAAAGAGCATATAGGAATCATAACAGTGCACGAAGCATGTCATTCACCATGGCCTGCACTTTGTTTGCTATGTGCACAAACTCCCAGCTGCTGTCAGAAACACATAATTGTGTATGTTACCATTGGAAGCGCATAATTGGAATCGTAAGGATTATTGTTCTTGTTATTATTACTGCACTGATGGTGAGGAGGGACTATTGGGACTATAAAGTCGCAAAGCCCACTTATCTAAGTGTGTAAGTCGCTGTCGGAAATGCACAATTGGAATCGGAAATGTGTGCGAAGCACTTGTCATTCACTATGGACCTCACGAGTGACTTGGTCGTCTGGTGCACTGTTGAAATATATATAGACAGTTGTAGGGGTGTAACAGTACACGTGGTTGTAGTGTATCGTTTTGGTACAGCCTGTTCGGTTGGGTCCACCTGTGTACCATTTTGGTAATATTTTGTAATTAAAATGCACGATTTAGTGCTGCAGAACAAGAGTTTCTGCACGTACTCTATTGATTTATGTCCTGTAGGCAATCATGGATGTATTGCATACTATCACCTCGGCCGATGCAAATACTAAGCCAGAGCTCAAAGACCCTTCCACCTCACTACAGTTTCCTGTTTGGCAACATTTAGGCAGTGTTGCCAACTTTGCTACACTGTCGCTATATTTAGCAACTATTCAGAACCCTCCAGCAACTCTTTTTAAAAATAGCAACTAGCGACAAATCTAGTTTTTTTTTTCCGGGTGTTATCGGAGACTTTAGGAGACTCGTTATGTATGTATTATATACTGTATGGTAAGGCTGATTTCTATGCCAAACATAGTGATGTATGAAGGAAAAAAATAAAAATAAAAATCATACTCAAAAGGTATTTAACAGTAAGGACAGAGAGGACAGATCTGTCAATCAATCTTTATTTCAGGCTCAATTTGGTCCATATAAAATTGAAAAACAACACACAGAGACTAAAAAAAAGAGACTAAATACTATATAGTCCACACAGACACTTTCTCCAGTGCCTCCAATAGTGTATCTGATGCTACTTTTTTGAGGCATTATTAAAACAACAATTATTTCATTTTTTGAGTAGTCTAGTCGCATTAAAAATTTGTACACAAGATTTTGTATCACAGCATTTAGAATGGGAACATCATTTTACACAAACAACTGGCTGGCACTAGTCCAGAGAGGGACCTTCAGCAGGATCCGGAATGCATCATTATATGCCACTTGTAATTTCTGCATCTTTGCCTTACTATAACTACACCACAAGTGTACAATAGGCTTTAAACAAAGCAATTTTAACATTAACAGAACACGTGGAATTTGCGTGCCACCATATTGCTTGTGCGCACAATTTACAATACAGTGGTCCCTCGCTATAACGCGGTTCACCTTTCGCAGCCTCACTGTTTCGTGTTTTTTTTAGTGCAATTTTGCATGCTTTTACAGTGTATGAACGCACATTGTGTTCTGCGTCCTGATTGGCTAAGGGAGTACCCGCCCATTGTGTTCTGCGTCCTGATTGGCTAAGGGAGAACTTGTGCATTGTGTTCTGCGTCCTGATTGGCTAAGGGACTGTAGACCATTGTCAATCAATCTCCTCCGTGCCGTGTCTCCTGTACAGTACAGAATGCGTTCGGCCAAATTTACATAAATGTTTGATCGCTAGCAGTGTGACTCTGAAGTGCTGTATGTTTGCAAGTTTTCTCCCCGACAAAACCCACAATGTCAACGAAACATTCTGCACCGACAAAGGCACCTGCGGTCGCACCCAAAAGACAGAGGAAGATGCTAAGGTTTGAACTTTGAGAGTGTTTAAACAAGAGAGAAATGTGAGAAAATGTTAATGCCTGTCTGAGAAAAGTGTACAAAGTGTGTGGTGAGGGGTTTTACAGCCTTAAAACATATATATTCATTCATCTTCTACCGCTTATCCCACTTTGTGGGGTCGCGGGTGGCTGGAGCCTATCCCAGCTGCTTTGGGCCTTAGGCGGGGTACACCCTGGACAGTGGCCAGTTCGTCGCAGGGCTGACACTTAGACGTACATTGACAGACAACCATTCACTCTCACATTCATCCACTAGGGGCACTTTAGAGTCACCAATTCACCTATACATGCATGTCTTTGGACGGTGGGAGGAAGCCGGAGATCCCGGAGAGAACCCACAGTGACACGGGGAGGACATGCAGACTCCTCACAGAAAGACCAGAGTTAGCCAATGATGTTTTTTTTTTATTTGGGTTGGCTACAATCGGCCAACGATGTTTTTTTGGGTCGGCCGGGATTCGTACTCACGACCTTCTTGCTGTGAAGCGGGAGCGCTAACCACTCCGCTTAAAACATATATAATAATTGTAAAAAAAATAAAGCTGACTACTTCGCGGATTTCGCCTATTGCAGGTTATTTTTGGAACGTAACCCCCGCGATAAACGAGGGACCACTGTACTGTCTCTGTATGTCATCATCATCATTAAGGTCATTTCTAATGATATGACTGAGATATTTAACCTTGTTCACAACACTTGATACATTATCTGACAGAGTGTAGAGGGGGAATGTCTTTGTCCTATCTTCATTTGTCCGAACAATCATTATTAGACTCTTTTTTGTATTAAACTATTAAAATTGTTGCCCACCAAACAGCCAGTTTTACAGTCTTTAAGTCTTTTTGAGAGATCGTCCATGTAAAGGTTGAAGAGCATGAGTGATAAAATCCCACCTTGTTTTACCCCATTTGTCACAAGGAAAGGATCTGATGTTGTATTTCCCCATCTGACTTGCATTGTTTGGTTTGTGTACCAAAAATGTAGGACCCAAATTAAATAAGGAGGAACCCCTCGCTCTTGTAGTTTAACAAATAATTTGCCATGATTTATGCAGTCAAATGCCTTCATCCAAGCAGAAGCATCCAAGAAGCACAAAAACATAGTGGAGTTCTGTTTTGTGAACTTACTTACTGCCTCTTTCAAAGCGTAGATACACATATCAGTACCATGTTTACTTTTAAAACTATACTGATCATCAGTGGTGACAACATATTTTTCAAATCTATCTAAGAGGATTCTTTCTAAAACTTTAGACAACACATTTGCTAATGCGATGGGCCTGTAGTTTTTTATACTGGATATCTTCCCTGTTTTATCTTTAATAACTGGTACCAGTAAAACTGATAACATAGAGTTGGGCAGTGTCCCATGCACTAACAATCCAGAAAAGCACAAAGCAAGTAAAACATAAACTCTGTGAGAAGCAAACTTCAAATGTTTAGCTGTGATCTGATCAGGACCACTAGATTTATTTATAGCCAGTTTCCCAATTGCACTACTGACTTCCTCAGTCCTGATAATCATATTATCATAAGGAATGGAGTCAATATTGAAATCTTTTAACACAATTGAAGAGGTCACTGTAATGCTTTCTCCACAGATCAACAATGTTCATTGTCCCAGTAACCCCATCAATACTTGAGGGCAAGGGTATTTTACTAGCATTCATAACCTTAACTTCTCTCCAAAAATCTTTGACATCATTCTGAAGCAACTTCTTAGCTAAAGAGTTTGCTCTCAAGGTGTGTTCATTTCTCTTAATATTACGCACAGCATATTTAAACTGAGAGACAGCATACTGGGCCATGCCTTGGTTTACCTAGGGCAGCACAGTTTGTAAAGGCTTCCCTGGCACGCTGTTGAAGAGCACTAACATGTTCATTCCATCCTGGTAAAACATGTTGCTGTTTATTTCTTCGGTTACATAGTGGCTTACTAGCTTCATTTAACCCCAACACTATGTCATTGTACATTTTACTTAAATCATTTAAATGTTTTGGGTTATCACAGATAACATTGTCACACAATATATAATCATATGGGATTTGAATATCCCCTATAATTAAAAATATATATATATATTTATTTATTTTTTATTTTTTTTACTTTCTTTTCTTTTCTCTCTACAGAGAATGATGACAAATTAATTTTTGGCAAATACATGATATTTCAATAATCCAGAAAAGAAAAAATATGAAAAGATATTTATTAATATTAGATTTATCATATTCAGGCTGCTGTTGTTCAAAGTTTTCAGTTCCAACAACTTAATATTTTATTTTCCTACAATTAATTTGTTACAAGCGTGTATTTTAGTGTAGGGTGCGATTTAAGATTATTTATTTAATATATCACAAAATTGGTATTTATTTATTTTTTATAAAACTCCTTATACCTGATGTGTATCTTTATTAATAAATACGTTTTAAACAACTTATTTTTCAGAGTTTTTTCTAACCGAAAATGTACAGAAAAAGTACCGAACTGAGCCCTCCAAAAAACTGAACCGAACCGAAATGTGATTTTAGTTCATTGTTCCACATCTAGACAGTTGCTGTCGGAAATGCACAATTGGATCTGACACCGAGGCAACAAGCCTTTTGGAACTGAAAAAGTGGGCAAAGCTAAATCTAATAAAAGCTCCCCAAACCCAAAACAGAACCCCAGCACAGAGACAGAGGTCACTGGCAGAGGATTTTTAGCACAAAACAAAAAAAACCTCACGAATATTCAGATGGCTGATTTAAAGAAGTGGAAGTTCAGATTTAGTCATCTCAATCTAGTTTTCAAGTTCTGCTGTTTTGTTTGCTTAGTTGTTTGCTAGGTTAATAAGTTAATTTAGTTTTGTTTTAGTTTATTAAAAAAAATGTCCTTTGTATTATTCTGATCTTGATCATGATCAACTAACTACATGAAAATGAAAAAGATTATTCAATGATCATGAAATTTAAAATAGAAAGTAACGCAATCGGTATTAGTATCGGTAATAGTGACCCTCTATTTACCTGGTATCGGATACATACCAAAATTTTCAGTATCGCCCGGCCGGGGTGGGTGGAGCTTATGGATTTTCACAGTTAATGTAACGTGGTGTCAGAAGTAAAAATACTCTGAAATGAGTGAAGAGGAGGCACAACAGAGAAAGTGTTTGGACAGCTCAGTTTGACTTTTTGAAAGCTACAGAATGGCCAAGATGGCTGAAGCAGTTTGAGCGCTATAGGATAGAGTCAGGACTGGATAGGTAGTCACAAAAGTTTCAGGTCAATACCTTCATATATGCAGCAGGCGATGCTGTCTGAGGACATCCTGAATGTTCTTCCCCATGACCAACACAGTGGCTTTCATGGCACATTGTGTTAGCAAGAGGAATGTCATCTTCAAGAGAGTGCGCTTTAACTGGAGGAGCCAGGAACCTGGTGAGAGCATGGAGTCATTTATAACTGCAGTGCACACTTTAGCCGAACACTGTGAGTTTGGACCTTTGAGAGAACAGCTAATATGGGGCCTTATCTTTATGCACATAAAGGATGCTAAACTGTCTGAGAGTTACAGTTAGATGCACTCTGGAAAAGGCTATAACGCGTGTGAGACAAAGCGAAGCCATGAAAAAGAAATAGAGGCAATACACAAGAAGAATCAAAAGACTATTAAAGCTGCTAAGGACAAAGTTGACTCAAAGACTTATTAAGGCAGGAGATGTGGGCAGTTAAAGAAACATTCCAGGACAGAGTGCCCAGCTCGTGATGCAGAGTGCAGGAAGTGTCACAAAAAGGGACATTTTGCAAGGAAATGCAGGTCTGCTGGCAATGTCCACAATATTACAGAGCTCCACGAAAGGGGAGAAGAACAGGATTTTGCCTTTCTCGGCAAGATGTGCTCAGAGGAAGAGGAGGAGTGGATTGAGACATTGCACTTAAACAGAGAAAAAACTTTGTCTTTAAACTGGATACAGATGCAAGCATTACAGCAATCCCAAGTAATATGTATCCATCCAAAAGTACGGGACTGTGCAGCCATCATGCAAAGTGCTGTACATGCCAGGCAAACAAAGACTGGAAGTTAAAGGACGCTTTAAAGGTAAACTGCACATTGACCAAAAGACACCAAACCAATATGTTTATGTTGTTAAGGGACTGTTCAAGCCATGGCTGGGCCTCCCTGTGATAAAAGCACAAACTGATAAAATGCATCCAGCCAGTGGACTTTAAAACCATATACCCTACAGTATTTTCCTGACTCTGGACATTAAAGGAGCCCTACAAAACTGAGCTGGAAACAGGAGCTGTCCCATACGCCCTATCAACTCCATGCAGGGTGCCTCTGCCTTTGAGAGATAAGGTTAAAGTTGAGCTGGAATGTATGGAGGACATGGGAGCAATTTCCAAAGTGACACAACCCACACCCCGATGCGCAGGTATGGTTGTAGCACCGAAATTACAACCTGGGAAATTAAGGCTGTGTGTGGATCTGACTCATTTGAACAAGTGGGTGTGGAGGGAGAGACATATCCTCCCAGCTGTAGACCACACTCTAGCCATGCCATAGCAAATATGTTCACAAAAATCAGGCTTTTGGTAGATCCCATTCCCCACCTTACAAACCTACATTCTTGTTCTAAAGTTTAACCTAGAGACCCACCACAAGCATCTAGTGTCTCTGCTAAGTACAAAAACACCAGATGAACTCTCGCCTTAACAGCAGACACCTTGTCTAGAGCCCCTGTGAAACACACATTGACACAGGATGAAATGGACAGTGAAACAGAGGTCAAAGTGTGTGTGGACACAGTGATTCAGAGCCTAGAGGCAGACCCTGTCAGTGCAAAACTGATACAGTACTGTAAGAGAGAGTGGCCTGAGAAACATGCCCTTCCTCAAGAACTGGGGCCATACTGGCCTGAGAGGGAACCTCACTTCTGCGAGGACAACAAATTGTTATCCCTCACTGCATGAGACATGACATTATCAACCAGCTACACAGTGGTCACCAGGGCAAGAGCAAGAGCCCACCAATCTGTCTGGTGGCCAGAAATGTCGGTACAGATCAGCCAGTTAGTGGAAACATGTAATATAAGCTCACAGAGAACTGACGACTCCCATACCAGAGACGCCCTGGAAAAGAGTTGGTACAGACTTGTTCTTTTCGGACAAAAAGACTTACCTCCTCACTGTGGATTACTTCTCATAGTACATTGAAGTGGTCTTGCTGAATGTACCTACTGCTGCCACAGGCACTAATGACGTGTCGAGCTACTACCTTGGAATCGGGGTATTCTCCTGCACAACTCCTGATGGAAAGACAACTACGTACTACATTACGTCACTATAACCACCGCCACTGGGCACGTCCATTACTGCTGCTTTGGCCAGGCCAAAACTTGCGGCTACCAAGAGAGAAGACAGAAGGGACAGGCAACAACGCCTAGGTCATATATCATTAACACGAATGGGGGACAGGTCAGGAGAAATCGCACACACCTACGGACACTAGGCCCACAAACAACACAAGAGACCACAGTTGCCACACCAAAACCCAGTACTAAACACATACACAAACAGTGTTCCAGATTTAAGCGGTAATGATATTTGTGCAGACACAAGTTCTACACCTTATGTGATATCTTCTGGATGAGTGTCTCATCCTCCTAAGTGTTTAGTCTTGATGAGTTTGTGTTAGATGTAGAGAACTGATCCTTCTGAGTTAATGAGGAAATAAGGTGTATGTTACATAAAAAGGTTCAAATGAACAGAGATGTTTCCTGTCAATGTTCTGTTTGGTTGGTGTTTTGACATTCTGTTTGTGTAAGGTTAAATACAGTTAAACAGCCCTTGTATATTGTATATAACTAAATTCAAATAAATTTTATTTGTATAGCCCAGTATCACAACAACAATTGCCTCAAAGGGCTTCACAAAACAAAAGAGAGTAAATATGCAACAGGTTGAGCAGGACAACATCCTGGTCCTTAGACCCTGATTGATGGAGGGTCTAAGGACAGGGGAGGTGTTGTGTAAAGCGGAACTTATGTGCATCACAGTGTATCTGTTCGGACAAATAGAGATGTAACAAATGAGTTGTCAGTAAAGCTTTGTGACATTGGTCTACTGTCTCCTGTCGTGATTCGTTCTAACGTTAAGCAAGATACAGTTACCGTAAAATATTCTATCTGATGTTCCATCTCTTCCTTTGGTGTGGCACCTATCTTTGGTGTGGCACAATCTGTGCGTAAGCTCTCCGCTTGGCACAGAGGAGTTCAGTACTAGTTTACCACATACTTTCCTTGTGTAACAACACATCACAAGATGAAGTCTAGTCCCACTGTTTCCTGACATCCAGGTGTTTTTTTATACACGTGCACCAAGAAAAAACAGCTTCTTTCTGATCTGACTGTGATCATGCAGCTCCCATGTGCATGAGGCCAATTTAGATGTATGAATCAACCTGGAAACCACAATTGAGGGCGGCTTTACATGATGTGTGTAAAGTACAAATCCTTGTGTGATTAGTAGTGATAGTTTGATATCTAATTAAAATGTCTGTACAGATCCTGAGTACAGACTCAAGATGGCCATCACTTAACCTGGGTCTATATTTACATTTTTTGAAGTTCATAGTGGAGAAAATATTCCACTATGAAAATATTCTAAAGAGCTGTGCTTCCAAGAAAATACAAAACTTAACTAAACATTTCAACAGATATGTGGATTTTTCTCTCATTAATTGAACAATGATGTTACCTTTCCCATGTGCCACACTAAGTGGAACAGCTAAATGGTAAATGGCATGCATTTATATTTATATAGCGCTTTTCATGCCCTACTCAGGCACCCAAAGCGCTTTACATCATGCTTCCATTCACCCCATTCACACCACCTGGGGCAGGTGGAGCGGCGGGCTGCCATACACCAGGTGCTCAAGCCTTCTCCAACCACCACCAAACTCACCTCTACAATCACTCACATTCATACACCAGTGCTGTGGCACTGGAGGCAAGGTGGGTGAAGTGTCTTGCCCAAGGACACAACGACAGTATGAACAGGAGAGAGCGGGAATCGAACCGCTGGTTATTGGACAACCTGCTCTACCAACTGAGCCACTGCGCCCGCCTAGTGTAGTGTGTCAGAGTGTGCTTTAAAGTCTTCAAAACAAATTCCTACTCCAACCTTTCAATAGCATAAATATATTTATCACCACTAAATTCTGAGCCTTTGTCTACATGTTGGAAAATGACTAAGATTTTTCTGCAGCAGTTTTGCAAAAAAGGCTTTGACAGATGAATAGTCCACTGTGATTAGTTGTCCTGGGACTCGGAGCCTCAAGTTAAGCCTGTTTAGTTCTTGTGTTATGTCCACTAGAAATGCAAGGTCCTTGACCCATTTTTGATCATCAAAGTCTGTCACAGTAATTCTGCCATCCTCCATGAATGTCTTAATTTCATCTCTCAACTCAAAAAAACTCTCACTTGTCCTTTGCTAAGCCAACGGACCTCATGAAGTAAAGTACTAAGTAGTAATCTTCATATGCTGCCTCAATTTCTTTCAAGTAGGGACATGTATGGAAAAACAACATAACAATTCCTTAGTTACTTGAAAATTATTATTAACACCACAGATAAAAAATTGCTAGCTGTTTAATCCATACCTTCGTCAAGCACTATACAGAATATTCTGCAGTGTGTTTTGCTTTATCCTGTAGCTGATCGTAGATGTCATCTGATAAGTCGTTTATCCACTCAGCAACAGCGTTCGCCAATAGTGATATATAGCTGAACAAGTGCCTCTTTATTGGACACAACATTTCCATTAAATTTTACAAAAAAATACTGCAATGTCCACCTGTCCTAAAACTGTCTGTGTTCATCATCGACTTCTCTTTTAGCTTTTGAAAGAGACATGTTTGTTGTGGTTTGTTGCTAAGAAAGAAACAACCGTTACACGGCAAAAGCTGTGTCACTTATCAGCCAATCAAACAACAGAAAGGTACCGTTGACTTTTTCAGAAATCTGAGTAGAATTTTTTTTTAAATGCAATATTAAATTCATTTAAATTTTTTACCTACGGAAAACAATTTTGCAGGCCTGTATTATTTTGTTGACACTCCAGCCGGAATGCAAGAAGAGCTGGGCCATTTCTGGGCCGCCAGCATGAGACCCCTGATGTACAGCAAGTCAATGCAAAGTCTGTGTACGTGCTAATTCACTAATTAAAACACACCATTTCACATTTACATTCTATAACATTCCAACACCAGTAGCCTCTACATCCACAGTAGTGAGGACTAATTTGACCACAATAGCTTAGTACTCGGTATCCATATAGCATAGCCTTGTTTGCTCTTGCCTATGTGTATCTTAAATCCTGCCCTTCTACCATCCTGATTAGAAGTTCAAGTGTATGACAACTAATGTCATCCACTTGGTATCGACCAATGCCATTAAGAAAAATAAAAGATTATGTAACCGGGGGTCTTGTCTTGATGAGCCCTGACGTGATAATGGTGTAATAAGCAGAGAAGAAGACAGCAATGTAATCGGGAGGTACTTTATTACTCCACAGCTCACATGTATCCAAACAGTCAAGAGCATCAAGACAAACAACGCACTTCCGGCTTTCACAATAAAAGTACTGCACGTTGTCCATTGATTACCCATGGCATTATCATAACATAAAACAACTCAAATAGGAAGATTGGAAAAGTGGATTACAATTACAAGGATAGATTATTTTAGCCTATAAAGTCTTAAGTGGTGAATTTCAGACTGGGCTCACTATAAATAGATAAATAGATATCTCTCTCTCTCCCTCTCTCTCTCAGTGTGACTGGCTGAGGTATTTAGCACTGAACCAGAGGGGGTTGTCCCAGTGTCCTCTCAGTCCTGCATTTGTTCTGCAAGAGGTTTTGTGCAGGTTCTCTGGCAGAGTTGTGAGCACAACGGCACATCCCAGCCATGGATGATGTGTATAAAGCAGCGGTGAGTACATTGTTCTGAACTTATGTGTGCATGTCTAATGTCTGGGAGTCATATACATTTATTTACATTTCTGTTGGTATATCATTTTATAAAGAACATCAATGACACAGTTGCCATCATTCAGTTCTATATGAATGCTATTAAGCCTATAATATCTTTCATTTTCATTCATTCACATCACAATTTTTCTTGGCATTTTGATTTAAATGGGTAATCATTTCAAGCTGTGGAAAGCAATGTTTGTAAACACAGTGGACAATTAAGACTTTGATTAATATAAGTATTATTTGTAAAGGCTCATCCTCAACCAACCTCATCTCAGACAGCCATTACAGCAGTCACATTGCAGCGCTCTATTGTCTGTACTTTTAATAGAACACAAAGCGGTTGGACAGAAGGACAGCAACAGCTGTTGGCTCACATATACTCAATGGTATCATGTAGATGTCACGTATCTACCCTTCCAGCCTCCAGTCCAAAACCTCTTCACTCAAATATCTGTATATATATATATATATATATATATATATACATATATATTATTATTATTAAAAAAATTGTTGGCATCATTATTATTTCATTTTTCATTTCATCTTCTACCGCTTATCCCACTTTGTGGGGTCGCGGGTGGCTGGAGCCTATCCCAGCTGCTTTGGGCCTTAGGCCGGGCACACCCTGGACAGTGGCCAGTTCGTCGCAGGGCTGACACTTAGACGTACATTGACAGACAACCATTCATTCTCACATTCATCCACTAGGGGCACTTTAGAGTCACCAATTCACCTATACATGCATGTCTTTGGACAGTGGGAGGAAGCCGGAGATCCCAGAGAGAACCCACGGTAACACTGGGAGGACATGCAGACTCCTCACAGATCGATTGTCAGCCAGCCCAGGGATCGAACCCACAATATTCTTGTTGTGAAGCATTCTGCTACTGTGCTCCTCTTATTTTAATTTTGGAATCATGTTTTCTTATACAAAACTTGATTTGTGAAACAAAATTTGTGAATTTACAAAGTCTCATTTATGCACAACTTTAGACAAATATGCATTTATGTCAACTTTCACACGCACATTCTATTCTACCCCATATGTCCAGAACAGTTATATATAGTACATTGACAACAATATTAGGAGTACCAATCGTGTAGAGAAATCCGACTGGATTCTTCATTGCCCATATCAAGCCACTAAAGTTATCCAGCAGTAAAGGTCCAGAAATACATTGTTTCTCCTGTGGCATTTTGCTGATACTATATAAAAGCATAGAATTAGACTGACCCTTATACATGAGTATTTTAACTTAGATGGACCTTCAAAATTATCACACTAAGACACCTTCAACACATGAATGGGCACATCAAAAATCAAGCAAACATTTTTTTATAAATTGTCTCTGGTCTTTAGTCTAAAATACACCAAATAATTATTATTTTTAATATACTTCATGCAAACTGGATTATTTATGGTTTGATTATTGCACCTTTGTGAAAGATTAGCAGCAACATTTATTTATTTTAGGGATGCACCTAAGAGAAGAGAAGTTCATTAAACCAGCTGATGGATTTTTAGGGACTGTAGTTTTACTGTTTTTGCTTAAATTGAATAAAATGTGTTTCACAACTGCAGCTTTTGGTCAAACCGCACTATTGTACATCATATTAGTGAGTAAAGATAGCAGTTTTCTCCGTGGGGGCTCTGTGGTAACGCTCAAAAGGAGGGGCTCTGAAACTTTGATAAAGTATAAGCTACAAACAGTTAGCTTTCAATTAGCTCACTGCTAACAAGAAGCTGCAGTCTGAACAACAGTTAATAACAACTGAGGACAAAACGGGTGGATATATTGCGCTTATGCTCCTGTCCCTTCAGTTGACACTTGCTCTGCTCTGCTTGCGTGTGCTTTGAAAGTGAAAGGGCGCTCCCTGCTGCACAACGTGCTGTGCGTTTTTCTAAATAACAATTGACACAGTTTATAATAAAGTAAATCTCCACACCACTGATTTGACTCGCTCCATCTTGTCATCCTCCCCCAAACCCTGATGGTGTATGTGCCACAGACATAGAGTCACACATAATAGATCAAAACTATGTATTTACTCCAATGACTGGTATACGATCCAACTTTTTTGTATGGGATCGGTGCATCCCAAATGTTTATTATTATAATAATGTTATAATTGCTAATTACGTTTAATTCTTTTTTTTAAACCAACATCCATCCTGATCATGCATATCAAATATTAATTATAAACATTTTTAACCTTTAAATTGACAAGTTTTTGTCATGACGCAGCTCTATTTTTGGTCTAAAATACAATAGAAATGCCCCGTAAGCAAGTTTACGATGCATATAACTTCTGAATCAAAATGCTATTAGACTCCTACATTCTAACGCATCAATTATAGAGGATGATTAGACATCACAGGGGTTTGGTGTCACAGTGATTACCACCTATAGCCTCACGGACTATATATCATGGTATACAAACGCATAGTCTCACTCAATACCCACAAGGCTCAAAGGCACAAGAAATTGATGTAAAGCATTAAACATAACACCCACCACCACCAAACTAGTGATGAACACTCACAAAAGCCCTGTTGCTGTAACTGTAACTATTAAAAAATACACATTCAGGCATCATATGAAATCACTCACCAAGCTGGTGAACTGATAAAGCAGTATTGGATTTTTGTTGCAGTAACTTTTGTACATTCAAAAACTTTTGTACATTCAAAAACGTGCCATCTAGCCTTTAAAAATAGGGCCCGACTCCAACACACAGTGAAAAGGTTGTGCATTTTTTTCTCATTTGTGTCTCTTTGTAGAATCCATTGTCCTGAGTACACATCTATTGACTAGCTTATAGCTCATAGCTTTAACGCCGGGCGAATTGCAACACTTCCAGGGAGGTTATAGTGGGTGATTGCATTTGTCTCACGAGAGTTCATTAGAGATGTAATTGGAGCATTTACTGCAGATCCAGAGTAAGTTTTCTACCTTCATAGCATGTGAAATTTTGCACTGCAGTAGAATGTGTGTGATATGACGTTATTATAATTCTCATAAAAAGTCTGTCTTTTACTCAATTTCTCTTCAGGTTGAAAACCTCACCGAAGAGCAGAAAAATGGTGAGCAGTTTACTGTTTATTCCACTCTTTTAGATCTGAGAATGAGTAGACCTCACTTTCCCTCTGTTAAAGGGGTCATTGAATGCTCCTTATTCAATTAATAGCATAGTCCCTTGTGCTCCCAGTGAAGTGTATGTTACATGTTTTGATCAAAATGTGTCATGGTTTAGGTTATACAGGGCCCTGGAAAACGCACTCTGAATCTCTCCTCAGAAAAGCTCGGTTTTGGCCGCTGGCCCTTTAACTGAACAGAGTTCACTTCATGTCCTGCCCCTATTTCCGCTCCCATTTGCCATTTTCTGTACTCTTTACCGGGTTGCACTCATACAAAACTACAAGTTGTTATTTCGGGATTTTAAATATTCTTGACAAAATGCAAAGTGCCTCCTCAATTCAAAAGTGGATTATATGTTTAAGCCGGAGTCTGACCAAGAGCACTAAGAGGCTCAGGAATAGACTGGGGCAGAGACTGGGGCAGCCAGGGTGAGAACGAGCTTTGTTAAGTTCAAACTAACTCTGTTAAAAAACACTCTTAATGTATTTAAAAGCGTATTCAAGCAGCCAGCAGCTGCCCAGACACTGTGATGCTTTATCCAGGGCTGGGGCGCTTAGAACAGGGCAACAGTGACAGCAATCCATGGAGCTACAAGGAGCAGTAGATAAACTGCAGAGCAGCCTACCTGCAGTATATTTACACCTCCATTTCTGATGCTCGACACTCCTCCACACCTTTCCATAACTCACCAGCTCTGGGGACAACAGGCATTAACCAGTCCAAACTAATCCTCCTCAAACCCGGACCCCACAGTGCTCCTTACGCCCCATCCCACTCCAGCCCTCGGTGCAGCCACATACCACAATATTAAACATCCTGTCTTCCTTTATTTTTCCTTTTTAGTTTATTTACTGATATTTCATGTTTTTTGTGAAATGCTTTAGAACAGTAAGATATTGGGAGCAGCATGCCTCTTGTCTGTATGTCAGCTTATAAACACATATAACTGCAATTACTGGCTCTGTCTACATATAGACTAACCAATAGTAGCATGTTTTTTATGTTTAAAAACGCTTTAAGCGATAAACTGACATGAGAAGGAACTAACATTGCTGTGCTTTTGTGAAGTAAACAATATGGCGGACGCGCTCTTCGCTCGAGTCTTTGCTCTGTGGCCTGTAAAGAGAAGTGACACGAGGAGAGAGCCCGCCTCCTTGGATTGTTTCGTCACAGTCAAGCTTTTTGAGGCATTTTTGCCCCAGTGGAGAGACTCTTCCCCATAACAGTGAGAGCCCACAGTTGTTTTATTTCACACTTGAGTTGACTTGAGTTTGTAGAGACCCCAAACACACAATTATAGGTACAGAATATACATAAAAGTGTTTTTTGCATGGAATGTCCCGTTTAAAGTATCATCTTAATGTCTGAAAGTATCTGGAAACAGAATTTGTTCTGGGCAAACACAAGGAGAATTGTCTTAGACTGGGTTAAGATTGGGACAGAAAGCCCTGAACATGGCAGGACAGAACAGAGCACGAGAAAATGTAGCTTGATTCAAGTGGCCATGATTTTGTGGAAGTTCTTTCTGTAAGAATTATTAACTTAAAAACAAACTATGCAAAGACAGAACATGAGGACTGAGATTAACACACCATTTACTGATATCAAGTGTCAGACTGTAATAGACAACGTGTTTGATGGTGACGTGCACAATTTAATTCAGTGTATTTTATTAAAATGTATCCATACAGAATTCAAAGCAGCATTTGACATATTCATCCAGGATGCAGAGGATGGCTGCATTAGCACAAAGGAACTGGGCAAAGTCATGAGGATGCTGGGCCAAAACCCTACTCCTGAGGAACTGCAGGAGATGATCGACGAGGTGGATGAGGATGGTATGAATACACAGGCTGCTGTTTGCATATGTTTGACCTAGTTCTGTGTTATAAGACTCAGCACAGGTCACGTAAAATTGTAGTCACTGTACTCTTTTTTTTATGTGGCAATAGGCAAATGGTGGATTAGTCTTTACAGATGTAACAGCATTTCCACAAAATGCCTATTGTCTCTCTCCTATGGGCTTTACACAATGAAAGCCCTAATCATGCTCAAGTGTACAAGCTAGGATACAAGGTTTACAGTTGCTCCCTTTGGACTGTGCTGGTTTCAGCCCAGGGGTTTGCTTTTGTTGCTGCCTAGACCAAAAGCCAATTTGAAAACAAATAATTGCAGTTAGCCATGTGGCTGCATTGTCCCAAGCTGACAGAGAGCTTATTTCTGGTCGTTCCACAGTTCAGGCCAGTTTTCTGTCATTACCACCTGCTCCATGAAGATTTATGATGACTATCTGATACCATATTGTAATGTTGCTGACACACACCTGACATTTAGTGTCTAAGATTAGAACACACTTGCTTTCAAGGGTGTTGCTTTCTCTTGAACTGATCTTCAGCTGAGAATGCTTTTACATTTCCATTTTTCTTTTTTTTCTTTTTTTTACTTTTTAATTGCACATTGGCCATCCAATGTGCAATTAAAAAAGTAAAACAAAACAAAAACTCTATGTGTGAGTTTTACAGAACTTTCAGTATTGGTCACTGGAAGTTCTATAAAACTCATAAATTTTTTTTACTGTAGGAAGTGGCACAGTAGATTTTGATGAGTTCCTTGTGATGATGGTCCGCTGCATGAAGGAGGAGAGCAAAGGAAAATCTGAAGAGGAGTTGGCTGAACTTTTTCGCATGTTTGACAAGTAGGTTTTCACACTTGATAACTTAGAATCCAATAATGATGTGTCAGCTCTACATATTTTGATGCAATTATAAATACGAAGTGCCTTAACATAGAGAATAACTGATTCTATTATGATGGATGTTCATCCAGAAATGGAGATGGCTATATAGACTTAGAAGAGCTAAAGAACATGCTTGAGTCTACTGGAGAGGCAATCACCGAAGATGACATTGAAGAGCTGATGAAGGATGGGGACAAAAATAATGATGGCAAAATAGATTATGATGGTAAGCATTATATCATTTTAATAAATAATCAGTGTGGCTGTCCAGTATGTGCATCTATAACGTATTCCAGTGGTCCAGAGAGATAAATAATATCACCACTTCAATCAAATCGGGGTGACCATGCACTGCACTTGTCTGTATAAGATGGGTTAACCTGTGGTACCCATTTCACTGCTCCTTTCAAAATTCAGCAACAAAGGGCTAGTCAGCTGGGTCTGAGGGTAGAGGAAATAATTCTATATATCATTGTGTGCGGAGCGCACACAATGATATATAGAATTATTTCTATTTCTTATGTGCTGTCTATGGGCTTCAATATTGGTTAATGCCTTAGCAAAGGTTGTGGAGATAAGGTGTACTCTGAACTGGCCAACCCATCCACTCTTTAGGAGGAAAAACTAAAAAAATTGTACTGAAAGGGGCAAAGGGTGAGAAAAAACACAAATACACACCACAGCTGGGGCATCTCTCTCAAGAGTCCCCTCACGCAACATTGAGCAAAGTGAAAGAAGGGATATGCTGTTCTAGAGACTCCTCTCCCAAAACTGCTAAGGCACAGCACTAACAGGAGAGAAAAAGGGGGCACATGCTTAGCATAGAAAGCTTCCTCCGGGAGCCCCCCAACGCAGCCCATGCCCCAAGACTGGACCAACAATAAAATGGTCGCCCACAGATAGCAACCAAACCAGCAGCAACATCTACTAGTGATGAGTGGACAGGGGTAGAGGAAGTGGCTACCCCCTCATATATGGCCACAAACAGAGTAGTGTCTATGGTGGTGTCCTGACCATGACACAACCCATGGTGCACAAAACAGGTGTTTAGTGGAAATCCCCCCAAAATGGTTTGTGCTTCTGGGGCTGCATTTTTCTACATTTCTTTGACGGTGCCACTGAGCAAATTTTCCCATGTCTTTAAGTTTTATTGAAATATCATTGTGCCCAGGTCTTGAACGTGCACATGTGCCCTGGGCTGAACCAAATCAGAATCGGAAATATATTTATTGACAGGTAAAGTGGCTCAAGAGGTAGAGCAGGAACTGGAAGGTCATTGGCACTGTTGGCTTGTCTCTCTGTCAGTCTGTCCCAGAGCAGCTTTTGCTACAGAGGTAGCTTACCACCACCAGTGTGTGCTTGTGTGTGTGAATGGGTGAATGGAAGCATCGTGTAAAACACTTTGGGTGCCCAAGTAGTGTGCCAGGCACAAAACAGAATGACAAGTTGCACAAAACATTAAAAAACAACTAAGTTAAATACTATAAGCTATAAAAATCTACTAAGAACAAAAAAAAAATCAATCAATGAGACTTTATTTGTATAGCACTTTTCATACATACAAGATGTAACACAAAGTGCTTTACATACAATTCAAATTTAGCAACAGGAACAAATAAAAACAGAAAAGAATACAATTGTCAAAAGGACATCTTTAATTAAAAGTTTACTGTTAAAAAATATCAATATTTGATGCAGACCTCAGATATACACAATAAAACCAGGAAATGTGCATGAACATGATGTATTTACAGAAATAAGTGCAAAAAAGATGTAGTGCAAAAAAGTTCAGACGTGTATTAAAGTGTTACAAAGACAAAGTGACAAGATACAGGGTTATTGGGGGAAGGGGGGTATCAGTCCAACAGCAGAGGGGAAGAAACTTTTCTTATGGTCCAAATGGACCAGAGCCTTCAGCCAGAGGGGAGAGATTCAAAGAGTCTGCTGACATCCAGCCTGCCCTAGTGTCCTAGAGACAAACAGGTCCTTGATGGGAGGCTGCAGCCGATCACCTTCTCTGCTGCATGCACAGTACACTGAAGTTTCTGTCTGTCCCTGGTGGTGGCTGCAGCATACCATACTATGATAGAGAACATGAGAATGGACTCAATGATGGCAGTGTAGAACTGCACCGTCATCTGAGCTGATGTTTAGAACCGACTTCAGGTCCTGGGTGATAGTGGTGTTCAGGAAATCCAATTTAACAATGTTTTTGTGAGTTAAAAAATATTTTTTTTCCCAAAAATGACAGCCTTACCACAGGCTTGCCATAGCCACAACCACAAATTGTTTAACAACCGCTGATAAGTATGAGTTTGGAGCCTGTGGGATGAAAACTCTAGGGATAGTTTTCTATAGTATGACGAGTAGATTTCAGTAGTCACATGTTCCCACCAACATCCTGTTGGGTTTAAGGAGGGACATATTATGTGTGTGATGAATTTAGATTTTCCAGGGGTCACCACTGAGCTGCTTTGCAATATTTTTTATTTGGACCTCAATGTTTTTTTTTATTTTTCATTTTTGCAGGGCCTGAATTTTTGGATCAAATTAAACAGATTTCAGTTAAAGTTCAAAGGGTCACTCCAGGTACAGTAGGGCTAGTCCTTGACTTGTCCCCTCTAAATTTAGGCCCTCTCTGAAGGTCTGGTGGTAAGGGTGAGTGTGAGTTGGTGGTGTGGAGCAGGGGAGATGATACATCAAACAACATGGACCTTTATTTACCAGCTGTAATAGAACAAAGAGCAGCCAGTGGACATCTGAGAAGCACAGGCGGCAGGATGGCCCCCACTGGTATAAGGCTGTAACCTCAGCCTGGGGCAGAACTTTGGATGTACTTTGAAGTTGAGCTTATTCCTGTCTGTTTTTAGTTTCTCTCAGTTGCCACATGGCTTTACATGTACTCTGTACATTAGTGTATCAGTGAAGAAGTAGTGTGGCTTTCTCTGCTCTGGCCTTTTATATAAAATGTAAATCACTCTAAAAATAGATGTATTTACAGAAACATTATTGACGCACCACTTAGACCTTTCGCATTATAACTACCTGGATGACTGAGAACCTACATAGATGTCTACATACCACTTAGTTTACAAGTGCTACCACTGGCATCACAAATGTCACAGCAGCTGTCACTTGTGACCTCTTTTATTTAGACTTAATTCTGGACTTTAGTCTGTCTCTGGCAACTGTTTAGTAACACACCCTGAGGTTTTACATATCAATGAAGCCCTCAGAAACAGTCTGAACAACTGTTTGCGTCCTACAAAGTATTGTAGCAATAACAGCTCACAGCATGTTATGAACTACACCTCTTATTATTATTGCTCTATTGATCACTTTGAGGCAGAAAAACAGAAGACATTCAAGAAAAAAACAATACTTTATTTAGCCCCAAGTACATACAAAAAAACAACAACAAAAACTCATCTCAAGGCACTTTACAAAAGAAAAGAGAAACGCCACCCCATTTAGCTTGAGCACCTCTAATTATAATAAAGCCTTAATTAATTATTAAGTGTGTGCTTGTTTTGCATTTTAATGCATAAAACTTTCAGAAAACTTTTTCAACGCCTCAGGCCCAAACAGTTGCGCACTGATCTGAGCCTGTCACTGACAGAGGCATCTGTCAGAGATCTACCACAACACACATACAACACATGCAATTCTGCCAATAATGAGATTATAGTCAAATGACTTCAACTGGTCGACTGGAGGCTGTCAGCACTTGATTACTTAATACTTTATTTCAAATCAGATGTGGAGACTTCCATTTTAAAGGCATGACTAAATAAACTTGTTTTCAAGAGGGCAACTTTCACTAAAACAGAGCACAGACAGAACTTGTAAAGGTTTTTGCTTGTAAATCATTAAAAGAGCAAACTCAAGAAGGGATCATTTACCTCTGTCAGCACAATAGGACTGCAATATGACTGCCCATTAAAATAAACATATTAGTAATGTTCGCTTAATTCATGTTCTTTAAAATACAATGTCAAACTGACAGATAAATAAGAGTAATGACATTAAAATATAAGTTCAGCCAGTATCTATAGTGTCCTATATAAAAGACATGATTCATGTCATGTCTGTCCTCTGACTGACTTCTGGTTTCTTTGACAGAGTTCCTGGAGTTCATGAAAGGAGTGGAGTAAGCACTCTCCAACAAGAACTACAAGCCCGTCAAAAACTGTCTCACGTCATTGAAAGATGTGATCATGTATAGCACACTGTCAATAAAAAGATTTACAGTTGTTGCTGTCTTTAACCCTCTCCAGCGTGTGCTAATAAAGACCCTCCTTCAGTTAGTCAACTCATTCGTCTTGTCAAGAGAAAGTCTTAACATTCTACACCAAGACATCTTTACCAACTTCTTCAAGATCTAGAAATTATTTTATTTTTCCATACATTTCCGCATGTAATGTGTAATAATCCTGACCACCTAAACCTACCACATGAGTTATTAAAGAGCAAAGTTAAGTTATTCCCATGCCTCAAAAATGTATAACATTTTTACATGGAATACATAAAAGTTCTTTTGAACTGAAGCTGCTGACTGACATAATATTGCACAATGTTCAGTGTCTTTAAATATTACCATAGTGTTCATTTTCTGTATTTGTAGAACTGTATTCTTCAGAGTGGAAAAGTGTTTGAAGCAACATTTTACAGGAATTACACTTGCTGAATGTTCGCCTTACTTACTGTTTGATCTCCGCCACGCCTGCGCTGCTACAAGATACGGCCCCATGGAGGATTTTTTGACAGCACTAGAGAAAGTCAAAATTGTAATTTATGGAACCAGACGACTTACTTCCATCTGCTGTTTAGTTCTGGGTCCCACTGTTGTGTTATGTCCCCTACCCCTTACTAAAACAGTGCGACCCCTAGTGGACAAAGTTGCAATAGCAGTTACGTTTAGTCAAATTTATCTGATCAGTCAGATTTAAGTACTTTCAGAAATGGGAGTTTATTTTCCTAAAATATCTGATGTAGTGAATAACACCTCTATAGGATCTAAATGACCAAAAGAGACCTAAAGTGTAAAACCTACAGAAAAGCTTGGCCACCTCTCTACCCCCTCACCAGAGGACCACGTGCCAGGAAAGAAAGCGAGAGTAAGTGGTTGATGTTGGAAAGGAAGCAGAAGGACGATTGATCAAAGCTAACCTTCTCCTAGTCTAAGATCTTTAGGTGGCGCCCTGGGCAGAGCCTGTGGGGCTTACACCTAGGGCAAGATTATCTCTATCTTTTGTAATATAAGTAGTAACTAAACGAAATTGGTGTTTGGTGTCGATTTTAAACTTCATTCTTTCTAAGTCCTATGAATTTTGTAGATGTTACTTTTTTAAGGTAACGGAAGTTTATTTTGAACTTTTGTCTGTTCCTTTTTCCTAGAGTGACCGACTCTTGGAAAAACTCCAACCTAGCTTGAGCGCAGCGTACTGGCTGCTGCTCGTTATACGCGTGTGAATTGTCAGACTAATTAAAATAGAAATCGGTATATACGCTGCACTTACGCGCTGCTGCTTTGGTGTTAATTGGGGGTGACAGTCTTGTTCTGTAGTTTATAATTGTGATAATCAAATCATTTGCAATAACAGTGGGTATTAATAGCCTATACTTTTTCGCTATTCTGTTTTATTTGGATCATAATTATTTCTCAAATTACCTCAGATTTCGTATATCGCGTTTCCTTTACATTGGCGTCTCCTGAAAGTAGATTCAGCTCCATGTTAAGTACAGAAGAGGGCGCTGTCCACAGGTGGATGTAGTGGACCGCTACAAGTACCTTGGTACGCCACTTGAACAGCAGACTGGACTGGAAGAACAACAGTGATGCTGTACAGAAGGACATAAGCAAACTCCTTCTTCCTGAGGAAGCCCTCGTCTTTCAATGTGTGCAGCAAGATGCTGGTGCTCTTCTACCAGTCTCTGGTAGCAAGTACTTTGTACTTTGCTGTGGTCTCCTGGGGGAGCAGCACTAATAAGAATGAAGACATTAACTGGCTCAACAAACTGATCCAGAAGGCTGGACATGTCATTGGCTGAAGTATGGAAGCGTTTGAGTCAGTGAGAGACAGGAAGACACTGAATAAACTCCTCTCCATCAAGGACAATTCATCCCACCCACTTCACCGATAGATGGGTAGCAGAGTTTGCTTTCAAATAGACTTATCCAACTCCGCTGCTACACTGAACAGCATAAGATGTCATTCATACCATTCTCAATTCACCTGTACAATAACACACCTTTATGCAATAGAAAGTTCCCTGATTCACACTTGTCTCGTTTTATGAACCTTATTACTTATTCGCTTTATGTATATAATGTATAGGCTATTCCAGATTACATCTGTACATATGAAAATCACATGTTCACTCTTACTGTGTATTATTGTTTATATTTATTTTTTACTTTATTTTATTGTGTGTGCTCATGAGTGTTTGTAACTGAGCTACTGTGACAAAACAATTTCTCTTGTGTCAAGTCTAAGTCTACCCTTGCTAACTCTGATGTAGAGGTCAGGGTGGTACATCCTTTATGCTGGTAAATTAAACATGATTGATCATCATGAGTTGTTCCTCTGTCCCATTTACACTGCAGCTTTGAGCTGTGACAAACTTGACCTTGTGTCCTCATTTAGCCACAACATTTGACTTTTAAAGGCAGTAGAAGGAAGGGAAAAATACACACTGATGTTCCCACATACAATTTTAGACTTAGAAATTTTATTTGAAATTACAGAGTATAAAATGTGCATTAATAAAAGAAATATAAAAGTAAAAGCTTTCTGAAATCACATTCATAACAGTTCAGTGTTAACTCTCCAGTGAAATGAGTTTATCAAAACCTGAGCAGAAGCCTTTTTCTGAATTTACTCTGTGTTGCAAACCCCTATTCATACTTTTACAATTGCATTTTCATAAACAAACAAAAAGTGATAAAATTGGGACTGGTGTCAATGGTGCTTTCAATGTGGCTTGGTGCTTTGGAAGGGCCCTAGCTGACGCAAGGCCCAGTGCTAATTCAGTCAGTTTGCGTCAGAGTGGACTGTTTCACAGAAGACATGTATGCATGTATGTATGCATGTATGTATGTATGCGTGTATGTATGTATGTGTGTGTGTGTGTGTGTGTGTGTGTGTGTGTGTGTGTGTGTGTGTGTGTGTGTGTGTGTGTGTGTGTGTGTGTGTGTGTGTGTGTGTGTATGTATTTGATTAGACGATTATTGTACTCATGTTAAGTGGTAGGTCTTTGGTTGATCATTAATCAATGACAAAATAAGGACAAAATGATTAGAACTCACACATTTAGCCCTTTTACATAAGTGCACTACACAACAAACACTGATGGCACAAATACTCAACTGAATCTGTGAGACCTTGTTTGCATAGTTCGTTTTTCCAATCAGTTGGGAAAGGTTACAAGAGCCTTCTATACCATTCTTGCTGTGGAGAGGTTAGTTGACGCTTACAGACAAATGTTCACTTGTTCAAATTGACTCTAAGAATAATGTCTACAATAATGTCTACCTGTCCATGCTGCCACATCATTGGACAAACCGACCAAGTTTGGCCAGGGTTCAGATTGCAAATACTTTGCTTGGAGCAGTTCAAGATACATTATACAGGTGCTATGACTAACACTGAAATAGGTTTGAACAACAAATTCTGCAGATGTTTTTTTGAAAATAATCTGAGTGCAGTCTGCATTAGTATAATACACGCTTGTGCTTGGACTTCCAAGTTGAAATAGAAACACCTCATTATTTGGAAGAGCCATGGTAATTACAGTTCTACATTTCTGCGGGCACAACGTGAGAGCGCGTCTCAGTACACTGGATTTTGGTCTCATCTCCTGGTCCCATAGTTTTGATCAGTAGCTGATTTATTTTTCCTCTTCACTGGCCTTTCCCACTTCCCACAGCATTTAAGCAAGATTCTAGAAAGATACAAAACATTCAGCACAGAGTGCGACTGTTCCAAACTTTTAGGAAGTGATGAAAAAGTAGCTATTCCTTGTAAAAAAATATGATTTTTAGGTATATGCAGGCATGTGTTCATCAATTTTCTTTAAGCGGGTGGGTGAAAAACACTGTTTTACATAAGCATCTCAACACACCTAGATATGCTGAAGGATGCAGTGCCGTTCCCTGACAGGTCACTTGAAGGCTGCCTGCAGCTCCTTGAATGCAGCTCGTCTCTGCTTCTGCTCCACAGCCTGCTTCTTTTTGGATTCCTGCTCCTCGCGAATCTCTGCTTCAAACTTGTTGGCCTCACTGATGGCCTGGACCTTGACAAACATGTGGCTCTGGTCAGGATGAAGCTGAAATGCTTTCATACACTTTGATGCAACCTCTTGTATCAGCTAACTGATGAGTTCTCTTTTACAGACTGACTTTTTGGCTGCAGTCATATAGTTCTGCTGCCTTTTTTCTGTGAGCTGTGACTGGCTGAGAGCTATAAACTCACAAACAAGCCTCCCATGGTGAAATAGAGAGAGCAGTGTGTTAAAGCGACATTCACTTCCACATTGTTCTTCCGTTGTGTGAGTATGTGAGTGTATTCATGAAAATCCGTGTGATGTAGATGGCACAAATTCTAATCACAAGAACACTTACTTTGGCTTCAAAGAAAGTTTTGGCTCCTTTCACCCCCTCTGCAGAGACATCGATTTCAGAGAGCCGGGCCAGGATGTCAAGTCCACTGTCCTGAGCCAGCTCCCCCGCTGCGGCCTTTCTGAAAATCAGGAGGAACTGTGGAGAAGCAGAATCAAAGAATCTGACAGATTTAGAATAAGAACTGTAGAGTTCCGTGTCAAAGCTACAGATTTGAAAAAAATCCTGCAGACAGATTTTCTGACATTATTCTACTGCCAAATGAATAAGACCACCATCACGGGCACTATCTTTGATTGCTTAATTAACATAATTTTTAATTGATAGGTACCGACTAAATTCTTTTTTTGGCCTTTACTAATGGACACATGCTCTTTCCAATGGTTTAATTGTTTCCATTTTACATAGTATCACAGCTCAATGCCTAATTTATGTTTAATGTCTAATAAATTAAAAATATGTTTTTTCTTTTACTGAAATAAATCATATCACAGCTTTAAAAAGCTTTTGTTCATAACTTGGAGTGGACCAAACATCTTACAAGTTAAAGATTTCACACTGAGCAGAACTTAAAATTAAATTTTTTATTTATCTGCCACAAATAATTCAGAAGTTATGACTTGTCATTTTGCAGAAGGCCTGTTTTTGACACTGGCATACCCACTTTTACATACCCAAGCTAAATATCTCTCAAACTCAAAGATACCAATACCAAAGTTTGCATTTATGGATATAAAGACTTTGTTTACACAGTTTGAAGTAAATGCAAGATGGACATGCGGTAGGCATTTGATGATTTCACACAGAATGACCTACATCCTTACATGAGTGCACTCACCTCCCTGAAGCTCAGCTTGTTGTCCAAATCCTCGTCCACTTCCTTGATCATGTTCTTTAAACCAAGATGGGTCTGTGGAGCTTCCAATTTCTCCATCATGAGTTTCAGCTCCATCAAGTCTATGTAGTTGTCTTTGCCAGCGTCATACCTGCCAACAACAGAAGAGAACACAGAACACATTGGAACAATATTGTGTACAGTGATTCCTTAACTTTTCTCTCCTTTCTTATATTGCTACTCGTAAGATTAGTATAAGTGTAGTCCTAGTAAAGCACATATATACCACATGGGCCAGTTTGCTACATGAATTATGTTTATTATTCACGGTTTCACAAAGAAAAGTGTTGACTTGACTGAAAACTGCTTAAACAAGGTCTGAACTAGAGCTAAGTCCATGTCTAACCCAGGACTAAGTGTTAAAATTATGTTTACCATAATGGTCCTCACACAGAAGAACTTCTTTTTTGATTATATTTTTAATTTTCAGTCTAAAAGATCTCAACGCTAGATAGTCAGAGTATCATCAGTGACCATATTTACACATTCAGCTTTTATTCATATATAATCCTATTTTTCACAATTTTTAAGTAATGGGAGACAAGAAAGTGATGTGAGGCCGCTGGGCCTCACCGTCTACAGGTCCCAGCAACAGCGCATTCTTCACATGGTCCACACCAGAAAAGGGAAAAATCTCAGCAAGTTAAATCTTGTATGTCTGCTCTGCTCAGAACAGCACAGACTGTGGCAGTAAACTCAAAACTCAAGCTTATAAACCCACACTCAGACAGCTACTTGTCTATGATTGTGACTGAGTCAGAACACCGGACACACACACACACATATACACACACAAGTATTGGCTCATGCTGCTTTTTCAGAGTCCATTTGATATGGCAGTAAAGGCATACCAAGCCTTCTTGGCTAAGTTTCTGAAAATCATTTTAGGGTGACCAGGAAAAAAGAGTTTAGAAATAATAACACAGACAATGGTCTAGGCCAGGGGTGTCCAAACTTTTTGCAAAGAGGGCCACATTTGATGAGAGGAAATTTTCCATGGGCCAGCACTCTCTTCTGATTTTATTCCTTTTCCACAAGTACATGTTTTAGTTGGATTTGAACAGGTTTTAGATGGAATTTAATGCCTTTTAAATGAATTTGAACAGGTTTTAGATGGATTTGAACAGACTGCATTTTGAACCTGTTTATATAAGGTTGCTGTTAGGGCCATAAGCAATAAATGTTATCACAAAAGCTTAGGGCCACATAAAATTTCACCTTGTGCCACAATTGGCCCCCAGGCCTGACTTTGGACATGTCTGGTCTAGGCTGTTCTTTGTCTTAAGCCTGCCTCACACTACAAATTCTTACCCAATCCTGAAAGTGAGTGGCATCTCATTCATAAGGAATATCTTATCCAAGCACAGAGCTCCGTTCAGAAAACAGCAGAGTTTTTCTGAAGGAGGAGCAGCATTGAAGAGCTGGGTTTAATAAGCTTCTGTCTCCAGCAACTGAGTGCTGACTTCAGGATAAGAGAGGATTCTGCAGTAAAGCACAGAGTTGTGAGGAACAGAGAGGCCAAAGCTCTCTTTTTTATATAATGTAAATATAAAAGAGGTATTTTAACCATAAACCCACAGTGAGCGGCGTTTTTATCAATATAATCAAAATATGTCAGATAATTAAGGAGTCAGGATAGCAAGTTTCAGAGCACTCTCATAAAGATAGTTCAAACCACGCCAAAGGGGAAACTGAAGAGTGACTGTGAAATGTGTTGATGTGGACAGTACACTCCGTTTATCACAAAGTTCATTTAGGTGAGCCTATTTGTTATGACAAAATCACTCAGAAAGTTCCTTTCTATTGGCATCTAGATTACAGGTGGTTACTCACGTCTTGAACATCTTTTCCATATCCTTGATCTGTTTCCGGGAGAACTCCTTGAACTCGGTAAAGGGGTTGAAGACTTTGGAGCTGTGCTGGCACGGCTCTCCGCGGCCCTCGTTCAGCTCCCCGCGCCGCTGCAGCTTCGCTCCCAGCTCCGTGTCGGCGCTCTCCGTGGTGGGCTTGTCCACCGCCTCGCCCTGTTCCACCAGGTCCACGGCCACCGGCTCCGCGGCTCCGTCTTCAATGAGCAGCCGCCGGTTCAGCTTCGAAGAGAGTTCGTCTGCGGCCATTTTCCGAATTAGGCGCTAAGTCGTTGTCACAGTAGACTAATGTTTGGAGAAGCCTGATGTGACCACAAAGTCTTCCGTTAGATTAAGAACTCCAATTAAGGTGATCGCCCACACCCTTCCCTTCTTCTTCCTACTTGTTTGAAGGAAGGACAGTGGCACCTCTTTGTCTACGACTTTTTGAATTTGAAATGTTTTGCATTACCGCCACCCTTTGGTCTGGAATGATGTCTATGTTTTAAAACTTTACATATTACACAAAAAATATAAAAAATATGTATCTACTCTCGAAACAGTTACAATGTCACTTTTTTAAGATGAATATCCTTACATATATGTAGCTTCAAACTCATTTGGATAGTTCATAAAAAAGGAAGTGCAGGAAGTATTTGTACTTACTTAGATTTTAGAATTTCTGTACTTTATTTACTATATTGCTGAGTTTTACTAAGCTCACATGCAGCATCATATCTGTCAAATTATTAAACAGACACAGGTGAACTTCACTTTAATTAGTAGCATAATGATTTAATAAGACCCTCAGCAACTTCAGTCATAAAAGATGCTCTGAACATGTCCAAGCCTGGTTCAGGCCTTCCTGTGTGGAACGATGTAGAGGACAAACTCAGCTTTTCACCATATCATGCATCATCAAGTTCTTTTTATGTGTGCACACTGTTAGAATAAGGGGCACAAGAGGAAGAGCATAACAAATGTAAACAATACTCCAGATGATTGCTTCTCACCAGGTGCACCTGAACTTCGTGCCAGATTTTTTAATTGTCACAGTCTGGTCTCTATTTGTGCAGTAAAACTAGATCTTAATGTATTGCTACTTTATTATCATCTACCATCAGTTTATCATATTATTCAAATGTGCTTACAGTGTGTGGCTCTTACAATTAAAAGATTGCAAACAGAAGTAGTTCAATGGCGGTGGTAAGAGACATGGATCAGACTGATTAGGGAAAAATAGTTTTACTCATGTTCCCATCAGTTTTTAATCATAATCATTATCATAATACTGTTCTTAATTATTATCCACACAATCTTTTTTTTCATTTTGATTATTTGTTGAAGCTGAGTCAAATATTTTTACACTTAAATTTAAAAACAAGCACTTTAATACCTTCTCATGAGTAAGAATTTTAATGTGATACCTTAACTTTTACTTGAGTACATAACTACTTCTTTATCTGTACTTTTACTTAAGTAGAGGAATTGAGTCTTTCCTCCATCACTGCAAATATAACTCCTCTTTGACTAAAATGTTGGAAATGCAGAAATAGAACACATTTACTTCCTCCTGCTACTACTACGATGACTGCTCTTGCATCAGCTTTGGCTTGAGTCGCACATCTGACCTGCACGACTTCCTGCTCTCAGCTTCCTGCTCCTAGCTTCTTCAGGTACATACGAGATAAACTGCGCCACGTCTGGATTGTAGATGAGAGCAAGCAGCTGCAGCAGTGGTCGGGGAAAAACACCTGTGTTTCAGTTGGACAGTTCATGAGCAGACAGCAGCGTGGTTTGACTCATATATCATCCAAACTACAGATCTTGCTTGTGTTGAGTGTATTTGCGGAATAAAACTTCAGTTTATGAACAGTAATAGGCAAAAAACAGTGTTCAACACACATCTGACTTCAATTATTTATTATTATTATTATAACACAGCTAAGATTATACTCTTTTCTAAATTTTGTAGTTTTGTAGGCTATGTAAGATTTAGTTCAAAAAAATATTGACTCTTATACTTTAATCCAATCAGCAAGTTGATTTCAATAATAATTTTTTTCCGCTTAACTGGGGCCATGTCGTAGGGGAAGCAGTCTAAACATAGATGCCCAGGCTTCCCTCTCCTTAGACCAGGGATGGGCAATTATTTTTCTCCAAGGGTCACATTAGAATCTGGGACTGTTGTGGAGGGCCGGGCCAACACAGTAAACTCACGCTCAATAAAAACACATATAAGTTTAAACTATAAGCAAAAATATGTGAAATATGTGCCACCGTCACAGCTACATCATTCTCTGTTTTAGATCTACTCTTTCCATTTTGTTCTAAAACCTGGTTTGGCATAATACACTTTTAACAATAACAGTCTATTCCAGCTTTCCCACTCCACACAAAAATACCTGCCTAACCTCAGCTGGCAGAACACATGCAATTTATGAACAGTTTATGAGTGAAAAGGTGAGTGAGTGTTGTATTATTGTTGACACAATTTGTCAAAGAGTCTTTGAGTGCGTTCAGAATACTATGGATTAATTTCTTTTCTGACACAAGCCTCCTGAGGGCCGGACAGGAGTGGGTCGAGGGCCTGATGTGACCGCCAGGCCTTAAAATGCCTAGGTCTGCCTTACACACTTCTTCCAGCTCCTCGATGAAATAGCAAGGCGTTCCCCAGGCCAGCTGAGAGACACAGTCCCTCCAGCGTGTCCTCTGTCTTCAACAGGGCCTCCTACTGGTGGGACACATGCCTGGAACACCTCTCCAAGAAGGCCTCCAGGGGGCATCTGGAACAGACATCCTTCCCCCACTTGTGAAAATGATCTCTGCGCCTAGAAATTCTTTCCATAAAAATAATGAATAGAACCAGTTTACAAAGGGCAGCCCTGCCAGAATCCAACATGCAACATGTTCCGGACCCCATACTCCCTGAGCAACCCCACAGAATGCTGCATGGTCAAATCCACATTCTTTTTCCTCCCCACTTCCTGCTCTCAGTTTCTTGCTCTCAGCTTCTTCCTCTCCACCTCCTCCTCTCAGTTTCTTACTCGCAACACCTTCCACCCAGCCTCCTGCTCAAAGCTTCTTCCTCTGCTTCCAGCTCTCAGGTTCTTCCTCTGCACTCCCTCCAAAGCTTCCTGCTTTCATCCCTTCCTCCACACTTTCTGCTCCAAACTTGTTCTCTCAACTAACCAAGAAAACCCCACAACACCCTGAGACTTGAGGTACTTTTTTTTTTTTTTTGTCTTTTATTATCAAAAATACCCATTTCATTAGTCTTCTATAATATTTACATTTTAGACAGAAAAAAACATTCACAGACAGTAAATGACATGAACATAAAGAACACTCAGAACAAACTATAAATCAAAAACATGAGATATTAACAGGGGATGGGGTGCATCACTCAAAGACATGAGACAGTGCATAGACAAGACAAGGTAAGTTTTAACATTATATGCTTTCTAATTTTTTTAAATAATTCCTATTCATTTTATGTGGAGTCCGTTTATGAAGATGAGTTTGTTTGTTATGTGTCCATGATGCAGTCCAGGTTTGATGTGTTGGTGTCCAGTGTCCAGGGAAGTTCCAGTAGTCCAGTTCTATTGATATTGATGAAAGTGTTGTCCATGGCAAAGGTGTCCGTGAATCTTGTCTCATTATAGTTAATGAGGTGCAGGAGGAGCGGTCATCAGTGTTTTGAAGATGTTCCAGTGGTTGGCTGTTCTATGGTCGTGCAGATGTATAATGCGTATGGTGATTACAGTGTGTCTTTGCGATGGTTAGTAGGAGGTTTATTGCGGTGGTGTTGATTCCTTGCTGTCTTGATATTCCGAATAGGAGATACCAGGACTCTTGGTGGCCTCTTCCCTGGGGCGCCGGTGGGGGGAGTCTCAGGCCGAAGTATTAGTATTGTCCCCAGTCAAGGGGGGTTAGGGTTAGTCACTGACCGACGTTGCACACCCCCGCTCACTGAATGTGTTTCAGATCCACTGTGGAGCGAAGCCCCGAGCAGCTCAAAAGAGCATGCGTGGGGAATACAAGATGTCGCAATAAAGCCATTGATAAAGACATGTGCGGGACCAAAACAACTGTGTATTCAGAAGAAGAATGTCCAGAAATCAAGTTTGGTTTGCAATCACTTTAATTTCACTGGGGTTTTCCCTGATTACATTGGACACAAAAAAGCTTTGTTTTTGCAGATTTTACTGCATTTACTGCTTAATCATGTATATAATTTGTATAATGTTGGATGAAATGAAAACAAAGTCGATCATCGACCTCCGGCCTAGGGTGTCCTGGTGCCATGTGCACTGATGGACACCCTTATGCTTGAACATGGTGTTTGTTATAGTAGCACAGAAGTCCAGTCCATAACAGAACACCACTGGGGTTCAGATCGGGAAGGCCGTTCCTCCTAGTCAGGCTCCTCCAAGTGTCACTGTCATTACCCACGAGAGTGTTGCAATCCTCAAGTAGAATGATGGAGTCGCCACTTGGAGCACCGTCCAGCAACACCTCCCAGGGATTCTAAGAAAGGCCAGGTCCTCAACACTGCTGTTCAACCCATAGGCACAGTAAGAGACCTATCTCCGACCCAAAGGCACAGGGAAGCGCCCCTCTCGTCCAGCGGGGTAAACTCTAACACATGCATCTGAGCTGGGGAGTGTGGTTCCAGAGCCCAAGCAGTGCGTAAAGGTGAGCCCGATTATCTCTAATCAGTACCTCTCATCTTCCCTGCTGCCTATTACACTATGAACCAGCCCCTTATAGTCCCAGGCCCCATGGGGGAGACCTGGCCACCAGGCATTCATATTCGAGCCCCCTAGGTGGGGCTCAAGGGTGGGTGTCCAGGGTGGGGTCCCCGGCTGTGTCATGCTGGGCAACATCCTTGATGTGATGCTCATCATAAAGGCCTTTTGAACCGCTCTTTGGTAACAGGACAGTCAAAGGGGTCAGACAAAGAGCATACAAAGAGCTTTAATGAGGTGTTCCCCATTTTTAATAACAGCATAAAAAGTTGTCAGCGCTTTTTAGCATTTACCTATATTAAAATGGGTGTGGAAGAAATGGGGGGGGGGTCCAATCAGCTTCACTGCTTCTGACAGGACATAATTTCCCATCATGCATTAAGTGTTTTGTAGTCTGTGCAGGCAAGCACAGTGCAGCCACCTTCATCTCATGAGATTCCCATTACCTGCGCATAGGTAACGTCAAGTTGGACACAAAACTGTTACTCTCAACTTTCTGCTCTCAGCTTTTTCCTTTCCGCTTCCAGCCTTCAGCTACTTCCTCTCAGGCCCTCAGCCTCTTTCACCCTGCTTCCTGCTCACAGCTTCTTGCTATCTATTTCTTCCTCTCCACTTCCTGATTTCAGCTTTCTGATCTCAGCTTCGTTCTACCCCCTTCCTGCTCTCAGCTTCTTCCTTTACACTTCCTCCTCTCAGCCTCCTGCTCTCAGGTTCTTCCTCACAACTAAAAGAAACAAAAATAGGTAAACAATGATTAAATAGCCAAACAAACAGCTGAAAAAAGGGGTAAAGAAAATAAACAAATTCAACTATGTGCACAATCCTGTCCATCTGCTGTCTGAAGTTAAAATAATAACAATAGAATAGAAACTTTATTGTCTGTTCCAAGGAAAAATAGAAATTTGTCTTTGGACACGGCTTATTCAGTCACACACAAGTGCATCCACATCTAGACATTTAAAAACACATAATAAAACCAGATGTAATTAATTAAACATTGCAACCTAGCTAATGTTATTCAGAACAGTTATTGGAGTTGGGATGAAAGATTTCTTATATATGTTTTTGCAGGCTAAGGGTGTCCGATAACTCCTGATGGCAGCAGTGTAAAGGAGTGATGCAATCCACCTGCCTGCCATGCAGAGGGGTTGGAACAGATCAAGGGGCCTTTTCCCTGTGACCCCACAGCACAGCTCCTTTGTCTTTGAGATGTAGAGCTCCAGTACACTTTCAGCAGATGTCTTTAATACATAATTAGGCAAAATTACTTATTATATAGGGACACCAGGGAAGGCCAGCTTCCCAATGTACTTAAAAAAGGGACGCCACATCCTATCAAAGGGAGCCATTTAGTACAATTCTGATCTTTTCTAATTTGACAAGGTAAAGGATGTCCTTTAACCACAGACAGTGATGGTGTGTTGGAGATTTCCATCTGAGCAGAATCAAGCGCCTGGCGAGTAGGCAGACAAGGGATATAAACGTTATTTCTAGTGAGGAGAGTGGCATTGTAGGCCATGCTACACCAAAGAGAGTGACCATAGCATCGGGCTGAAACTTTTCCCAAAGATGTTAGACAGTGAGCCAAATATGTCACACAAGTAAAATTCTAAGGCAGAACTGGTTTGCTGGTGCTTGATGGCAGCGGACGCAGGTTGGACTCATTATAAAGTCTGGAAAGCCTGACCTTAGTTAAATGAGTGCTGTGTACAATTTTACACTGTATTAGTCCATGTTTTGCACAGATTGAAGATTGGTGTACTTTATTAAGATATTATCCCACACCTTCTCATTAATTTCTCTTCACAAATTCCCCTACCAAAGTGTCTTGATGGGAGTTAAAGATGACATATGTAAGGAGTGAATCAAGCTTAAATATGTGAAATTAAACTTTTTAAGGTAGGAGCTGGTTTGAGGAATACATCTAAGGGTGAGTCAGGGGGTATGGCAAGAAACTGAGGAAACCTATTGGTCACAAAGTTAGGGATCTGCAAATATCTGAAAAAGTAATGTTTGGGAAGGGAGAATCTCTCACATAGTGCAAATAATGCAATGACATTATCTACATATCTACATATAGGTCTTTAAAAAAGTAATGCCTTGGTTGGACCAGACCACAAAAGCATCCTCCACCAGTGAGGGGGAGAAAGCATGGTTCGCAGCTATCGGAGCTGATACTGAATATGTCTGGAGACTGAAATACCGTCTAAATTGATTCCAAATTCATAACAATGTCTTGACAATTACATTTTTTGTATAGCATGAGGAAGGGCATTTAATAGGTAAGGGGGCCAACGTTAACACCGGTCCACAAGAAACAGCCTCCATTTTCAGCCATATGGGTGTGGAAGAATGTACGCTAGTAAATAACCAGTATTGAATTATCTTAAGATTAGCTGCCCAATAATAAAATCTCAGGTTGGGCAGAGCCATTCCTCCCAGTGCTTTAGGCCTCTGTAAAAACTACAAATTATTGCAGTTTTCCTATCCCTCTTCTTAAATTCCTGCTCTCAGCATCTTTCTCACAGCTTCCTGCTCTCAGCTTCTTCCTCTTAGCTTCCTGATCTCAGCTTCTTGCTTTCAGCTTCTTCCTCTCTGCTTCCTGCTCTGTTTCTTCCTCTCAGCTTCCTCCTCTCCACTTCTTTCTCTCTACTTCCTGCTTGCAGCTTCTTCCTCTTAGCTACCTGCTTGCAGCGTCCTCCTTTCTGCTTCCTGCTCTTGGCTTCTTCCTCTCATAATGTGACAACAAAGTCTTCAATCAAGGTGATCGTCCACTCCCTACCCTCTTTCTTGTTAGAAGGAAGGCGTATGGCACCTCTATGTGCATGACTTCTCTAATTTAAAATTCAATGCATTACCACCACCCTTCTGGTCTGGAATTATGTCTATGTCTAAAAACTTTACATATAAAAAACTTATGTTATCCTGAAAATGTATTCACTCTCGAAACTGTTACAATGTCACTTTTTGTTAAGACTGATATGCTTTCATATATGTAGCATCAAACTCATTTGGATAGTTCACTTAAATAAAAAGTAACTGCACCTCCATCTCCAGGACAACCGGACATCTGATGCACAACCCTGTCTAAAAATCATAGTCGCTCGTTTGGCAGAATTCACTTTTACTACTTACCCAAACATTTGCTTATGCTCCACAGAATTTCAAGCCTGTTACCAAGAAATATTGTGATATACTCAGTGATCGCACCATCACCGGCTTATTCCATGCCTAGGTGTACGCTGCTTCCACAAGTGGCAGGAGACAGTATACATCTTTCTGGGACTTGTTAGTTGTGTTTACTGAGTAAATAAACAACAGAATAGTTAAACAGAGTAAGAGCAGACACATTAATATAAAAAGCCTTGGATGTCCATAATAGTAAAACAGGATTGATTTATAAAGTCATACAATGTGGAGCTGGATAGATGGTGTGGTGATCACAGGTCGGGGTACAGTGCTGTTAAGTATCAAACACTTAAAGTGCTGGATGACATGGACTGGAGATAAACATGAACCGTCAGATTTTGGGCCATTCTGTTGCTTTAATCACAGCATGTATATTATATTATAAGACAGTCCTGCTCTCCGCTTCTCAACTTCTACCTCTCAGATTGTTCCTCCTCTCAGCTTCTTCCTCTACTTGTCCTCCTTTTAGCTTCCTGCGGTCATCTTCTTCCACCCCGCTTCCTGCTCCAAGATTCCTGCTCCGCTGTAGGACTTGAGAAATTACTGAGGATACTTGAGAGGTTCACATTCAGGTTCAACTGATCAATCCTTGTTAAGCCAGTGGCAACTGCCATAAAAACAGCTGACAGGACTGACAGGTGAGAGCTGGAGGCAGGCTTGACTTTAGCTCATTGCAGGTTCCACAAACAACACGCAGTTAGCAGTGTTCACAGGATCTTTAATACAAGACTTTGAATGTGCAAAACAGAAGATGCAACTCTGTGCTGTTTTGGGGAGGTTGGTAAAATGATTCAATTTGGTTTTACAAAAGTAAGATAAGTTTGACATAATATACTAATGTATCTGCTTTAACAGCAAAAATGTACCAATAAAATGTTTTCTGAAATCATCAGAAATCGAACTCATCTCCACTTAGAAACATAAAAAGATTTAAATGCAATGAGAAGATGTTCATCTTGCTCCTATAGCAAATAAGAACAGTTTAACATTGAAAATAATGTCAACCTGTATGTTTCAGCCAAATCTCTAAAGCTACGTATACCCTTTGATCTCAAAACTTCAACTTGGAAGTACGTATGTTTGCCAAACAGTTCCAGTCAAGGATTAGCACTAGTCCTCCTGTAGGCACAAAGGCTCGGCACGGGACAACAGTCACCATCGGGAAGTGCCGGCCTCTCCTGTCACCAGGTTGCCGAGCAGTTTGCGGCGCCCGGCCTGGTAGTCCTCCTCGTCTACATTAACCAACAACTTGATGGCTTCATGGCCCACAGCCTGTTTTAGAGAATCAGTGATGAATACTCCTTTGAGAGCCTCCAACAACGAACCATTGATGTAGTCTCTCCAAAAGGCGTCCAGGTAGGTAAGCTCTGAAAACTTGATGTCACAAATGATGGAACCCAAGTCCCGAGATTTGAGGATGGTGTTGGCCTGATTGAAGCGTTCAAACTGTCGCTCCACTGCCTCCTGTTTGTTTGAGAAGACGTTTCCTTGTAGCGCTGACTCATGCTGGCAATATTCAGCCCGAACCCGGAGGCGGATGTCTGCAGAAGGAGAGCACACACCTCAGCTACAACATTCAACCCACTATCACTATCTGTGTTGGCTGTAACATCACTTGCTAGTAAATATATTTAAGAACAGTGCTTCCATTTTGGTTGTTAAATTACCACAGGTTTGCTTTTCTTTGCAGTCCACCACAGAATGACTCCTCTTGCGTTTGTGCATCGGTGAGGGACGGGCAGGCTTTGTTGTGGAAGGTCCAACATGTGATCCTGAAGGGGAACAGCAGATGACGGGCTGAGGAGCTAAAGAAAATTGAGAAAGACAAACCTGAGTATCATCACATAAATCACAGCACTAAAGAACTACAAATACAGTGCAATGAAAAAGTGTTTACCCCCTTCCTGATTTCCGTCTACTACCACTTCCTGATGATGTTTCAGATCATCATTAAAGTTTAAAATAGCTTACCACGAGAATAATAAAAAAGTGAATCATAAATCAAATGAATTACTCTTTACTAAATTGATATTTTGTACGTCTATATAATGGTTAAAGAGTTGGTCTTTACTTTCTTTTTATTTGGACAAATCTACTCATTACAATAAAATGTAATGGTAACCCCATGTCCATAATGGGTCATGTGACAAATATGAGAGTCTTTATTTATATGACAATATATTAAAATACCAGTTGGATCGGATCGGTATTGCATCCCTACCTGGGACGATTACAAGTTGACATCAGATTAGATCGAAACTGAGACATTGCCTCTGTCTTTTAATGATCTATTAGTCAAATTAAATTTTAAGCTCAAAGCAACTTGAACAGTCCCTGTAAAAGACCTCCTGCCTGTCTGTTGGAAAGAACCATATCAAATGAAGACCAAGGCCCAAATCTGTCCAGAGGGAGGTTTTAGAGATGTGAAATAATCAAACTGCTATTCAACTCTAATTGTATGTATCAATATCAACTTTCCCAGCATTTTCTCTACAAGTGGGCAGTGCTCCTACTTCTGACAGGGCTGAGTGTCAACAGTTCAGGTCTAATGTTCAATAAACTTGGCTAAATGTGTGAGTGACAGTCGCTGACCTTATAGCCACATTAAAGAAACAGCAACAACAGTTGGAGAAACAGCACAATACACACTACAAACACACAGCAGCTTTGTTCTGGGAACACAGACGCCAAGCACACACTCACACTCTATACTAAAACCAGTCGAACTTCAGAAATGTAGGAAGTTTTGAAACTGAATTCAATGTTCAAGCATTTATGAAAAGACACAAACTCACCTGCTTTTCTTTGGGCTGATGTTCTTCGACTCTGCACTGTGCCCTTTGAGGAGACATAACACACAGATGACTCCTCCAGGTATTTATCCACAGGGTCCGGACACACTGAAAACAGCACACACACTTATCACAGATCATGAAGGCCCAGCTTTACAGCAGGCGGATCTGTTAACCTCACTCACCCCACGTCATTGGATGACGTGATTGTATTCTTGGTTGGACAAAAGCAGTTGGCAGTATCGAAAATCAGTAGGCCCATTAAAAATGTTTACATTTTCCAGGTCGCCTTGTGGCTAATTTGTAAAATTAATAGGCAAAGTCAGAGGTCAGAAATCAGTGGTGTGCCCCAGGTCTCTGTCCCCCAATTCATTTCTCTGTAATTTACCACACAAGTCCCTCCATAAAGTCACAGTCCCAAATGGTCCAGTCATTCGCATTTCCAAAACCCCATCCACACAGCACATCACCCCTGTCCTCAAGCAACTCCAGTGGCTCCCCATTTGCTCCCGTATTGATTTTAAAATCCTATTTCCAACAAGCCCTCCATAACTTTGCTCCCTCTCACCTCACTAACGTTCTTGAAATACACACGCCTTCCCGAACACTTTGGTCATCCTCAGCCTCACTCCTGTCCACTCCACCTGCCCGCCCATCCACCATAGGACTTAGAGCCTTCAGCTGCTCGGTCCCCGGACTCTGGAACTCTCTCCAACAAGACATCCGTACAACACATCTCTGGTTACTTTTAAATCACGTCTAAAAACCCACTTGTTCACCCTTGCTAACAATACTTAATCCTTCCCCTCACTATGTTATTTATTTTAAATTTATGTTCTATATTGTTACAAATTTATGTTGTATCTTGGATTTTTTTGTTGTGTACTTTTACACTTTTACTGTACTTTTTTATTTGTTGTAATGTAAGGCAACCTTGAGGGCCCTGAAATGTGCCTACAAATAAGATGAATTATTATTAAAAGTGTTTGCTGCATGTTTAGATATTCTCAGTTCGGTCAGTGTTTTGTCTGTGTTCCATCAGTCTAGTCTGTTTTGTCTGTGTTCTATCTACAGTGCCACAAAAAAGTGTTTGCCCCCTTCCTGATTTCTTTTTTTTTTTTTTTTGTATGTCACACTTAAATTTCAGATCATCAAAGACATTTAAATATTAGACAAATATAGCTCTAGTAAACACAAAATGTACTTTTAAGTGATGATATCACTTCATATTACACTGACACCACAATACTTGACAGTTGGTATGGTGTTTTTTTTCTGAAAAGCTGTTACTTTTACACCGGATGTAACAGGACACATAACTTCCAGAAAGTTCAACTTTTGTCTCGTCAGTCGTTGCTGCGCTCTTATGGTAATTTTGGTAGGCCAGCCACTCCGGGGAAGGTTCACCATTTTCTCTGTATTTGTGGATATTGGCTCTCACAGTGGCTGGATGGAGTTCCAAAGCTTTAGTATTGGCTCTGTAACCCTTTCCAGGCTGATAGATGTCAATAACTTTGTTTCTCATTTGTTTATTCATGATTTAACCAGGTGGGGCATTTACCTTGTTACATAGGGCTAGATAGGTTTGTATAGCTTTTTTCCAATAATAAATAAAATCATGACTTTAAAACTGCACTTTGTGTTTACTTGCGTTATCTTTGTCTAATATTTAAATTTGTTTGGTGATTTGAAACATTTAAGTGTGACAAATGTGCAGAAAAATAAGAAGCCAGGAAAAAACTTTTCATGGCACTGTCTGTTCTGACAGTCCTCTGTCTGTGTTCTGTTATGTCAGTGTCCTGTCTGTTAAGTCAGTGTTTTATCTGTGTTCTGTCAGTGTTCTGTGTTCTGTCAGTGATTTGTCAGTGTTCTGTGTTCTGTCAGTGATTTGTGTTCTGTGATCTGTTATGTCAGCATTATGTCAGCGTTCTGACTGTTAAGTCAGTGTTCTGTCTGTTAAGTCAGTGTTTTATCTGTAATTCCAGTGTTCTGTCTGTTCTGTCAGAGTGCTGTGTTCTGTCAGAGTTCTGTCAGTGTTTCTGTGTTCTGTCAGTGTTCCGTCTGTGTGTCTGTCAGTTTTCTGTGTTCTGTCAATGTTACGTCTGTTGTGTCTGTGTTCTCTCTCTGTTCTCACCAGCATGTCGTTTCCTGAGGCTGACATAAGGCAGCAAGTCATGGCGAGTGATAATTCTCAGGAGCTGTAACACATGTCTGAAGTTGGTCTCGTCACAGCGGCCCTGACGCTCTAGAGCCAGCAGGAAATCCCGGCCACACCTGATGCCACCACGCTCATACTCGTCAATTACATCCACGAAGAGAAAGGAAAGCACTCGTACATCCCGGTGTGTCAGCTGAGAACCCACAATGTCAAACATGTGGTGTAGTGAGTACAGTCCAAAAGAGTTGTCCACGGCCTCCTCAGGCCAGGCCTCGCTGCACCGCTCTCTTTTAGCACACCTGGGGTTGGGGCAGAACGGTGAAGCTCTCTCCCGAGCCAAGCATTCTGGACTCCTCTGCTGAGAATCCGTGTCATGGTTGTGTGAGGATGTCATCTCGGAGCCAGCAGCTGCTGACGCTATTAGTAATGAAGTATCTGAGAACAACAGAGAGACAATACAAGCAGCAAATTAGCGTTCTGCTTTTTTAGATAGTACCGTTTACAGTCCCCCTGAGTCAAATAACAGAAACACTGCTGTCTTTTTGCTGTGTGTTGCGCCTTTCTGTCTATATTTGATAGAGCAGACAGTATCTAAAAGAGGATGCCATGAAGGAAACAGAACCTGGGGCCCTGCTTTTTCTGGGACTCAAATTTGGTCTTTGTTTTAGTTCAGAGGTGGGCAAGATAAAATGGAACCGAGTCCACTACACTCTAGCCCCATTGTTTTATGTTGATTGTGGTGAGTAGCCAGTCTTGGCACGGCTTACATGGCACAAACACATTGTATGGAGTGAGAGCAGACAGCAAAGGTCCGGCCAGTGCCATTGAAATACATAATAATCTCTCAGTACAGGCTTTGAGACACATTCTGGGCCAACTGTCTCCTCCCTGTGTGTGGATAGCACAGAGCTTCAGCTGCGTGGTGATTTACTAAAACCCTTAATGAACTGTTGCTTGTTTGCAGAAGTTCATTCGTGTCATTATTATTGTATCAGGGAGTTACCAGTATGGTGATGTTAAGAAATCTGGGATACTTTTGTAAACACTTCTCGTTGACGTAACCACAGTTCTAGCATTATCACTTTAAGAGACAAAGTCAGTTTCGGCTTTCAGTCTTCATTATTATACCAGTAAGAAAAAAATGCAGAATGAAATATATTTTGGTGCGAGGTGCATAAGGAATTGTGTAGTTTGTTTTTCTGATGTTTTAACACTCTGTGGAGATAAGATGAAAACATTTTTATTGCTAAGTAAGTGTGTATTGTGCATGCATTTATGGTGTACATATATAGGCCTTTCACTACGTGGGAAGAGTTCAGAGCTTGTCTAATGACTCTGGGTTGTCCATGTTCGGAGTATGAAGACAGCATTACCGTGTGGCGTAACAGTTTAATATGTATCGTACCACGGTAATCATCCGAATTCAGGGGAAAGTGTATGCCATATTACTGAGTGGTCATTTTACCTTGTCCCTTTGGGAGATCGCGGACCAGTCTGACACTAGCACAGTCCACAGGAGGCTAAGACGGTTGGCTTGTCTCGAGCTAATGCCGCAGCTATTTACCCTCCTCACACAACCATTCCAGGACAAACATGCCCCAGTTTAACTATTGTTATACACTTTTTATACTGTCCTGCGTCACATATAATACGTTTCCTTTACAGTAAGATGTGAACTGTTCGGTCTACAGACATACGGTAAACAGCTAAGAATACATTAGCCAGCACACTCTCGTTTTTTGATAAAACAAGTGTATTTCCTGTTCGCACAGAGCCAACATCCGGTGGGTACAGCTCTGCTGGAAAGATAACAGCGCCTCGTGTGGAACGAGCAAATACAACAGAAGCGGGAGGCCATACAGGAGACGGACAGGAGAAGGGGAAGTGAAACTGTGATTCAGAAGTGGAATCCGCTGTTTAAATCTAGCCTACATGGCGTGCTTATGTAGGTAAATGTTTTACTTTACATTGTTTTTAGATTCTAGTCCTCTGCAGGTGATCCTGAGCAGATCTGTGACAACAGCTAAACCTTTTATTGTTACAACATGTAACTAACATGTAATCAAATTCTGTCTGCATATAAGGGAACAATTTATAAGATTCTGTAAATCCTTAAAAAGATACTCATCTTATACTTGTCTTTTGTTTGTCGAAGTATCCAATAAAAACGCTTTGAACTAAAAGAAAAAAAAAAGAAATTCATTAAATATTTTGAGAGTCTTCAAAAATAGCAGCATGCTAAGTGCATAGGTCTTATTAAAGAAACATCATCCTAAAAAATACTTTTTACGGTCCTTAAAAGTCATTTGGCCGCTAGATGTCCACTAGTCCACTAGGTGGACATCTAGCCGCTAGACCAGGGATGTCCAAACTATGGCCCGAGGGCCAAATGCGGCCCGCAGGTCAATTTTTTGTGGCCCTCAGGCTCAAATTTTCATTTTTCTGCATGTGACTCTACATAATTCAACTAAAAGAAAGCATTAATTGTGTAACAAGATATAATTCCACTTTTCCCTGTAGTTATAATATAGTGGGACGCTAAAAAACCTGCTAGAACAAGTGTCCAGAAAATAGATACAACCGAAGGAAACTTTGGTGAAGCCAAATCGGTCACCTTAGCGAGTGGCCCTCAGTATTCATTTTTGGTCATTATGTGGCACTTAGTGAAAAAAGTTTGGACACCCCTGCGCTAGACCTATGCATTGAGGACCAAGGAAAGATGCGGAAACCTAAGGAAGAACCACAGCAGGAGGGGTCCACTTCCTAACCTTTAATGTAGAGAATGTGGAGCTTGGTAAATGAAGGCTCTACCTCCCATTGTACTTTTGGAAACTCTAGGAACGACTAGTAGCCCTGCATTTTGAGATTGAAGCGCTCTGTTAGGACGGTATGGCTTTACGAAGTCTCTGAGACGCGACTGGGCCTTGCACTGAGGGCTTTATAAGTGAGGAGAAGGATTTTGAACTTAATTCTGAATTCAATTGGAAGCCAGTGAAGGGAGGCTAACACTGGGGTAATGTGCTCTTGTCTGGTTGTTGAGCTGAAAGCTTTTCAAGGAGCTATTTGGGCATCCTGCCAGCAGAGAATTACAATAGTTTAACCTCGATGTAACAAATTCATGGATTAGTTTTTCAGCATCACTTTTAGAAAAGATATTCCTAATTTTTCATGTTGCACAGATGGAAAAAAACAGTTTTACAAGCTTGGTTTATGTATGTTTTAAATGATAAATCTTGGTGAAATATTACTCCAAGATTCCTGACAGTTGAACTCAAAACCACACTTACACCATCAAAATTGTTTATTTGCCATCGGCATTACAATAAAAAGTTAATTCCGTGTTTTCTGATTATATTGTCTAAGGGGAGTATGTATAATGTAAAGAGTATGGGCCCCAATACAGAGCCTTGTGGTACTCCTTGGCTAACTAGTGTGCACGCTGGTGATTGCTCATTAACTCTAACAAATTGGTATCTGTCTGTTTGAAAAGATTTAAACCAGTAGAGAGCTGATCCTCTGAAGCCAATTCAGACTCTAACCTCTGTAACAGGAGACTGTGGTCTATCGTGTTGAAGGCTGCGCTGACATCTAAAAGGACTAGGACAGAGACCAGTCCATTATCCGAAGCCACTAACAGATCATTGGTGAATTTGACTTAAGCTGTTTCTGTGCTGTGGTGTGGTCTAATAACCTGACTCCGCCAGATAGAACTGCTCCACAGATCATAGTCTATTTCACAGTACCATCTGGGAAGGCTCCCGTTGAAAGCATTAGCAAAAGGGAGGCTCCTTCTGTCAAAAACTTGGTGTTGATTGGATGAAGCAGCGACTAGTATCCACTTATCATGAGGTTTCTTTAATCAATCACAGCAACGATATGACGAGCCACTCTTTGCGCTTCTTTCAAAGGATAAATACTCTCTACTTCTGATAAAACTGAGTCGATAGCAGTGTCAACGCTAACGTCTTTCGGCGTAGCCATGTTAATAACAAAGAGAAGAAGAGAGCGCTAGCTGCTTTCATCAAATTAAAAACCCGCCTCTCTGTTAGTGCTACAACATCATTGGTCAAAAGAGTCCGGTGAGTCTACGGTTCGCGACTCAAGCAGTTTGGTTGGCGCGATACAAGATGGATTTACAAGAGTTTTGGAAACTCCAAAATCTCGCGAGAATCCAGCTGCAGCGCAAGGTTAGTGGTCTAAATCCTGACTGATAATCTTCAAATAAATTATTGTCCTGCAGGTTACTGCATAGTTGTTATATTACAATTATTATAGTTTTTGAAATAAAATGAAGATTGGATATAGATCTATATAGCATAGAGGGGTGGATTTGATTTGTTTTATTTCTAATTGTGTTTATTTTATTTTTAAAAAACTGGAGGAAGTCATTGCAGCTAAGAGTTAAAGGGATGCTACGTTCTACTGAGCTGTGACTGTTCATCAGCCTGGCTAACGTGCTGAACAGAAATCTAGGTTGTTTTAAATCTAAGTTTTCTTCTATTGGCATCGAATAATACCTTGTTCTAGCCTTATGCAGGTTTTCTTATAAATTGAAAGATTGTTTTTCCAGGCCCTGAGTGACTCCTCGGAGCTGGAGTGATGCCATTGCCTTTCTAATTTACGTGTGGCTTGTTTTGAGTATAAAACCAGGGTACTACTATACTATTTTTGATGACCCTCTGTTTTAGTGGAGCTACACTATCAAGAGCTGTCTGCACTGAATACATGGCTGTATCAACAAACTGATCGGTTGTGTTGGGACCAGGGCTGTGAGGGCTGCTCTCAGGATTAACTGGAGAAATACTGGCTAATATTGGTGGAATTACTTATTTAAACTGAGAAACAGTTTTATCAGAATATTCCTTCTAAACTGGGGTTTGACCAAGAGTGTAGTCCTCAAGCATGAACTGAAAGGTAATTAAAAAAATGATCTGATAGGACAGGGTTATGAGGCAAGACTTTCTCTCTGTACCAAAGTGTGGTTGTGCCTAAGAGTGGGTTTATTTACATTTTGCAAAAAACCAACAGAATCTAATAAAGAGACACTGCCTAAACTGCCGTCATCATCATTAATGTTAAAGTCCCCTACGATAATTATTTGTCAGAGTCTAGAACTAAACAGGATAAAAAATCTGAGAATTCACTTAGAAACTTAGAATAAGCGCCAGGAGGACGGTAAATAATAACAAATAAACCTGGGGGGAGTAAAGAAGGTGCAGGATTTTAAGTACTAAGGGTCAACAGTCCAGAGCAATGGAGAGTGTGAAAAATAGAAGCACGAAACAACAACGTCACGTTACCTGTTTATAAATTGCTTTCTATTATACTCAGTCTGACAATTTACACTGGCGACGACTCAAGCATGGCCCAAGAGCAACTCATTGTGCTGTTCTACTTTTTGAGCGGCTTTGCAACATCTGGACCTGGATCTGCAACAACTGGGAAACACAGGAAATAGGTACCAAGTTTCAAAATAAGTCTGACACTACTAAAACAGGGTCACTAAAAACATACCGATTATGTAAACATCACCTATTGCCCCCAGAACATCAGTGAATGTTGCACCATGGACGACAAGAAGTTAACTCTTGAGGTGGAATTTTTTTGATTTAATTTACCAAACACTCATTTTACAAGGACAATGTAAAAAGAAGAAGTCATGGGGCTCAGAGCGAGAATATCCACAAAAACATGATGAAGTTGGCAAGAGAGGGGGGAGATCCACAAACGCGGTATAGCAGGAACAGCTCTGACATCCTTAGTGTAATTTGATGCTTTTAAGCAGATGTACATAAAAGAAGTTTGTGGAAGTTTGGGGTTACTCCGATAAAGGTCAAACATAGCGCACTGAGCATGCTTCAGAGACAGACAGCGGCAGAGAGTAACACACGGAAACAGATGAGAGAAACAGTGTTCTTGAGTCCAACAGCAGAAGGGAAGAAGCTGATCCGTCCTGGAGAGTCCTGGAAATACACAGGCCCTGGAAAGTCCACTGAGCATACAATACGCCACACTCTGTATTTGTGTCCATCAGCTCAGGTCAGATATTCCGGAGATAACATTCTTGTGGCCAGACTAAAATGGTTTGGACATGTTCAGAGAAGGGAGAGTGAATATTCATTCATCTAGATTACCACAACTGCTTAGTCCCATTGTGTATCACAGGTAACCCATGGTGACACAGGGAGCCCTGGGGATTGAACCCACCACCAGGAGAGTGAAGACATTGGTTGAAATTCAGTCGTTAATTCAGTCTTTCATGCAGCAGCCGGGAGACAGTTGGAGGACAATTTCTCCGAAAAAGAGATCATAGGTATCTTGAAAAACTTATTGAGAGGGCTGGTTCAACTATAGGTATTAGTTTGGAGACTCTGGTTGAGTCAGTGGAACAACAGACACACATTAGGACGTATGCTATACTGAACAACATGGACCACAGGTGGGCTTTTGAAGAAAAGAGAGCAGCCAGTGGATGTCAATGATCAGTGAGCTGCTGGAGGGAATACTACAAGAATCCTACTTCCTGAGAAAAAAGAAAAGAGGATGTAGAAAGGGACATAAGGAAGCATATGAATTGCTGTCGCGAACATTGAAGGGAACGGCCGACAGAAGAATGAAGTTCCCTGTGTGGACTGTGGACTACAGAACTAACACATGGGGGCAGCATTGCGCAAGTAGAGCAGGACAGTCAGGCAGCAATCAGCAGAAGAAGACTTGCTAGCTTAGTTTAGCCCAGGTCTCTATTTGACCAAAAGAGAAAGAGACTTACGCACCGTCGAGACCAGAATGTTGTATTAACGATCCCACGTCTCTTTAGAAGGTACACTACCGCCACTTGAACTGAGCAGCTACACATAACACTAGCACTGTTACCTGCTCCTTAGCGAAGGAACCCCAGAGGACACCCATCAGACGCGGGGCTCTACTCAGGCAGACGTTCAGAATACAAGGAAAATAATGACCGAAGACAATTTTTGAAGAACGGAACCCATCCTCGGTGAGTGGAAAGGGACTGACGTTATGTCTGATGATCCACTGTTCAAGCTCGGCTGGGTTTATAATGGCCGCCCATCCCTGTCCATCGTTCGACATTATTGACAGATGATGACATATGAGACCACTGTTTGGGTCCTTGACTGCTTGTCTTTATAAATGTCTTTCTGACTTTCATCACTGTCACAAGGGCGTGTTGCCTCTCCGCAGACACCAACGTAAAAATGTATTAAGTCACCTAGGCCATATATTAAGATCCATTACCAAGGGACTATCCTACTCCTTGTGACGCAGTTGGCTCATTCTGTGATACGAAGTGTGTAGAAAACATGTACCCAACAGTGTGGGTAAATGGCTGGTCCTGCATGTTTTATAGTTTAGTTTTAAAAAGGGGCGTGGGCTGCTGCTCACTGACAGCTCCACGAGCCTTACATTAAGAGCTGTGGATAAATGAAAGCTGTTGTTCTACACAAGTGAAGTTTTACCTTTAAAACACAACCCACAACTGCCAAAGCTAAAACTTCAATTCCACAGACCACTGTTTCCTGAAAATGAAAATGAACAACACAAAAAAAACCTGTATTCAAATCTTGATATAATAGTATGTCTTCATTAGAACCTAAGTGTGTATTGTGCATTTATAACATTGTGCAATTTAATAACTTAATGGTTAAAAGTGTATGGCCAATTCACTGCAATATTTTGTGAGTTCATTCCTGGGTAGGAAATATTCATGAATAATATAAAATAGAAGTGAAATGTGAAAATGTCAGTTTGGCTTCAGTTGTGTGCCGACTGTTGCTGTATTGCAGCATGTAGATGATGGTGACATCCATCCTGTTTGACCACCTTTTGGAAGAGTTTCTTACAGAATTTTTGTATGTAGTTTTTTTGCCGAAGACTTGAGTTATAATTATTTACAAGAACTCTTGAAATGCAAGCAAGCATCAGACTCTGGTAAATGGTAAATGGCATGCATTTATATAGCGCTTTTCATGCCCTTTTCGGGCACCCAAAGCGCTTTACATCATGCTTCCATTCACCCCATTCACACACATTCACACCACCTGGGGCAGGTGGAGCGGCGGGCTGCCATACACCAGGCAAACAACCACCAACAAACTCACAATCACACACATTCATACACCAGTGCTACGGCACTGGAGGCAAGGCGGGTGAAGGACACAACGACAGTATGAACAGGAGGGAGTGGGAATTGAACCGCCAACCTTCTGGTTATTGGACAACCTGCTCTACCAACTGAGCCACTGCGACTTTGAAGCATGAAAGTAGTCTTCAGAATTTCCAGCTTTTCTCCACTGTTGACGAGAAAGGCCCCTACCTAGTCAGTTTAATATCTTGCTGTTACTGTGTTCACTTGAAGTAACCCTTGTGTTTTCTCCTGTGCAGTGCCATGTCTCTGGTTTTCCCAAGAGCCAATATCAGCGCAGTGCACAGTAAGAAGGATAAGAGACTAATGGCAGAGGTCAACGCATCGCCGCTCAAACACTTTGTCACAGCCAAGAAGAAGATCAATGGCATATTTGAACAGCTTGGAGCCTATATTAAAGAGAGCTCTGTGTTCCTAGAAGGTACAGCAACTCCTTCAATTTATTACTCATTTCAAAAAGTCAACAATTTTGTGTAAAAAGTGCTCTTTGTAAAGTGAGGTTGTTTCTACTAGAGCTGGCCAATCTCCTGAAAAAGATCACAGAACATCACAACCCTCGTGCAGAATCATGAGACTGTATATATTGTATTGATACAGCACAGTTCAAAGAGTCAGCACAGAGATGCTAATGCCCACACAGATATTTCTACCCTTTTTCGCTAAGCTTTTCAATTGTAAAAATCTTGCCTCAACGTAATTATGACAAACTTTCTTGCTAAAAACCAGTATTTCAATTCAAGTTTATTTGTATAGACCAGTATCACAACATTTGCCTCAAAGGGCTTCACAAAACAGACAGTAAATATACAAACAAATATAAATATATAGTTTGGGAAAAGAGTTGAAGAAGTGAGCGAGAGAACTGGGTACCCCTCTGTGAGTGGCTGTTGCTGATAAGAGATCAGCTGTTAAGAGGTCAAACTGAACAACTTTGGGTTATCAAAGAGGGGTGCTGTAATAGTCATTAATAAAAAAAAATAGTATGTTTTTTTTTTGTTCTGAGTTGTTGTTGTTTTTGGAATTAAATCTTGCTAATTTTAAATCAAACAAGGGACACACTAAGTAAGTGTACATTGTGATTTTTGCTTGTGTGACACCTTTTGTGAGTTAGTGGCAGGTGACATTAGAAGGCTGCAGTTCAGTTCAGAGAGCTACAGCGACAGTGGGAGGCTGACACATTCTAATGGCTGTCCTTATTTCATAGTGTGGTGTGTCATTGTATGTATTTTGTATATGAAGGGGCATTCTTATTCTTGCAAAGCAATAATTAAAAGGGGAGTGATTTGTGACATAACATTTTTCCCTTTGTCAGAAACCTATAAAAATGAGGAGTTAGATCCAGTAACTACAGAGGACCAGGTCCAGGAAGTGTGTGGTTACCAGAGTAAGGTGACAGGGATCGCAGAGGTTCTGGCCCGCAGACACATGAAGGTGGTCTTCTTTGGGAGGTAGAAATATCCTTTTGTTATAAATGATCAAATTATAGATTATTCGTACCATATTTCATGTGTGGGTGATGAGCCTGGTGTGTGCTCTACAGAACCAGCAATGGGAAGAGCTCAGTCATCAATGCCATGCTGTGTGACAAGGTGCTGCCTTCTGGAATTGGACACACAACCAACTGCTTTCTGAGGGTGGAGGGCACTGATGGAAGTGAGGCATTCATTCTCACTGAAGGCTCAGAGGAACGCAAGAGCATTAAGGTGAGGGGAAGTTACAGACAGCGGTATTTTCCATACACAAAAAGGCATGCCGTAGTCACAAAATAAACCACAAATAGATTATAATGTAGTAATGTTGCATTTTGTGCTAGGTGAATTCCATTTGTAAGTCTGCTGCATTGAGCAACCTTGTTTTAGAGAGAACAATAGCTGCTTCTACTATAATCTGATGTTGTACACAAAGCAGCATCACACATACATTTACATTCATCAGAATTGCTCATGGCTAATTTGCACAGATGTATATGTGTTATGACACTTCTGTGATGTAAGCCCTAGGGGTTTTTGTATCACATTTAAGATCAGTGCAGATCAAGTTGTCCCTGTTTTTGGTTCAAACTCAGTCCAGGTATCTATTTTTATTCTACATTAATGTACTAAGGGGTGCACGGTAGCAGAGTGGTTAGCGCTCCTGCTTCACAGCAAGAATGTCGTGAGTTCGAATCCCGGCCGACAAAACATCGTTGGCTGATTGTATCCAACTCAAAAACATCATTGGCTAACTCTGGTCTTTCTGTGAGGAGTCTGCATGTCCTCCCCGTGTCACCGTGGGTTCTCTCCGGGATCTCCGGCTTCCTCCCACCATCCAAAGACATGCATGTATAGGTGAATTGGTGACTCTAAAGTGTGCCCCTAGTGGATGAATGTGAGAGTGAATGGTTGTCTGTCAATGTACAGTGTCAGCCCTGCGACAAACTGGCCACTGTCCAGGGTGTACCCCGCCCAAGGCCCAAAGCTGCTGGGATAGGCTCCAGCCACCCGCGACCCCACGAGTGGGATAAGTGAATGAATGTACTATGACCTGGATGACTAAACAGTACAATTATTATTTTTGTAAATATGGCTCTTTTCACCTAATAAACTAAAAGAGAACACTAATAGATAGTTTGAAAGTATATTAAAAAAAAGATGTATCATAGAATTGTGTTGCACATGCTTGTTGCAGACAGTGAATCAGCTGGCTCATGCCCTACATCAGGAGGAGGACCTGGACGCTGGCAGCCTAGTCTGTGTCATGTGGCCTAAAGCCAAGTGTGCTCTGCTCAGAGATGACCTGGTCCTTTTGGATAGGTAGTACAGTACTGTTGTTATGTGGACTTTCTAAGCTCTTCTGTTGTATTCATTAATTCCCTTTGGCTCATGCAGCCCAGGCATTGATGTGACCACAGAGCTGGACAGTTGGATAGACAAGTTCTGTCTGGATGCAGATGTGTTTGTACTGGTAGCCAACTCAGAGTCTACACTGATGCAGACGGTAAATCATGGACTTGTGATCAAATGTCACTCCATATGCAGGTATTCATGCGATATTAGATACATATACATAATGTAAATTATATTTTTACAGGAAAAGTCATTCTTTCATAAAGTGAATGAGAGGCTGTCCAGTCCAAACATCTTTATTCTGAACAACCGCTGGGATGCGTCAGCGTCTGAGCCAGAATACATGGAGGAGGTCAGTCACTTACACACTTAAATCCCTCAAGGTATATTACAGTACTTTTCCAATGTGATGCTGGTTTCTTCATACAATCCAGAGGACACATAGAGGGTGCCCTGAGAAGTGTGGATAATCGACCCACTTTGATTGTAAAAAAGGCATTTCATTGAAGTGTAAACTAATCAGTGGGCATAATGGGAAATGTGGCCGCTGACACCCTGTCAAATAATGAGTGGAAAAAGGAAAAATCCAATCCTGTCAACATATCAAATGGACTTTTTATCAGCCTTTGAGCTCATGCTGATAAGTGGCTATTCTTTTAGTTTTTAAAATTTGTGACACCTGTGTGCTGCAGATTCCTGAATGGTGAAGTTGATGTAGACATCAACAGGCAGAAGTGGAAACTGTAGCATTGTATTAGAATGATGACTGCGTTTTTGTGTGTCAGGTGCGGCGGCAGCACATGGACCGCTGCACTGACTTTCTGGTGGATGAGCTGGGGTTGGTGGACCGTGCGCAGGCTGCCGACCGCATCTTTTTTGTTTCGGCAAAAGAGGTGCTCCAGGCTCGGGTGCAAAAGGCCCAGGGAATGCCTGAAACAGGTAGAGATTTCATTTTATTTATTAATGTGTGAGGCAAATTGTCAATAAAAAGGTTAGACTGATTGATAAATTGACAAAACATTTCAAAATTTACAATTTGCCTAAACATAATGTTTAAACACCAAATTTAACTTACTTTTATATAACATTCTTTTATGCTGACTAGGGCATTGAGTATCTGCAGGTATCAGATAACAATCCAACTGGTATTTTAATATATATCATACAAATAAAGACCCCTGTATTTGTCACATGACCCATTATGGAAATTGGTAAATTAATCTGATATTTAATTATATTTTTACTCCGTGGGGCTTCATGGTAACGCTCAGAGGAAGGGCCTCAGAGCAAGGGGCTCTGAGGAAGGTGCTCAGAGAAAGGTACTCAGGGGGAGGGGCTGTGAAACTCTGATAAAGTATAAGCTACAAATAGTTAGCTTTAGCTCGCTGCTAGCAAAAAGCTGCATTGTAAACAACAGTAAATAACAGCTGTGGACAAAGCGGGTGGATATATCACACTCTTAACTTCCTCTCTCCCTGATTCAGCTGACCCTACTCTGCTCGTGAGTGTGCAGGGCCCTGAGAGTGAGAGGGTGCTCCCTGTTGCTGTCTCTGTTATGGTGTACACACCACGGACATAGAGTTACACACCTTGGACCTATGTATTTACTCCAATGAGCGGTATCTGATCCAGCTTTTTTGTCTGAATCAGAACTAGTTTTCGATCTGAGTATCGGATCGGTGCATCCCTAATGCTGATAATATCCTGTTTTAATAATTACCATATTATTTGTATGGCGTTGTTTTATTAGATAATTGATTTCATTTGCTTCATTACATCATGAAGTGGACATTTTATTACTTTCTGAAAGCAACGCATAATCCCTGGTCTCAGTTAGTTTTGTTGTTTCAGGAGGAGCTCTTGCTGAGGGGTTTCAAGCTCGAATGTTTGAGTTCCAAAACTTTGAGAGAAGATTTGAGGTAAACAGAAAATGAAGAAAAGCTATTTGGTTTCACTGGGTCTGCTGTGTATTAATATAGACGCTACAATTCCATTGTGTGTACAAAGCAGGCTGAATCTGTTGCAAAGGATATCAATCAAGAATATAAAGGATGTCTTGTGTTTGTGTTGGATTTAGGAGTGTATCTCACAGTCGGCTGTAAAAACCAAGTTTGAGCAACACACAGTGAGAGCCAAGCAGATCAGCGAGGCTCTGCGAAGCATCATGGATTCTGTCCACATCGCTGCACAGGAGCAGAGGTCAGACGCGCTGAAAGAAATAGTTCAAAAACAACGAAAAGTTATTGCTATTTGATTTTAAAAGAATATTCTTTATTATGAAACATCTGTTTTTATCTGCTCTTCTGAAATATATATATATATATGCAGGATATACTGTTTAGAGACCAAAGAAGACCGCCAAGACCGTCTGGAGTTCATTGATAAGCAACTGGATTTGCTTACACAGGACTGTAAAGTGAAAATTAAGAAGATCACTGAAGAAGTAGAAAGACAGGTATTTTTACAGTGCTGGCCATGATCGTCATCATTTTTAGTTTTCAGTTTGAAATAAAATGGACTGATGATTTTTGTGAGTGATGTCCTGCTTCTGTGCTCTGTGTGATGTTCAGGTGTCTAACGCCATGGCAGAGGAGATCAGGAAGCTCTATGTTCTAGTGGATGACTTTCACATGGACTTCCATCCGTCACCAGTTGTCCTCAAGGTCTACAAGAATGTGAGTTTTAAGACATTCCAATTATTAACCTGAGCTGCCAGGGGCAAGATGTTAAGTGGGAGGCACCCCTGGCAGCTCAGGTAGAGCACATGCCTAGCACGCGGAAGACCCGGGTTCGAGTCGCGTTTGTTTTCCCTAATGTCATTTCCCGTTCTCTCTCACCCCTGTGACATTGACCCTGTTTCCTGTCAATGACACTGGGCAATGTCAACGTCGTTGCCCAATGTCCTTTTCCATTCTCTTTCACCCTGTTTCCTGTCAAGCTACTTTCAACTATCAATAAAGGGTACATAAAAGCCCCAAAAAATAATCTTTAAAAAAATGTTGGGGTTTAAGGGTTCTTTTAGCTTAGCTTTATTCATTATCCAGCATAACGAAACAACACATATTGAGGTTATCTGTGTTGTCCAGGAGCTTCATCGACACATTGAGACTGGCTTGGGAAAGAACATGTCTGAGAGGTGTTCCACTTCCATCGACGCTGCTCTACAGACCACGCAGACAGATATGATAGGTAACCTTCTTTGTGTGAGGACTACCTTTGCTTAACACAGTAGAACTGTCAAGGCCATCAAGGTCACCAGTGATTCCCCTTATGTTTTCCACATGTCTTATACCTGAAAGGGCCTCAGACTAAGGGTGAGGGCTCAGTGAAATCAAATGGATGGATAGGGACTGTGCATCTGTCAATACACTTACAATAAACTAAAGAACAGACAACTAAAAAGGCCACTAAACAACCAAAGATCAGCCAAGTAACTAGAGCTGGAAATGAACAACCACTACTCTGGGCTTACACGAGAACAGGAACAGTCATTTCGATGTCTATAGTCAAGGATGGCCTGCTCGGCACACAAAGGGGGGAGGGGCATGGTTTAGCAGTGACTTTACATAGCTACATACATTACACCATGCCTTGCTTGATTTTTCCTTGAACTGTTCCTAGTGAATTGTACTCTCTCTGTTGTCTGCACAGAGGGCCTGAAGCCTCTTCTGCCAAGTGAAGTGCGGGAGCAGGTGGACAAGCTAGTGCCCCGTCACTGCTTCAGCCTCAGTTATGACCTGGCCTGTGACAAACTCTGTAGCGACTTTCAGGAAGACATCAGCTTTCACTTCTCTTTGGGCTGGACCATGCTGGTGAACCGTTTTCTGGGGCCCCAGAACACACGACGAGCCCTCATGGGCTACAGTGATCAGGTAATGTCCCCTCACGTTTTTTTCTCCAAGCCCATGCTAATTTACCTTGAGGTGACTTTTGTTGCAATGTGATGCTTTACAAATATAAGTGAAAGTTGAGCTTTGTCTGTCAGTACTTTCTTCTATTTCACATGTCTTTTCTAAGTTGCCTTGGTATTGTTTGAATTGGCGATGCACTAGTTCTAGTGCACTAATTCATCTAAACAAGCCCTCTCTATGCTCTTTTCCATCCTGCCACTATCCCATCTGAGTCAGCTGCTTCCTCTGGTCGACTGTTGGTGCAATAAACCACCCAAGTCCTTACAAAATGAACAAATTGGGCCCTATTATTTTGTAGCTCCATGCTCAGGTACACTTAATGCATAATCTTTTTTTTAGTGCTCTGACTTGTTGTATGTTGCAGCCCCACTACAAACTGAAAAAACTGGTGTTTTTTTGTCTCCTAATGCTAACTTGCTGCACCCAGCCCACTTGAGAGCACATCAATACCAATGATAAATTAAAGCCCCAAGCTGCGATAATGGCCTTCTCTTGCGATCGCGGGGCTCCCCTTGTGAACGTGGGAGGACTGCATTTCACGTCCCCTTGCGACCACAGGGGCAATTGTCTTCAGGAAGACTGCATTTCGCCTCCCCTTGCAACCAGGGGGGACAAATGTCTTCAGGAGGACTGCATTTCGCCTCCCCTTGGAAACCTGGGGGGCAATTGTCCTCAGGAGGACTGCATTTCGGGCTTTGAAGTGCCATCTTCACAAAAATGTCAAATGTGTCTCCAAAGCCCAGAACCATATTGTAACTCCAAACTGGAAGCTGCTATATTAAAAACTCTAGGGGGAGATACCTAAAATGTAAGGGTTATGACAAAGGATTATCACATGAAGTCAAAAGGGCTGCCTGGCATTTGGGGACTGCCCCACAGGATTTTTGCTCAGGATCCTAGGTTGGATATGTCTGCCAAATTTCATTTATATACAATCAACTGTACAAAAAAATGTTCCCCTCCCTTTCACTGTAGTGCGCAATTGGGGTGTTCCCATGGCAACACTATTGCAGGCAGGGGTGGGTCATCATAGGCTTTTATATTCACTCATGTTTTATATTCCATAAAGAATGTGTGTACCAAATTTAATTTGCCTACATTACAAAACAAAAAGAAAATGCAGGAAATGGAAGTTACTTTTTACACAATGTAAGCGGAGAACAAAACACAACAAACATGGCGTATAAACAAAGGACAGCAGCACCGTGTATCCATTTTTGCAGAACTGTTAACTCCCTCATTAGGAAGATAACTCTAAGAACACAGGCCATGTTTAGCAAAACAAGACCAAATGTTTTGAAAATAACGGGAAGGAAGTTTGTGTGTTATGTCACTACTTACTTACGTACTCCAAAAGAAATCCAATAATGGACTGAAACATGTAAACCAGGGTTTTTTGATTATCGCATTTCTGAAGAGCATGTAAACGCATCAAATCCGTGGCGCACTGCTGCTCTTTAATTGCATGTTACCCCTCTGGTTCATGCCAGGGCTCCTACTCACCCATTATGTGGCATGACTGATTGGCAGTTGCAGTTCTGGCATTTAGATGTTGTCTGGTTTGACGGCTTGCCTCCACTGTCCACTATGTAGTATCATGAGGTACTGTGCGGCTGAACAATGACGGCAGGGGTCCACTTCTGGTTGCCAGGATACAGTGCCATTTTAACTTTGTCCCCAGGTTGTAGATCAGGGCGGTGTTCAGTAAGTGCTTGACTTTGAGCTTTCACAGAACTCCTTGAACTCCTTCAATGTGTACTGTGGGCCATTATCTGTCCTTAGAATGGCTGGGATTCCATGCCTGCTGAACTGGGATTTCAGGGCTTCAATGGTGGTGCAACTCTGCTGATTTTTTAGTCTGTCCACTTCAGTGTATTTTAAATATTAGTCCACTAGTGTGGACCGCTTGTCCTCAAACTCAAACAGATCAGAGGCTACAACTTTGAAGGGTAGTTCAGGTGTTTCAGTTTGCATTAGTGGCTCCTTGGGAAGTCTGTTTTAAACTTCAACACACTTTCTGATCATATTTTCAATCTCAGCACTGATGTCTGGGCAGTATAAGACTTACCGTGCACGCTGTTTGCTCTTTACCATTTCCTTCTTGAGTCCCAGTATGGCTGAACAGGGATAGGCACCTCCCTTGCCTTGCTGAATGACAAGATGAAGAAGGCTCATTTCTTTCTTAGTGCAATCTTGTAGCTCAGCATACTTTTTATCAGTCACAGACAGAAAGTTCAGCATAGAGACACAATCTAAAGAGCCTGCCTTGGCTGTTTTATTAGACAGTTGTGCTTTGGACAACATGTCAGGAAGCTCAATGTCTTTCCCTTTCCTGTACTGGATTGTGATGTCATACCACCGTAGCCTTAAGCACATTCTCTGGATTCGCATTGGAGTAGAAAGAAGCAGTTACTGGTAAATGTCATAGAGCAGCTTGTGGTCATTGTATATTGTGATGTGTACCGAAAATGTAGTGGTGAAACGTGAAGGCATGAACAATAGAGAACATCTACCTCTCTATCTGCGCATAGCACGTCTCTGCATCAGTCATGTATCTAGATGAGAAGGCCACTAGCTAGTTGTCTTGTACCAGCACAGCTCCCAGTCCTGTGCTGTTCGCCTCACAATATATTTCCACCGGTTTTGTCACATCATAGAGCGTAAAAACTGGGTGATGTGTACATAGATGCTTGAGCTTGTCAAATGCCTTTTGTTGCGCGTGGGACTTGTGTAGACTCTTGTGTAACACGTCAGATGAGTACAGTTTTAAACTAAAGCAACATCAGATGAGTCTAGGAGAAAACAAAAAACAAAAAAGCATTTACAATAATAAAAGCAAATTACATCTGATCTACCTTTTAGCAAAAGTATCCATGGTTAGAGACAGTGTCTGTGTCCTTTTTCACTTAGTTCAGGATACAGTCGTGCGCTGAAACTCCTGAAGACGTTCTCGTGCTCGCGGGGCTGTCTCATTTTCTCCATGTCGGGTGATGCGTTGCCATGGTGACACCTGCTCTATTTGTCTCAGCACCGAGACCTCCTCACTTGTGTGACCCACTGGAAATCCTCTTCGTCTCAACTCCTTCTCAGCTTCTCCAGTGCTGTTGTTGGTTTGTGGGCTGTTGTCCCAGTGGATGCACATTCGTGTGAAAGGTGTCTGAAAACAGACTCCTTTCTCTTTCAGGACAGTTTTAACGTTGTTTAACCTTGTATGCCTTGCGTCGCTGCACCACGTCTGCTGTGTAGTCTTGGTCAAATCCGAATACTTTTTCTCCCAGTTGGATTTTCTTTTGCCAAGCAAAATCTCCTTCACAGTGCACTGAAGAAAGTTAACAATTGGATTTCAGCGGTGCATTGGGTCCCGGCTTTTGTGCGAGTGATCTGTGTGCTCACTGTATCTCTGATTCACGGTTTTCTTTAATTATCTTTACACTTATTATTAGCTTCTCCACAACGGCACTCTCCTCCGCTGCGGAGCGCCACCGACCGATGTCGCACACCCTCGCCCACTGGATGTGTTACAGATCCGCTGCGCTGCAGAGCGGAGCCCTGATAAAGACGTGTATGGGATCTAAACTGTCTATTTAGAAGAAGAGGACCAGAAAACAAGTTTAGTTTGCAATTATTTTTACATCAACATCACTTCACAAGATTTTTCTTTATTAGGCTACACTGGGAACAAAAAAGCTTTGTTTTTGCAGATTTTATTGCATTTAATACTTAATCATGTATATAAACTGATAAATATTCAAATTAAGAAACTTAGTCCATATATTTTTATTACTTTTATCAATTAGGGCTTGGATCAGCTTTGGGTGTGGCCGACTTGGGGTAAAATCATGATTTTTTTTTGACTGCGGTAACTTTCTCATACATGCATGGATTGCATTAGGACCCCATGGTCCATTTGTCCATGCTTGTGAAATGAATGCAAATATTTGATAATAAAACTGATTTTAATAAAAACACTATCTTGTAAAACACCGCTCCAGCATGTAGTTTCTTCTATCTTTGTGAAATTTGGCACGGACATCCATCCTGGCACCCTGAACAAAAACCCCTATTGGGACATTGCCCTATGACCAACAGCATCCCCTGCAAAATTGAATGAATAAAAAAAAAAAAATCTATGAATTTCACTGTTGTTTTTTCATGAATTGCAGTCCTCCCGAGAACTTAAGTCCCCACTGACACAAGGGGAGGTGAAGGCCATTGACGCTGCTTTTAGCTTTAATTGATATTAAGTTTCTGCTGGGGCCTATGGTTGAGTTATAACGACATCTGTGCTGTTGGAGGACAGGAAACATGGGTTGTGACGGAAAAAGTAGAAACTTGTAAGACTGCAACTCTCTGGGTTGTCACTCTACACTATTAGCCAGATTAAGAATTTTAGAGAAAGTACAGCCGCTCCATCCAAAGTAGGATGGCTTGCCTTCCAATTAGGGCTGTCACTAATAATAATTAGTGAAATGTCAGTTCTACTTTACACAGTCTACATGCCACTGTCTTCATTGGTTTATTTTGAAGGAAATATTCCCATACTTTTGAATGTTTTTGTCTCGCTTTCATCTTCCCTTCCTTCTGGTGTTCTGCCATTGCTCATCCAGACTATAACTGCGCCATCTCTTCTTCTTCTACTTTGTGTCAACAATAAAAATCTCAGATGATTTTTTTTATAATCGACGTTGTTGATTATGTCAACTAATTGTTGCAGCCAGAGAATGTTACTGAGACCAACATAGTTCATTTTAAACATATTTTCCCAAAAGTCTTCGTCAGTCTCATTCTAATGGTTGAGTCATGACCTTAACTGAGACAAGTGAGGCCTGCAGAGTTTAGATGTTGTTGTGGGTTCTTTTGTAACCTCTTGTATGAGTCATCGCTGCATTCTTGGAGTGTGTTTGGTTGGCCGGCCACTCCTGGGAAGGTTCACCACTGTACCCATATTTTTCCATTTGTGTGCAATGGTTTTCAGCGTGGTTGGCTGGAGTCCCAAAGCTTTAGAAATGGCTTTGTAACCCTTTCCAAATAAAATCATCACTTAAAATCTGCATTTTGTGTTTACTTGAGTTTCTTTTTCATATATGTACATTTGTTTGATGATCTGAAACGTGTGACAAATGTGCAAAAAACATGAAAAAATCATGAATAACTATCTTAATCACTATATAGTGCACTATATAATGATTACGCCTTTCTGTAGTGGTGTCTGTCTAGTGACTGAAATGTAGTGCAGTCCAGAATTTCCCAGAATGCATCAGTAAAAGTAGTGAGCTTATTGAGATTATCATCGGAAAGCAGCGCAACCATGACATGTTTATCTGTCACCTGAGACACATCTGAACAGGTTTGAATGAAAGGAGTTAGAGACAAGTTTTACACTTTGTGGCAACGTAGTTAGTTGTAATTGCTATTAATAAACCGGTATGATGTAAAATCACTAACATTACCTGAACCTGAGCTCGTACAGATGCAGATATGAGAGTTGCCTTAGGCGGGGTACACCCTGGACAGTGGCCAGTTCGTCGCAGGGCTGACACTTAGACGTACATTGACAGACAACCATTCACTCTCACATACATCCACTAGGGGCACTTTAGAGTCACCAATTCACCTATACATGCATGTCTTTGGGCGGTGGGAGGAAGCCGGAGATCCCGGAGAGACACAGAGTTAGCCAATGATGTTTGAGTTGGCTACAATCGGCCAACGATGTTTTCTTGGGTCAGCTGGGATTCGTACTCACGACCTTCTTGCTGTGAAGCGGGAGCGCTAACCACTCCGCTACCGTGCACCCCACAACTTAATATTTGAATTTTATTTTTTTACAGGGTGTTTAATTGTATATTTTAGTGTAGGGTGCAACTTAAGATTATTTATTTAATGTATCACCAAAATGGGTTGCTTTTATTCATTTTTTTAATAAAACAATTTTACCTGATTTATATCTTTTATAATAAATATGTTATACATTTTGCAACTTTTTACAGAAAAAGTACCGAATCAAGCCCTCCAAAAAACTGAACCAAACCGAAATGTGATTTTAGTGTATCATTAGACCCCTAATCAGGAAGTGAGCAAACACTTTTTCACAGCACTCTTTACTTTTATTAATATTTATTTATAAACCCATGCTTATCTGAGGAATAAAAAGCAGCACTCTGCCACAGGTCCCTCGGCCCATGGCTCTGACTCCAGTCAACACCAGCATGCCTCCGTTTCCACAAGGCTCTATGACCCAGGAGGAGCTGATGGTCTCCATGGTGACAGGCCTGGCCTCTCTCACATCCAGAACCTCCATGGGTGTCCTTGTAGTTGGAGGAGTGGTGAGTGTAGCGCTTGTTTTATTAGGACTGGATGCACTGAGTTGATGTGGGTGAGACTAAGGCGTGTTCTGTGTGTAGATCTGGAAAGCAGTTGGCTGGCGTCTCATCGCACTGTCTGTGGGTCTCTACGGGCTGCTGTACATTTATGAACGGCTCACTTGGACAACTAAGGCCAAAGAGAGAACCTTCAAAAGGCAGTTTGTGGACTATGCTAGTGAGAAACTGCAGCTTATCGTCAGCTACACTGGATCCAACTGTAGCCATCAAGTCCAACAGTGAGTCCTATCATGAGTATATCCATAATCAGTACAATCCAGCTCTGATGTACTGTAACTGCTGTGGAAACATCCAAAAAGTTTGCTTATTTCAGTCTTTATTTAGGTGTTTTATCAGTGATTAAATATTTCAATCATGTTTTATATTCATGTATCTGTTGTTTTAAGCTGTTTTAACCTAAGGAGCCCCAAAAGTTCTCAGTTTTGCAAAAATGTTTCACTTCATATGTTGTGATAGCACATTATTCGTTTTAATTTTTTCTAAAATAAATTTAATTGAAAAGATCTCCCCAACATGAAAAGGGGAAGTAAAAAGGCTTAACCACTTAATCTGTCTAGTTTTAAGGAATGGCTGAAACTAACATGATTTAATGCGCTGATCGTATTGAATACAGAGTTTTTATGAGAAGTCTTAATAGGTGGTTTTGAAAAATGCCACTTCTTAAAGGCATATAAGTAAGATTTTTTCCATGTCCCTGCAAAACAATGTGCAGGTGACAGTCTGTAAACTAGCTCTGACCCAATCACAGCTCACAGAAGCAAGGCCGGTGACTAGAGTTGATTTAAAACCTGACAGGGTGAAGGAAACCCTGCATATTGTGTCTTTAATAAGGTATGGTTGTAAAGATGTTTTGTTGCTGTCTCAGGGAGTTGGCGGGGATGTTCGCTCAGCTCTGCCAGCAGGTTGATGTGACTCGTCAGAACCTTGAGGACGAAATTAATGAAATGAATTGTAAGATTGAGCAGCTGGACAGTCTACAGAGCAAAGCCAAACTGTTACGGTAGGTCCTTCAATAGCTCACACAGAAAAATAAAGGCTTTGCTATATGAAATTTAAAAAGCCCTCTTTGAGATCATAATTGTCGGTCCTGTTTGACTTTTTTACAGGAACAAAGCTGGCTGGCTGGACAGTGAGCTCAACATGTTCATCCAGCAGTACCTTCAACACAGCAAGTGAACATTTCCACACAAAGCCAATTTGTCCACACTTGAATTTCTGCTTCACAGATATGATTTTACGAACCTTAGAAATGTTCTACATGTGCGGATACAACACACAGATGGGACATTAAAACCGCTGTTTGTGTTTAGTGACCTTCTCAATTCCTAAGTTGGCATCCTCCTGGGCATCATTCTGGGTCTGTCTGATATTTAATGTCTAAAGATAGAATCTGAAACTTTAAAGAAGCAAAGAACAAAAACGTGTGAATGAATAATACCAGATGAGATATGAATAATCAAATTTGACATATTTATTACAAAATGTTGTGAAACTAGCCAATGAAATGAAAGGATTCAACTGTTAAAATGTACCCTGATGAAAGACCTGACATAAAGGTCTTACAAATATTTCAAATGTTCAGGTGTGAATTGGTGCAACAGATGTGTATTTGAAAATAAAAGGACTTTGCATAGGCCACAATAAAGGGTTTTTATTCTGCCTACAAATAAATAGAATTTGAATTAAGTGCATTTGGTATTCCAACAGTTGAAATGATGAAATTACGTTGTGTGTGACGGGTTCCAGAGCAGTGCTTCTGTGTAAAGACATAACAGATGTATGATTTAAACAGTAAATTACTATATTACTGTATACACAGTGTATTAAGTGCAACTATCACCTTTAATTGTCTTTTTTGCAGTTTAAAAAATGGAGAAATGGACTTGAGCCTCCTGCTCTCAACCTACAGTGATAAACATGTTTTGTCAGTGTCACATCAGTCATGTAGAAGAACGTGAACACTGGAACATGCAGTGATGTTCATCTCTGTTTCTTTTATTTGAGGACATGGCCTTTTACACTTTGACATGATTAGAACAGGTTATTTGCCAAGTAGTACTCAAATTAAGTAAATTCTCGTTTTCTGGTTCTCAAAATATCCTGCTGGCTCATAGATGTGTAGCGACATGACTCACAATCACAGTCCTTTCACTCTGAGCAAATAACAAGTATCTAATACAAGTAAATAAGTTTCTTGTTACAGTGACATACAATAAATTACACGCAGTTCATGATAATAGCAGTAAAGCTCAAAATCCTTCTAACAGCTTTTATTTTCATACATGCAAAAGCATTGGGAAGACTGAACATTCTATTCCATATCAAAGCATCAATAAAAGATCAAATTTGTTATTACTATAAGAAAGTGAAGAAAAACGGAATATTTGGCTGTTCAAACAGCAGCGTCTGCATTTTTATTTATAAACTCAAACATTTACTGTTGACTGAAAAATGCTTTAGATTTCCTGTGAAAGTGAACTAATATTTCATTGTATAACCACTGCTTTTGTGAAGCTGACACAACTGTGTTGCATGGAGTCGACCAACTTTTGGCTCCTGTGAACGGCCCAGGACCACTGGACTACATTCCACAATTCCTCTGCATTTTTGGTTTTGCCTCAAACTGCACTTTATACAGTAAATGTTTCAGTTTGTAATATAAATGCAAACACTATTTTTGAACAGCCTAATATTTCCTCCTCCTTCACTTTCTGTAAAGGAATAACAATTTTGATCATTTTTTGTTCATGTTTTGATTTTAAATAGAATGTGCAGAGTTCCCAATGCTTGTGTGTGTGAAAATAAAAGCTATTATAAGAATTTTGAGTTTTACTCACTTTTTTTAAACACACTGCTATTATTATGAATACAACTGTAAGCCCTTACAAGTACAAGTACATGTGCTTTTCTGCTGCACATTAATTGGGCCCCATCAGTGTGGGAACAGAGACCATCTTTTATTCCTAAAAGCAAGCAACTGCTTGAACACCAGTTCAACATCAGTCTTTCACTTCTTGCGTTTGGCTCTGGTGAAGCTGTGGTTCTGTGAGGTTGGTTATGGCTAGGTTAGGCTTTTCATTTTGACAAATCACATAATTCACAAAGTTTGCATGGCTTATACATAACATATGGCATAATGGCATGTTCTGAAACCACACAGTGGGACTGAGTGGCCCCCAATCCAAGCTCCACTTTAAAGCTTGTTCAGTGAAAAACTGTACAATCATGACCTTTGTGTGCAACTCTTTGACTACTCCTGAATAAAGACAGTAAGAATCCTTTGTGGATCAATTTCCTCTACATTTAAACAAAAACAGCCACTGGAGTTGACCATGCCTCACTCTGGACAAATAACCACCTTTTTGGCTTGAGCATCGCCAACCACCAGAGATGCTTTAGTCTGATGGGGCAGAATTTTGGGTTCTTTTGTTATTAAGCTGTAAAAACCTGAATTTTTTTGCTTAAAAATATTTTTCTAGTTATGTTATAGCATGTCATGGTTGATGTTGCTAAAGCTTGTTGATGAATAACAAACCCAACTCTTCTGAAGAATTTGTACCAGACCTGTCCTTTTCTGTTTGGGGAAGCTTGCTAGTAAAATCACACAAGAAAAGCACCACTGTGAAAATTACATTTTAATATTTTTATTAATGTTCAGACAATTAGAAATGATCATGTTTTTCTTCTCCCCGTGTTCTAGTCTAGTCAATGATAATACAAATATCTACTGCAAAATATACATGAGCAAGGCTGTGGTTTGTAACACAGTACAGTATGGGCTCTGCCTTCAGTCTGGGATGTGCTTAAAGAGATCTACATACAGCTATCACCAGTCATGTCGTAAACCTCAGACTTCTGATCCTTCATCAGACCTAACCCATGATGACAGGCTAAAGCTAAACAGCATTTACAGTTAAACATAAAAAGAAGTCTATAAACGGGTCATTTGTAACACAACTTACTTTCTGAAATAATCTATACTTAAAATATCTAAGAAATGGCTGTTAACGAACAGACAGCCACTAACATGCCAATCTAACACCAGGCTGAACCAAGCCGCCTCACTTGATCTGCTTAACAAATAAATTAGTGAAGTCTGGGAGGCAGCCGCTGTGTCTCAAGAAAGAGCAGTATGAAACTACAAAATGCCCACAAATATTCTTTATGAATACCCTCTGATAATGCAGAGCCCATCATATGATTGATCTTAAGTTACATTTTTTTATTTGGGACTTTCAATTCATGGGCTTGAAGCTGCTTACTTTTGCTTCTCCGTCAAACCTCAGTCCACCAAGGTTCATATATGCCCGTCTAAAAACAATTAGTGACCCGCCAATTTGGACATAAAGGGAGAAGCAGCTTATGTTAGTTATGTAAGACATACATCAAAAAAGATTAAAAAAATACTGCAGTGTGGCGCACAGATGCAACATTCCAGACTGACAGGCCAACCTCAGTATAACTGTGCGCTGCGATCAGGAACTACATGTGCTTGTTTAGAGGGCTATGAACACCGACTTGATCTGTGAGCTTGCACAGACAATAAGCCGTCTCTTCTGAGGTAGTAAAAGTTGAAATAACCATGTCATATATAAACACAGTTGAGTGTGTGTGAGATCTAGAGTGGTAAAAAATGCTCAACTGTTAAAAATTTAAACAACTATTGATTAAATATTATGACATGGTAGAGGTAGAAAACTTGACTAAAATATACCTGCAACTATATATAAAGATCTTACTTTAATAAACCTACCTTTATAGTTTTAATCTAATCACATATGTCTCCAGAGCCAAAAAATAACTAGAATCAAACTGAACTAAAACCAAAGCTACATCTGAGAGTATTCGTAGATCACAAGTCTTAAGTGCTTAAACCCAGGCTGACTGCACTCAGAGGCACATGAGGACAGATTTAAGACACTGACTTAAGGCAGAAGGTGGACATGTGCCCCACTTCTTCTAAAACTTCAACACAAGTTAATTGACTTTAAGCCTTGTCTATTTCTACTCAAAGGACTAATGTCCATCACCCAAGGCTCTTTACTCGTAATGTAGAAATGTAGTGAAATACATTTTAAAGACAATATCTTCTGCTTTCTGCCTATATTTATAAAACCCCTGAAGCAAATGGGCCTGGCCAAAGGAAGCTCTTCTGGTCCTAATTACATTAGAAAACTATAACCGAGCCCACAACAGGGCCTGGCTAACATTAGCTGTGTTCAACAAAGATACTTGCTCTTTGATTGGAGCACGGGCAGGAGTAGGGCCTTCTGAGGGTGGAGGCCTGTCGCTACAGCCCCAACAAAACAGTACCACTGTAGTGGTGTGTGCTGCCACTAAGTGCATTCTGAAACCATCTTCAGGATTTTCAAACAATTTAGTGAATTTAGTCATGACGACAGAGGTGTGTCTTTCTTTAGAATCTATTTAAAATGGGTCAAGTATGGGCAACAATCAAAAGGATCCATATCAGAAGCAAAACTGGTAGCACTTTTCATGAATATGCCACGTTTGCAAGATTAATAAATGGCAAGTTGATGTGGTTCAGCAGTCAGGACTGTTGCTGCCCTTTCCAACAATTTCAATTTACTAAAAAGTCTATGGATACGTTTCTGACCTTTAAAAGGCAGAGATAACAGGACATAAAACTTAAGTGCATTTTTCCAGAAATGCTGTATTAATACAGCAGAATTGCTCAAATGTACTTTTTTGGCTTGTTGTAGCCATAACTGCATATTGGACTGAACAATGGCAAGGATTTTACTCAGAGACTGCCACAGTCAGTGTGTTTACTTTCCCCATCTAAAGTCCCATAACTGCTTGACAGGGGTCCCACACACTGCCTCAAGTTGAACCATATGCCACAAACTGTGAGGGGCTGTGTGAGTTGTACTAAGTGCATTCACTGCTGGTAACAGAACTCTTTCCATATTTGGTAATTCCTTTTTTTCTTTTTTCTTCTGACTGTTCAAGCGTTGCTTTTAAATAATGAGGTAATACTGATGAGGTGCTTTGTTGGAATTTGTCTACTGGAAGGCCTGGTAGTAGTGAGGTAGGGTGCTGGAGGAGCCCATGCTGGGGCCGCTGTAGGCCTGAGGTAGCTGGTTGTGGTTGTGGCTTCCAGCAGTTTGGGGGACTTGAGTTTGGGTAGGCTGCAGAAAGAAGGGCCCTGGGGCCTGTGAGGTAAGCCCCGTGGAGGACGTTGGAGAGGAGGTACTAGAGGGGGGGTAGTTCATGACTAAGCCCCCCATCCCCATGTGAGCGCTGTACGGGGGCAGCCCAAACGGCAGAAAGCCCAGCAGAGGGCCCAGCTCCATGTTAGTGGTGCAGGACAGTTCAGTGGACGGGACCCCCTCAGACAGGCCCTCCCTCTGAGGAGAGGCACAGCCGGAACTGGGGCCCACACTGTTGAGGTGAGGAGGGGGCACACTCTGCAGCTCCAGCAGAAAGCTGTCCACTTCAGAGCGTGGGTATGAGGTAGATGTGTGCTGGTAGCGGCCCACGCCGCAGTACGGCTGCTGCTGCACGGCTGATGGGGGCAGTGGGTGGTGGGCCGATGGAGACGTCATGTGACGGCCCATCCCTGAGGGCAGAGAGCCCTGCATGAGGCTGTGAGGGCCCATCCCTGCGACCGTATTGGCAATGGGGTACGAGTTGTACACGTCTCGGGAGAAGGGGTCCTGCGGCTCCTTGGGAACGGGGCCCATGTCGCAGGCCCTGGCAGCAGGCTCCTCCTTCACTGCGCACTGGGCAGAGGTGTTGATGGCCACAGGAGTACTGGGAGCACTGGGTGCAGCAGGAGCCATCAGACCAGGCTCCTGGGCATGGCTCTTCTTTAGGTGGCGGGTCAGGTGATCTCTGCGGCCGAATCGCTGAGCACAGCGGGGGCACAGGAAGTCCCTGCGGCCCGTATGCACTACAGCATGGCGCCGCACATCTTTACGAGTGTAAAAGCGGCGGTCGCAGCGCTCGCAGGAGTACTTTCTCTCTCTCACCGGCACAGCAGCCACAGCACTGCCCTCTGGAGGTGGGGGACGGTCGGTGTGGCCGCCCAGCTGCTCCAGCAGAGAGGGGGATTTCTCAGGACAGGGCGGAGCGCCTGCAGTGCTGTGTGCTGCTACCAGGTGCCTTCTAAAACCCAGCTGGGTGTTGTAGTGCTTACCACACTCCTGACAGTGGAAGCGCTGCCGGCCCACGGCGCTCTCCTCTAGAGGGCTCCTCAGATGGTTCTGTGGATGAAACATGCTTCGACACAGCCCAGCGTCTCTGGCCTTGAGCCTGACAGAACAAACAGCACATGCATCAGGATTCTCTAGTGCACAATCACTTAACTGCAAACGGGAGTTTCAGTGCCGTTTGCTGATGGATGTTCTCAGCGCCGAGTGCTGTATCCTTCTCTGTGGAAAACAGCCAGTGGGCACTTGGTTTCTGTGACAGCAATGGCCATAGCAATCCCAGCAGGGCGAGGGCAGCAGGGCGAGGGCAGGAGGGCGAGGGCAGGAGGGCGAAGGCTGTGGCTCTGGCAGATCCCAGCGTGAGGAAGTTCTGGATTCAGCAGCAATTAGACTCACAGAGGCAGCTCCACATATTTAATGTCCTGAAAACCACACAAGACACAAAGAGTCTGTACAAACATGGGACTATTTTCAACAGCTGCAGCATCATGTTTAATTGAAGACTCTAACATGCCCTAAATTTACTCGTTTAACATGATAAAGTCAACTCTGCCGTTCACCTTCCAGTGAGTACATATGAGAATGAGCCAGCCCTCCTAACTGCCAGTCAGTTACCATCAGTGATTCTCTTACTGTCTCTCTGAAGTCAATCCAGACTAGGGATGAGCATTTTCCACAAATATTACATTCAAATTGTTAAGCTTATATAAAAAAAAAAATTCTAATAGTCGTTTATTTAAATCAAGTTTAATGAGACAGGCTTTAATTTCTGAAACGTATTTCTGAACGTCATTTCTGAACAAGCATATTGGGGTGTATATATACAGAAACAAATTTATAGGGTACATCCTGTGTTTTGTAGCTGAAAATTAAACAATGTTTAAAAATTAAACCTCCTTAACTTTTCCACATGTTGTGATAGAGCACATTTCAAAACAGACAGAGGCTAAAGCTAAACTGCAAAGTTAACGTTAAAAGAGATATATTTAAATCATGCAAAGTGTGAAAGCACTTTAGGTAAAACCACAGGACACTGTAAATGTGTTTGACTCAGAACTAACTCTCTTCGTGAGCACTTCAAATATACGCATGGTTAAACTGGAACAGGAGACAGAACAGAACCTGCTCACATTCTCAGCTGAAAAGTGAGCAAAATAATCCCCACAGATTTAAGTCTTGTGCTTTTCAGTTTATTTCGCTTTTATTAATATCACAAAATTATAACATAATTATTCATTCATTCATTCATTTTCTACCGCTTGTCCCACTTTGTGGGGTCGCGGGTGGCTGGAGCCTATCCCAGCAGCTTTGGGCCTTAGGCGGGGTACACCCTGGACAGTGGCCAGTTCGTCGCAGGGCTGACACTTAGACATACATTGACAGACAACCATTCACTCTCACATTCATCCACTAGGGGCACTTTAGAGTTAGCCTGGCCAGCCAGACCGACTTTCTCTTTGTATTACATACAGAGAAAGTTAGTCTGGGATCGATGGATTTAAACAGGATTTCAAGGCAGGACCATGGGCAGAACTAACGCTCGCTGAGTGAACCAATCAGAGAAGCCACGGATGTGACGTAAGGAAAGCGAAACTTATTCTAGTTGTCAACAAACCACAGCATACACCAGCGTGGCTCGAGAGAGAAGATGCTTCGGTGACGGTGAATGACTTCTGTTGTTTTTGTCAGAAAAATCTGAGGACACGGGGTGTAATATCGAGTTTAGTGCTTATTTCGATCGTTGTAAGCTGCCGAAACCTGCTACTGTTTTCTCGCGCTCAATATGACGCGAAACAAAATCCCGCCTCCCTCGCTACGATTGGTCGGAAAGAAAGCGCCGGAGCAGAAATCGGAGGCAGATTGTGCGATTCCAGACTAACTTTCTCTGTATGTAATACAATGAGAAAGTCGGTCTGGCTGGCCAGGCTACTTTAGAGTCACCAATTCACCTATACATGCATGTCTTTGGGCGGTGGGAGGAAGCTGGAGATCCCGGAGAGAACCCACGGTGACACGGGGAGGACATGCAGACTCCTCACAGAAAGACCAGAGTTAGCCAATGATGTTTTTGGGTTGGCTACAATCGGCCAACGATGTTTTTGGGTCGGCCGGGTATAACATAATTAACCAGCTGTAAAAACTGACCCATACTTTCCTTTTGAACTTCTAAATGTCTAATAAATCCAGCCAAGGAATATCAGTCCACAAAGTCTGGTATATCCCTAAGAACTGTGCACAGATGCACAAAGGAATAAATGTTTTATTGGGGGAAAAACTCATACACATATACTGTAATTTAAGCTAAACATATTATGGTATTTCTAAATTAATTAAATTGAAGCTTATGATATGTTGGAATTCATAAACACAATCAAATAATTTAATACCACAATCAAATTTGGATTTGGAGAATTTAGCTGCTAAAATACAATCCCCAAAATAAAAGTCCTTGTAGTCCTTGTGTTACACACTTCTAGGCACACAAATGTGTGCTGTCGAAACGTTTGTGTTTCTACAGGAAAAATCTGTAGAAACACAAATGTGTACCTAGAAGTGTACACATTCATGTTTCTACATACTACAAGGCAGTATTATCTCAATATCTTAACTGGAGCAAAAAAAAAAAAAGTAGTATTGCCACACGTCTTTATCAGTGGCTTTTTATTGCACCGTTTCGTATTTCCCGCGCAAGTTCTTCTGAGCTGCTCAGTGGGCGAGGGAGTGTGACATCGGTCAGTGGCGCTCCACAGCGAAGGGGAGACACGTGCAGGGGAAATTGTGGTCGAGTGCATAGGTGTTTTTTACTTTTAGATTGTGTTGTTATGGATTTATTTCATTTATGGCCAGCAAAAAAATAAAAATCAGTGAAACTTGAAGTGTTTTTTAATTTTTGAATAAATATTATTCAAATATTCCATAATTTGACAATTCATGCACACCCCTAATCCAGACTGGACTGTTTAGAGACCAGTGTTGTTAAAGCTTTAGGGTGGGGGTCAGCAGTCTTTTAGAGTCAACTAACCACTTTTCATCAGAAACACAAAAAGTTAAGTTTGTCAGAATGTCCATCTTGATTGATTATAGGAGCTACAGCTCTAAGTTGTGCGGGGCGCACGGGAACACAACATCATGCCGTAAATGCGTGGCTTTTCTTTTTAACTAACTATTTAACAGACACATAAAAGCAGACTTTACCTTGATTAATATGTGAAAGCTATTATCAGAGCTACAGCCGGACCCGAGTTTTTAGTTTACCAAATTAAAACCCTCACTAAACCAGCTTCTTTACAAAATGAGGTTTACACAGTCTAGAGTTTATACCCTGTCAGTTCTGGCAGTACGGGTTCAACAGCTCTCTGCCTCGAGAAGGGGAACTTCATTGTGTTTGGAACCAGTATGATTGTGCCAAAGACCCGGTCCACGCTGATACGCTTGGGGGTCTGTCCTTTCTTCTGTCTCCTTTCTCCTGGAGTCTGTCTGCATGTGTCCAGCACTCTGCCTAGGTCTATGTTTACAGGTTATGTGTTAAATGCACTTCTGTCTGGAGAAGAGTGATGCACACCACGCGCAGTTATGCACTGTCGTAGAGGAGTTTTCTTTAGGCCACAGCTGGGGAGTTCAGGGCTGAGCCGAAATCCAGTGGATTGTGAAGATCCCATCACAACCACTGTGTTTGGCCGCTGCATGAGTTCTTTATGCATTGGCATACCAAAACATTAGATTCACAAGAAACTACGCTAGAGAAAACAAAGCTGAACCCAGGCTCTACCAATTCTGTTGACTTTATTGTAATGTGTAATAGTAAAAAAGTTAGAAAATTAAGTCAGTTGTTTTTTGTGTTGTTTTTTGATGCTTTGTCACTTTGTGTTAAATGTTAAAGCATTTAATTTATGGGGAGATAACAACAAAATAACAAGACAGGGGGCACTGGGAAGACCAGCTTTGTAATGGCGCGTACCATAAAACTAAGTCCTGCAGGGGTTCCTGGTTTTGATCATGTCATTTTTTTTTATAATGTCAGCTCCTGTGCTCTTAATAGAATAGAGCAGTGTGTTTCGGAGTGACTTGAGAAGTGTGGCCTTTGTGGAGCTGCTCAGGGAGCTGTTAGCGCCATCTTGAGGCCTCTCACCGCGGAGCTACTATTGTCTTTCATGTCTCGGTTTATGTTATAAGTGAAGGCAAAGCAACAAAAACGACTTTTCATGCTGTAGCACCATTTAGCACGAATGAGGCCCAAAGTGGAAGCGGAGAGTGGGCCAAACCCGTGAGTCCGCTCTGAGACCTGGACGGTCCTGGTCCTACTCCACACTCCGCTCATGGCCGCGCTGCCTGTGCCACACTCGGCGGTGTAAGTTTATCGCTTGGAAATGTGGGTTTTGTTACTTTGTCAAATCGAAAAAAGTCCGTTGATCATGGCCCTCTTCGAATGCTCATTGGTTGCGCAGGTTAATTAGCCAGCCACGTTGCTAAAAACAAAAGATTAGTGGTTCATCAAGTTCCATCGAAGTTAGTGTTGCGAGAGCTAACTCTTGTTTCACCGACAAAGCTGTTAGTGACGCTGGAACAACTGAGCGAAAGCACGGCGGTACTCACCGGAGCCTGAGACCCGCGGGGCGCCCGGCCGCCAGCCCGGCTGCACATAAACATTCTAGGAGAAGTTTGTTGGATGTTTGTGAGTCGGGCCTGGGCCGGATCTGTCTGTGGAGTGGCTGCTGAGCGCGGAGCTTCAGCAGGGCATTCTGGGTAATGACGTCACTCCCCGCGAGAACGCCAACTTTTAGCAGGCCACTCTCTTTTTCAGAAATATACATACATATACCCCCCCTATATATATATACTTAAGTCAATATATATATATATAATATATATATATATATATATATATATATATATATATATATATATATATATATATATATATATATATATATATGACTCCCTGTCATGTAATTCAAATTCGCATTGTTGTGTCAAAATTGGTCATCTTAGTAGAACTGGCCCTTAATGTGCTGAAAGTGGAGACTTTTTTTGGAAAAAAGGTACTCATGACTCAAAAACTCAAAAGCCAAGAATCTACCACCAGAATGCCATCTCATATCTGTCTCATTACAGATCTGCCTAAATACATGTAAGTTAATGTGGCGATGTCGTGTGGGTGGTTCACTAATAGCAAAAACTAGAAGAATGAAGATGAAATATGAAATAACTACTCCACCTGGGGAAGTGTCCCAGGAAACACTGTAAGATTGTTAATGTAAAAACGCAACACAGGTCAATTTCGGAGAAAAAAATAAAATATGGCAGAGACGTGAATTCAAATTCAAAACATGGATTTTATTAAATATTTAATAATAAATTTGGGGCTGTGGAAAGAAAATTAAATGCACAAAAAATACATTTTTATAACAATCAAATGCAATGTAACATTTAGATTTAACTATAGGCCTAGATTAAAAAGATACTTTATTTATTTTTATTTTTTTCCAAACAAAAATCAAAATAAGGCAGCTAGCTGGGGCCACCTGCGGTGAGCAGACTACGCTAAGGGGTGCTTTCACCTACTCACCTTTGACAAACAGTTTATGTCACAGCAATTCAAATGTGTAAGCTTAACTCCAGTGCACTAACTCACATGCTTACCTGGGGAGCCTCACCCAAGTGCCTAGCCCAACCACCAGTACTGTGCCGAGCATCACTAAAAGAAAATGGAGAATACCATTAAAAACAGGCCCAGTCAGACTGCTGCGTCAACCAAAATACAAAATCAGAAACAATAGAATTGGCTTAGCCACATTAAACACTATAAGGCTTAGGCAAATTAAACACTATAAGGTTTAGCCAAATTAAACACTATAAGGCTTAACCAAGTTAACTAAGCTAAATCATATTAAAGAAATACTCCAGTAAAGACTAAACAAATGTAAAAAAATAGGGCATACAACAAAACAACCATGCAAAAAGCAAAATAGAACACAGGCACAAAAACAAAGAAAATTATTTAAAATAAACCAATATAACAACAAAACAATGTACAAAGAAAACAAAACAGCAGCTGGTTGACCTGTAAAGAAATATGTTACTCACCTTTTTAAATTGTGTTAGATGTCACCAAACTTACCACCCTACACTAAAAGCAAACGTGTTTTAATTACACACGACTTTTTTCTCAACAAAGAATACATTTACATACATATTCTCCCTAATTGTCCGATTTCTTTGCGCATGTATACTCGTTAATCTGATTTATTTCGTTCTTTTACATCTGCGCATGCGTAAAACAAACAAAAAAAAGGCAGGAAACGGAAGTTGTTTTTTTTGTCACAACATAAGCAGAGAACAAAATGCACAACAAACATGGCGTATAAACAAACGACAGCAGCAGTGTGTAGCCTTTTATGCAGATCTGTAAACTCGCTCATTAGGACGCTAACGCTAAGAACACAGGCCATGTTTAGCAAAACAAGACCAAATGTTTTGAAAATAACGGGAAGGAAGTTTAATGGACTGAAACATGTAAACCAGGGTTTTTTGATCATTGCATTTCTGAAGTGCATGTAAACACACTCTGGTCATATAAATGTTGGCTCAGTGTCATTGTTCTGTTCATCTGTTGCCTCATTCAACAGTCAGTGGCAGCCTGAAGAGACAATCAGCAGTCACGTTTTGGTGACCTGGACAGTAAGTGACATCATATGTGAAGCAAAGCTGTCGGGCTGACTACCAGGATTCCAGTCCAGCACAGCCAGACCCTTTGGAGGTTAGCAGAGTTGTAAGTGCCTAGTGATCAGTGCACAGTACTAAATGACGTCCCCAGAAATAGGTCCTCCACCTTTCCAGTGCCCACACACAAGCAAGTGCTTCATGTTCAACTGTAGAATATTTGCGTTCGCCTGGGGAGACAGTTCTTGATGTAAAAGCGACTACCCTCTCACTTTGATCTGAATGTATTTGTGTTAATACTATACCCTATCTGTAATCAACATATGTTGGCAATTCTGGGTCATACAGAGCTAAAGCAGGGCTATTAACCATCAGTGCCTTGACTGCAGTAAGGCTGGATTTCGCTTCCTCGTCAACCTGAAGTTTAGATCATTGGACTATCTCAGTACTGCACGAAGTAGCTTAACTACAGTAGCAAAATCTAGAATGAACTTAATCTCAGAGAAGACATACAGCATCATGTGGGTTAGGTGCACTGGTCACTGTGCTGACTCTGTCCTGGTCAGGGTGAAGCCCATCCTTTGAAAATTGTACCCCTTTGGCAGTGGTGCACATAAGCCTGGACAGATGGAACGAGAGCCTCCTTCTCTTGGTTTGGAAACAACAGTGGTTGGAACCCATAGGCACACTGAAATGGAGACATACCCGTGGCGGTACTGGTGAGGGTGTTTTGCGCATATTCCACCCAGATAAGTTGTTTGGCCCAGGATGATGGCTCTGAAGAGGTGACACAGCACAAGGCAGACTCCAGCTCTTGGTTAAGCCTTGCAGTCTGGCCATTAGTCTGGGATGGAAGCCAGAGGAGAGGCTGGGGGCCGCGGTCCGAAACTATGTCTTCTGGCAGACCATGGAGACGAAAAACATGCTGAAGGAGGAGTTCTGCTGTCTATTTTGCAGAGGGTAGCATAGGCAGAGCAAGAAAATGTGCCAGCTTAGAGAACCTGTCCACAATTGTTAAAATGACGGTGTTGCCATCAGAGGGAAGAAGACCAGTGACGAAGTCCAAGGCTATATGCAACCATGGACAGTGTTAAACAGGGAGAGATCGTAAGAGTCCTGCCGGAGCCCAGTGAGATGACTTTTGCGTGTTGCATGTGGCGCAAGCAGCAACAAACTTCTTCATGTTGTCTTCCATGGCTGCCCACCAAAACCGCTGCTGCAGAAGGTTCAGAGTCCTCAGGGTGCCAGGATGGCAGATGCCACCGTTGGTGGGTGTGGGCCAATCTGTGACTGCTGATACCTTGTGCCCCTTGAGACCACAAAGGCCAAGAATGACTCGGTGCTGACATGGAAATCACACTTCTCAGCCTTGACAAAGAGTGAGTTCTCTAGCAGCTTCTGGAGAACCGACTGGACATGCTGGACGTGTTCACCGTGGTTCTTAGAGAAGATTAAAATGTCATTGAGGTAGACGAACACATATTTGTTTAACATGTCTCGAAGAACATCATTAACAAGAGCCTGGAACATGGCTGGGGCGTTAGTAAGGTCAAAGGATGCCCTTTGGCCTTACTACCAGGTACTCATAATGGCCATTTGGGGTGTTGTGATGATGTTAAAGCAGTCTCGTGGTGGTTTCCTGACATCATAAGTGAGACAGGGGCTGTCCGATGGGTGACAGTTTCCAGGAGATGACCGTCCAGGGCATTAGCGGGAATTGGTCTTGGCAGGAGCTCACAAGACAGGCCCAGCTGGGATATCAGTGTGGAGTCCATGAAGCTGGTGTCAGCTCTACTCGATGAAGGCAGAGATGGTCATGGAGCTGGAGGGAAGCACCAGTTTGGCCGGAATCAAGGGACGAGCAGGGGGTGTAAGGTTGGGGTTCGGCTCACTAGTACTCCCCCTCTTACTGATGAGCCTTTGCTTTTGCCGGACAGGAAGCAAGAAAATGTCCAGGTCAGCCACAATAGAGGCAGAGGTTGCTCCGGCGTCTGCGTTCTCTCTCCACTGGGGTGAGCTTGGTGCGACCCACCTGCATGGGTTCATGGGCTGTGGTCGGAGGTAATAGGCTGTGGCAGCTTGAATGAGGGACTGGTGGAGCCGGAAAATCATGAGAACATGGCTGAGCAGGTTGTGGTAGGTTCCCCCAGGCTCTTGTCCATGCCGTGGGCTCTGCTGCGTTGATCCACTCTGGTGGCATGAGTGATTAACTCATCAAGGTCTGATGGAAGAGCTCTAGCTGCAAGTTCATCCCTAATATAATCAGCCGGGGGAATGTAGCATGTAACGCTGATGGATTAAAATCCCTTTGTCTTGCCAGGGTACGAAATATATAGAGAAATCAGCAACAGTGGACTTCTGGCCCACTTCTGCCCAGAGCAAAGAAAAAAAGAAAACCGCTCTCCAAAGTATCAGGATTGGCTGGGTCCATTTCTGGCCAGATCGTACTGTGATAGGTAAGACCAGGACCCAAATGCACAACACGGTTTTCAAAAGGGCACAGTTCAACAAGCTTTATTAAAGGAGAGACTGAACTTAAGTGGAGGTCATTGTTCAGGGATGTGGTCTTCAGCTCCCTCTGGCGGAGTCTGAGCGCAGCTGCAGGAGATGGGCGTAGATACAGCGGACACATGGTTATCGTCCCGCAGAGACGGTAGCACAGCATAGCAGAGCAAGAACACGGTGGAGAACAGGTGAAGGCGGACTCATGGATGAGGCAAACTCACTGACGATGAGCAGGCAGGAGACATTGTCAAATGCACACGATAAGCCCTCAGAAGACTTGAACACAAGCAACCAAACCAGGAAGCGGCAGGATGAAGTCGAACAGGCTTGGGTCAGACACGTGTAGGCAGAAAACCAGGCAGCCAGTACCGGTAGGAGACACGAAGCTCAGATGTTGGGTTAGCAAGCAGAAGTTCAGGGTGCGTAGATAACTGGAAACAAGCAACGGCATTGGAACGCTTGGTAACAGTCCAAGACGATCTGGCACTGAACTGGTGGGGAGAGTGGACTATATCTGCGAGCTGATTGCCAATGGGCCTCAGCTAAGTAGAGTGGGAGTGGTGAGTGATCTGACTGATTATAACATAGGTAGTTTAGAGAGGGCTGGCTGAACTTGCAGAAGTTAAGCCAAAAGGGTCCATTATGAGTGATAAATGCTGTAATAGCACGACTTTCATCTTGGGGTGGCATTTGGTGGTACGCAGATGCAAAGTCAATAGCAGATTTGAGAACAGTTTGTCCATATGTGGTAAGGGTGGCAGTCTGGTTCTCTTAGATCAACACACATGTCTGTTCTCCCACCATCTCTCCTTTGTGTCATGACTATGGGAGAGACCCAATAGGAAGCATCAGCATTCTATTATGCCCTTGTCTTGCAAATCTTTGAGCTCCAGCTTGTCTCAATGAAAATGGGAGCCTCCATCGTTTTGGTTGCACTGGAACAGCATTTGATATTTTTTTAACTTTATGGACAAAGTTTTTAACACGGCCAACTTCCTGAACATGAACCTCAGGAGTATTTTCTGGGTTAGTGTTTGGCACTGTTGGCCCACACTGTAAAGTAGCAGAAGTAGGAGGCTTGTGTGAGTGATAAGAACTGATAGCAGTAACGGCTTTCCTCCCTTCAAGTCTCATCTGCAAAGCCTCAAACAGATCTATGCTTAGGAGAGCTGCATCTGACTCTACCAAAACTATGGTGCTCGGACAGTGGCAGGAGCTGAATTATTTATTTATTTTTGTCCCAGCAGCAACTTGATTTTGGCTGTTTTAGTATCACTATCACATGCTGCAGCTAACTCTTATAATGAAACTAGGAATTGGTTTACCGTCTCATTCAGTCTCTAAGCTCTTAGGCGAAACTTGTGCCGGTCAGCAATGACATTCACCTTGGGCTTAAGTGCAGCAATTGCAGAAGCATAGGTGTCTCCGGTATCTGGCAGTGTGTAGAAAAGTCTTTGACCCTCGGTCCCCAGAGCATGAAGTAGAACTGCGTGCTTTCTTGCTTTCGGCCAGCTATCCCCCATAGCTGTGATGACCAACATGTAGTTCTCAAACATTTTCAACCTTGTTGAAAACGGTATTGCTGGTTCCCCTGGGCTGGGCAATGGAGCAGGTTAAGGCATAGAAATGGACATCCTCGTTGCCAAAAATGTGGTGTTGTAACCAGTGCTTAATTTCAAAATCAATAGTTGCCAGAATGAAAAATGCAGTTTGAAACCAGAGGCTGTGAGGTCAAAACAGTTCCTGGAATGCTCTATACAAAAGCCATGTCCTGCCACCTCTCACTTTTGGCGGTAATAGCCCACAATGTTATGACAACCGCTCCTTCCTTGTTAAACTTAAGAAAAATTGCCTAATCACGCCGCACAAGACGTTCCTATCAGAATCACAGCCCACTCTTCAAAAGCATCAACAAACTCAAACATCCAGAGCTGAATTCAAGGCAAAGAGTCTAAATATGGGCAAAGCTGGCTGGGTTTATGTCTTCAAAACTATAATTTTACATCATTTTCACTTGCATGCATTATATAGCCGAATCAGATGGATGTATCAATGGGTGTATCAATGTAAAGTTAACTGGAGTTTTGCTCAACATGTACAGTGGGTGGCAGGTGACAGGGATTCGAGTCACATCAAGGGTGACTTTTTTCCCCAATGTTTCCGAACCCAGGGAATTAGTTCCCGGATCCTACCATGTCAAAATAAGACAGTTCGTGTATTCTGATCCGCCTGGATCCGGCTGAAATTGGTTGTAACATTAAAAGCATCAAAAGTAAAAATAAGTGGCAGGAGATGTGGATCTGCTTCAGTTCTCTCTTTTACTCTCCATACAGCATTTTCACACACCACATGTACCTTCTGCATACAACATCTCCCTTTATCGATGTACTCCATGTAATAACATGACACAACATTAACCTAGTAGAGCTGAGGGTCTATGCACCAACATCTGCTGGATGTCCCCGGGTCTAAGTTTAAACAGTGCAGTGATCGTTCCTTTGATGTGGCTGGTCCAAAGCTTTGGAATACTTTAGCACCTGAGTTGCGTGCCATTACTGACCTGCCTCTGTTTAAGGCTAAGCTCTAGACTTTTCCATCCTCCTTCTTGTGTGTTGTCTGTTCCCCTGCAGGCAGCAGCTCCACCTCCCTGCCTGCCTACCAGACCTGCAGCCCATTTGCCCTTAGTCACAGTACATGAAGACCTGCTCTGCAACCAGACCCTGCCAGACCATTGTACACCATGTGGCAAAGCAACTTGGCTTTTCTTACCTGGATTTTTGACTAATACATTTTTGATTTTGCTTGGGAATCTGTTTGAACTTACCTGATATTCTCCATTTCTCCAGTTTGACCATCCTGCTCTGCATTGTCGGCCGCTGTTTCCCTCCTGCCTCACTGCCTTCTCCCTTATTGTGCCAGCCTACTACATCATAGTTGCGTCACACAGACTGTTTGTTATATTAATTAAAGACTTCATAACACGGTAATCAACTCGTCTCTCTCTCTGCTTTTTTTGTCAGTTTCTCTTCACAAGTCTAACAGAGACCCTTAAACACCTAGGAGCTCTGTGACACTTTTCTATATCTTATATGTTTATTGTTTTAATATGTTAATGTTTACTTGTTTTATTAGGCCTGAGCTGGCGACAGGCTGGGAGGACCTATTGTATCTGCTCAAGTTATTATTATTATTATTATTATTATTATTATTATTATTATTATTATTATTATTATTATTATTATTATTCATTCATTCATTTTCTACCGCTTATCCCATTTGTGGGGTCACGGGTGGCTGGAGCCTATCCCAGCAGCTTTGGGCCTTAGGCAGGGTACACCCTGGACAGTGGCCAGTTCGTTGCAGGGCATTATTATTATTATTATTATTATTATTATTATTATTTTATTTTTTAAGTCCATTTTATAATATAAAATGCAATGTTAAGCAAATAAATAAACAAATAAAACCTTTACAAAAATGAATGAAAAACCAAGATAAATTTTTATAATGAGTTGTTGATACTGAGTCTGAAACTGATCCATGGATCATGAAAAAAGGACAAAACATTACTTAGTTATATTGGTTGTTATTTACTTTATTTTTTATTTATTTATTGTGTATTTTTTGTAAAACGAGAGCAGCCAAATGTCATCTGTTCTCTGTGACTCGAAAGCCTATAGCAATGATCAGCTGACATGACAACGGGGATTAATTCTCACTTAAGTGAAACTGAACTGTGCAGTTTGTTGGGCAGATGTTTTCAAAATAAAACATTTTCTATGAACACAGCAAATGTACACTTGTATTTAAAATGAAAATTCTCCGCTTTAAGCCTTCCACAGTGGTTAGTGATGAGTATTGCATAATTTTTATGTGATTGAAAAGTCATGTTTTGGTAATGTCAGCGCTTAAAAGAACTCATGCAGCACTTATTCATCTGCCACTGGGTTCATCTCGGCCCCAATTCTCGAGCTGCAAAAGAGCAAAACATCGCTCTTCTCCTGAGATAGTGCCACCTTTAACGAAAATAGACTGAGGCAGACAGGTAAAGCAAAGCATATTGAAAGCATCTGCAAAAAAAGTTTTAAGTGACCATAAGATTGAGGCGATAGAAAAGTGGTGCGTGGAGTGATCACAGGAAGGATCACAGGAGCTCTATTAAGAGGCTGTTTTAAGAAGTTAACAGCCAAAGAGTGGACAGTGTATTTGTCCTCTTGGTGTTTTAGGGCACTGTGCTTCCTGATAAAGTGACAGTAGGGTGTATGAGATTTCCTGTAGGGCCTTTATCACACCACCACAACACTGCTGTAAATTCCAGCAACATGTCCAGAGAGGGTTAGCGTGTAAAGCCATGCAAAGGTGCTTCAAATGCTAAACAGAAAACAGAAAGTTGAGAATGCCCAGGTTAAATGCTGCAATTGTTGTGGGCAGCATATGGTAACTCATAGTGGATGTGAGGCCAGCACTGTCAATATTACATTACATGATTAATATTACATATGCAAAAGCAGTGAGGAGAGTTCAAGGACAAAGACAATGGGATACTCCAAACCAAAGAAGCAATTCTAGGCCTTGTAATCAATTATACTGAACAACTCAAACATAAGATGGACAAAATTAAAATGGCTATTAAAGGGATATCCTGGGAGCAAATCAAAAAGAGGCTGGGAGGCCAGGAGGAAGAGCCAAATGGGCAGCAGAATGCTAGGGACATAGTTGCAAATGGAGTTAATGGGTTTCATACAAGGCAATCTAAAGAAACCAGAAATTTGTGTTAAAAACACAGCAGGCCTTTGTAATTATGGGGTATGAAGAAGATGACGGTAGAGGAGGCTTTGCAATATTTCTAATAAATGGAAAACAGTACAGGGTGATTGGAAAAGGGAAAAGAGCTGTAGTTTGTAGTGGTTGAGGTTTGGGCTAAAGAAGTCAAATTTCAAATGTAGAAGGGAAGCTCTTTGCCATAATGATAAGAATGAATCTAGAGTGTCTGTGTAGTGAAAGCGGAACAAGTCAACATACTTGTATGTATGTAACAAAATCAGCGACTAACTTCTAGTGGCTGAATCCATTCCTGGAATCTGCTCTTGGTAAATTCTAAAAGAGAAAAAGACAGGTAGGGGTACATGGTAGCTCCTGCTTCACAGCAAGAAGGTCGTGAGTTCAAACCCCGGCCAGCTCAAACATCCTTGGCTGGTTCTGGCCAAATCAAACATCCTTGGCTGACTGTGGCTGACTTAAACATCGTCGGCTAACTCTGGTCTTTCTGTGAGGAGTCTGCATGTCCTCCCCATGTCACCGTGTGCTCTCTCCAAGCCATTGTCCAGGGTGTACCCCGTGCTATTCTAGAAGCAGCAAAGAAAAAAGGTGAGCATACAAAATTTTGACCATGGGAGAAAAGGGGTCCAGAGAAAAGACAAAAAGAACAGGTTAGGGGTCAGTGACTATGACTATGTAATTAATGCTGAGTTGGACAGAGTTGGAGTCCAGGAGAGGATGATGCATGCCTGCGAACCTTAATAAAAAAGCAGTGTGCCATTAGAATGATACAATAAAGTATGAAAACAGAGCACTTTAAAGATCCTTCGGGCCAGCACAGTTAAGCTGTGGATCAAGTTGGAGACATACACTGTTATATTACTGTCGCTCTGTTGTTTTTTGTTTTTTGTTTTGTTTTGTTTTTTTGTATGAAGCTCTAATAATGTAAAAATTAAAATAAAAAAGAATTGTTCCAGTTTATGGAAAAAGTCCTACAAAATAAATCACAATATAGTTTCAAACGGACAGCAGTGTTTCCATCACACAACTAACCACGAACCGTGGCTTCATTGCTCATCCGGGGCTCCGGAATCGGTCAGGTGACAGGTCACGGAGAACGGGGCGCCGTTCATTGGCTGTAGCTGCAGGCTGCAGTCCCGCCGGGCGCCGCTGGAGGCAGTGCAGCGGGTTCTGTCCATGGTGCTGAAGTGTATCCCGGAGCTGGACCGAGCTGTGGGCCGCGGTGCCGGGGCGCTGGACCCGGCTGCCGCTGTGTGCGAGAGCGAGCACCGAGGAGCGGGCGGAGGGCAGCGGCGGAGCACAGGTAAGGTCTCTCTGTGCCACAAAGAGCGGAGCAGTTTCCGCTTGCGAGGCCTCGAATACAAGCCTGCGGACCACACGACGACTGTTGACGTGTACGGTACTCTGATGTGAAAACAACAAGCCCCGCGCTCTAACGAGAACTTAATGTTTGATAAGTGTTGATTTTTATTCTCGGATGCCTCAATGGCGGCGTGTAACATTCGAGCTGCCCCGGCAGTGAGGAGCAGAGCCGGGCCTGTCCCCAGCCCCTCCTCCAGCCTGGCGCTTTGTGCACGGAGAAGCGTCAGCCCGTGTCATTGTGGCGTTTGATAGTCTCCCGACAGAAGACTGTACACAGGGCTGCTCTTACGTTACATGTAACACTACAATCCTCTTGTTTTTGGAGAATTTTAAAATGCTAACTGTTCACTATTGAGTGGTGGTGGTGGTGGGGGGCATTCTTGTCCCATCTCTCAACAAACGCCTGCAAAAGAAGTAAAGCAACTTTGCTTAAATGCTACCTCATATAGTTTAATGTCGGTTATTGCTTTAATTAATACATTTATTTACACATGCCTGTCTGTGAAAAGTGGAATGAAGCCGGAGAGAACCCACAATAACACCTGCCATGAACCCACCACCTTCTTGCCACCTTCTTACTATGCACCCCAGACATTTGGGTTGATTTTGGAGGCCATAATTGATCATTTTTTGGTGGCTTTGAGGTCTCAGCTTATAGGCTTGGCAATCACTCAGAAGAATGTTTCTTTGATAATGACTTTTTTTTTTTTTTAAATCTGTTTTAGGCGTAGGTTTTAGACCTGTGTCTATCAGATAATGAGCTCAAAGACCTGAGAGTGAGACATCTGTAGACTCCAGCCTCAGCTCAGACAGCAGCCACTTCACATCTTGAGTGAAAGCATCAAGGTATCTCTAAATCCATCCATCCATCTATTCATCTATTTTTCTGTCTCTCCATCCATTCATCATATTTACACAAATTGTCCGAACAACAGGATGATTATAAAAGAAGAGACTATATATCCTATATACTTTTGTTTTCTCCTATTTCATACAAGCAGCGAAAATGCCATGACTATAAGGTCATAGTGCTCACTCCACAATAGCCACATTGGGCTAGTTGGGTACCATTAGAAATAAATCGAGTGGCCTGCCCGCTCCAGGTTTATGGGCCAGTCCATAGGGGTGTTTCATTCTAGCCCTGCTGTGTGTTCATCTGTTGTTACCATCAGTCCATTCTTTTACCTATCTAGTATTCAAATCTATTGGTGGTATTTCTATCTCCCAGATGAGCCAGGACACAGCAGGGACCCGAACACGCTCCAAAGCCATGCGCGGTAAGTGTATAATGAACACTAGGTGATTGTTTCACTGACAGTGGGCCAGGGCCCGAAAGGCTGTCACTGTTTTCTTTTATTTCATTTAGGTTGCAACTAAATTTCAGGCTCACACTGAAACCTGATAATAGCCTATTCTTCACAATGCCATAAACTAGCAAAGGCAGAGGAATTAAAAATGTGTGTGATGATTATTATTTTGGTATTATTTTGAAAAGCATTTTTCTCAACCAAGATATTGGGAAACACTGCAGTAGACCAATACATCAGAGCAGCTAAATCTAAACCCTGCTTGATGATCATAGTTGTCTTCTCTGTTGCTTTGTTCCTCAGGCTCCAGTGACATTGTGGGTGCAGACCTGAAGCAGGAGATGAGGTGTGTTAAACTTCTTGAACATGAACAGTGTGTATGTTCTCAGTCTCATGTGGTGCCTGTTTTGTTAGTAGCAGCTGTCCGACTCCTGGATGTGATGGCAAAGGCCATGTCAGTGGCAGATACTCCCGCCACAGAAGGTTAGACATGCAACGGCCTTACACCTCACCACACTGTTTACCACACTCTACATTGATGGTTTAGACACTGCCCATGTCACACTTTATACAGTTTATATTGTAGCTCTGTGTTCTAAGTGAGTGTGCTCTTCAGTGTTCTGGGATGCCCAATGGTGAAGAAGAGAAAGCTGGATGAAGAAGAAGATCAGTCTGCTCCTAAAAAGAAGAGCTTCACGGTCAAAGTGGCATTAGAGAGTGGAGCCAACAGTGACACTGAACAGAGGGACCAAGAAGAGACAGAGGCTCTTGAGGTGCAAAACACTGCAAGCCAAGCAGAGGCACTCCCACGTAAGTAATAATATACAGAGAGTTCTTGTATGGTTGTAATGCACAAAAAATCAATGAACCAGGCAGAAAATAAGTTTGTCAAGCCAAAACAAAGAAGAAGATTAACCCAAGTCCAAGTTGGGAAACTGTATAAAAAGTAAATAAAAACACAATGCAATGATGTGCAAAGGGCCATGTTTACTGTTGTGTAGCATCCCCTCTTCTTTTGACAAAAGTCTGTAAAGGTCTGAAGTGAAGAGTGCAGGTACTGAGAGGAAGTTGTCCCATTGTTGTCTAATGTAGGATTCTAGCTGCTCAACAGTCCTGGGTCTTCTTTTACTTTTTGAATATTTTTTTAAAATTATGCTTCAAATGTTTTCTGTTGGTGAAAGGTCTGGACTGCAGGCAGGCCTGTTCAGCACCCGGACCCTTCTACTGCAAAGCAGTTCTAGAAAGTTCTAGTTCTAAAAGACTAAAGTAATCATTTTATACTCTTAAACATAATTAGTTTCAAATGTCAACTTTTTTTTAGATGTGTTGCTGCCATCAAATTCCAAAAGAGCTATTATTTTTTCTTGAAATGGTAAAATGTCTCAGTTTCAACACCAGGTATGTTATTTATGTTCTATTGCAAATAAAATACGGCTTTATGAGATTTGTACACTAATGCATTCCATTTTATTTACTATTTATACAGTGTCACAACTTTTTCAGAACTGGGTTTGTAAAACTGGTCAAGGTCAGGTCTAGATTTTGTGATATTTACAGAGAAAAATGCTGAAGGAAATAGTTTTGTTTGATTTTAATGCAAATCTTAAGATAATGTCACAATAGCAGTAATCTAGAATGTCAGTCAACATAAAACTTTAAAAAACTGTGAGTTCTTTAAGTTTGTCAGACCTTCTGATGGTGTCCATGTTGCCTTAGCAATGTCTTGAGAGTGATCATCAATTTTAAAGCAGATACAATATTTGTGCTTGATGGTTGAAGCTAATGCTAAATGCTTTATGCAAATGACAATGTGATCAGGGAGGTCACTGAAATTATTGTCTCTGCTGTTCACAGCAGGAAGTTCACCAGAGGCACTGGAGGGTCCAGACTCAAATGAAGACTACAGCAAAGTCTTGCCTGTGTCTGAAGATGACAATCCAAAGTTCAAGCCCACAGCTGATTCCGAGCCTTCTGACGACACTCAGAACGAAACGGAGGAGGAACCATCCCCTGAGCAAACAGAGCTGTGTGGAACCTCTGAGCCCCACACTCCTGAGTCCCAGACCCCTGAGTCCCAGACCCCTGAGTCCCAGACCCCTGAGCTCCAGACCCCTGAGCCTCAGACCTCTGAGCCCCAGACCTCTGAGCCTCGGACACCTGAGCCCCAGACCCCTGAAATACAGACCCCTGAGCCCCAGACCTCTGAGCCCCAGACCCCAGAGCCACAGACCCCTGAGCCTAAGACCCCTGAGCTTCAGGGAAAGGAGGACATGCCAGAGGGGAAAGGCACAGAGCGACATACCCGGAGCACTCCTGTGGATCACCAGTATTCCAGTGGGGACTACAGCCTCGAGGCCAAAGAGAGCGCAATGAGACAAAGCCACAGAGATGAGTTGGAGCCAGATGAGGAAGAACCTGATCAGGATGAGGAAGAAGAAGGGTTCTGTCAGGACAGCCCTAACTCTCTGAGCCCCTCCAGTCCTGGCTCAGACACAGAGACTTCCCTTAGGGAGAGGCTGTGCACTCCTGTGAGCGATGCAGAGGAGGATGAAGAGCAGGATACCCAGGTGCCAGGGGACGGAGTAGGGGAGGAGCCAGAGATTGGCAATGAGCAGGACTCCAACAAGGCCTTCCCAGCCACTGTAGTGATTGAGGTGCGCTCTGAAGACGATGCTGACGATGAAGAGGAGGGAGAGGAACAAGACGCTGTGTCCGAGGGATCAGGGGTCACTGATGACTCAGAGAACTGGGACATGACTCGGGGAAACCTGGTGCTGCTGGAGCAGGCCATAGCTCTGAAGGCTGAGGAGGTTAAGGGAGCACAGGCGCACCGCAGTTCCCCCGACTACCAGCCTTATAGGTCCCCCAAGAGCAGCGAGCTGGCAGCAGGGCCCCGCCGCACGTCCCACTACAGCAAAGGTATGCTCTCTCCACATCCCCAGACCCCTTAGTCACTGTGTAGTGCACTTACAGGTAAACAGTTTTAGTCATGGCACCACTAGGCATGGGACGATAACCGCTATCAAGGTATATCGTGGTATGATAATCGCAGTATTGTTGCACGTTACAGGTAAAGTACCCAAAAGCAGAACTCAAGAAAGTGTTTCAAAAGCAGTTTATGAGGGTTCCACCCAGGTAGGTAGACACACACAAACATGCACCAAGAGAGCACATGGGGGAGGGTCAAGAAGGGAGCAGACTAACACAAAACCAATGATTATGACAGTAATTGAAACCACTAATACCGTCATGAACCATTATCGTAATATGATCTAATAAGACAAGAGCTATAAAGTGCCAAAAAGACACATTTACAAAAGAGCATCTTTCTCAGAACTCTTCAATTCTTTATGCTGCGAAAATATTTGATTCAACTTTAATTTTGCGTGGTTTTCTCTCCAACCGAGCCCAATTGGGTTCTCCCACAATGCCCTCTAAGGGTATCAAAACTGCTGAGAAAGAAGATCAAACTCAGGACAGTGCTTGCCACACTTGGACCAAACATATCTAACTATGGAAGTAGATGGCCAGCTTACTTCATCTCTCAAACTCACCTAAGAAGACCTGAGCTAATGATTCACAGACCTAGAAGTATGTTTCTCTCTCAGAGATGATAGTTCAAAGCTAAAGGCTAAAGTTTTCAATCTGAAGAACCGTAGCAAGTGTCAAAACATATGTATTCTTGGCATATGTATAGTTTTTTTTTCTTTTCAAAACTGCTTCACAAGATATTCAGGAAGTTCCAGAGTTGCTGCCATCGCCACCAGAAATTGACAGAGCCTACCTCCAGCTAGGCCCCAGGCAGTGCCAGCAGTCAGTCATCCTCCGTCTGCATAGGTACCACACCAAGCAGCTCCTCATCATGGAAGCCCGGCGAAGAAGAGAATTTGATGGCCAACAGGGTTGGATTGTGAAGGATTTCTCCCTGAGATCCTGGATCAACGAGCACAGTACGAGGACATAATGGCCAAACTTTACAAAAGGTTTACAAGAGGTCTGAAGAGTCTCTTTATAGGCTTTGTATAACTCTACCCAGTGGAGCCAGGAAGCACAGAAACACATTGACAGGCAACCTCCCAGCTCTTTGTGAGGGGACAGCTCCTGTGCCATTTTTGGTGACATGCTTTGGTTACACGAGGAAGTGTTTACAATTCTTGCATGCAAATGCTGCTGTCTCACTCTGGCATTACAACTTAATATATACAGACGGTGTGGTTCAGAATCAGAATCAGAATTAACTTTATTGTCCCAGAGGGAAATTTGTATTGCAAAATATTACAACAATCAATACAACTGACTTGAGAAGATCACATGATACACGCCCAATTTCATAATAAAATCATGATGTGTGCAAATACATATAAAGTGTTAAAGTTTTTGTTTGTTCAGAGAGATGGACTTTGAAATAAACCAATTTTTAAATCTATTGGTTCTGCCTTTAGCAGCTCTGTAATGCCTACCAGAGGGAAGCAGCTCAAAGTTGGGATACAGGATGTGAGATGTATCATTAACGATTCCATTGGCCAGACGTGTTACAGAGCACTCAATGAACTGTAAAGAAGGAATTTCACGTGCCTCTGATCTTCATTGCTGTTTTCACTTTGTTAACAACAAGCCTAGTTTTGTGTTCAGTCAAATCACCATACCAGACAGATATGCCATATCTGATAACACCCCAGGCAATGCAGTGCAAAAGGTCCACTTAATTTTGGTGCTGACGCCAAAGAGCCTCAGTCTACAAAGAAAGTGCAGCCTTTGGGCCGGACCGCCACAGAGAAAGTCAATGTGTGCATTCCAATTCAAATGACAGTCCACATGCACTCCCAGGTATTTGAGAGAACTGACCATTTCAATGCTGTTGTTTGTGATTTTAACAGGGTCATGTGTTCTCACTTCTCTCGGGTCAAAAATGAACTTTTTTTTCACATTAAAGATAAGGTGATGACCATCACACCAGTTTTTAAAGAAGTAAGAGATCTCATCCATGTAGACTGAGGGTTGTGGCTGTAGAACAAACTTAAAATAATAATAATTATAAACTAAGTGTCATCAGAGAATTTGATGATGTAATAATTTGACCAACTGCTCCTATAGTTGTTGGTGTACAAGGTGCAGAGAAAAGGAATAATTGTAGATTTTTTCACAGCAAGGGAACAGCTTATGACAGTCCAAACATTTCTGAAATATGGGACACCAAGCAGCAGTTTAGAAGCACAGTTTTTAAAAACAGTGGCTGGCAGGCCATCAGGACCTGTAGATTTCTTAATGCCTACACTTCTGAAGAGGTGCTGAACCTGTGAAGGGACAGTCAGCATTACAGTTTATATTGATTAAAAGCACATGCCCTGCTAGAGAGAAGTACCGTGTCTCAAACCAGAGGAAAAGTCATTCACATCATCCGCCCTACCAAGATCATCTAAAGAGGAGAGCTGAGTCCTGGAGGAATCCATGTTAGTGATGTGTTCTATAGTGTCCCAAAGTTGTTTTATGTTCAAGGAGGTAAAGCCATCCTTTAATTGATTATTATATTTAGCCCTAGCTTCCTTCAGTGCAATGTTGAGGGTTTTTTTTAGCAGTAGCCAGCTCTGCCCGTGTCCTTGAAAACTAGTCTCTTGCTATTGATGTATTTTTTTGATTTGTCAATTGTCAACATTGTCAGTACAATCAATTGATGTGGTCTGTGATTGTCTCTGTTGCCTTATAAACATCCAGAAAAATAGTCCAGTCAGTGCATAGAAAACAGCCTCTTTAAGTTTCAAGGCTATTCTCAGACCACTGCAGCACAGATTTTTGCTGTGATTTTCTAGACTTGAGCATGAATCTACATGTGGGCAAATGATGAACATTGGAGTGATTAGACTGATGTACCAAAGCTTAGGCTTTATTGGCACCTTTTAAATTGCCATAACATCTTTCTAGCTTGAGTTTGATTTCCATGAGGATGAACAAATTGACACAGTTGGATAGATGTACAAAAAATGTCAAAATTCAGGGGGCTGGACGTTTGCAAAGACCAGTGCAATTTGAAAACATAAAAAATATACAACCCAACAGATAAAACAGAGCACTGTGGACTGGGAAACACTCTAGAGCTCAAGAACTCTTCTCTCTTCATATTTTATGCTTTGTTGTTTTTTTTTTGTTTGCTTATTTATTTTTTGAATCAATCATATATATTGAATGTTCTGTTAGCCCATGTTTTGTTTTTTTTTGTTTAATTCAGAAAAATCTTGGCAAAAGAAAAACTGAAAAACTACTTTGAATTTCTCCTAATCAAAGTAACAAATATGATATTGTGGTTCATTGTTTGAACTATCGCCACATGAAAACATCTAGGTCTAACCCTGAAATTACACTGAGAACTATCGCACGATGTTTCGCTTGAGAGCTTGTTTTATGTGTGTCAGCTTTGACTCCTGTATCAGACTGTGGAGGTTTTGACTCCTGTATCAGACTGTGGAGGTTTTGACTCTTGTATCAGACTGTGGAGGTTTTGACTCTTGTATCAGACTGTGGAGGCTTTGACTCCTGTATCAGACTGTGGAGGCTCTGACTCCTGTATCAGACTGTGGAGGCTCTGACTCCTGTATCAGACTGTGGAGGCTTTGACTCCTGTATCAGACTGTGGAGGTTTTGACTCTTGTATCAGACTGTGGAGGCTTTGACTCCTGTATCAGACTGTGGAGGTTTTGACTCCTGTATCAGACTGTGGAGGTTTTGACTCCTGTATCAGACTGTGGAGACTCTGAGCACCTCCTTCAGAGTACTGCTGCAGTCATTCTTACCCTCTGCTGTATAACTCACATGTACAGTCATTTGGTTTTGCTCTGTAGTGTCCCGTCCCTCTGGTTCCATGGGCACCCATTGAAAACACTCCTCTTGTACTGAAACTGCCTTCACTGTTTCTCTTTGCATTGTGTCCCTTTACCAGAGAAGAAAGAAGTGAAATGTCCAACCCCAGGCTGTGACGGAACAGGTCATGTGACAGGACTGTACCCGCACCACCGAAGTCTGTCTGGATGTCCTCACAAAGACAGAATCCCCCCTGAGAGTGAGTGCACCATGCCCATTGCCCAGCAGACACATTGATTTTATTTTTCAATAGACAAATTTATCTAAAAGTGACTGTGAAGTGTTCCTTTAACCTTTGGAGAAGTTACTAACAGAACTAAGTACTGACTGTTTGTGTGCCATGCTGTAGTCCTGGCCATGCATGAAAACGTCTTGAAGTGTCCAACTCCGGGATGCACAGGCCAAGGCCATGTCAACAGTAACCGCAATACACACCGCAGGTTAATCAGCACACACAAAGCACACACACTCACTGAGTGACTGCAGCTGGAGCATGTGATAGCAAAATGCAGTAAAGCCATACATAATAATTCAAGACAGTCATAAAGAGGTCTGTATGACAAATAATGTATGTCACAAACAGCATGCTACAAAAATGTCCCCCTCTCTTAATGATTTAGATTTTTATTTTACAGTTGCTCAGTGTAAATAAAGAGACTTTTGGCTTACAAACAAATTACATAGCTTTATACTGGTCATATAGTTTCAGGAATATTGTCAAAAAAAACTGTAGGAAATGAATTTTGAGATTCTTTTAAATGCTTTGCCTGATTTTGGACATTTTAAAGTCCAACATTTTACTGCTTACGTCTTGTATCTAAATCTTCTAATCTTGAAATGTATCATTTAATTTAAAATAAAACAACTAATATCAAGTCAGCACTCACTAAAAACAGTTGCACTAAAGCCAAAACTAACCATAACAGCTCTACTAATAATAATTATTAAGCTGCACATAAAACAGTTCTCTTTTGTAATTGTGAGATGTTTTTAAAAAAAATGTCACCTTACATATAAAAACATACTGAATATGTGTGGGGGTGCACCATGGCATGAGTGGTTAGCACTGCTACCTCACAGCAAGAAGGTATTGGGCAGACTGTCTTTCAGTGAGGAGTCTGCATGTCCTCCCCATGTTACTCCAGGTACTGCAGTTTTCTCCCACCGTGCAAAGACATGCATTTGTATGTGAACTGGAGAATCTAAATTGCCCCTAGTGAATGAATGTGAGAGTGAATGGTTGGGAATGAATGAATGAAAATGTGTTTTATGAAATGCAAAGTACTTACTCTGGAATACTTGTCTGTCAGTCTGTCAGGCTGCCCCATCGCTGCAGCAAAGAAGCTGAACAGGAATCTGAATCAGGACAAGCATCTGCAGGCTTCAACCAGTGAGCCCTCATCCAACTCTGACCGAGTTCTCAGGTCACACTCACCCTCACTGGCTTACTTTTAGCTACAGGATTTGGATTTACAGGGTTTGAATACAATGCTTTTTGCATATGTCTTTCAGGCCTATGTGTTTTGTAAAACAGCTGGAAATCCCTCAGTATGGCAGCTACCGGCCCGGCACAGTGACCACCACACCCCGGGCCAACCTGGCTAAAGAGCTGGAGAAGTACTCCAAGGTGTCTTTTGACTATGCAAGCTTTGATGTCCAGGTCTTTGGAAAGCGTACGCTCATTCCAAAAACTCCTAGCACCAGTGAAACCTCACCCAAAGCCTTCCAAAGTGAGCTATGCACACTGCTGCTCCAATCTGCCTTTCAGCAAGATTTTGAAGTCAGATTGTCCATACTGTGATGACGTAGTTCATACTGTACTTGTCCGTGACAGACATTAGTTTTCATGCTGTTGCTGATGTTGTGCTGTTGTTGCTCCCACAGCTAAACCATTCCCTAAGGCCTCTTCCCCGAGTCCCACTGTGGCTGGGGGGTACTCCAGTGCCCCCTCCTCTGATTATGACTACAGCCAGGACGCTGAGGCAGCTCACATGGCAGCCACCGCCATCCTCAACCTGTCCACACGCTGCTGGGAGAGACCTGAGAGCCTGACTGCCCAGCCCCACGAGCCCTGCACCGAGGTACTCCTCACAAACCGGTCACAGCCCATGGGTCACATCAAGCATGTGCACGTTTTTATTCAGCCATCAGTTCCCTCAATTCAGATAAAAAATGCACAAGAGGCAAAGAATCATGGCACTTTCGACAGTGATGGCCACTGTCGAAAGTGCCATGATGACCATTGGGGACCGTAGCTTTACAGACACAAAATGCAGCAAATAGATGAACAGACTGTACACCCCCTGTCCTTAGACCCTGAAGTGAATTTCTGAGGATTTTTATGGAGCGCCACAAATATGACATTTTGTTATTGCAATATTAACATGCACAATATCCATATGACAAATACTGCTTGAACTGTTCTGATATTTAATGCACCAGAAAGTTTTGTTTGGAACATTGAAAAAGCAGTAGTAGCCATATAGTCCACATATACTGAATGGGACCCTTTCAAATTCACCTCATTTAAAACTATAGGAGTCTGAAATTGAGGTGGATGAGAATGGCACATTGGATCTGAGCATGAAAAAGACCAAGAGAGAAGAGCTGCAGAGCCCAGACCCATCCTCCTCCTCATACCCTTCATCTCAGCCACACCCACAACAAGACTGGGCCGAGCCGCTGGACTTCACCACAACCAGCGGCGTTAAGGAGGAGGATGCTGATGAGGTAGGGCCGGCACACTCTCAGGGCCCAGGGCATCACTCTCAGACTTTTAACCCGGTTTCACTATTCCTCTCAGGTGGAGTACACTGTTCCATCCTACAGCTCCTCTGACGTCGAGGACGATGAACAGGAGAACATGGAGGAAAGGAAATATCCCGGGGAGGTCACCACCTCCAGCTTCAAAGTCAAGCTCCAGCCTAAAGACAGCAAAAAAGAGATTCTGGTGTAAGTCCTTTCTAAGTTACCCCTTGTTAGTTACCTCCTCCCTTTCTTTACATTTACTTGGCAGTCTGATTTTGTGACCATGCTTTTGGCTTTAGATGTCCTACTCCGGGCTGTGATGGAAGTGGACACATCACTGGAAACTACGCATCACATCGAAGGTATGAGCTGCATTGAAATTCAGAAGATCTTACTGAAGGATGAAACCATTCACTGAATGAGAGACTGTGCCTGAGGACTTTTTTGATTTGCTTTCAATGACACTGCTGTGTGTGTTTGCAACGTTTAGCCTTTTCACATCGGCGATAGTCACAACAAATTAGTTTCATAAATGCGGCACATGTAACTACATTTATTGAGATTACTGATGTAGATACCATTATCAGAAATGTGTACTTTCACACTTTTGAAACAGGAAGTGGACTGAACTGGCCCTGAGTCTTGTGACCTTGAACCCTGTGTGCTGTGCTCTACCTGCTCCACACTCATCTCCTCTGGTTTTCTCATGTTCTCTATCACTATCTTCTAGTCTGTCAGGCTGTCCTCTCGCTGATAAATCGCTGCGGACCCTCATGGCTGCCCACACAGCTGAACTGAAGTATGTTCTGTCTTCTCTCACCTCTTCCCTACTGTCCTACTATCTGTTCCACCCAGCAAGTTTAAACTGTGAGCCACATCTAAAAGGCCTCTGTGTGCCACAGGTGTCCCACTCCTGGTTGTGATGGATCGGGCCACATAACTGGGAACTATGCCTCACATCGAAGGTAGGGCAGCTTCAGCTCACATCCTATATAATGCTGTTTTACTAATGGTGGCTCCATCATGACTCTGCCCTTGTCTGACAGTCTCTCTGGATGTCCTCGAGCCAAAAAGGGTGGGATCAAGTCAACCCCCACCAAAGATGACAAGGAGGACTCTGAGCTGATCAGGTTATTTATCTTGCAAGTCACAGTTAAGCCAGTAGGAGCTGACATGTGCAGTAGTTGCATTCAGAAAGAATACAGCATGAATTTGTGAATCCAGTAGTGGTGTGTTTGCCCTGCAGGTGTCCTGTTCCAGGCTGTGACAGTATGGGCCACATCAGTGGGAAGTACGCGACTCATCGCAGCGCTTATGGCTGTCCACTTGCAGCACGAAGACAGAAGGAGGGCCTTCTGAATGGCACTCCCTTTTCATGGAAGGCCTTTAAGACTGATGGGCCAACCTGTCCCACGCCGGGCTGTGATGGCTCTGGCCATGCCAATGGCAGTTTTCTGACACATCGCAGGTACAAGAGCTTATCTGTCCACAGGATTATATTTCAAATGATAATACAATGCATATTGTGTATATTAAAGGTGCGGTGCTGCTCTTCTCAGTTTGTCAGGTTGTCCAAGAGCCTCAGCCAACAAGAAGAGAGCCAAGCTGCCAGGAGATGAGTTCATGAGCGCTAAGTTCAGAGCCAGTGATGGTGAGAGACCTCAGTGTGTGTGTGTGTGTGTGTGTGTGTGTGTGTATATATATATATAAATTTATATCAAAAACCCCCCCCCCCCCCCCCGTTCCCCTCTAACCCCCCCCCCGGCGCTTGCTTTCCCCCCCAAAACCCCCCCCCCCCCCCCCCCCCCCCCCCCCCCCCCTTGGCCCCCCAAAAAGAAATTTCCCCCATTAGAAGAAGAAAAAAAGGAGGGGGGGGGGGTTTGGGCCCCCCCCCCCCCCCCCCCCGGGAGAAGGCCCCCCCCCCCCCCCCCCCCAAAAAAAAAAAAAAAAAAAAAAAAAATTTCCTCCCCCCCCCCCCCACCCCCCGGGGCAAAGAAAGAATTTTTTGTTTTCCCCCCCCCCCCCCCCCACAAATTTTTTTTTTTGTGGGGAAAAAACCTCCCTCTACTTAAAAAGTGGGGGGTGGGTGGAAAAAAAAAAAGGGGGGGGGTTTTTTTCCCCCCCGGCGGGGGGGGGTATATATCACATATATATATATATATTTATATATATATATTATATATGTATATATATATATATATATATATATATATACCGCAATAATTGATTACAATACAGCATCAATTGGGAATGAATGAATGGGAATAAAAAATACAAGTCCTGCACAGTGGCAAGAAAGATTTTGAGCCAATTCTCTTGCAGAACAGCGGCCAGGTCACTATGTGATGCTGGTGGAAGAAAACGTTTTCTGACCCGCTCCTCCAAAACACCCCAAAGTGGCTCAATAATATTCAGATCTGGTGACTGTGCAGGCCATAGGAGATGTTCAACCACCACTCTGTCACCAGTCTTGCTATGTGTATTGGTGCATTATCATTCTGATCCACGGCACCACCTTCAGGGTACAATGTTTGAACCAGTGGGTACATATGGTCCTCCAGAATGGTTCGGTAGTCCTTGGCAGTGATGTGCCTATCTAGCACAAGTACTGGGCCTAGGAAATGCCATGACATTGCAGCCCAAACCATCACTGAGCCACCCCCATAATTAACTCTGGGCACGCAGCAGTTCTAGTGATAAGCTTCTTTGGGGCTTCTCCACACTGTAACTCTCCCGGACGACAGAAAAGGTTGTTCACTAATATTAGGGTTTGCTGTTCGACTCCTGCTTGTGTAGCTCGTCGTAGACAAATAACATTTGGAGGGTTGGTTCACCATATCCAAACAAAAAGTAATATTGAGGTGGAGCCATGTAACCAACAGGAAGTCGGCCATCTTTGATTGAACTCTCAAAGTAAGATTTAATGAACTTTTACTAGGGCGTTTAACCCAGTGACACCAAACTTGCTCCACATCATCTAGATAAGAGTGGCATCAAAAGTTGTTGAAGGTAAAATTTTTCAATAATAATACAAAATATAAATAAAGGAAGGCAAATTTGAATAATAATAACACACAATAAAAATTATTGAAATGGCAGGATGTGAAACGAATACAATACAATAGAAATATAAACTATGTAGAATAAAAACTATGCAGAAATATAAACTATACTATACAGAATTTTACTATGCAGGAGCACAACTATGTACATCTTGTGCAGAGTAGAATGCAGCATTAGCTGTATGTGCAACCATCAGCAATAAATGTACATGTGCAAAGAGAATATGTCAAAAATGAATTGAAAATGTGAACAGTGGGGATAGTCCATGATTCTAGACTCCTGTCAGCTGTTTTTAGGAGTCTGATGGCAGAGGGAAAGAAAGAGTTTTTTAGTCTGAAAGTCCTGCATTTCACACTTCTGTACCTCTTGGCCTGAGGGAAGAAGTGTGTCCTGTCTGTGCTGGGGGTAGGGTCCTTGATGATGAAGGCAGCTCTCCTGTGGACTCTGCACTGGTAGATGCTCTGAGAGGGGAGTCCTGTTGATCTCTCTGCAGACGTGTGCAGTCCATCACAGTAGTGCTCCCATACCACATCAGTTTTTAGGAAACAGAGACGGCACCAGAACCGGGCAGTGACAGGCGGGGGCAGATCATCACAGCGTGCAGCTGTGTTTAAAAATTTTGGTTGATACTATGGAATGTTAATGAATATTTGTATATAATTAATTTATATATAATAACTGTCACTTGATAATATTTAGTGCTGGACAATGATGAAGACATCAAGCAGCTGAACAAAGAGATCACTGAGCTGAATGAGTCTAACTCTGAGATGGAAGCCGACATGATGAACTTGCACACTCAGGTTAGATTCACAAAGCCCAGACATACAGAGATCACACAGAGCCCAAATCATTTCATTGTCTAAGAATGATGTTATTGAATTGACACTGTACTTTGGTTCTGATGTAGATCTCCTCAATGGAGAAGAGCCTAAAGAACATTGAGGAGGAGAACAAGCAGATCGAAGAGAGGAACGAGGCCCTCTTCTTGGAGCTGTCTGGCTTGAGTCGAGCCCTGATCCACAGCCTGGCCAACATCCGCCTGCCCTCTCTGGTCAGTGCACACTGTTCAGAGCCCTGAATGCTGCTCAAAGCAAATAACACTAAATATGAAACTTTATGTTAAAGAAGCAGTGGCAGCTGTCTGTGTCACCTTACTTCTCAACGAAACCCCAGCTGAGGTCACAAAAAGATGTGGCCACATTGTTCATTACATTTATCAGTCCATCCATTTATTTATATGAGCAGCTGATACACTAAATTATATGTTTTAGGAGTGACAAAATATGTAGTTATTGCTTCTCAAAAGCACTAGGAAACTACAAAAAACTAAACTTAAACTAGAAAAAGGTGGACGGCTACTGTTTTGCCATAATCAGATCAAACAAATTAAAACTTTCTTTCTTAGAGTTTCTTAAATTGACTAGATTTGCCATTTATCAGTTTGTTTAAGAAGTGTGTGATGTTTGAAGGCGAATGTTTTGGCAAGGTATCCAATGTTTTTCCTGTGTGTGTGGGTGTGTGTGGGGGTGAGTGTGTGTCTGCATTGGCCTCATCAATTTACTTTGTGAATGTGTTTAGCAGGAGCCACTCTCAGAGGACAACTTTGACAACTATGTGGACACACTGACGCACATGTTCACCAACAAAGACTGCTACCAGAACCCTGAGAACCGCGCTCTGCTGGAGTCCATCAACCAAGCCGTCAAAGGCATCGCTGTGTGACGCCATTGCACGTCTTTTATTCCATGTCCTTTCAATATTATGTAGAATTCTTCTCATTTTCTGATCAGATCATGTGTGGTTTGTACTTGATTGCTGTTTGCATGTTCCTTTAGGACGTGGGGCTGTGGATAGACACAGAGGCAGGGGCTGAGCTCCCATCTCTGTTTAAACTGTTTCTAGTGTTCTGTCTGAGGATAGTGCTGTTCCACCACTAGTTTGTAGATTCATTCTTGCTATTGTTGTGTAAGTCTTTCAAATATTATCAACCTATTTATTCATTTCTTATTTATATGTTTACCTATTTAGTCTTCATGATACCTTTTTTCAAAATGCTAAAAGGTTTTAAACTGTTACCATGAGAGGGAAACCATCTCCTCTGCATTGCTGAACAAAGAGGACATATTTTCGGATATCAGCTATGAATTGTTTTGTATAGGTTATTTATTAAAATACAGGGATCTTTTTTAAGTGCAGATATTTTGTAACTCTTTTAAAAATAATTTTCTAAAACATTATGGTGTTTTTATTTATTTATGTTTCCTCAGAATATTTTGAGTACACTGTTATATGGAAGAGAAGTGTAAGCTGCTCAGTTTATTTGGTGAAGAACAAAGTGATGGTGAAGTATTTAATTTTGTATTATCTATGTGTTAATTATGGCTGTGTAAGAATTATGTGAACTTTCATGAAATTTCTCTTAAATAAAGCTTAACCCACAATAAGTGCTGGTTTTTCACTCTTTTAAAACTACAGAACATCCTTAAGGAGCTTGTTGGAATCCACTTGAAGATTTCATTGTACCTTAATGTCACAGAGCTTATCATATGGAGTCACTTAAGATTTTCAGAACCATTCTCCTGGGCCTGTCCAAGGCCCTGTTTTACATAAGCAGTGGATCTCACCCCAATAGGTAATTTTGTCTAACTGGCTGAAGGAGACTTAACATCCCTCTCTGGATCAGCTTGTTTCTTGTTGTTTATTAGTCAGTGGGCCATGTTTCTATCCTCCACCTAACCTACAGGTTAGCTGTTAAGTGCAGCTCTCTAAGAAGCTCTACCTTAACACAAGTGAAGCAACTTTAAACCCAAGGTTTCCCCCCAGTGCTCCAGCAGTGTGTCAAGTGGGGCACCCCAAGCACATATAGAAGACCAACTGGCTTAGCGGTGACTAAAAACACGCAAAACGAGATGATTTACTTTACTCATTTTAATGGTTAAAAAAATATTTATTTGCACAAGAAAATAACAGGTTCCTGTTCGTGAAGCAAACAAGAGACCAAGACAATGTTGGCAACCAAATCAAGACATGGTGCAAGAAAAGATGAGGTAAATGTTTGAGTAAACACAAAAAGGCACAATTTACAATCAATCATGCCCCAAATTTACAATAACAATAATATTATTATTAATAATAATAATAAACCAGTACAGCAAAAACATACTGTGAATCTGTGCCAACACCCGCTGTTCTTTTTTTACAAGGCAATGTTGTTCGTCAGGCTTCTGGGATGTGCTCTAACCTCATAATGGACCCCCCAAATCTGCAACTGACACCAACAAAACACAGAATAACAAGACACTGCAGGACATTCAATTCACCACACTATCTGACCACCAGGCACGACACACACAGTTTGGAGGGCCCTATGCAATCATCGTGGCAGAAGGCACCACAGCCTTGGCACATGATCATGGCTTTGAGTCGACAGGAGCACTTGAGGGTCACCTCCTCAGCCGCGCTGTCAGTAAAGGCCTGGATGGGCCGCAGCTGGAGCACTCCTTCTGCTACACTTCGAGAAAAGCCACTGTCCATCACGGACACGTTAGCTGTGTAGCTAACACCAGATCCACTCTGCTTTGGGAGCTTTCCGTAAAACTGGAAGGGGAGGGGTGTGGCAGAGGAGGGCGAGGGGGAGGAGCCAGAGGAGAAGCTGCCTTTGCTGTGATCCTTTTTGGCCATCCTGGCCAATGCTAGCTCCATGTTCAGCAGCCCCTCCATGGCTCCTCCGCTCAAGTAGCCATCCACTGAGTTCACAGGCTCTTTTTTGGTAACACTAACAGATACAAGTGGAGAGGAGCTGGCCCTATCTTGGCATGAGGATCGTGAGCTCACCTCATTCTTCACAACAGGCGCAGGAGACAGCTGCTGCAGAGACTGTGGGGGCCACCAGTTAGTCTTTATGGGGGGCACACCCTCTGTAGGACAGGGGTCTGCGTGGGGAGGAGAGGGGCCATTAAGCATGGTTCTGGTGGTCTGCAGGGTTCTGTCTGGAGTGGCCCCCTGTGATGGCTGGGGACCAAAAGAGTCTTTGATAAGTGTAAAATCTGCAGTGGGCTGAGAGCTAGACTCAGATTTACTTCTGGAGGAGGAGCTGGAGGGGGGTGGAACAGATGTGATGACTGGAACCTGCTGCTGTGACAATGAGTGGCCCTCTGTGAGAACGGCCCCACGGCCACCTGGAGACTTGTGGTTCTGAGATGGTGTGAGGTCCAGACTAGGAGATTGAGGGGAGATCTCAGCTCTGCTGTGAGGAGTTCTTGGGTGAGATCCAGGCAGACGACTGATTTCTAACCTGTTTGCAGTGTGTGAGGGTAGCACCTTCTCCAAAGGCAGGCTGCCCTGCAGCAGCTGGGTCACCAGGGGGTTGTTGGCCTCCACACTGGACACAGGCCTCACCGAGCTCACTACTCTCCTGGAGGAAGCAGCACGAGTGGGAGAACTGACAATGGATTTGACACAGTCTGAATCAGGAGGACTCTGTTTGTCGCCACAATCAGGCTTTACATCATCAGTGTCCCTGAGCCTGTCTGAGTGGATTGTGGAGACAAGGTGTGGATCATGTGGCTGTGCCAGGCCATTCACAGAGCAGTGTTGAATGACTGTCTGACCATAACGGCTAGAGATGTGGGCCTGAATGACTGGCTTTTGGTTGGAAGGATTTGGGCTGCCCAATGAAGAGCCCCAGTCCCGTTCAGTCTGGTGACTCTCTGTCTCACCATCAGACGCAGTTTCAGTGGAGTCACTGTGATCTTCAGCCTCATCGTCTTTCTTAACAGCGGAAAAGTGCCCACAGTGAGGTGACAGCACATCTCTGTGTTCTCTCTCTGCAGCAGAGTGCCTGAGCTCAGAGCAGTGCTGGATCACACCTTGGCCCTGCTCTTCCATGTGAGCACTGGGTAGCTTCTGGATCACATCCACACCCTGAGCACCAAACCGTGGAAGTGAATCTGGAATGGAGGTTGGGGCAAGTGAGAGACTTTCACAATTGTGGTTTATGCTTTCTGTGTGGACGCTAGCAGACTCTGTAGCTTGGTCCTGATCAGCGACAGACTCACACGAGGCTGGCTCAGTTGTCCCATCTGGAGTGTCACTGGATTGAAAACTAGCAGCAACCTTTTCTCCTTCTCCAGCTGATGACTCTTCCGGAGTGTCGTGGGCAGGGCTGGGGGTTTGTGGGGGCTCTAGGGACACTAACGTGGAGGTAGTGGAAGGTGCTGGTGAAGGCTGAGGTGTGGGTTCTACACTGAGAAGCAGTAGTTGTGTTCCAGATGAATTAGAGTCTGCAGACGCGCTGTGCTCTCTGGCTCCTCCACTTCTTCTGGATTCTGGTTCTGGAGGCTCCTGTGCTGCTCGTCCACTGTTGTTATTGTGTATCCCAGTGCTATGTTGCACCCCAACCCCGGTCGGAGCTGCCCCTTCGGCAGAGGCTGCAACAGCAGCAGCGGCTTCGCGTTGGGCACGGGCCTGCTGGGCACGGGCCTTGATGTCTGCCAGAGTGCGTGCGCCCCCCGTACCCGACCGCCGCGAGCCCTGGCCGGGGGGCACAATCCTGGGGCAGATCTGGTAGGTGGGATGGCCTTTGACCCAGGGAGGTTTGATCCTGGACAGTTGAATCTAAAACAGATTAAGACAGAAATATGAATGAAACCGATTTACAACTGAAAAAGTGCGCAGAATTCTGTGCAAACTTACTCTGATAGGCGGCACCCTGGGTTCTTCGGTTGTTGGCTGCGGCTTCTCTGAACACACACTGTTAATTGTGGTACGAAAGGACTGATGGTCATCGAGCCGGGGCCTTTTCTCAGGAAAGCTGCTAAAGCCCTGGCTCTCATCTGGCCTTTTCTTCTGCTCTTTGAGCTGGGCACTGGGGACTGGGGTGGTAGCAGGGCTGGCTGACGGACTGCTCTCACGACTGCTTGTTGCTGTGCCTCCTGTGACAGAAGTGATGATAGAAGCCGCGTCGTCCAGCGGATCAGCTGCCACAGCAGCACTTGAAGCTGAAGAAGATGAGGAGGAGTCCAGTCCTGTGCCAAAGGTCTGTGGATCGGAGGGTGAGGAAGGTGAGGAGGCAGGGGAGGAGGATGAAGATGAGGATGGGGAGGAGGAGGGAGAGGAGGCAGAGGCCAGTGCTGCTGCAGGCTCTTCTGCACACAGCCGAGGGGGCACTTCAGGCTCCTCATTGGCGCTGGTGGAGGCTGGACTGGGGCTGGGGCTGGAGATAGGGGCTGGCAGTGTAACAGTCTCTGGAGAGCCTGAAGGCTTTGCATCTGTGGGAGTGCTTTCTCCTGGAAGCTCTACAGTACTGTTGGACTGGAGCTCCATCTGGACTGGGATGACTGTGTTGTCAGAGATGGGGGAAGCCTTGGACACAGCCAGACTCTCCAACACGGCACTGGGCTCAGTGTTTTCTGTCTGCTGCACGACTGGAGCAGCTTTGCAGAGGGGTCGACGGGCCCGGCGCCGCAGATCAGCTCGTGTACGTCTTCTCATCCTTCCGTCTCTTCTCCGTCGCCCCACACTGCGTCTCTTAGGAGCACTGGAGGCCACAGCCGCCACACCATCATCTAGCATAGTGGCAGCGACTTCTGCAGCTTCACTCATGGTGAGCTTCAGAGACTCTTCACGCGTCAAACCTGACCTAAAGAAGCAAACGTGTGAATAGTTGATGCAGGTCAACTTGAAAATTATGTGAAAATATTTTATAAGTGCAAGTGACCAGCATTAACATTATTTTCTATCCCGCACAATCAAGTTAATAGTGGAACAGGTCCAGGTTTTGATTAAAACAGAAGAGATTTGGCTCTTACTTTTGACCATGGTACTCTTCAAAAAACTTTTCTTTCCATGCCTCAACTTTTTTCTCTTTCTCCATTTCTTGACGGAAGCGTACCTGCATCTCATGAGTGAACTCACCTAAACAGAGCAATAAGGTTATAGAGAGCACAAGTTCTATGAGCAACAGAGAGGCAGATCTATGGGAGGAGAACTCACCTTCAGCCAACCTTTCTTTCCAGCTCTGTGAGGCATGGGTAAAAAACTCATTGTTCAGAGCTGAACTACTTAGCCTGGCCATTCCATCAGGTCCTACCTGCATCCAAACAGGACAGAGTAGCAAAACAACTGTTTAAGTGATAACTATTCCTATGTTGTGGTTTGTCTCCAACTCTAAAAACTTCCCATGCAAAAGTTTGGATCTAGAAAAGTTAAATTAGACAAAGGTCTCAAACATGTGAGGTAGTGAACTAGAGCTTGTTTTACAAATTCATACTCTGTAGTGTAGTGTAACTGATGAAAAAACATATATGTCATAGTATTATGTGAGAGGGCAAGAAGTTACTAATAATAAATTTGTTTACTATATATGAAGTAAAGCCTACTTTACATTTCTATAGCTCAATATAACAACAATGGGTTTTACAGACTGTACAGACAACAGCCCCAGACTCCATCAGGGTAAGGAAAACCAGCCTTGAAAAAAAGAGAAACCTCAGGCAGAACCACCAAAGGAGGTTCACATAAGCAGTGCAACAGTAGTGTCCAGGACATGAAGGGCTACAGTATCTGGTGCAACATATACAGATATGTTCATAATAATAGCAGAGTGTTTAAAAAAAATGAGTACAGTTCAAAATCCTTATAATAGCTGTTATTTTCATTCCCACAAAATCATTGGGGACACTGCACATTCTATTCCAAATCAAAACATGAACAAAAAAATTATCACATTTGTTCTTCCTATAAAGAAATTGAAGTAAATGGAATATTAGGCTGTTCAAAAAAATTGCAGTGTCTGCATTTTTCTTTACAAACTTAAACATTTACTGTATAAACTGAAATTTTCTTTAGATTTATCTTTTCTGTGAATTACTAAACTAATAATTCATGGTATAAATACTGGTTTTGAGAAGCTGACATCTGTGTAGCATAGAGTCGACCAGCTTCTGGTTCCTGTGAACAGCCTAGGACCACTGTATAATTTCATTGTTTTGCCTCAAAAACAGCATTTTTGATGCCACCCCATAAGTTTCTTATTGGATTAAGGTCAGAGGATTGTGCTCGACACTCCATTACGTCAATGTTGTTGGTCTGGTAAATAAAGTTTGAACAGTCTAATATGCCACTTTCTTCACTTTCTATCAAGGAATTACAAATTTGATGTCACACATGTGTAAAATCACATGTTTTGATTTGGAATAGAATGTACAGTGTCCCCAATGCTTTTGCGTGAATTAAAATAAAAGCTGTTATAAGGATTTTGAGCTTTACTCACTTTTTTGAACACACAGCTATTATTATGAACATAATTGTACATACAAAACTCTGATTTAAAACCTAACTGAAATTTTCCACAGTAGTGTATGGGTTTGCAAAACTGAAGCAGTAAAAAATACCTGTCTGTCCACCTCAGGCAACAGCTGGAGCAGCTGCTGCTGGGAGTGAGCGGGGAAGGCCGAGAAGGTCCTGACGTTAATCAGGGCCCTAATGTTAGTGTTGACCAGGATGGAGCCTGGAGTCTCAAAGTCTACATCCACTCCCCCTCGACTCCTTTTCATGGGTCCTGTCACAGGACAAAAGGTGTTGGTTTTTATTTAGGAAAACTGTATTTTTAAGAATCTATAGATTTGCGAGTGCCTTTGCTTAGTTAGTCAAGTCATCAGATATGCTGTTCTTACCTGAAGTTACATGCTCTCCATTCACTTTGAGAGGAGTGAGAACAACACGGGGCATCATGACTGCTTTTTTTCTCTGTCTTCCCGACTGCAGTGATGACAAAGATTTAAATGCAGTAAAAATTTTTACCATCCACAGTTAGCTTCAGTGCGTACTCACCTGTCTGGAGCGACTCAGTCTGGTCTGAGTGTGCGGGGCCTGTTGGCTCTGAGCATCTGTCCGCTGTCCGGCTGCTCTGCTCAGACGAGTCTGAGGCTGACTGCTGGGAGCCTGGGGCTCTGTGGCGCAGGTTGGACTTGACGAGCTCTCATCCACTGACGCTGCATTGGCAGAAAGAAAACACTCAAGGTCAGGGTCATATGTCTGTTTAGATCAGCAATCATTTACACAATTACAGTATTAATAAGTCAGTATAAGTTGCTTGTTTCAATTTCAAAAGAATCCATCTCAGACAAGGCAACAGATCAGCTATTTAAATGCAAGACTTCCTTGGTGTAATATTTGTGCCACTATTATTATTAAAGGGTCGACAGACAGAGAATTTATTATCTCCTTTGTATGTAAAATGTAAAATTGGTTATTTCAGACCATGCACCCTAATCAGTTTTATTTTCTTTCTCATTAATTAATCAGAATAAAAATAAACAATGGAAATTTAATAATTCTCTATTGAAAGATCAATCCTTTGTAAAACTGGTACAAAACAACACACACGAATATTTTGAAAACAATCTACATTCTGTGGATTCTGTGCAGACTGTATGGGAAGCCTATAAAGCAACCTGTAAAGGATGTGTAATTAGTTATTCAACTGCTAAGAAAAAAGAAAAAATTAAGCAAAGGCAAGATCTTACTGAAAAACTCAAATTACTTGAAATAACCCACATGTCTGATCCTAATAACACACTAAAAAATGCTATGTTTGCATGTAAAACCGAATTACAAACATTTATTCATGAGGAAAATTCCTACGCCCTTTTCAGATTACGTAAGGATTTTTTTGAATCGGGTGACAAGGCAGGCAAAATGCTTGCTCTTAGATTGAAACAACAAGAAAATCGTCAATTCATTTCTACCATCTATGATGAGGAAGGCAATAAGATAAATGAACCCAAACTAATCCATAATGCATTTGCAAAATTCTATAGCAACTTGTACAAATCAAATTGAGTGGAGATGATATTGGTGAGTTTTTCAAGAATGTATCACTTCTATCACTAAAAGAGAATGATATAATTACTCTGGAAAGTCCTGTTCAAATAAATGAAATTAAGTCAGCAATCAGATCACTTTCAAATAGTAAAACACCAGGTGATGATGGATACACAATTGAGTTTTTCAGATGTTTTCAAAATATTCTTGTACCATTTATTGCTTTTTTATTCAATGATATAATAGCTAAACAATCTATGCCCCCATCTATGCGACAGGCCTCCATCTCAAGCCCGGAAAAGACCACCAATGAGTAATTTTAGACCCCTGAGTATACTGAATAATGATTATAAATCATTGCTAAATTACCTGCTAAATGAATGGAAAAGGTGGTTCCTACGCTTATTCACATTGATTAAGCAGGTTTCATACAAGGCCGTTTGGCATCAAATAATTTAAGGAGGCTGATGCATGTTATGAAGAGGGCAGAGACTTTTCAGCATCCAGCGATAGCAGTATCGCTGGATGCTGAAAAAGCCTTTGATAGAATAGAGTGGGAGTATTTATTTCATGTACTTTCCAAACATGGATTTGGTCCCAATTCAACAAATTGGGTAAAAGCGCTCTATTATCAACCAGTAGCTACAGTTAAAACTAATGGAATGAAATCTGACCCTTTTTTCCTCCATCGGTCTACATGCCAAGGCTGTCCAGCTTCCCCATTAATTTTCATTTTTGCTTTAGAACCCCTGGCATGTGCCATAAGGTCTCAAGAAGAAATTTCTGGAATTAGTATTGGTGACTATTAATTTAAAGCCGACATTTTTGCAGATGATATATTATTAACATTAACAAACCCGCAAAAATCCATTCCTCAAGTGCTTAACCTTATTGATGTTCTGAAAAACTAATTGATGCATTTGTTACATCTATGTTAAACTATTGCAATTCTCTGCTGGCAGGGTGCCCAAATACCTCCTTGAAAAGTTTTCAGCTCATCCAAAACCCAGCAGCTAGAAAACTAACAGGAACAAACAGACAAGAGCACATTACCCCAGTGTTAGCCTCTCTTCACTGGCTTCCAATTGGATTCAGAATTAAGTTCAAAATCCTTCTCCTCACTTATAAAGCCCTCAGTGATAAGGTACAATGTGAGGTAGAGCCTTCAGTTACCAAGCTCCTGTTTAATGGAATCAGCTCCCAGCTCATATTAAACAGGCATTTAAGGTTAGACCTAAGACTTTCCTTTTTGATAGGGCTTATGGTCAGGACATAAAAATGAGGCTCTAGGCCTAGACACTTGGGGAGTATGACACACCGAGCTTCTATCCTCTGGCTCTGTATGACTTCATTCTTATTACGATAAAGTCTACATTTCAGGTTAGTTCTTTGCTATTCACAAGTAGTTCCTCTGTACAATTGTCCTCGGGAGGGAGTGGATACTGTTGCAGATCTCCAGTCTGCTGTTAGACGTCACAGTGATGATTAGACCTCAGCTGTGACCCACGGACCCCCCTGACCCGAGTACCTCTCACTTAGACGGATGAATTATACCTGCTGATATTATGGACTACATTCATATTCATTAATTTGTACTTCTGATAGACTATTTGTCAGTTACTGTCCAGGACACAACTATTGCATGGCATGTCCGTCCTGGGAGTGGACCCCTCCTTCTGTGGTTCTGCCTGAGGTTTCTCTTTTTCCCTGGCTGAGTTTTTTTTGTTTTTCCTCACCTTGATGGAGGGTATAGGCTAGGGGATGTTATCTAGTACTTGCTGCCTTCTGTTTTTGTGAAGCCTTTTGATGCAATTGTTATTATGGTACTGTGCTATATAAATAAATTGAATTTCATTGACCTGAGCCTGTGTCTGTTGCGTGAGCTTCCCAACTGCTCTGTGACTAGCTCATTGCAGACCCGTGAACAACGAGTAGATTCTTTTATTCCATAAACGTTGCTGTGGAAACAGCAGGTAAAGAGACAAATATTGTTACCATCATTGTCTCCGCTGACAGCGGCAATGGTTTCAACAGAGTCGCAGCTCTCCTGCTCAGTGGCATCTGAGGGGCCAGCGGGGCCCATAGCAGAGCTGACATCAGGGGGGCTCCTGCTGGAGGCAGGGGGTGGGGTGCTACTTCCTGCCTCTCCTGGGATCTCTGACTCTTCAGTTGTCTTTGTCCATTGAAGGGCATTTTTCTATTACGACAAAAAGTTACAATTGATTCAGTGTTTCAAAGTAGCATTTAGGCTTTTAAACAGAAAACACAAATACCTTGAGAGTGAAAAGGCTCATCCGTCCAGGCAGCTTGAAGAAGATGCTGTTCTTGACTCTGTCTCCTCTCACCTGAGAATGTAGCATGGTGACCAGGCAGGCCAGTGGGGCTGTACCACTGCACGCACAACACATACAGCAAGCTCAGACACTTCATAGCATCACATTTTTAAATAAAGACAACATCATCAGTTCAATGCAGAATGTGTACCAACAGCGTTGGAAGGTATATCCAACTTTTGATTTACCATGGTTTACCTTATTTTTCTAGAAATGTTCAGCTTTAAGGCACCTCATGAAATGACCTGTTACAGTCATTTTTGTCACTACAGAGCATCACATGAACAGTGACAGAGAAAAAGACAGCACCTCACCACTGCAAAGACAGCCACACAGCCCACTGTCCACCTCTGAGTCTCAAAGTGGAGGTAGTGGGATATTTACAGTCAAAGAGTCAACATGCTGTTATATGTTGCTGTGCACGGTAAAAGCTTGTGAGAACAAGACTGCCTGACTGAACGTCTTTGTATAAAGTTCACACCGAGGCGTGCCTTGGAAAAGCTGCCGCATCAGCTGCCGCTTTACCACGTCTCTCGCCAGACCGAGCAGACAAGAGCAGAACCAAGTAGGAATGGGCATTTTCCACAAATATTGCATTCGAATTTTTAAGCTCATAAAAAGCGAATACTTTAATCTTTGTTTGTTTAAATGAAGTTTGAAGAGACAGGTGTTAATTTCTGAAATGTTGTTCTGAAAGTCATTTCTGAACAAGCGTATTGAGCTACATATCAGCTGTAGATTTTAAATAAAACCATGAAGGTACCACTAGAACAAAATAATTAACTGATGTATAAATGCCCATAGTGCTGAATGAGACACGCTGCTTCACGTCAAGACATACGACTGAGTTCACATAATTATTTATTTTAACTATTATAAATGTAACTTTGCCAGAATCTTTGTATCTAACGAGAAGATCCCACTCCTGTCAGGCAGAGCCGAAACTTCAGCCACGGGCAGGGGCGGGACTATATTTGGATGGGTATACATGAGGCCAATGATGTGGGAGGACAACCTAGGATCATACCATTATGTGATAGAAGGAAGGGGGACGCTCCGAAGATGGCGAGTGAATCAGGCCAGGTACACAGAGCGACAGAGAGAGACGATAGAGACGGATTTGAAAGGAAGCGTGTTCAAACAAAGTGCCATCACGATGCCAACTAAACATAGTGATGGATTATTTTGTTCGTGATGGTTGTCAGCCATCACAACGGACAATGGCATCGTCCCTCGGCACAACCTTAGTAACAACGTTAATGAAGTCCTACGCAATCAACTAGCCATTGTGCAGGGTGTACCCCGCCTAAGGCCCAAAGCTGTTGGGTTAGGCTCCAACCCTCCGTAAAACCAAACTAGAGGTCGACCGATATGGGTTTTTTAAAGGCCGATGCTGATGTCGATATCTTCAGAACCATCAGCCGATGCCCATGTTTTCGGGCCAAAATAGAGGGCAAGTAAGTATAAGCAATTGTGTGCATCTTACCTTCTGTTTTAGAAGAGGGCAAGATTCCATGTGGGGGAATCCATAACCATGAATCCAGGAAGATGAAACACAGATGAAATATAATTAGAAAACAGTCACACCATGTTGCTACATCCATTAATGTAATAAACACTAATAAAATTGTAATTAACATTAATAACATACAAAAACTGGCAAGTTTTTAATGTAATAACTGACAAAGTAATAGGTGTTGGGAATAATTTCCCATAAACTTAATAGCTGTTGACTGCTGAAAACATACCACAAACATTTCCACATAATGTAATAACTTTGACTTTTACAGTTATTTATTACATTTCTGGGACAGTAAAATAAAGGTTTACCGTAAACGTAATAACATACCACAAGAAAATAATACATCAATGCAGTGGTTCCCAAACACATACAGTTTTCTTATTACATTTGTGGTATGTTTATGGTAACATTAAAAACTTGCAGACTGATTTGTGGGCAGTTATTTCATTAATAGGTTGCATACCCTGAACTGGCTTGTGTGTTGACAATAGATGTGGTAGTATGTTGGAGATGGTATTAGCAATAGTTTTTTTGTGTTGTATATGAAGTATACATAATAATATTTCAAGGACTTTAAATGTGACTCTAAGCTCTATAAGTGAAATAAAGATGAGTTTGTATGTATATATCAGCAGGGGAACTTTCTGCCTGTATTAAGCACTGAAGTCTATAGTGAGAACAATTCTTTTTGGCCATTTTGTGTAAAATTCTGGAGGAGAACACACAAGAGGCTTTTATAAAGAGTTTTCATCTGGACTCAAACAGAAAAGCATTTGTTGGGCTTGTATAGCGCTACAATATTTGTTAACCTTTTTTCCCATTGAAAACGCCAAACAATAAACAAAATTAGGCTATTATTCTTCAAAACCAAAATTTAAAACATATTTGTTTTGTTTTTGCAATATATAAGCTTTGCGGCAGTCCCACTAATAATGTTATTCTTCGGCGTCCCGCACACACGTCACACGTGAGTGTCTTACCACCTGCACCCGCAATCACCCATCAAATTCTGGCGGTGCGGTACCCCCCAAAGGAATGCAGGTGAGAAATGTTGCAATTGCAATCCTGATTATTAACCACTATTTTAAGTACACACAGTGTAACTGATAGACTGACTGTACTTATTGTGTTGGTTCCCTTTCCTTAGACAATGTACCTTTTAAAGATAACCAGTTTAGTTCCAAATGATGGCAGTACTTAGTGGTATTCAACCCTCTTGTACACATATATTTTCATCCAAATTATCCACGAGTTTACTTACTACCGGGTCATTTGCTTTCTATGGCACCGTTAAGATATATTACTGTACATGAAAATTTTAACAGTTCAATAAACTATTTTGTTGAGAGCCAGGAGACACATAAATTGCCTTAGATCCAAACATTAGTCTTTAGATATTGACCCTGTTTGAAAATCAATTACACATGTGGTGCTACTACACAAAAGTTAACATCACAACAATTCAAGACAGTGTTCTGTATTGCGCAAGTGCCTGACCGCATTTCCTTGAGCCCCTTCGTTTGAATGACGTGGAGGATTTGTTTGGGTGTCATCGGTGCATCGGAGAAGTTCTCCAGAACCTGAAAAACATCCACATCAATTAATGATCAAGAACAAGAGCCTTGTTTCCACTAGAGCTTTACAGTACCTTAACTGTGCCCTTAACTGTGACCCATCTGCGATTCTGACCCCAGCTGCTCTCACAGGTGAATGAACTGTTCCTGCTCATACTATCATGGACTATTTTCTTTATCATTCATTTATTCAAATGATGGACTATATGTCAATGTACCATGTATAACTGTCCTGGACACGTCTATTGCACAGGGGTGGATCCCTACTTCTATGGCACTACCTGAAATTTCATTTTTTCTTGGCTAACTTTCTGGGGTTTTTCCTTACCCTGATGGAGGGTCTAAGGACAAGGGATGTTGTCTTGTTGTCTTGCATCTATTAACTGCCTTTTGTCTCTGTAAAGCACTTTGAGGCAACTGCTACTGTGATATCGGGCTAGAAAAAAGAATATATTTTGGTAAAGGTAGACAGAGCTTGGACCCTGGAATTAGTCTGGAGAAGAATATAACCAGGAAACAAACTGGTCTCTACAGCACTGTTCGAACACTCTGTGAAACACTTGAAACACTTGTGTTGTGAACACAAAAGGTTTTAATCTTTTTCTTTCATTCATTATTGTTGGATACATTTCACATGGATTAAACCTATATCTGCTTTAGTTTGGAATTTTTTTCTATTATATAGTTGCTTCACAGACTATTTATAAGGCAAGGAACAGGAACCTTTCAAAAACTGATGCAGGACTGAGAGCAGGTAGTCTAAACAGTGCTGTTTAGACTACCTGCTCTCAGTATTTGTTCTGGTGTTCGTTTGATGAGGTTCACTGAGAGCTCAATGGAAGCGTGTTGAAGTTCACCTACTATTTCTTTGGTGTCTGAATAAATGAATGAGTAAGATATGTCATCTTCGTTACACACCTGCGCCATGTCATGTGCTCTTTCAGGTTTTAGCGTGATGGCCTTAGCGGTGTAGTGTCAGGTTGTGAGTTTAATGTTGGCACACTGCATTTAATGTGAATCAAACCAAAGAAAACCACTAAAAGGAACAGCATAAGTGGGACCCTGTGGAGGATGCAGATCAATTTACATTACTTTAAAGTAAGCCTAAATGTAATAGTAATTCATTTGTAGCCTAGGGTGATCTCATCAACGATCCAAATGTGGGACAAAAAGCGACAATGATACTGAGTTATGTTATTTGACTTGTTAAAATATAGGTTTTCATTTTGGTTATTTAAATATGACCAGCATCGTCGTCTGTGGCAAGAATTCTCAAACTGGCCAACAAAATAAAAGTCTGCTAGAACCTCTGGAGGGGTCTTGTGCATATTTTTTGATGCGCGTCTGGTGTAAATTGGCCTTAAGCCTTCTCCTTACCATGCTAAATTTCCTGCATAAGTTTCCCACTAAATATTTAGTCCTGCAAAAATGTCACACTAAAACTTGATTTGCAATATCTTTGCTTTGTAGAATGTTGTGATCATGGTGTGTTATTTAATTTACCCTTTTGAAATGAACTGAGACACATTAAAGTACTTTTCACTTGTCCAGATTGGTTGGTCATTGATTAAACCACTACATCATGTTTGATTAATGAAAAATTCCCATCTCCGTCTGCAGATGAGAATATTGTGCATGCATCATTCATGTCTGTAAATGTCTTCATCATCTGGCTGATTCTCAGTGACAAAATGCCCAAGATATTCCCATTTATTAGACACAGAATAAGATCATACCCATATAATGTAAATGAAGGAGATTTTAAACATTTATTACACATTATTATACAATAAAAAGCTAAGCAAATTATATAAATGGAAAACAAAAGTTGTATTTTTAGAAGCGGCCTTTTAGCAAACTGCCAAGTAGTTGGTGTATCATGGTTGGTTTACATTAAATCTATTTTAGAGCAAAATGATGGCTATGTTTGTGGTTTAGGGTAGGGTTTGTTGCTGTTAATGCAGACATGACTTGATACGGCAGCTTATGCTTAGCTTCGCTAATGTTAGCATACATTTCGGTGCTTCACTAATTTGAGCATTTTGTGACAACAGTTTAAAAACAAAACATAGTAAATTTCTAAAGGCCAACCAAATGGCATAGTTCACACCAGTGGCTTCTATGCCAGCTCCAGTATAAACTGTCGTTGAGATAGACTAAGATAAGACTATAGCAAACAAAGACATCGGACATGCTAACAGTGCTAACAATGTTAATATGCAGCGATGCGCAGCTTTTACTCTTAATTTGAGCCTCAGCAAACACAGCACCATTAAAAATTGTCCACATTATCATTGCAGTGCCTTTTAAGAGAGAAATGTCCTGACCATTGTATATGAATTAGTCGGTTTTCTGTTGGTATGTACCTTAAAGGCAACATAGCATTTGTTCTGGTGAGAAACAGCTAGCACAACACATCGATTATTTCACGTCAATCCAAAAAAATAGCTCAAATGCAGCTAGTTGTGTGTTAAAAAATTACCATGCGAGCCGCTTCAGCCCAGGTCCGCTCCTTCTTTCTTTTCTGTTTGTCCTTCATTTCCTCTTCACTGCTGTGACTGCACTGAAATGTGTTTCCAAAACTAGCTCTGCCTCAGTGCGCTGGCAACTGCTGCGGAGCCAAAGGCTAACTAGCTTTAACTTTAGCTTTAGCGAGCCGTTCCCAACACACAGCGCACCTAATAGTTCACTAAACGCTTTTGGTTTCTCCCACTAACGATTTATTGACCAGTGCAGCCAACACACATTCTCAGATCTCCGTTTCTGTGAGGGAAATACTGCAGCAACCAGGTCAAAGGTCAGACGCAGCAAGAATCAGGGGAAAAACATGTCTTCCATAAAAGAATAAATGCGCATCAAAACCATAAACCGTATAGTAAAGAAAAACAAATCAAAAGACATATAGCTAGGCAACAGGCCAAACAGCAGTGGCGGCACTGTCAATACACCATGGGCTATATCCAATAACTCATAACCCAGTGACTATAAGGGCAGAGTAGAAAGAGGGTAAGTAGAGTAGACAAAATCTCAAACTGCAATGATACCGTCAAAATTTCCATTTACAGAAAAAAGCAGTTTAGAATAATGTCTAGGTTCTATTTTGAGGAAATTGGTACAGGGGCGTTCCTAACCCTCCAGGTGTCACTGTCGAGGTGTTGAAGTCTCACAGTAGTCCCACAGAGTCTCCAGTTGGAGCAACTTCCACCACACCTCCCAGGGACACCAAGAAAGGCAGAGTACTCTGCACAGTGAGAGACCTCTTCCCAACCAAGTAGGCAACCCTCTTGTTCACCGAGGTAAACTCTAATACATGGCAGCTAAGATGGGGGGCAATAAACCCACACCAACCTGCAGCCTCTCAACGTGTGCAACATGTTCCTGGTGCCAAATTTTGTGTCCATGGATTGGATCTTCGTGGGCCCCACCTTCTGCTGCCACCCAATCCACATGCAACCAGCCCCTTACAGTTTCTCATTCAGGTAGTAGGCCCACAGGAGTTGCCCTGCAGGCTGAGCCTGGCTGGGAACCATGAGGTAAGTCCGGGCTACCAGGCACTTGAATGCGAGCCTCATCTCTGGTCTGGCACCAGGGAGGGGACTCGGTTGTGCTATACTGGGCGACGTCACAGTGCTTGATTTTAATCTATCCATAAGGGATTTTAAACTGCTCTTTGTCTGGCTTGTCACCCAGGTGCTGTTTGCCTTGGGAGACCCTACCAGGTGCATGTTACTGCTGACAACATAGCTCTTAGGATCATTCGGGCACTAAACCCCTTCCTTACAATAAGATGGCGGCTCTTTTTCCCCTTAACTTTATTATGAAATACATTTATTTTAGTTTTAAATAATAAAATTAAAAAACAATTTCTGTCAATGTATGATCCATAAGAGACAACACTTGTAAGTAATGTAATGTAATGTAGACATAGAAATGCAGATCTAATCCAAGAAACTCACTCAATTGACAATGATGAGAAATTCTGGAAATCCCAATGAGGTGACCAGTATTTCAGTCATGCATCACTGCAAGGGTCGGCATAAGTTCAAAAAAGACATTTTAGAATGTTTTACATCTGATGATGGAAGATGGTTATTATATAATATTCAAATTATACAACACTAATTTCATCACCTGTAATTTCTATAGCTATAATATATATAAATTATATAATTATTATATAAATATATAATATTGCTTTGTCAAAAAGCATGTTCACTCAACTCTGTACCGAGATGACAGTGCTTCAAAGTAAATATAAAGAAGCATTGTTGATTGTTAAAGGAGATTACAATAATGCCTGTAAAGACGCTGTAGATAGAATCCGTAAAAACAGTCCAATCTGCTATGTTTAAACTACCACACATTTATTTGTGAACAGTTATCTGTTGATGTTTGGCATTTTTCTTAAATCCTCATCCAAAGTATTAAAAAGATGCAATACAAACAGGTCTTTGCAATCCCGAATTAACCTATTGTTTATCTCTTCATCTTGTCTTGAGTTTATTAAAGAATCATATCATTGCTATGCTCCACTATCTGAACATAAATTAATAACAATTCATTTAACAGGTTCTAAATAACATAATAACTTATTAGTGTACTGGAAATTCAACAATAACTACAAAATTATGATTTATTTTGTGACATGGTAAAATAGGCAAATGTTTTGATGTAGTTGAAGTTTGATTGAGGAATTAAACACTTAATTAAATAAAGACAACCTTGTGGAAGAAGAAGAAATAAAAATAAAGTAGTTATAAAGTAGCAAGAACAAATAGACAACACATATTTTGATGTGAGGTGCCTTTATTAGATCATGAACTTCATGGCTCCACCCTGAAAATGAAGGATCAAACCAATTGTAACCCTAAAGAAATAGAAAAGATGTCACTTCTTTCTATAGCATTAAACACAAATCTAATATTCAGGCTAATAGAGAGACTCAAACAGACACAGACACAATATAGGCATTGACATGAGATTTATTGAAAGTATAATTGTGCCGAGTACATCTTTGGCGCTTATACCGTGGCAGACGTTGAGATGTCGTGCGATGAGTGATTGGAGAAGAGCTGAGTAGATGCTTGCAGTTCTTCCCTGGGGCCTAGACACTGGTGGTGGTGATGAGATGAAGAGGAGAGTGATGATAAAGATGGAATGAAGATGAATAAGCTCCCAGCTGAGGTGGTGATGGGGTGGAGGAGGGTTGCGGCATGAGCTTAAACAGCTAGATGACATAGCAAAGAGAATGCTTTAAATATAGGCGGCTTAGCGATGATAGGCTGAGGCAGGCATGGGATGAGCAGCGGCAGGAGGTGAAGGGGAGTTGTCTTCCAGCCTGAATTTTCGCTAAGCTCCAGAACATTTTAAATGAACATGTAACCAACCCAATCCAAAAGCAGAAATGGCAGAGGATGTCAACTCAATTTAAACCAACAAACCCTCTGGTTCTGGACTCACTGGAATACACTGGAATTCTACAAACACTACCATCCTAAAAAAAAAAAAACATTTGAGCCCATGCATTTCACCAGAAGAACTATCTCTAAGTATGAAACCATGCCTAATATAATCCTTACACTACATAACTAAATGAAATACTAGAATTAGTGTAAATTAATTAAAGGTTAAATGGAAATATGAATAAATGCAGAAAAACAGAACAAGCAAAGTATGTAACTAAAACTGAACCTAACAAAACCTAACCCTCCCCGTGACATGACTTCTGATGGTTCAGGCCAGGCTGGTTTAGTCACCAGCAGGACCAAGGCTCCTCAGCACTGGCAAAGAAAGATAGATTCATCAATATTAAATCAACAAAATAGAATAAAATTATAAATTCCTATGTTTGTTTTGAGCAACAGCAGGAAGATGGAAAGACCAGCTGATAGTAGCTACATGCACCGGTACTTCAGACAAGCTGCTCTTCATCAAAGACAGTGTTTCAGCATGGAGTTTTCTGGTGGATTGGGGGGCACAGCGGAGCATCATACCTGCGTCGTCAGTGGACGGTTTGGGGCAGGAACATGAACCTCCTCTGGACACAGCTAACAGCACACCCATCCGCACCTTCCGCACCAGGTTTATGAATGTGTGCTTTAAGAGCTATGAGTTTAGTTGGGACTTTGTAGTGTTTGTGTTTCAGAACCGATTCTGGGTGCAGAGTTTTTGTGTTCTTACAGACTGTTGGGGGATGTGGCTAATAAGTGCTTGATTGATGCTGTGTCTTTTGATTCACACCCATGTTCTTTGGGTTGGAGCCGCTGCTCACTAACATGCTTACTACAGAGGATGTGTACCAACATCTGCTGGCTGAGTTTTCCGTCCTTACTGTCCCCACATTCCCTGCTGCAGTAGCTAAACATGGGGTGGAGCATTACATTACCACTGTTGGTCTACCAGGTTTTACACACGCGTGCCATTTGGATGCAGCTAACTTGGTGATCGCCAAAGAAGAGATTGCTAACATGGAGCGACTGGGCATTGTATGCCGTTCTGACATCTGTTTGTGTTGTCTAGATTTACTGGGGGCCATATACTGCCACTGCAGAGGAACAACTGAACAGTGTACATGGGCTGATTGTAAACCCAGCTAAATGTCAGTTTGGACTCCTGGAAATCGAGTTCCTGAGACACAGAGTGTCACTGTGGGGCGACGTGCCACTACCTGCGAAGGTCGAGGCACTTTCAGTTTTTCTGTGCCCCCGCTCAGTAAAACTCCTGCAAGAGTTTCTGGGCATGTTGAACTTTTACAACCGTGTCATCCCTCATGCGGCTAACATTATACACCCCCTGTACGAAGCTCTTAGGGTTAAGAAGGGCAACCAGGAGATAGAGTGGACCCCCAGACTGTGTTGCCAACTTAGCGACTTTGTCACTATATTTAGCAACTATTCAGGTCCCTGTAGCAACTCTTTTTCAAAAAAGGAACTAGCGACAAATCTAGGTACTTTTGCTGGTGTTATTGGAGACTTTAGGAGACTTGTTCTCACACTTCTCAGTGACCAGCGGGTGCTGCTGTGCGCCCCTCTCCCGTCCCAGAGCACTCACAGATGGTCCAGTCCGCTCGCAGCAGTCCCTCTCAGCTACATCAGAGCAGGAGATGTTCACCTCCATGCGTACAGAGCAGACGGAGACTCACACAGCCTCTGTCACTCACTCAACTCATCGGCTACCCATCCACCCAAAAGAAACTGCTATTAATGGTTAAATTTTATTTTTTTATTTCATTTATTATGGTTCTCTCCTACAGCGTCCGTAACACTTACATCCACATGGTAAATGTCATTTAGTGACTTCTAGTGACTTTTGTGACTGAACAGTGGGTTAATGGTGCCTGGCCGTCCCTTGCCTTTTTTAGCAAGAAGACAGAGAACTTCTCACCCTATTACTTGCCACACGCCATTTTAGATTTCTCTTTGAAGGCCGGGAGTTCACCGTTTGATAATGAGCCCCTTATGTTTGCTATGGCCAAGATAAATGAGCCGTGGTCGACACAGCATCAACGGCAACTTTCAGTCATTTCTGAGTTTACTACAGACATTCAACATGTGGCCGGGAAGTATAACCAAGTTGCTGGCTGTCTCTCTCCTGCTCACATAGCACCAGTGCATTTAGAGGTAGACTACGCTGCAATGGCTGCAGACCAGTTTACAGACACTGTGGTTCAGGCACTGCACACAGCTGGGTCTAGTTTGCAGTTAGAAGATGATACATTTCTTGTGCACCGTTTCCATGGACAGGCCACATCTTTTCGCAGCCCGGGGTTAAAACTTCGGTCAAGTTGGTAGGGGTCAAATTCGTGTGGCCTTGCCTCTGTAGGGATTTGAAAGCATGGGCCATTTTGTGTTGTGCGCCAGTGCGTAAAGTGCAGCATCACACTAAAGGTGTGTAAGGTGTACCACTATTAAAAGCTTCAGCAATTGTTGTCTGAGTCAGGTGGGGTTTTTTTGGCCTCATGTCACAGTAAGCTGACGCCTCCTCTTGTGATTTCACCACTTTGTTGTGCTTTTGCTTCAAATGGTGATATGAGTTTGTTTTATTTTGTCCCTTTGCTGTGACGACTCGCTTACATGTTTTGCAAATAATCCAATGGCCTAAACCCAAACCAATTCCATATAACAGATGTTACCCCTTTTGCTAACTCCTCTTCAGCTAACATGCTGCTCTCCTTGTTCTGCACCAACAGCATGCTTCATGTACTGTTCACGTGCCATGTGTTTGAGATGGAAACGACTACATTTCCGTAGCCCGTTTCATCCTATTTATATTGTGATATTTCAATTTCATATTGCCACCCAAAATTACATTGCTGTGAATGGTATGATATGATCCAGTCCTACTTTACTGTACAACCCACAAGGTAATGGATGGAACGGGTTCATCACACAATGAAAGCTGCCCTCAGTTAGGGCTGAGAAGACAGGCATTCTGCTCAGTTGTAATGTAGTCTATGTATTTAACAGCACGTTATCTGCCAGACTGATTTACTCAGTAGTCATTGAGACGTTAATGTAAGTCAACAGTAACACACCGACTTTATGAGTTAAAAACACATGAACACAAACTAAAAACAACACGTTCTTGTAAATGGCATGCATTTATATAGCGCTTTTCATGCCCTTCTCAGGCACCCAAAGCACTTTACATCATGCTTCCAATCACCCCTGGTCAGCCCACCGCTCCACCTGCCCCAGGTGTGAATGTGTGCACATTCACACCTGGGACACACATTTACCACCAAACTCAGCTCTACAATCAAACACATTAATACACCAGTGCTGCGGCACTGGAGGCAAGGTGCCTTGCCCAAGGACACAATGACAGTATGAACAGGAGGGAGCAGGAATCAAACCGCCAACCTTCTGGTTATTGGGCGCCCTGCTCTACCTCCTGAGCCACTGTGTTCTTCACTCAGAACCTATGTTTTCCGACATGTTATACACAATGGCAGTGTGAATTTCTAATTTTTTTTACGACAGAGCAAAATAACAAACAGGAGCCAGTGGCAGTGCGACCCAAATGCTGTGTTTTGAGTGTCCCTTACTCTGTTTCTGTGTGACAGTGAAGTGACCTAGTCCTAGCTCTGTGTGTTATTTATTGTACAGCACTTTGGTCAACCTGGTTGTTTTTAAATGTGCTTTATGAATATAAATAAGTTGCAGTTCTGACAGACAGAGACCGCCCTCTGGTGGGCATGAGCTTGTACTGAGGGCTGTAAGAAAGGTGAGGTCACAAACATCATAACGTCACACTGACCAGGAAGTGCATTCGGCAGCATTCAACCTGAGGATTTAAAAAAAAAAAATGTACTTGCTCTAGTATAAATAATAGAAAATAGATCAGTTATTGCCCATATCATAAATTAATCCTCCTGCACAGGATTAAATCCTGATCGGATCCTCAAAACAGGTATTTCAAAGCAAATCTGATCCTGAAGATTCAGATTTGGTAATCCAATCCTGCCTTTGATCTGGATTAAATGCTGCTGTAGTATTTAAAAATGTGGCTTTGAGGGAGATTACATGTGTTTAAATCTTAATATTTTTTTTACAACTTTTATCACCCATACCCAAAGTAATCAAATTTACTTATCAGCACCAATAAATAGATTTTTAAAAAATATGGTATATTTTAATTCACAATTAAATTAGTATATTTAAAGTGTATTCAAGTTAGGCAAATAAGAAAGGCCACATTTCTAACCACTTTGTCCCTACTAAACTATGTTTTACAGTTGAGAGAAAAAACAGTCCAAGCAATGTTTTTATTATGATTTATTGCTCAAAAATGTTTAAAATGTTTAGTCACTTATGTAATACAGCTCAGACAATACAGTCTTGTTACAATACAGGTTGTTCAAGCAGTGGCACTTTATGAAATGATTGAGATTTCTAAATAAAAAGTTCTGTAAATTATGCCTCTATTTATGAATGATTGGACTCTTATTTAGTAGCTGTTTTGGCAGAAGGTCATCTAGTTTGTGGTAGTGGTAACTGCTTTCATCACATCGGCTTGGCTACTTGAAGTACATGTTCAGTAATGTCTTTGGCAAAATTAGAACATAGTTTTACTCAAACTTTGTCTGGAGCCTGCAGAATTTTACACAAATAAGAGAGGTATCAATGTGTAAGCTAAATACAGAGTGAAATAAGAAGAGAAAAATCGTTTTAGGCTTCTTATAGCCCTTGATTTTTGTACTTAATGGCATTGTATTCACAAGTGTTACACTCTTTACTATGTGTGTGTGAAGGTAGATTCTTAGTGACTTTGGGGGCTTTATTTTCATGGAACAGCATAGGTCTGAGAGTAATGAACTGTTCAGTCTGCTGCGGAATCCACAAACGTCTAGAGTGGTCATCCTAGAGGGTTCTGTGGACATAAAATATAACGGGCCCTATCGTCCCGATCTTAACGCAGGCAGAGACAGAGACAGAAACTCACTGAGGGGTGTGTAACAATCTATTTTTTCCTATTATGAGAATGGAGGTATAAAGAGGCAGAACTAGAGGTGCAGGTTTAAAGAGGCTGGATTTAGTGTCACAGGTGTTTTGCTTTAAATCCAAATCCCAGGGCTTTCTTTCAGTGCAGTGGAGAGGAGAGATCAGTAAAATAAGCATGGATTCAATCCATCCATTCGTTAAAGTATATCATTATTATTATTATTATTAAATTTCGTTGCTTTTATTGATTACATATATATTTTTAGGATTGTTTTATTTATTGTAAAGCACTTTAGATCGAATTTTAAAAAAAGAAGAGAATTAGACTATTAGAAAAATACAAATTTGTACGTTCTTATCATTTTATTATGAATAAAGTCACTTGAATCCTGATTAAAAAAAACCGTGCAGATTGTATTTTTCAGCGCCTTTATTTGACATTATATTTTATGTGTGATATTTTTAATGGCGCAAGAATTTGTCCTTTACTCACTTCACGTAAAGCCGTCCTTGTTTGTGTTTCCCGGTTGATCCGCGCGTCTTAATTGGCCTTTGGCCTCTTTCATCTGGGAGTTCCATGATCACGCTCAGCTCAGAAAACACACTGTTTTTCCACACTTTTGAGAAAACTCCTCGATGTCAGGAAACAGTGGGACTAGCTCAGGGTCATGATGCTCCGCAAAAACAAAGTGGGCCCTGGACCATATTCTGACAGGTATGACACATGTCTGTACTGCCTGTGTGTAAATTCTCGGCCTAGCACAGAACCACTAGGAACTTTTCCCGGTTAACGACACAGCAGCTTGTTTTCAGCGCTGAAGGTGATCTGAAGGTGAGCATGCAGCCTCCATGTGATTGAGTCCAATTAAGACACGGGCATAAACGGGGAAACATGAACGACGACGGCTTTACATGACGTGATCCCTTTATAGTTTGTTCTGTCTTTATTCCACTTTGATGTCTAGAAATGCTGGCAGTCTATATAAATTGCTTCATTTTTTGCCTTGCATGTAACACGAAACATATCCAGACATGTATTTGTTTTGTCGTGGAACAAAACGGCTGAGGATTTGCACAATTAAAATAATCACATTTAAAAATAAAAATAAATAAATAAATAAAAATCAAAATTATGCCAAATGAATCTCAAAAACTATCTATTACTACTATTTTTTTTTATCTTGATGTAAGTGACTTTTATAATAAAATGAGTGATAAGAAAGTTGGCTACTCTGAATAATTAGTATTTTGTCTAGTTCTCTTACGGAAACGTTTAAAGCTTTAAACCTTTAAAGCACCTGAGCATAATGAGTTGAGATTCACCAGCATCATACACTTTTAGCACAATTATTATTCGAAGCAGTCCTGAAGTCATATTATAAATCAATCATTGATTATTTATATTCCTTTACTCCATAAGGGTTACTAGAGGTGTTTTCTTCATGAAATATCACCCAGACATTATGGCCTTACTAATCTAAAGTACAGTAAAGTCGTAGTGTTTGCGCATATACAGGCAAGAATTAAATAAAAATGTGTACATCTAGTGGTATATTCCAGCCGCCAGGAGGGGCACCCTGCCCCCGCAAACTCCGCCAATGGCATTGTGTCACAGTTTGAATGACTAAAATAAATATAATTTATTAATGCAAGTAATGAAATGTAATAATTATAATGGCCACACTGCAGGACTGCACGGTGACGGGTTATAAGCCAAACATCATTGACACTTAAATCCAGCCTTGTTAAAAGGGGTGAGCGGATCGATCCAAGTATCGATAGTATCGATGCCAAAGTTAGCGTCAGTGTCAGATCTATGCTAAGGTAAAGAGATAAATATTTTTTGGTCTTTTTCTCTTCTATACGTTTAGAAAATGACTCGAATTTCTTCGCTGAGTTTGTGTGAGCTCATCTCCTCTCCCAGTCAGGCTCACTCTGCCCCTGCTGCCCTTAACAGCGATAACAGCGATAGACAAAGAAACTGCTGCCTGAAAGCGGTATGCTACAGTGGCATCACAACAAATTTGCATAAACATATTAAAGCTGCACACCCCAAAGAAAACCTCGAGCTGCAGAGTAAACGGAGGGAGGAGGAGGGAGATCCCCAAACCCAAAACAGTAATCTCCAACTAGTTCTCCCGTTTTGTTTTCGTAGTTGTTTTAATTACTTTGTATCATTCTGATCTTGATCATGATCAACTAATTAAAGGCAAAATGACAAAGATCATTCAATGATCATGAAATTTCAAATAGAAAGAGAATTATTATGGATGAATTAAAAGCATTTATTACTAAAAATAATCTAAAAAAAAAGTAGAAGAAACAAAAAAATTAACAGATAAAAGAAGAAACAGGGGGGTGCACGGTAGCGGCCGACCCAAAAACATCGTTGGCCGATTGTAGCCAACCCAAACATCATTGGCTAACTCTGGTCTTTCTGTGAGGAGTCTGCATGTCCTCCCCGTGTCACCGTGGGTTCTCTCCGGGATCTCCGGCTTCCTCCCACCGCCCAAAGACATGCATGTATAGGTGAATTGGACTCTAAAAAGTGCCCCTAGTGGATGTATGTGAGAGTGAATGGTTGTCTGTCAATGTATGTCTAAGTGTCAGCCCTGCGACGAACTGGCCACTGTCCAGGGTGTACCCCGCCTAAGGCCCAAAGCAGCTGGGATAGGCTCCAGCCACCCGCGACCCCACGAGTGGGATAAGCGGTAGAAGATGAATGAATGAATGAATGAATGAAGAAGAAACAGATAAAATGTAAATTGAAATGGCAAAAGGAGCCTTTGTAAGGTCCTGGAGCAAATGGTTAGAACAAGGGGAAGGTTTCAAGTTACCTCTTTGTTCTAGAAAAGAGAAAAGACATAATAATATTACTGCTCTAAAAATAGATGATCAAATCATACAGTGCCATGAAAAAAAGGTTGCCCCCTTCCTGATTTCTTATTTTTTTGCACATCTGTCACACTTAAATGTTTCAGATTATCAAACAGATTTAAATATTTGAAAAAGATAACTCAAGACACAAAATGCAATTTCCAAATAAATGTGATTAATCAGTTAATTCATGATTTTACAAAGGGGACAACTACCTTTTCACATAGGGCTAGGTAGGTTTGTATAGCTTTTTGATTAATAAATGAAATCATCACTAAAAAACTGCATTTTGTGTTTACTTGAGTTATCTTTGTCTAATATTTAAATTTGTTTAATGATCTAAAACAGTTAAGTGTGACAAATGTGCAAAAAAAAAAAAAAAAGAACTCAGGAAGGGGGCAAACACTTTTTCATGGCACTGTATTCTAGATCTGATGGATTATTCTAAATATTTAGATAAGGAAGTATTACTTTTTAGTACTTTTTTGCGGATTTTTACAAGGCATTTGACACTGAAACACTTGAACCTTTTGCTGCTTCTTCTTTAGGACTGTCACAACCCATAGAGACTGTGTCTGTCCCTCGAGTGCATAGACGTCATTATAACTCAAACACAGGCATAAATAACACATCTCATTTAAATGCAGAGAAATATAATAAAAAAGTAAAATGTGAATCACTTAATGTTATGTCATCAAAATCACTAATAGTTAATGATTTAATTAGTGATCATAAAATAGATTTAATGTCATTAACAGAAACATGGCTACAGCAGGATGAATTTGTTAGTCTAAATGAATCAACCCCACTCAACCACATAAACTATCACATACCTCAAAGCACAGGCCAAGGTGGAGGAGTGGGAGTAATCTCACACTCCAGTTTATTAATGAGCCCCAGACCTAAACAGTCCTATTGCTCTTTTTAAAACCTTATGCTGCCATTCACTCATCCCAGTAAGAAAAAACAAAAAACAGTTTTATTTGTTATTATTTACCTTCCTCCTGGCCCTTATTCTGAGTCTCTAAATAAATTCTTAGATTTTTTAATCCTGTTTAGTTCTACACTCTGACAAAGTTATTATCATAGGGGAATTTAACGTTCATGTCTGTGGTGGATACCTCTGCCACCACCATTCAGTATTAGTATTTTTCTTTGTCACGTTACATTTCATTTATATTAATTTCATTAGTTAAATTCACATTAAACAGTTTAATTTGTTTCATATTTTCTAATTTGGGTGCACACTTATTAGTTAATATTTGTCTAAAGATTTATTTACATTTGTTTCTTTTGAGTGCCAGGAGAGACAGAGGAAGGGGCTGGAAAACCTTTTGGGAGAGCCCACCTGGACCAAGGCTGAGGGGGGAACACAGTTGGGTTTATTATTTTGGGTAATTTAGATTGTTTAGCTGGGTTTAATTCTATTTAGTTTATCACTGTTGTTGTACTATGTTTAGCTATTATAATTTCCCTTATATTTACTTGCCTAAGTTTAGATATTTTGATTTATAATTAGCGTTATGCCTCCCTCTTGTGTTAGTTTGGGTTAGTCATTTGTTAGTTAAACCCCTCTGTTCTTTGATTTGGCAGGTCAGTTTTCTTCCGTTAAGTTATGGTTTAGTTGACCTCTGTTGGGCCCAAATTTTTGTATTATTTTGGAGCCTTGTTTAAACTTATTTTTTTGTACTTTATTAAATTATCTTTATGTTACACCTGTTGTCCTCGCCTTTTTGTTTGGTCCACTACAATGTCGATGACAACAGTGATAGTTTAGGCAGTGCATTTCAGTTCATGCTTGAGCACTACAAGCATGACTACAGAGGTTAGAGTCTGACATTGGCTTTAGAGGATCAGCTCTCTACTGGTTTAAATCTTGTCTAACAGACAGATACTAATTTGTTAGAGTTAATGAGCAATCATCATTGTGCACAGTAATTAGCCATGGAGTACCACAAGGCTCTGTATTAGGTCCCATACTCTTTACATTATACATACTCCCCTTAGGCAACATAATCAGAAAACATGGAATTAACTTTTTTGTTGTTAAACTAGAAGCCTGTGTGAAAGACATAAAGACCTGGGTGACGTTAAATTATCTTCTCCTTAACCCAGAAAAAAACTAGCCGATCATACTAGGCTCCAGGAATCTAGAAACTCTCTTTCAGACCAAATAATCAATTTTGATGCTGTTAGATTAGCTTTGAGTTCAACTGTCAGGAATCTTGGAGTAATATTTAACCAAGATTTATCATTTAAAACACACAAACCAAGCTTGTAAAACTGCTTTTTTTCACCTGCGCAACAGGCCAAAATTAGGAATATCTTATCTAAAAGTGATGCTAAAAAACCTTTTGTTACATCGAGGTTAGACTAATATAATTCTCTACTGGCAGGGTGCCCAAATACCTCCTTGAAAAGTTTTCAGCTCGTCCAAAACGCAGCAGCTACAATACTAACAGGAACAAACAGACGAGAGCACATTACTCCAGTATTAGCTTCCCTTCACTGGCTTCCAATTGAATTCTGAATTAAGTTCAAAATCCTTCTCCTCACTTATAAGGCCCTCAGTGGGAAGACCCCGTCCTATCTCAGAGACCTCATAGAGCCATACCGTCCTAACAGAACGCTTCGTTCTCAAAATGCAGGGCTACTAGTCGTTCCTAGAGGTTCCAAAGGTACAATTAGAGGTAGAACCTTTAATTACCAAGCTCCTGTTTAATGGAATCAGCTCCCAGCTCTTGTTAAAGAGCTGACACAGTCTCAACATTTAAGGTTAGACTTAAGACTTTCCTATTTGATATGGTTTATGATCAGGACATATACAGTAGATGAGACAAGGGCTTATGGTTAGGACATATACAGTAGATGAGATAAGCTGCTCCAGGCCCAGACGCTGGGGTAAGTATAACACACTGAGCTTCTATCCTCTGCTCTATCCTCACTCTTATTACAGTAAAACAATACTTTACATTTCTACTTAGTTCTTTGCTCTTCACAAGTTGTCCCTCTGTCCCACTCTCCTCTGGTGGAGTGGATACTGTTGCAGATGTCCAGCTGCTGTTAGACATCCCAGTGATGACTGGACCCTGAATTGAATTGACAAGCTTGAGTCCCACAGAGTTCTTTCATATAAAAACTGAATGACCCACTGTCAAGGAAAATATCTGCCTTTCACCTCATTCTTTTAAAAAACTCCTCAAAACTCTCCTCAAACTGGCCATTGTCCAGGATGTACCCTGCCTCAGGCCCAAAGCCCAAACGGGACTAAGTGGAAGAAGCTCAATGAATGAATGAATGAATGAATGAATGAATGTAGATGATCCTTTTCTAAATATTTCAATTTTATTGTTATTTTTCCAAACTCCAAATATGTTGTACAGTTTCAGTTCATTGTTTGTCCATTGTCAGCACACATTTACTTATGTATAATAATAACAGGATTTCTGTTTGTGAAAAATATATGTATAGAGACAACACTGATCTCCCCCACTGTCCCTCCAGCAGTACTGTGTCTTTTGTGTACAGCCTATTTGGACACAATCTGAGGTGACATTTAGCTTCCATCCATATTCCTGCCAATAAGGTGACTTCATATAAAGAAAATTCTGAGGTGGTTCCACACATCTGACACAGTAATTCCCAGAGTTTTTGTCATTCAACATTTCATGTTTCTATTCTGTTGAGTTTTGAGATTTGGTTTGATCTTTTTGCAGGTATAATTAATGTGGCTATTGAATTTAAGATTTTTTTACTAGAATAATGGCAAGATACTTGACTTCTTTAACTTCCTTAATTGTGATAGCCCCAACCACACATGAAGTTAGGAGGATAGTGGAAGGAGAGTGTTCAGTGGAGCAAATATCAAACTGTTGAGTCGAGGCATCATTAATAAACAGGGCCCACCTGGCTAGACAGGAGTTGAGTCTCTTAGCTGTGCGGATGTACTCAATAATCTTGTGGTCCATACCAGAAAAGGGATCCCTGCATCCTCAAGCCAATGACACCATTCTTCTAGTGCCACTTTTACTGCCAAAAGTTGCCTGTTGGGCTTGAGGGTTCCACTGGAGCTTGGATTTGGCAGAGGTTAGTGCATGTAGGGAAGCAGCAATTATGTTAAAGTTAAAGAAACTTTTTTTTAAACTTTTTTTTAAAGTTATTAAAACCTCAAAATCTTTGTAGTTGCTTTCTGTCAGAAGGAACTGGCCACTCTTTTAGAGTGCTGTCCTTTTCTGGATCTATCTGTATGGAGTCACAAGAAATGATGAATCTGAGGAGAGAAACAGAAGGAGAGTGAAATTCACACTTTTCCACTTTGACAACATGCTAAACATGGGTCTGTTCATCCAGAGAAAAAAATTTAAAAATGTCAACTGGACAGACAAACACAAATTTGTTGAGCATGTCCCTGAGGACACCATATACACCATATAAACACTCACATTGCCCCATTTAGGGACTTCTCCAGAAGTCCAGTCTATTCTATTCTACCATGGAAGACCCAGGATAACAGGATGCCATGGGGAACAGTAGTAGCTTAGTTGCTCACTGTGGCCCTGGGCCATGACTCATTTCACAGGTTGAGTGCAGTAAGTGACTCAGCAGAAGAGAATGACCATCCAAAAGCATTGGCTTCTTGGGGCTTGAGCAAAGTAGAAACTGTTAAATGGAACATTATTCAAATCCATAAAATTTTCCCGTCCATAAAATTTTCATTGGCCCCCAGGGTCAACCAAAACCATCAAAGTAAGAGACTCAGTGAGAAGGACTAGTTCCCAGGTTGGGGAGTCAGGGGCTCCCTCCAAGTGGAGTGAGTCTTTAGTCTATTGTCTATTTTGATAGCAAGGACAATGAGGGAACTGCCTTGCCTAAAACTTAAAATGGCTCGGGCAGCTTCTGGACCAGGAGTTGAAGGGTCAAAAGTCTTCCTCAGTGTTGCAGAAAAAAGTATGACAGAATGACAAACAGGTGAGTCGTTAGCCCACTCTGTGGTAGCCCACGCTTCAGCATGTCCAGTCCAGTGGGTTATAATGTATGCTACTTTAGCATGTTCAGTGGAAAGCATTCAGCTGTAGGTGGAATGTAGGATAGTGTTGTCATGGTGAAATTGTTTGAGAAATTATACAAATTTACTCTGAAATAGATCAAGTGGTTATTGCTGTGGCAAGCGGTATGCTTTACCTCAAAGCTGAAATGGAAGCTGCGGAGATTAGAAGGTGGATCCGGGCGAGAAGAGTGAAAGTAAAGAGGAGGAGGTTCAGAATGCAGGCTCTTATAGCCTTTCTTCCCTGATGGTTAGATTTTTCTTTCTTTCTTTATGATATGGAGAGAGGGGTAGTACAGTGTTCTGTCACCATACAGAAATATATTTTACAAGATGATTCAACAGATTTGAGCTGCAGTGGGGTTACTCCAGTGTCAGATTACCAACCACAATGTTGTTCTTCTTGTAGTTCTGTTGAGTCACATTATGAGTTTTATTTAATATAATTATTTATTCAGCAGGCAATTTGAGTGCTTATATTGAAAACTACACTATAGAATACATAACAGTTAGTGATAATTGATGATAATCATCCATCCAGTGAATAACTTTCCCATTCAGGATGAGCTGGGGGCCAGCTTCCCTGAGGAGGCATTCCACTGTGCTGTTGTAGCTACAAAAAAGGGGTTACATGAATAGGAAACTGTTTCTCTCCGTAATTCTCCAAGGTGTGTGCAATGCCAAGGGAGCTTTTCTTAATGTGTACATTGGCAAAGCATGATCAGTGCATAATGCCCTTGTCCTTTGCGAATTTGCTAATGTTTAAAGAAGCCCTATATTCACCAGTGGGCTATTTTCATCTTGGAGATCGGGGGTACCCATACCTCCAATACCCCATCTGCATCATGTCCCCATACTGTCAGCCTGTGGCCAGTAAGTCTTCTCCTTACACCTACAATAGGGTTAGGGCCTAACCCTACAACACAAAAACATTAATACATGAATTTCTATCAAATGAACATATTCATGTTTATTGGGTGTTTGTTACAGGCAAAGTGAAGGCAGACTTTGCCAAGGCTCGAAAATTTATATGCTGATACTCCATATTCCTGCAAGCCTTTGAAATCTGGCCCAGGTTTGCGCAGGTTATCGAGGTTACCTCCACAACATTTGTCTAGCTGCAGTCCTTTAGTACTTTGCGCTTTGCAAGATGGAGGTGTAATTACGACTGTATTTACTTTATACTCACTTGAGTTATTTGAGAGTTTGTGGTGTTACGTCTTTAGATTGCTAACATGTAGAGAAAAAGAGAACTGTATTTGTCACAGTTTGCATTCATGTCTGTTCATCTCAAAACGTACTGAACTTTGATGGAAGCTAAACATCAATCGACTGTCAGTCTGTTGTTAAAAACTAGACGTAAAATACACTCTGTTGTCTCTGTACCATCTCTATTAGCCCTGAGATAAATAATAATTTCATTAACAAAGGACATCATTATTATAATATTACACACAGAATCTGTAGCTATTATTATGACCAGACATCACACTGCAGCCTGTGCTGTCTGTTAAAACATTATACACCATACATTTAAGCTAAATCAGACAGATACAGTTAGTCCTGTTTATTTTACCAGAGTTTGGGATTTTAGTGTGTTTCACAAATATTTTGTCAGAGTCAGGGGCAGAATGAGGAGAAGAGAGGAGAGAAGCTGCAGGACACAGTCACAGCTTAGAGGCATGTGTTTTATTTGTCAAAACTATACTATAATATACATTTATGTTTGTGTTTAAACTATAGTTTTATGTCCTATACCAGACTCCTGGCTGACTCTAGAAGGATGAAGAACAGGAGGAAGAGAACACTGCGAGAGACAAAACACACTTCTTTCAGATCCAGAGACAATATACAGACCACAGACTGAACAGAGAGAATGTGTTATGATGTATGAAGTATTTATTTGGTTTCTGTCATGTTTCACATAATCATAGTAAAAAGTAATAAGTAAACCCTATTAGCTGGTTCACAAACCTGAGCACAGCACTGACAGGAGAAAGTATTACCTGTTACAGCTCCTTTTATCCCCTCTGATGGTTCATGTTCTGTCCAGAGTTTCATAGGGTAAAGGGTAAAGGTCAGCATCAACAGCAGCTGGACACAAAAACAGAATCTGTAAATGACTTTAAACCAGTCTAATACAGTAAAAATACATCGATAGTACTAGCTAATGATGTAGCTAATGAACAACAAGCAGCTTCTCAAATACATTATTACAAAACACACTGCTCTGACTTTACTACAGAACTAAATAAACCACAGAAACATTAGAACCATTACCATTAGAAGTTATCTGTTTGCACCAGGTCTTTTCTTGTAATTTTTCCAACGAGTTAACCCTCTTACTCAAGGGTTAACTCGTTGGACTGTCATTTTGTGTTTTCTTTTTGTGTCAAGTCTCAGGTCTTTGGTTACAAGTCCAAGACAAATCACAAGTCTCTTTGCATACATAGCTTAATGTGAGTACTTGAAGCTTGATACTGCTGTCTTATATCTTATATCATATACAATAAACCTTTTATATAGTGTGTGTGTGTGTGTGTGTGTGTGTGTGTGTGTGTGTGTGTGTGTGTGTGTGTATGTATGTATGTATGTGTGTATACATATAGTTTTTTTTCTTCTTGTGATCAATTTTTCATTCTTATAGTCGCCGAGCATTCTCAGTTTGAGAATGCTCTCACCTGGCATTCTCAAACTGTAAGGCCATTTATGCCCAATGGTACCATTCAAAATTTTAGGTTTTTGTAATATAGACAGCTCAGCCCTGTGCTTCTTATTTCCCCAGATAAATTTAGATATAGACATGTGCAACTTCTCCTTGTAGCCCTTACTGGGTGAGAGGGGGATCATTGAACTTAGAAAATTGATCCGAGGAACGGTTAAGAATCCAATCTTTGAAGATCCATGTCTACATCTTTAGCAACCCTGTCGTAATTATGTTTTAACAGTTTCTGCTATCAGTGGGTAAATGTCAACTCCAAGATACTTAATTTTCTGAACGACTGGTACGTTAAGTAAGGAGAAGGCACAATCAGTTGACGCAGTGGAAGAAGAGCAGATTTCGTCCAATTTACCCTGTAACCAGAAACTGAACTAAAAATGTTAAATTAAGAACATGGGGGACAGAATGGGCAACATCTTCTAAATAGAGTAAAATATAATGCATAAAGTGATGTGAGAGATGTGTTAAAAACGGAGATGGGCCGGTGGCTGATTGATTGACGGACTGCCTGTGCTACAGGTTCCAAACTAAGGGCAAACAAAAAAGGCGACAAGCAGCTCTTTCAAAAAAATACACGACTTAAAATAAAATAAAAAACAATATCAACTCATGTGTCTAACTAATAAGCTCCACAAATGTTTCAGATTCTCACTAACATCAGACTGTCACATGAATATAATGGGTTTTTCATTGTATTACATTTTATAAATGATTTGTTTCTTTATTTATTTGCTTCACAGGATTTTATATCATAGTAGCCAAAGATTTAATAAAACTTGAATCCCTATATAAAAAAAAGTAATTAAGTATTTTATTTAGAGAATATAAAACAGCAGCAAACTGTATGTGGGGCTTATGCGGAGCCGACTCTGGACTGGCCGCCGCCAAACGAAGGATCCTTTCAATTTGGAAACGACTCTCGTTTCTTTCTAGAGTTGTTGCGTGTTTCCGCCGGAAGGCCCGCCTCCTGCTGTGGGACGAGAACCGCGCGAGGAGCTGGATGTAAGTGTTGGAGCGCTGCTGCTAACGCTGTGTGCTAATATGTTGTACACCCACTGAGTCCAACTCCAGTCCCGTTTGTCTGCGTGTCTGTGTGGCTGTCTGTCTGTCTCCGAACTTCGCTTCACATACATTTACTAAAGTTTACTAATCTTCACGTATGTTAGTGACACGTTAAGTTAAGGGTAACTTTCACATAGTTTAGATGCCAGAAAACTTAAATCCATTGTTAGCAGTTTGTTCTTGTTTATTCCTTTTGATTGTAGCAGGGTGTCTTCTGATGATTATCGTGGCTTTCTTTTGTAGCCTACTAAATTTGAGCTTTTCTCATAGTTGCATTTTTGCATTTTTTCTTCTTAAACCTTCTGACAAGGCTAATTTGCATTACTCTATATCTGTTTAAAAAATGACATTAAGATCATGGTTTTCTGACAAACCAGGGAAAGTACACCGTCTATTGACACACTGCTAGCTCCAGATTCTGCTTTCTGGAACTCTGTAGTGTTGCTGGAAGGCCCTTGTTAGAACCCAGATGATATAAAATGTCTTTACCCTGAATTAAGTGGATGCGAAAGGCCAATTATTATGTATATCTATTAGTAGTCAGGTCTTGCTTAGCTAATCCCATGTCCATCTGTACCTTGTTATTAAAAAGTGAGGTGTGGGTGGAGATGCACTGATGTGGTGCTCCTAATGGCTGTCAACAAGCAGATGACCATCAGCTTGACTATTAATTGTACATTTTAATAAAAAAAAACGATAGTTTAGGAAATATATGTGCAAATTACTTGGCTTATAACAAGCTAAGTGGGGCCCGGGAGCCAAAATAAGCCCGCCAAGGGGTTTGATTTGGCCCACCTGGGGTCACCATATTTCATGACAGAAATTGTATATCAACTACTGCTTTAACTGGCAATGATGGTTGAGCATTTAGTTTTTAAAGATCTGGGTCAAATAGCTTAAGTTCACGGGCTTCCAATTAGGCGCTACCTCGTCAGAACAAAATGGAACAGTATAGGCAGTGGCGCTCAGGAAAAAGACATTTTTAACCAAACATGGGAGGAAGAGTCTTTCTTTTAATTACATGCAAAAGATTTTTTTGTTTGGCCCATGGCCCAGTAATACTTTTCTGCTTTGGCACAAAAAGTTTGGGCACCCCTGGTCTAGAATGTCTTTCCTTCTAGCCCTCTTTTACTGCTTTACATAATAATTTGTCTTATTTGAAACAGGTCAGTAAATTGTGTTAACCTAAAGACTGTGTGGGGCAGATAATAAACTGAAGAGGACCAGTTCTGGCCCTTGGGACTTTTGTTGGACAGGTTTTACAGGCTACAACAAACAGACTATAGCTTTTTATCTTGTTTAATATTATTTTTATTATTATTCTGGTAATAACTGCAGCAGATTAATCACAAGCCTGTTTCTATTTTTATCTGAGGAGAACATTAGCATAAGTTGTACATTATTTTATGGGCATTGTATTAAGGTATCGTTGGTCTTTATGTTCAGCAAGACTAACTTGTCTTAATAACGCTGTGTTCCTGACGGCCTTATTATCCTCACAGTGATCTGGTGGCATTGTGGAGCCCTGTGTACGGCTTGACATAAAGCATGTTCGAACACCTGTTGTCCAGAAAATATTAGGTTTAAACAGCATTCATAACGTCTTGCTCTGCTCATGTTTTTATGAAATTTTAGCGCATCTCTCCAACAGCGAAAAAACAGACTCAATCTTCTTGGCAGCGCTTACAAACTACTATCCTCATCCTCTGTGCCCTACACTGGGACACAATGTGGAGTCATCCTAACGTTTCTGTGATGACTCGGCTCACACTTCGCTAAATTTTGCTCTCTTTTGAGCAGTCCGCGTTGTTGAGGTTGGACAGTGGAGCGAGAGAGCGCGACAGAGCATCAGTGGCAAGTGAACGTTGAGACAGACACGGCTCTCTGTTATGGTCATTTATCATTGCTCAACGCTCAAAAGACACAGAAACTCAAAAGCAAGAGAAAAAGATTTCATAGATGCACTTTAGGCGGGATTGCGCTTGTAGGAAAAGTTAACAGAAAAGACTGGGTGCAAACAGAGAACTTCTAATGGTAAGTGTTGCTGTTTTCTGAATGAATCACTTATGTTTATTATTTAGTTCTGTAGTAAAGCTGCCGCCAACATATTGCTCTGTGTTTTCATCGTTTTATAGGCTACAACTGCCAACTAGTATTCATACCGTTTTGACATAAAAGCTTATTACCTTCACCCTCCATTGGTCAAAAAACACTGAAGTAATAATTGTTTCTGTCAAGCTGTATAGCTCTGCAAACTAGTGTCTCTTTTGTCATAGCAATATATGTTTTGGAAGAATGTATTTGAGGAGCTGCTTGTTCATTAGCTACATGAGTGCTATCAGTGTGGTTTTCTGTATTAGCTCAGTTTACAGTCATTTACAGCTTCTGCTTTTGTGTCCAGCTGCTGTCGATGCTGACCTTTACCCTCCATGAAGCACAGTACAGAATGTGAACCATCAGAGGAACCCATCCTCTCTATTTTTTTCTGTTCATTTAGGAAGAGAAGGAATAACAGGACGACTTCTGGAGAACTCCGACAATTCCAGCCTACAACCAACATCTGTAAAATGTACAGACGGTGCTCTGTTTACATGAGACGGAGACCTACAGCTACATCACTGAAGAACAGTCTTTACAGAGACCTCAGTCGCCTGGCCTGAGGATGTAAAGGTCTGAGGTTTCCACTGTGTTCATGGCTGCACTGAGAGGAACTGCTCTGAAGTTTTTACACTACATTTAAGCTCACTTTACATGACTCTGTTCAGGGAAGTAGCAGTAGTCTGATCATTTCTAAAGGTAGATCAGATTTACTGTATCATGGACACTGAAACAAGACATCCAGTTCTAATTAGCAGTACCTTGCATGATGATGTGAAACATGAAATAAAAATGCTATAAACCAAATAAATGCCAAATGTATATAAATACACCATGACACTTTCTCTCTGTTTAGTCTGTGAACTGTATATTGTATCTGTCTGGATGAAGTGTGGTTTTTGTCTGTAGCAGTGTTCTCTTCATCTTGTTCTTCATCCTTCTAGAGACAGCCTGGACAAGTTATAACACAACCATAAATGTGTATTATAATATAGTTTATAGACTGACTAATACATTTCTCTTTTTCTCTACATGTTAGCGATCTAAAGCCGTAACTCCACAAACTCTCAAATACCTATAGCAAGTGATAAATGCTCTTTTCTGAGGTAAAGCATTTTTACAGACATTTTGAACTTTATACATAAAGCATACTACACAAACAAACAGCGAACTCAGACAAGACTCTGTACCATGTTAATCCCAAAGGTCAGTTCACTCGATTTTCTCGGTTTTCTCTCTTTGTCAGTGTTTTAATTTAAATACACAGCGCTGTAACTGCACCGCCATCTTGCAAAGAGTGAAGTACTAAAAGACTACAAACTCTAGGTGGCTCCTGTGTGGTCAAAAAAGTTACACAGTGTGCTTTAATTATTGGGCTGATTAAAATTATGTAATTTTTTTTCCATTTTTGTCCGATTGCTTGTCTCATATCATTTGGATGACGTAAGTAATTGAAGAAAGTGTGACTATGTGCTTGTAGGATGGACATATTCAGCCGGCTGGAGGTGTGGGGGCAGCTGGCCCAGAGCTGTGGGCTGACTACACTGGAGCAAGGCCTGCAGCAGATCTGGAGGCTGCTGCTGCTCTGTTTGCTCTGCAGAGTTACCTTCAGACTGGGTGAGAGACACAAATGGCACATGTAGAGCATCTTCTGGTTGTGAATGAGTTGATTAGAATTGAGACATCAGTGTTTGTCCTGTGTGCTCCTCAGGATGTGTGTCCACACTGAAGCACATTATATCAGCACTGGCAGGGATCTATGCCCTTTCGCTCTTCTTTCAGCTTCATGTGCTTTGGGTCCTCCTGCTCAGTGCTCTGTGTTACCTTGTTCTGCTGCTAAACCAGAAGTCCAGCAGCCGGGGGGTCCTCCTCTCTGTGCTTATTCTCATCTTCTTCCTCACAGGGTAAGCAGAGACCAGTCTTTAATATTAACAGATATTAGAGCATATAGTAGTATATAGTAGTAGTATATAATATAGTACTTACAGTAGTCTACATAAATTGCATACTGACAGCTGAGCATACGGTATAATCAATATAATAATGCAGGGCTGTGCATAACTGGTATGCGGGTATGCATATGACGTGAAAATTAGAAATGTGTATCACCATTAAGTCAAACATTGTCAAAGTGATTGGCATCTGTTAGTAACCAGTCAAAGTAGGCGCAGTAAACTGATCAGTGCCTCAACAACAAGTCCTCTCTCTGAGCACAATTAGCCTGGCCAGCCAGACGACTTTCTCATTGTATTACATACAGAGAAAGTCAGTCTGGGATTGTCCTATCTGCTCCGTATTCTGCTTACCTTCTCTTTTCTTTCTTACCGGCCAACTGTAGCGAGGGTGGGGGATTTTGGAGCGCGATAATTTTTTCAAGCAAAACAGTAAGCAGGTTTAGGTAGCTTACGACGATTGAAAATAAGCACTGAACTCGATATTACACCCTGTGTCCTCAGAATCATCTTCTCTCTCTAGGCATGCTGGTATTCGCTGTGGTTTGTTGACAACTGGAATCGGACGGGCGCTTTCCTTACGTCACATCCGTTGTTTCTCTGATTGGTTTTCTCAGCGATCGTTAGTTCCGCCCTTAGTCCTGCCTTGAAATCTTGTTCAAACCTCGCACTACCAGATTGATTTCTCTGTATGTAATACAATTAGAAAGCCATCTGGCTGGCCAGGCTAGAGCACAATATCACTCTCTGATTGTTCATCTGTTTGTTTATTTGTTAGATTCACTTTATTCAGAGTGAGTGTCGGAAATTTTGAAATGTATGAAAACACTTGCTATAAGGTTCACTGAACTGGCTTTGGTGGATAATTTGGCCAGATCAGGATCAGCCCAAGGCCATGGGTGGATTACAGAGCTGTAACTGTTGGTTGGTCTTTTATGTATACTTGAATACATGCACACTGTGTCCTGTTGTGTGGAGTTCATTGTGGACGCTTGTTTCTGAATGATGATTTTTAGTGTCATACAGAATTCTTTATTCAAAACGGACAGACATTTTGAAGTTGCTTGGCTTTCCCCCAGAACATTTGCTAGTCAAGGAAGTAACCCCAGGAAAAGTCGCTAGATTTATCGCCTTTTTTAAAAAGAATCACTCTCTCGCGCTGTAGACCACTCCACTATCAACGTATGAGTAGATCTCATATAGTAATTAAGAATAGGCTGTTAATCTCACACTGTTTCCCACGTTGAAAAATAGGTCCAGCCTGTATAAGATCAGCATCGCTGTACTGATCGATGTGCTATTATTTTATAATGAATGTGAGCAAATCTTAAAGTTGCATGTGCAGTACTTGCAGTTGCAAGATTATCCTTGACAAAGCAACTGTCAACCTTGACAAAGCAACTGTTAAAAAAATGCTTAAAATTACATAGCAACCAATTCGCTCTGTATGTAGGTATATTTTATCCGTAGTAAGGTCTTTAGTCTCCAAAATCCAGCATGAGCAGCAGCAGCGCAGACTGTGTAAAAAACCTCCAATCACTTCCGGGTAACCCCTGTGTCCACCCCATGTCCCAAGCGAAATTGGAAAAAATGAATTTATTTGCTCATTATCTGTTTGCTCCATGTTTTTATTTAGTAGGGAAATGAGAAATTAAAAAATGAACTGCTCTTTGTTTTTCCATATTTTATGAAATGAATTTTGAAAAAAGCTGTTGTTTCTCATTTTTTCCATGGTTGGTTTCAATAAAAAAAAAAGAATGATACACGGATTGCTTGAGTCTATTAAACACATTTTTCCAAAATGTTCTTAACGTAAATACACGTAAATACATTTGATGTGCTATTTTTTATGAAGGCATTTGATTTTTTTATTGTGTTAATTTTATTTAATGTTCATTTTTTATTGTTTAATACCTGTGTTTTTAGTCAGGAAAAATATGAATATGGAAAAAAGTGTTGTGATTAGGGATGGAAATTGAAAGATTTTATCATTATCAGTGCCACTGACAATTCTGTTTATCGATCTGATTCTTTATCGATTCTCTTATTGATTCCTGATAGCTCTGTGTGGAAAAAAGTCCTATATGCTTTTTCGGCAACAAACAAGTGGTTTTAACACTTTCACTTGAGTGTCTTAATGAGTTAAATAACTTAAACAATAGCAAATCGTATATAATGAGGAAGAAAAACTGAATAATAAATAAAATAATCTTCTGTATACACAAGCATACATGTCACTAAATCTCCTGCCTAATATAGAATTAAACTATTCTCTATTTAAAAAAGAGGGATGGAAACCTAGATAACATTTAGAAAACTGGTTTGCGATGAAATGTTTGAACCAAATGTGGGAAAACATGAGCCTGTCTTTATCTAAAATGGAAATTGCGACAATATTTATACATTAAATGGTGTGCCTGTTATTTGTAAGACATTGTTGATTTTTAACATTTCATTACTCTGTTCAGCGGTATTTACCGTGCTGCTTGGGCAGTTGAATGCAGCGTATCAAAAACACAGCATTCCCGTAATTTAGTACCACAGGTAGATGTTTAAGCATGTGTGTATTTGCACCCTTTCACGAAATAACAGCCATGCAGTTGCTGTAAACTGCATCATTTTCATCTCATTTAGTAAAATAAAGCCAAGCTTTAGATTGTTTCTTCCTCTCCTCATTCCATGATTCCCTCCTGTGATCAAATCGCTTTGACATCATGACGTGGGATATTGTGCTATGGTGCCTGATAAAGGAAAAAAGGGACAGTTGGGAGTTCTTGGACTGTATGTACAGCTGGGACTCGGAGCAGGAGCATCAATAAAAGCAATTGTTAATGTCGAGGGCATACAATTCCGATGAATTGTAAAATTTAGAAGCAGGTCTCAAGTGGAACCGGTTTTCAATTCCCAACCCTAGTTGTGATAAATTTTTTTTCCATATCGCCTACCCCTACTTTTGCTTATGTGCTGTAGTAGTATGATGTATGTATAAATGTAAATGGCATGTAATTAAAGTAAGTATGCAACAGGGAGGAACTTTCCTTTTATAACTTTGAGGATTGTGGACTGCACTGTGATGCTTTGTGTATCGACAAAGAGTAAAATTGTATAAAGAAAAATGTATAAATATTATCATTTGGTGAGGGTATAAGAAGGGTGATGTGCACACAGTGGAAACAGGGAGAGTTACGCAGGACGCCAACCAAGATCTCTGACCATGCTTACAGAGCCACTTAATACTTTAGATTTTTTTTTTTTTCCTTTTGGCCTGGATTTATGAGGATTGTGTAGAGGACTTTGGAGTCTAGAATTGTTGACGGACGGACTTTGATAGTGCATGCATCGTGTTATGAGTAGGGATGGGCGTTTTCAACAAATATTGCATTTGAATTTTTAACCTCATAAAAAGTGAATATTCTAATATTTGTTTATTGAAATGAAGTTTAATGAGACAGGCATTAATACCTGTGATGGGCAGTTGTCTGTCTTCATTTAGTGCGTCAATAATTATGTTTTTGCGTAGTTACTTAGAAACTTAGTTTCACCTGACAAATTTTGCACACAATGAGCTGATTATTTTGTTCAAAGTAATTACAAACATCGTTATGTTTAGAGTTGGAGGACGCCATTTTGTCATCAAATACAACACTAAACGCTCCACAGCTCCACATAGTGCATGTGTAGGTGTAACTAGTTTTAGTTTGTGTTAAGACTACATTATGGATTTATTTCATTTATGGACAGGAATAAAATTAAAAAAAAGACGAAAATCAAATAGTGTTTTTATTTTTCGAATAAATTTTGCAGCTGGAAATTTTAGAATATTCGACTTTTAGTGAATTTCCCCATTGTGGGATCAGTAAAGTCTTCTTATCTTGTGCACACTACTAGCTGCAGCTTCACTACAGACTATGACTGGAGTGAGAAAAGTTTGTGTTAAAGTTGAACACTGGGACTGAAGGGGGGATAACATGAGAGACAATTAATTGGGCTGTGTGTTGCAAGACAAATATTTTGTGTTTGGTTTATGAAACTTTGTTTTGATGCAGTGTTCGGTTTACCTTTTTGATTGGAACTGATGGTGTACTTTCACTTTCATATTAAAGTGCCGTACAACGTGGCCAGAAATGATCTGATTCTCTTTTCTCCTTTTCCTGCTGATATCGGGTCCGCCCATGACCCGTAGTGTGCGTTGTAGAAATATTAAAATGTGATAAAATTTGAGGAGACCACAAGAAGAATAGCTAATGATTCAGAGGCTAATGGGGATCTTAAGAAACTAAACTAAATTAACTTGGAACAATAGATGAGTTGTTACAGTATTACCCACCCCTATCCAGATGTCAGACTTTTCAGGTTGTATGTTTTCTTCCAGTAGTATTGGTGTACATTATATCTTTTTTTTCTTTTTCAGAGAGCTGCATTTTATTGACCCAGTGATTTGGAACAAAATCAGAGGTGATTTTTTTTTTATTTTGATATAAAAGCACTCAGCAAGAATTTAAGAGCTTTGTTCCACAATGGCAATGTACCATATATGTTGAAGCTTGTGTGAAATCAACAAATGCATGACGATCTTGGATTTAACTCAAACTTGGCGTAATTGAAGTCTTTATATCCATAAGCATAAGTGGAAAATTTGGAGTTGGTATATTATTTTATGAGATGCTTTGGTTTATACAAGGATGTAGGTCTAGTCAAAATCAGGCCTATTGCAAAATGACATAACTTTTGAACTATTTGTGCCTGATAAATTAAAATTTACGACAGTGTTCTACTCTTTGTGAAGTCTTTAACTTGTAAGATGTGTGATCCTCTGTTCTGTATATTTTCCAATGGGAGGATATCCGGTTTCACAGTATCCCGCTGTATTTGAACTGCCACGGTTTAATGTTTAAAAAAAAACACACAACATACCAGTTTTCATTTATTAATGTTATATGAGATGATCAGGGACAAATAGAAATGGTACATTTAATAAAGAGCTTCTTTTTCACATTATTCTTTAAGTTAAACTTACCTTTATTCCATTTTGAAGATGGATTATTTACATAATATACATAACGTCAGGTGTGTGTAGGGAGCACGCTGTGGCTTGACGCTGACACTGAGCGGGAAAGACAAGGATCAGCTAAAGAATTTGTCTAGAGGAGAATACAACCAGAAAATGGACCAGTCTCTGCTGCACCACCACGGTCACACTGTTCTTTTTCGTCTCCTTTCTTTTGGATACAGTTCAAGGGATTGAACCTATATGTTCATTAGTTAGGATTTTGATTTCATTGGCTAATTACTTCACAGACTGTTTATGAGGCGAGGAACGGGACACTTTTATAGACTGACAGAGGACTGAAGCTGTATTGGCAATTCAAAACAACAGTGAGTTAGGTGCTGCTGCTGTTCAGCAGATCTGAAGTGAGAGTTATTATCACTTGTTGATGTGTCCAAATGAACAGAGCAGTAACAGTATATATCAATTAATTTATTTGAACTCAATTTATTTGGAATTATGTGCTATATTTATTTGTTTTAGTGTATGACTAAACAAAAACATTGTAAGCTTTAAGCAATACCATCATACCGTAATATTTTTGCTCAATGTTATCATACCATCAGAATCTCATACCGTCCCAGCCCTATTTCCAAGTTATGACCTGTCTAAAACTGTAAATGGCCTGTCACAACTTGGCCAAATTAATTTTTAAAAAAAAGTTTGAAATCATCGTACTCACGTTAAATCCCTAATAAATCTTTTTTATTTTTTTTCCTAGATAATGGACTTATTGCTGATAAAGGAACCGTCACGAGTTTATCACACTGCAGATTGATAAACATGTTATCGTTTATTTTTAAGATATAAAAGCTCAATGGCAGGCCATAATTTTGAAAATATACAACAAAGGACCTCATGTCTTACAGGTTAAAGACTTCACACAGATTAGAACAGTGAGTAAGTGCCTTTTGGCTTGTCCCCATCCAGGGGACACCACAGCGAAGTAGTTCGCATGTAGTGAACTAACCTCTACACCACACAGGAGTTATTTCACACAGATTAGAACAATGTCTGAAATTTTTATTTATCTGACACAATTAGTTTAAAAGTTAGGTATGGGGCTCCTCTGTGGATCACCTGGTGGAGCACATACCACATACTCGGACAACCAATTTCAACTCAGGTCCTTTGCTCAGTGTCATTCCACTCTCTTACTCTGTTTCCTGTCTATCTACAGTCTACTATCAAATAGGCAAAAAGGCCAGAAAAAAAGATACCAGCTCCAAATTTTGCATAGTTGGTTGCATTAGTTACAAAGCAGACTCGTTTACACCTGAGAAATGTACTGTGTACTAGTGTGGATATTATGTGTGAATGCACTAAAAGTTATTCATCTTAAAGGGTTCCTAATGTAGTTCAGATTCTATCTCAAATACAATCTGAAGGGTTTTAATACTGTGGATGGTGTGTAAATGGTCTACGTGCTCACAGTGAACTGCATCAGGATAATATTGAAACCTTTTTGATGTGTCAGGTTCTCAGATGGTGGTGGCCATGAAGGCCATTTCTCTGGCATTTGACCTTGACAGAGGAGCCGTGAACAGTCTGCCCTCTCCCTCACACTTCTTTGGCTACACTATGTTTGTGGGCAGCGCTGTATTCGGCCCCTGGATCACATTCTCCAGTTACATCGCTGCTGTTGAAGGCAAGAAATTGGTAAGTATCTTTAGTGGGCTCTCTCTGGTCATTTCTCTGCTGGATGTTTGTGCAATGTTTGTACTGATGTCTGCTCTTCCCCAGAGCTGGAGCTGGCTGCAGAGTTGCACTGTAAGTCTAATGAAGAGCCAGCTGTGCCTGGTGGTCTCCACCTGCATTGCCCCGTACATGTTCCCTCTGTTTATCCCCATCACTGGGAACGCATTCACCCACAAGTACGCCATTTACATGTTGTTTTTTCTTTCTTTTTAAAAAATGTAATAGTTTCTTAATATTGTCTGTTTTGTTTTCCTGTCCCTGCTTTCAACGGAATATAACACCAGCACCAAATTAACAATTTGTGCATTTCCATAATAAATGTGATGAAAAGTGAAATTAAACAGAGGCTCAGTGTGAGAAGGCTCTTCTGCTGTTGTCTGGCCCTTTATTAAAACAAGTGCTTTATTTTTTTTTTTATGCATGGTGGCATTAAAAAAAATTGACACAGGGCCAGAACATGTTACATGTTACTCCCGAAGAGGCCGATCACCTTTTCTCTAAAATCCAACCAAAGTTTATGGAAAAGCAACTAAGCAATTTTCTTTTTGCAAAATGTCAGTGGTGTGCCTTATTAGTACCATGTATATTTACCTTTCATTTAGAACGTTGAGTCAAATGGGACCAGTGACCAATGCCCTACATGTGGAATTTGTTCTTGTACACATGGGAAATAAAATTCACTCTTTTGAGATGTTACATTTTAGTTGTATTAGGACTATTTTTGATGGAGTCCTAAGAAGTGATTATTCTTGTGCTGTGTGTTTCAGGTGGCTACGTGCATATGAGAATGCAGTGTCTTTCCATTTTAGTAACTACTTTGTGGGTCACCTGAGTGAAGGCACCAGCATGTTGGCTGGAGCAGGCTTTTCACAGGAAAAAGACAATACCCGGTGGTGAGTGGAGACAGTTTAATAGCACAGTACATTTACTCTAATGTGTGACATGCTTTATTAAAAGTCATGACAAATTCACATAGTTTTAACTTAAAATTGTCTAGTCTATGCTTTGGGGTTGGTCAAGTAATATCTACGCCTGTGGACCCTGCATTTGTGGTCTATGAGATCCTGTCGACATATACAGACTTTCATCTGTTTATGTGTAAGCATGAGCTGCGACTAGCTTACCTGCTGTACGTACTTAGCTTACCTGCTGTACGTACTCGTCATTATCATAGCCTAGCCTACCTGTCGCCACCTCTTTGCTACCGTTACAACCCTCGACAACTATGTGGATTAACTGTACGTGGCTTGTATTCCTCTGGTTCGTGTTGGTTTTTATCTACCACCCTTCGACTGCACTGTTCCAGTACACTGCCACTGAGTTTAAGATCCATAATCCTCATGGTCCACCAGCACCAGCTTTGCCCCACCCGGGCGTTCTATACGTGCCCCGTCAGAGATGTACTCACCGGGGCTCACGTGACTTCTTAATTCTGCATACATTGTTGTCCTAAGCATGAAGTGACAACTGAATATTGCTGTCTGTTTTCTAATGTCTTCTGTGTAGAGTATTTTACTTAGGTGCACTAAAAGGGAATTCTGTTTCTTAAATGTACATGGATAGTATTGGTATGTACATGGAAAGTGTGAACTACGGCCTTAATGTGGATGCTCTCATTTGTAGTGATTTAAAGGCTTGGACCTACTTGATAGGTGTATTGCACTGTGGATGCAGTTGCCAAGTAATGAACACGTTCTTACTTTGTCATGTTAATGTGTTTTTAATTTGTTAAGTCAGTGTGTTACTGTTGTTTCATTTCATTTCATCTTCCACCGCTTATCCCACTTTGTGGGGTCGCGGGTGGCTGGAGCCTATCCCAGCTGCTTTGGGCCTTAGGCGGGGTACACCCTGGACAGTGGCCAGTTCGTCGCAGGGCTGACACTTAGACGTACATTGACAGACAACCATTCACTCTCACATTCATCCACTAGGGGCACTTTAGAGTCACCAATTCACCTATACATGCATGTCTCAAGCGGGAGCGCTAACCACTCCGCTACCGTGCACCCCTGTTACTGTTGTGTTACTGTTTATTAATGACTCAGTGATTACTGAGCTTATCAGCAAGGTATAATAGTATTTAACTAGTCAGGTTTAACAATAGCTAATTTTCTATTTTTCATCATAGGCTTAGGGTACCCAGGTTTCCTACCACGCCCAAAGCTGCTGAAATCAGCTCCTGCCACCCACGACCCCTAATGGGATTAAGCCATAGAACATGAATAAATAAATCAAAGGCTTAAGGCTGTTAGGGACTATTTGATCTGCCCTTGGAGGTTAGAGGAGTCACACTAAAAAAGACAGACTGGAGACTTTCTGGATGTCTGGAAGTTTATTGATCATCAATACGGGACCCAGAGACAGGAAACTCAACACAGTGTAGTATTGAATATACAAGTCTGTCCATTCTTCTGTGGACTAAGATTATAAAGCCTAATACAGTAGTAGGTCGGTTGCCATGTAATGCCCTATCAGAGGAATTGTGTTTACCTGATAGAGCTTTAGACTTGGAGCCAAGTTATCTGTGCGGTGTTGGCCTTGGGGGAGAGGTAAGGAGCTGACTTGACCAGTCTGTGACAACTCTACATTTAGGCCATAAGTGATGGGAAGACTAAATGTCTCTATCACACGAATGCAGTAGTACACCGAGCAGAGGATCAAGGACAAAGTAGTTAGATTCTCTCTTGTGCTATTAACCCAGACTAAAAAGAACAGCTGACACAGTGTGCAGATCATTCATTCCCTGATACAAAACACGCATGCACAGAGGAGAGTTTCACTGAGGGGCAGGGGAGTGTGCTGTCAGTAGTGAGCAGAGCCGTGAGGCAAGAGAAGTTCGAGCACAACAATGTTTAAACCATTTAACAAGACATTTGTACTTGGTGGTCACGATATAGTAGAAATTTATATTGCACACCAAAGTTACAAAAGATCAAGTATATTCAATATATCGGCCTCTGCTAGTTTCAACATGCGTACTTTGTTCATACTAATAGATCTATTTAAAAAATGACTTTTTTTGTATTTTGGCAAATTAAAGTTTAAGGTTATAAAGGTTAATAATAAAGCTTATTTGATTCTTCACCTGCTTTTGATTTTGTGAGCAAATAATCTTTTATGTCAGCACAATGTTTTTAAAAAAGAGCAACAAGTCCATAATGCATTGACATAAAATGGCTGTATTTAAACATTTTCCATCTGCATAGGCCCTTGAAGTGCTTTACATTAAAGCATCCATTCACTCATTCACATATTATCACGATCTCAGTAACAGGGATGACAGGGGGAACTTAGACAGCATGAACAGGACTCGCAGTTTGGAACTCGTGAACAATTAAACCCCGCTATCTGCTTGCTTGCTGTCCCGAATTTATCCAGACTTACTAAACATCTTTGGACAAACTTTAAATGCCACTGCATTTAACCGACACTGAGCCCAAGCGTCTGTTCTTCTTCTCTTTCTGTGCTCTCTTAATTCACTTCAATATGTGACATTGTCAAAGTGGGAACATAATTGTTCTTTTCAGTTACTGTTAGTTAAGTGCAGTGTGGATCAACCATTCTGTTGCTGTTTTTAGGTGTTTTTTAACTGTAAATTAAATTGTAGGAACCTCTACATTAATTTAAAGGAGTTACGCAGGCTGAAGCGGCCAATATAGACACTTGATTCCCATCAGAGAACCGGAAGAATGTGTGTGTGTAAGTGTGTGGTCAGAAAGAAAGATATACCAAAGGAACAATCAGTAATAGTATATGACAGAAGCACATCATATTCAAATGGTAACATAAACATCATAGATCCTGGGTTACATTCGTAACCTTAAGGTGCGCCGCTGTGGTGAGCTGAGTTAATAATAGCACTAGCTTAAATTGCTGGCAGACTGGACCGGTAATAACCCAAAATGTTGGGGCCCTTGCATGTTGGGGGCCCTAGGCATTTGCCTACGTTTGGCTAATGGTAAGCATGCCACTGCTCAGACCTTTGAAACATCAGCTGAGCACAGCTGATAAATACCTCTCTCCAGTTAGTTGCGATTCACTAAAATTGAATGTACATAATATTTGTAAAAAAATTTTTTTTCGCAAAACGGCTCAGTGGCGACCCCCAGAAAATCAAATAACCTTTGGTCAATGGGGGCCAAGGGCAAAATTATTGTTTTTTGACCCCTGAAATCTTGCCCTCATACTTTGGTTTTATCCAACAGGCTCCGAACTCAGTCCACATCATCATGTGGCAGTTAAAAAAATAAGAAAAAAATAGTTTTAGGGTGTGGCAATGGTGAGATGGCAATTTTAGTGTTAATAACAAGGCCTGTAACTCTCAGAAACATTGCTGGATCTGGTTTGACCCATCAAAGCATTGCTTTGCACATTTACAACCTGAACACAATATGTTAATAAAACCGCCATCTTGAGAAATGAGTCTACAGCGCCCCCCACAAAGTGATAATGGGACCCAAAAACTTAGTGTTTCCTAGAAATTTGGTCAAAACATGCTTTATGAGATGCCAAACAAAAATAACCAATGAGGACCACGCCTTATCTCCAACTGTGTTGCAAGAGCCATGCCTCAAATTTGTGAGATAAGTCAGTGGGAAGTAAAAATAAATTAGTTTGTTGGAGCAAAATGAAATTTGGTACATGTATCCAACATGGGGTTATGAGCAAAAAAGTATATGGGAACAATGCCCTGTCTCCAAGAAGATGCAGTCTGTTTTGGGTTGGATATGTGAGCCTCCCAAATTTTGGCCTTGTGTTTTGACAACTCCTCCTTGGGTTTTCATCCGACGGGCTGTGATTAGGGGCTAGTCTAATCACAAATTGTACCCATTTCTTCTCACACTGTTGACAGCTAAAATTGTCTTTAAATTATCCTAAGTGCCTTGACTTGGACTTGTGACTAAAGGATTTAGACTTGACTTGGCATGACAATAGAGCTGCAAACATGGGTTTCTTGTAAGAAAGCAATACCCCCTTGACACATGGATGTCTGGCAGCTACTGTGTAAGAGATGGTGGTAAGGCACTCTTCCACTTAAGTAGGTTAAACTGGGCCACACGTGTTTGGTTTCAGTCTTATGCCAAATACTTAGGCAGTGTACCAAACCTCCTCTTTGGTGCACTATGTATTCTTCAAGGCACAAACAGGACACCATGTAATTAATTTTGTGAAAAGGAAGTGCTACTATTCTTTCAAGATAACCCTTTTTGCAATAATCACACCGAACATAGTAGCTTGCTGAATTGACTGAGAGCTGCTTTGAGTCTGATCAGAAGTTTTAATTCAGTTCAGTTTTATTTATACAGCCCAGAATCACAATAGCAATTGCCTCAAAAACACAAGGCAGGAAGTGCTAGACAACACCTCCTGTCCTTAGACCCCCTATCAGGGTGAGGAAAAATAAAAAAAAAAAACAGCCCAAGGAAAAGGAGAAACCTAAGGGAGAACCACAGAAGGAGGATCGGCTCCCAGGATGGAGAGGCCGTGCAAAAGTTGTGTCCAGGACAGTCATTGACAAACAGTTTATCATATGTACAAATGAATTAAAATTAATATTGTCCATGATAATATCAACTGGAACAGTTCATCCAAGTGAGAGGAACTGGGGTTTGGGGCTGCCTGTGGCTTGGGACAGGAATACAGATTGGGGACAGCTACGGTCCAATCTCTACTGTGATGTCTAACAGCGAAGTCTAATGAATGAAATAAGTCTAATGAAGTCTCAAGTCTAACCTTAAACTTAGACTGTCTGCCTCTTTAACGTGAGCTGGATCTAATTCCATAAAACAGGAGCTTGGAAACTGAAGGCTCTTCCTCCCATTGTACTTTTGGAAACCCTAGGAATGACTAGTATCTCTGCATTTTGAGAACAAAGCACTCTGGTGAACTATATAAGTATAACCTTGATGTCACAAATGCATGGATTAGGTTTAGAGTGTCACTTTTAGATCAGCTACTCCTAATCTTGGCTATGTTTCGCAGTTAAAAAAAATGCAGTTTTACAAGTGAGATTTATGTGCGCTTTTCAACATATCTTGGTCGAATACAACTCCAAGGTCCCTAACGGTTGAATTAAAACCTACACCAACACCATTTAGAGTCACTTTTTGGTCTGATAGTGTGTCTCATGGATTTCTAGGGCCTTATGTATAACCACCTTTTTTTTCTAGGTTTAGGAGAATATAATCATCCAGGTCCTCACGTCTTTCACACAGGTGTCTATTGGATTATTTCTTACCTGTTTAATCTATTAATACAACTGAGTGTTGTCCACATAACAATGGAAATTAATACCATGCTTTCTGATTATATTGCCGAAGGGGAGCATGCATAACGCAAAGAGTTAACACTGAGCTCTGTGGTACTCAATAGCTAACTAATGTGCACACTGATGATTGCTCATTAACTCTAAGAAAGTGTTATCTGTCTATTAAATAAGATTTAAACCAGCAGAGAGCGGATTTTCTAATGCCAATGTCAGACTCTAACATCTGTAACAAGATACTGTGGTTTGTTGTATCAGAGGCTGCACTGAGATCTAAAATGACTACGGTAGAGATTGGTGACTTTGACTAAAGCAGTTTCTGTGCTTTAGTCTAAACCCTGACCAATATCACAGTAAGACCATTAGGCATTATAGGTTTGTAATATATACTGCTGTATAGATGAAAAATCTCAAACCAGAAGTTTTTAAGCTTAGAGCAGAAAAAGAATAGGGGCCGTATCGTCCCGATCTTAACGCAGGCAGAGACAGAGACGGAAGCTCACTGAGGGGTGTGTAACAATCTATTTTTTCCTATTATGAGAATGGAGACTTAGGTATAAAGAGGCAGAACTAGAGGTGGTGCAGGTTTAAAGAGGCTGGATTTAGTGTTATATTTTATGTTTTATTCATGATCTTTTTAATCTCGCAAAAACAGAAAACACGCACGTTTTTCCTTGGAGCATATGTATGAGAAAACTCCTGTATGTCAGGAAACAGTAGGACTAGGCTTCATCCTGTGGTGAGTCGTTACGCTGGAGAGCTTGTGGTAAACTCATGCTCTGTGCCAAGCTGAGAGTTTACGCACAGACAGGTGCCACACTCCAGGAAGAGAGGGAACATCAGATGGAATATGAAGGATGTGGATTATAAACTAGACTGTACTTCAGCGAGAGGCATGACCCTCCTGGAGTAAGACAGGTTTTAGCAACAACTATAACCCACAGATCAAGCTGACTTGGGCCAGGCTTTGTCCCGGTGAGTTTCTGCTTTTAATATCGCACTGTCTCAAGATGTAGGGCTCCTATATATTACTTCAAAGCATTAATAATATCATGAATATTCACAGTCCTGGAACCGTATCTGTGGTTTTTAAAACAGATTTTCTGCTGGCTTTTTTCCTATGGAGCTGCATGGTTGCAAATAACGTGAATTTTTGATTTTCAGTGTCATTTTTAAAGGACTTTTCATGATCAAAATGGCAAAAAAATATTTAGATGAGAAAAAAAATCGGAAATAAAATGGAATATACTGTTTTTCCAGAGGACGTGCACAATAATTTCACATTCTCATTCTTTGAATTTGACGCCTTCATCAGTCTGTGGGTGTGCACCTGCCCACTGCCTCTGTGTATTCACTTGCAATGGGCTTAAAAGACTGACCACACATTGACTTGTGCCTTGAGACCAGTTCCACCGCCTGCGCCATGCTATGCCTCGTTTTTAGACCACCACGCCTCGTAACGCTGGCAGAGATCTCATATATACCACTGTCTTGTTCTCCCCACGCCTGCGCGACCGCAAGGTATGGCCCAAGGTGACCTTAGAGACATTTAGTCTGTGCACAGCTGTCAGATAACGCTGTGTTGTCAGTGTGCCGTGTCAAAAAATGACAATTACACGGGGTGTTCCCAAATCCTTTAATTTAAAATGCACCGTGTCCAAATTATGCACACAGCACTAGGAAAACATTTCCGTTTACATTTATTTAAATCCCCATTAGCTTTTGCGGTGTTGGCAGGGTTCCTTTGCAACACATCATAGAATACAGTAATTAATTTACAAAAGCAATAAAATATGTGTTGAATGCAACATTACTGCATTATTTAGCAAATTTCTCACACAATTTATTCAATTTCCAAATCCTTCACATTTTATAGCAATATTAAATTATTAATCATTGGGTCTGTTCGTCTTGCTCTTGTTCGCAGTATTTCAACCTATAATCTAGGAGGAGAGCCATCATATTCATATACCATTCCTTCATTCACTTATCTTCTACAGCTTTCTTCTGTTTGGGGTTGCAGGTGGCTGGAGCCCATCCTAGCTGCTTTGGGCCTAAGGCCAGTTAGTTGCAGGGCTGACATTTAGACACAGACAATGGCAGACATCCATTCACTCTCGCATTTATCCACTAGGGGCACTTTAGATTTAATAATTCTTCTATACATGTATGTCTTTGGACATGGGGAGGAAGCCGGAGTACCTGGAGAGAACCCATGGTAACACAGTTTTATTAAACCCCCCTAAATGTTTCCGATAAAGCTGATGTGTCTGGGGAGAATGGAGGACCTGAATAAACAGCAATGGAATGGAATGGAATGGAATGGAATAGAATAGAATAGAATAGAATAGAATAGAATAGAATAGAATAGAATAGAATAGAATAGAATAGAATAGAATAGAATAGAATAGAATGGAATGGAATGGAATGGAATGGAATGGAATGGAATGGAATGGAATGGAATGGAATGGAATGGTTTATTGTCATGGCACAGCATTTTTTTGTGATTTATTATTTTTATTTTTTTTATTTTTTTTGGAAATATAACTGTTAAAAGAAGTAAACAGTGGGTTTTTTAAACAATGTTTGGCCTTGAAACCATGCTATGCGAGCCAAAGCCAGTCAAAATATCATAATGTCATCGAAAATGCCCCAAAATACAGGAAACTGCATCTATTGTAAAAATTCTGACCCCGCAATTGTCTGATTGGCGCGATCGAACTACACAGTCACAGTAAAACACACTGTACTCATTCTTCAACAAAAAGTCAACATGAGAAGTCAAAGGGTAAAGAGTGCTTAAAGTCTGTCAATGTGCAATTGTCATTTTTAGTTATACATATATAATTAAAATTAAAATTAAATTAAAAATAAATTTATATAAATAAAATAAATAAGAATCTTGTTTTTCTAAAACCTGGCTACAGCCCTGCCTGCTCTGTTTTAATTGTGTGAGTATTTGCCTGAGGCCACTCTGTCTCGGTGTTGTTCAGGGACATGAGTGTGGTGAAGCCCCTCCACGTGGAGCTGCCTCGGTCCATGGTGCTGGTGGTGACGTCCTGGAATATTCCAATGTCCGAATGGTTAAAAACCTGTAAGTTTCACTCATCTTAACACTCTACAATCATCCAGTGCATTTTTTCAAAGCATTATTCATCACAGTGAGAATTCAAACTCTGTCTTTGAACACAGATAGCTTTAGGCTCATTCTGTTGTTAGATAAATGTATGATGAATTTTTGTTGTGTGTTAGAGACTGCTTGTCCTTTGTTTCTCAGATGTTTTCAAAAATGCCATAAAACTGGGGAGTTTTGGTGCTATCCTGGTCACATACACAGCCAGTGCTTTATTGCATGTGAGTACTGTAATTTTTTTCATATCACCTCTGTAGATCTGTAGGAGTCTCCTGCATGAGGACTGTGGGCCAAATGTGGACTAAAGGCCTTCCTCTGAACCTTGCTGCCTTTTTCAGCCATTCACAATTACTAAAGGACTAATAAGTCCACTATTACATCAGTTATTTTACACATAGAGTTTTCTCAGTTTTACTGTATATGTAGACTATATGTAGACCGGACTAAATCTTGATTATACCTAGAGAAGGACTAAAAAAGGACAAAACTGTGACAAAATTGTGACCTTACTTAAATATTTGCCCCAAATGTGTTGTGTTTTTCAGGGTCTGAGCTTTCATCTGGGTGCTGTGCTGCTCTCTTTGGGCTTTATTACATATATTGAACATGGTAGGCATTACTATCATCTCTCGGTTAGCTATTTACTGCTGTTTTCCTTCCATGTGTCCATGTGTTTTCTCCTCAGTTTTAAGAAAGAAGCTGGCTACCATCTTCAGTGCCTGTATCCTCACCAGGCAGTGTCCATCTGACTGCAGCCATCAGCACAAAAAGGTACACCATTTCATCACTAAAGTGTGTTTGTTAAGTTTTGTGCTTGTTGTATTAATGCCACAATATAATTTTTTCAGATTCGGGATAGTGCATGTGTGTACAAAAATGGCTTTTTTGTATAAAGTAAGTTTCAGGGATCCCATTAGCTGATGTTCAAATTTTGGGGCGTTGCCATGGCAACTGGATCTGAGCCTGAGAACATTCGATCAGGGTAATGTCACAGATATGTGTATTAAATTTCCTGACAAAATTCATTTTTGGTGTCCCATGCAATTGCATTTTTTTGCTCTGCAGGGTGTTCCCATATAAGTGTGTTCAGGGTTAGGGACTGATCAAATGACTTAAATTTGAGCCAAATCCAACAAGTTATGTGCAAGTTGTAAAAAATGTGAAACAAAAGTGTTTTTTGTTCAGTGTATATTGTTTTGCTCCCATTTTTCATAAGCTGAAATCAAAGATCTAACAAAAATGGCTTCCTTTACTCCTCTTTCAAACCAGCTGGCCTCCTTGGCCAAGATTCGGACACTGCTGTCCTCAAAAGAATGCCTTCTCTTTGAGATGGAGGTGGACTGCAGACTCAGGCCCACCAGGATTGGCCCTTCTGTGTTGATACATCCTTTTGTGAAGCGGCTGACATATTTCTCCTAAATAACTATCACTGCACTCCTTGTTGCACTGAACAGCATACACCACATTGCTCTGTTTGTGGCTGGGGATCTTGTCTTTAGGGTGGACCAGTTTCTGACTGAGAGTATTGCATTGTATAGGTTTGAAGTGAACAGGAATGTTATGTTTGTAGAAAATCTTTTGAGCGTTTTAGATAAACCAGCTACAAAAGGGATTACTTTGCTCTTCCCTTTTGGCTCTGAATCCTTACTTTATTGGTTTTGCAGAATGCCCATCTAGAGTATCCTCAGGCTCTCAGGGCTTCACGGATGTGTTGTTGTTTAGTACGTGTTGAAGAACAACATGTCCAATCCTCCACCTCCATCTTGAAGTGAAAGGGAATTCCTTTGAGGACCGCAATGTCAGAGTCTTGCCCAGGGAGGCCAGGTGGTTTGAAAGAAGAGTAAAGGAAGCCATTTTTGTTAAAATGGAAAGGCCCTCTGAACAGAGGAGGTGGCCTCAGATACCATCTCCCCTCCATTTACAACGTTTTAAAGCCAAAATCAAAACACATTAACTCACAGTAGGATTTTAACAGGAAGCAGTTAAGCTAACCAGGAGCCTAACGACTCCCTTACCAACACTCACACTGACCATTCAACTCACCATTCAACGACTATAAAACCAGTCTAGCCTTGTCTAATCACAGTAGTTTCAGGCTAAACCCCTCCCTCTGAGGGATTTATATCTCAGCTGTTTTTCCAGTTGAACTCAGAATTGACAAAGTCCCGTGGCTCAGGGATGAAACGTCTTCATGTCCAGATGCCTTGTCGGAAATATGTCCTATATGTTCTGGATGACTGAGAACCTACTCAGACATCTGCTGTTGTGGCCTACCCTCCTTGGGTCACATTTTTGGAAAACGGGGACCACTCATTTGGGCTTGGTAGGGGAGAAAACCATGCGAGACAGAGAAAAAACTGAAAGTGAAAAATGAAAGTTTGAGGGCTGAATGTTGGAAAAAGTTCAAATTATACTAGTACATGCACACCATATGTCTACTCTGTGGCTTACTGTAAGCACTCCCTATATATAAGTTAGTGCACAAACGATGGAAAGAAAGTGAAACCTCAGGGGTTCTCCCTGAGGTTTCACTTTCTTTCCATCGTTTGTGCAAAAGGAGGAGGTATCCACTCCCAGGACGGGAGGACGTAGCACAGACAAAGACCAGGAATGTTCTGACGTCTTTTTGCTCTGTAGGAGTTCTGGGTGTTGCTCATAAACCTGTGGTTCAGCTTCTTGGCCCTCTTCCACCTGACATACCTGGGTTCCATGTTTGATCCTGGTCTCAGTGAAGAGGAGGCCGAAGAGGTAAGAACACTCAACAGCTGTCAGTGCTTAAAGTGGAATATCAAAAATGTAATCTGGTCAAACTTTATTTTGGCAAAATGTTCAAATAAGCTGTAGCAACATGTAACTTAAAGGTTTAGCGTTTATTGTAGTAATTTTCAAGTGAAATCAGCACTTTCAGATCTCAATATGCAGTTTTTTAGTGTTTCTTGGGACAGGTCATAGGAGAGAATGCGCAAGGCTCTCAAGATGTAAATAATGTCACTATACTAGAATTTTGAGTTCAGTTCAATAACTAGCTTGAGTATCACGATACTGATACTAGAATAAAACCTCAGCATCAGCCTGTAACATCTGAAAAGTTATGGAAAAATAATTGCTAAAATTCCTTTGTCCTACTCCTGCCAGGCTTTTGCGCTCTGACTTATTCTGTAATATGCAGCCATTTATTACAAATAGGCAGTGGTGGGCCATCAAGGCCAGCAAGACCTTCTCTGCTGGCCTAAACATGCTCAGAAAAGTACATTTATTTTATTTTATTTTCATAAATATGTAAACAAAATTATTCTCTATTCTCTGTTCTCTTTATGTCACATTAAATCCACTTAGTTGAGTGGCTTCCAATGTTGTTTATTATGGTAGAGTTTTTTTCCAATTATATTTCAGCTAGCCTGAGACCTTCAGAATCAACAGAGCAGGCCCCTGTGCACTGTAAGTGAACAGACAAAGTCAGTTGCAATAGCCAATCAGATCTCGATTCTGCAGACCAAGGCCAGCTAGACTTACGTTGAATTGGACATGTACGCGTCCTGTGATTGGATAAGCACTTGCTAGAGCCTGAAAGGCGGCAATTTGCAGAATATCGAACTAAACCCGGAGATCCAACAGCTATCGCTGTATTTTTAACCCGTAATGGCCGAAGGAGGAGAATAGATTGATCTGTTCGCAAATATACTTTCCACGCCATTTTCAAGACGGGCCTTTCATGAAAAGCTGGATATTGTGAGAAGAGGTCGGCCAACCCCTGTGCTAGCTAGCCTGGAAAGGAAAAGGGTTTGTCCGTCATTTCCAGACGAGCAACTATGAGTGGTACGTCACTGAAGGCCTAAGCATGAAATGCACGGCCCGCCACTGCAAATAGGGATAACAACAATCTGGTTGAAACAAAAAATATTAAAGGGGAAAGAGAATGTGTGACCAGTATTTAAGAAAATGTTTGCCACATTCTTCACAGATTCTTAACACATTCTGCAGAGATTTAATTTAGTTAAAATCTAGTCTGAGCTATGAGTTTAAACCAATTAAAAGGCCATTTGCTGGCTGTCTATAACCGGGGAGCGGCAAATACCAATGACATTTAGATTAAAAATGTCTAAAAGCACACTTCAATGACACATCTAAACTGTAAACATCTTCGTCAGTTTGTGACTTCTCTGTCCCTCATTAATTCTGTAAATTAGTCATGCAGCAATATGCACTATGCACAGTGTCATGATGCACAAGCATACATGAGATAAAAAAGTAATATATCACCTGTACACTGGCAATATGTGTTCTCTATAGCTAATTTTTACATTTTTGTCTTTTTCAGAAGAAATATCCTGTATTGCTCTGTAAAATATAGTTTGTCTGTAATGATCGCTCTCCTAAGGGTGGACGGTTCTGTCATGGTTCTCTTAGACCCAAATACAGGTCCTCATCTATTATTCTAGACATGGTTCGGGTTACGTTTAAGGATCATAAATTAACCGCTATGCCTCTTATAAAGTCACAGAATATTTAATTATTTAGACCATTGTTACTTCTGGTTTGATGTGTGGAATATCAACACAGAGGGAGCAGTTATCCTACCAACACTCACACAATCAACTCTTAACAACAATGAAACCAGACTAGTCTTGTCTGACCATAGTAGTGTCAGGCTAAAAATTCTAAAAATAACCCGCAATAGGCGAAATCCGCGAAGTAGTCAGCTTTATTTTTACAATTATTATATATGTTTTAAGGCTGTAAAACCCCTCACCACACACGGCACGGAGGAGATTGATTGACAATGGTCTACAGTCCCTTAGCCAATCAGGACGCAGAACACAATGCGCGAGTTCTCCCTTAGCCAATCAGGACAATGCGCGTTCATACGCTGTAAAAAAAAAAAGCATGCTAAATTGCACCAAAAAAAATCTGCGAAACAGCGAGGCCGCGAAAGGTGAACGGCGTTATAGTGAGGAACAACTGTATACTGAAGTCTAGAGCTTATTTTAAACTTCTAGCTCTGAGTTCTGCCTTACTGATGTGATCCTGCAATTGGGTATCACATAAATGCATTTTGCCAGAGCTTTTTCATTTTTAAGTCCAAAACCATTTCCTTAATGGTTATTTGGATGAATGATTAGCTGAAAGACTATATAGTATCTGTCTGACTACAAATTAGAGGTAAAACTTAAAAACTACAAATTGAGGCATGCAACAATTTACAGAAGCCTCAAATTATATGTCAGTGTGGCTAAAAGAGAAAGTAATCAGGTTTTTGAATGGCGTAGTGGAAGTCAAGACCTCAACCCGAATACAGTCATACAGGAAACCTGTTACTGCCATTGAAGGATCTGCTTTCTATTTTGTTCTGTCAGTAGCTTGTAAGCTATCTCATTTCTGTTGAATTAATTCCTGCACTCTGAGTTGTATGTTCCAAGTTCTATGTTGGTGTGTATCTGAGGTTGAATTTACATCGGATCACAATCAAATCATTTTTGGAGTATAAAATTTAAGTGTCTAATCCCTATTTCTTAGTCATCATTGCAGTGATCATTCATGTTGTTCCATTCTCCTCTCTCTGTGTGGCAGGGTTATGCAGCTGTACACACCATCCAGAGGTGGTCCGAGCTCAACTGGGCAAGTCACTGGATTGTCCTCATTAGCTGGGTCATATTTCGGTTAATTTAGTGATTTTTATAAATAAATATGTATGCAAGCAAATGTGTATCCCATCACCATTTATGTATAGTATGTACTTTTTACACCAGATTTTTTTTTACAGAACATTTTCTATTAAAAGTGAAAAAAAGGCATTTGGTCTGGTCCATTGCTTCTGTTTGTTGATTTGCACACAATCACAACCGTAACAGATTTTCCATAATGTGCCTCAAAAAAGTGGGCTGTGATCTTACTTCTGACTCGGCCGAGTGTAAACATATGATTCAGGTCTAAGACAGTCTTAGAGACTCAAATTAGAATCACTGCAGCATTACTTCAGCAGAATATTTAAATTAAAAAGAGAAGATGCTTTTTTGAAATAAATATTTTATTTTTATGGATAAATATTTTTATACCAGACAACTTGTTTGTCTTACTTTTGAAATATATTGTATAGCAATTGCTTTCACTTGCTGCTCTGGTTCCATAGGGGCGCAATGGAAGCTCAATAATGTAACTACAAAGCCTAGCATGATTGTTGTAAGATCATTCATTAAAAAAGACACTTTTCTCCCCAATCCCAACACTAAAGATGGAAGTAACACCATGATTCATTCTGAGTTCCAAGCCTGTAGTTTGTGATGGACTGCGATGGACCCTGACCTGTGTCTAGTTAATCATTGATGTCTTCTGTAAGGTGTTTCAAGGCAAATGGACTGTACTGACTGCATAAATACAGTATTCATAATCCTGGATCCAGACCACAGTAAGTGTGATTTATTCTTGGTGTTGTATTTGAGATTGAAATCCTGATGGGTTACTGTGAGTTTTTGTGCAACATGAAAACATTGGTGAGGGATAGAGAATGGGACGAGGTGCAAACTGCAGTTGGATCGGGCCTGAGATCCCTCTATCGTCAGAAATCTTTAGTGGTGAGTAAAATCCTGTTCATGATATCAACACAATGCTCATTTCAGTACAGTACTTTGCATAGATTTTAATGTCTGAATTCTGTCTGAAGCAAGAGTGAATAGTTTATTTAAAAAGTTCCATTTTAGCCTGGAAATGTAAAGTTTTGTCTGTTAGTGTGCAAACTTCTGTTTTGAGAAATTAAACCATAGTATAAAATGTAATCGAAGCTGTGGTAAGACGACACTCTGTGAAGTTTTGTTGTTCAGTTCTGCTTTAATTGTTTTAGTGAGCGTGATTTGTGACAGGGTCCTTTATATCCTGCTCTGGGTGTGACACTTTGGTCTTTTTCAGCCATTAAAGAGGAGCTATGGCTCTTCCTCATCCCTGCGGGCCTTGCTGTTATCTTAGTTGGTGTTTTTTGGAGGAGGTTGGCTTCTTCTTGCGCCATGTTCCTTCAACCAGACAAAAACAACTGTACCTGTGGATTTTAGGAATGTACCCGGTAAATTCTGCCTGTCTCCTCACCTCATATTCTCAGTTAAATGTCCTGTCTCACATTTGTGCTGTTTTTTCCAGGTTTTTGCTTTGACGTCTCTTATAGCGCTGTATGTTCCTCGCTCGTCTTCGTTGTGTAATTTCATTGCTTCACTGTGAGTTGGCTCCTCATCAGAACAAAGAAAGAAATGGAACGATGTGTTTAAGGATACCTTGAATGTGCTCGCAGGTACCACTCTTTCACTCTGCTGAAGTTCATGGGACTGATCACAGACTTTTTTGGAGGAGCGACTCGTATGCTAGCTGTCCTCTCTGACCAACAGGTCTCACCAGACCCGTTTCCATGTTGCTGCTGCTGTTGCTTGCCCATGGTGACTGTCAACAGGTAATACACAGAGCATACAAAACAGAAAAACACTGCTGCGAAATGCATGCACACTAACAGCACTGTAAAGCAGTGGTCACTGGCCTTTTTTGCACCATGGACCAGCTTGATGCATAACAATTTTTTTTCGCTGACTGGACTGGTATAAATTTGTTTATTTAGGACGTTCAAAAACACAAAAAGAATAGGAATAAAAACATAAGAAGTTTGTAAAACAGCTAAATAAAGACAGGTTAACAACTCAATACAGGTACATATTACACAAGACAAGTAAAGAAAAGGTGCAGGCTGAAGCTTCTGCTTATTGCGCCTAACCTTGCTTTGAATATTTTTTTTTTATTATTTCTTCGTCTAAACTACTCCACACAATTACCCCTTTCACTTTTCACTGACTTTTTTAGTGTTGGTTCTGACTTTAGGTTTAATTAACTTGAATGTTCCTCTGTTCATTATGGTGGATTTGGAATTGGAACAAATTCTGGACACAGTCTGGAAGCATTAATGTAACATACATTATATGTATAATATGTGCATAACACGCATATGATACAATTTTGTTATTAGCAATGGTGAGTAACCTGTTGCAATTGCTCAAAGTGAGTACTCGCTGCCCACATTGTGCACGGAATGACGTGGGCAACTTGAATCTGTGACGTATAATAGGAAAAACACATTATTGGAGGCAAGGAATTGTTATTATTATTACTACCCCTTCTTTGACCTCAGTTTTGGAACCCTTACCAGTCACGAAAAGTTGCCAAAATTGGCAGAGACATCCTTTCTGGCTAAATTATTATTTTTTTTTATATGTAATGTACAATAGGCTAATTATAAGTGTTGCAACTATGGAACTTTTGACAACAAAACAAACTTAGCTTTTACTTTCTGGCTTCTGTCTACTCACTGTCTCAAACACAGAGATATGCTGGTAAGTTAAAACAGAGTTATGAATATTGAACACATGAAAGCACATGGCCTTAACTTGCGTATATTTGAGCAGCTCCATGATGAGATGAACACATTCTTAGCCTAACTGGAAAAGTGAAGACATCATTTCTCAGGAATATTTCACCCTCAAACTGTGAGGGAATGGATCCAAGGCCTATTTGTGCTTGTTTGTTGATGGCCGTGAATGAATGTTCAAGAAAACTTTAAATCTAATAAAATTTAATTAGATTAAAATCTAGCCCAGTCCCTCTGACTCTACATTATTATAAGTATTGTTATATTTACATTATAAGTGTAGTATTTAATTAATATTGAAACACTCGCCTACAATGTTTATTTTGCGCAAGTGATTGACCCCTCCGCGAATGCGCAATGCAGTGTAGTCAGTGCGACCCCAAAATGGTCCCATTGGGGTCTGATGAAGAAAGAGACATCTGAAGTGTGTGTTACTTATGTCCAGTCTACTCTGTAATCTCTCATTTGTGATAAAAATCAGGGCATAATAACTTGCTGAGATAGAGCCATCACTGAAGTACAACTCTTGGTATTCTTCTTTTTGTCAACAGTCTTTTTGTCTCCCTCTTTTCAAAGAAGCTGTCCTTAGATGCAACCTTCTTTTGCATTCTTAGTGTATTCTCTAGTGTTTTCACATCCACAAAATTTTTATACATTGCACCATACTGAAAGTTATAGCTTATTGTTAGATTAGCTGCAACGTCAGCATCAGAAAAGCAATTATCTCCACCAAATTATCATTACGTTAAACATTACATGATTGAATTGACAACATTTAACCATGTTTTGCATTTCTCCCGTTTTCTCTTTTGATATTTTTCTTTTTTTTAGCTGTGCTAAAAGACATATTAAGCACTTAATAAACACTTTATCCGTTTTATTGACAGCTATGAAACTTAATGGAACATCATATGACAAGCCAGTATGTATGTGTATGAGTATGTGATTGGTCAAGGTTTCCCGTGGTTGGGTAGATATCCCCAACTAGATACTTGAGTTTATCTTTGGTGGTTAATCTGAGTGTAATTAGGACATTGCTGTTCTGTTTAGCAGCTGTCTTGGTTTCAGGTGTGGGGTGAGGGGATCTGTCACTGCTAACGATACTCAAGGAACTCTTACAAATCTGGCAAAATTTGCTGGTCACTTTTGATTCCTCTCTCCACCCAGTAAATCTCTCTGTTGACCTTCTACCTCACTTTATCTCCCACTCTGGAAGTTTATGTACTGTCCCATGTTTCATGGAGGCCACTTGTCACCACTGGCAGTAGCTGAAGAACTAAAAAATTAGTTGTAAACAGGACTAATACAATAAAAGCACATCCATAGCGCTCATAATGCTAATAAACAAATGTGTTGTGGCTGCTGTGTGCAGGAGCAGTCGCTGCTGGATGATGGCGGCTGTGCTGCAGCTCTCTGTTGTCCGCAGCATCTTGTTCTTTGTGACTCTGGTCCTGTGGACAGATGAACAGTATGACTACGGTGATGTAAGTCTGTTTTATTTTGTTTTCTCTTGAAACTAAAATTGAACTGCAATCACCCATGTTTAATTTTATATTTGACCTGTGAAATTCTCAATGATATATACAATAATTCTGGGGCCACACAAAGATTTATTGTTATTATATTATGGAGATGGGGGTTATCATTACATTTTGTAATGAGTAGATTTGTCCAAATAAAAAGAAAGTACCAGCTCTTTTACCATTCCTCAGGAGGAAGATAAGTTAATAAACCAGCTGATAAATTTTAGGGACTGCAGCTTCACTGTTTTTATATTAAAAATTAATAAAATGCATTTTTACAACAGCAGCCTTTCTGCAAACCTCACTAATGTAAATCATATTAGTGATTAAAGGCAGTAGTTTGCCCCATGGGGCTCTCTGATAACGCTTAAAGGGAGGGGCTTTGAAAATTTGAGTATTATAGTATTTAAGTATAAACTACAAACAGTTAGATTTTCTCTAGCTCGCTGCTAACAAGAAGTTGCAGTCTGAACAACAATCAATAACAAAGCTGGTGGTTAATCACGCTCTTACTGTTCCCTTCTCCCTGATTCAGCTGACATTGCTCTGCTAGTGAGCGCGCAGTGCCCTGTGCTCCATGAGTGAGAACGTGCTCCCTAGCTGCTGTTACAGGTCTGAGCAGTCACAAAGAGATGGCAGCTGCACAGCGTGTGGTGCAGTGTTCTCAATAACAATTGAATAGTTTATACTAAATCTTCACACCACTTATTTCAGTCGCTCCATCTTGCCATCTTCCCCCAAGACCTGACTGTGTACTTGCCACAGACAGAGTTACACACAGTAGATTGGACCTATGCATTTACTCGAATTACTGGTCTCTGATCCAGGTTTTTTGTCTGGAATGGCACTAGTTTTCGATCGATGCATCCCTATTGAATACTATCAATACTATAATGAATTAGGATCTTTGGCCAAAGGAATCAAGAATAGCAGAAAGTTCTTTGGCATTTCTATCACAAACATTATTTACATGCTGATTAAAACCACTTGTGATTACCTTTTAAGTTCCTGAAGTTTCTGTAGAAGTCTAGAGAAGTCCTTTTTTTTTTTAAATTTCTGATTCCCCCTTCCTGGTGTAAACTGCACCCATGTGTAACAATGGTTGTTTAATCCCATAGTACTTTGACCTGACCTGAGGGAGGAGTGCTGTTTGATCAGTGTCCATAGCACTTGGGTAGCTGCATGTAACAAATCTGCTGTTGTTTACATCACTGATAGCACCGTCTCCACGCTGCAGGATATAGAGATTTTTCATAAATTCATGTCTCCCGTTTCCAAATAATTTGTAACATTTGCTTCCTGTTTTCGGTCACAGCAGAGTTTTTCTGGTTCATTCACATGTAGCTCAGTCAGTATGTTTGGTGATGCTACAGCTCCTGTGAGGCCAGCGTTCATTTCCTAATGCCACTTTGGCAGAGTAGTTTTAAATGAAGTAAGCAATTAGCAAAGAACAACTAACAGCTATCATGCTAACAGCACAATGTCAGGCAAACAACAAAATGCCCTTACCTTATGTGACGTCATAGGAAGTCCCTGTATGTGTGTAGCCCTCTGTAAACCAATTCCCGGATGGCATCAAACAGAGAGGTTGTGTTTCTCGCTCTTCACAAGCGTCAAGTGATGTGGCGATACAACCCTGAATAACACTAGCAGCTGCGTCTGGACAGTAAGATACATATTTGTGTGGCTATCAAAATAAAAATACATTTTTAAAATTGAAACAATGGCTGGAAAACAGAAGAAAAAAGAAAAGTACTAAGAGTCGTTGCACTAGCAGCTGCCTCAACTTCTTTCATTGACTCGGGGGTCGGTGTAAACCGGATGTGGTCTGACTGAGAAAGTCCTACTTACAAGAATAATGTAGAAGATGTGACATTGTTTCAACTTGATCCAGATCAGAGGAAATGTAAGGATAATGGCAATCGAGATGTGGACATCCATGAGCAGATAGATAACAGAACAGATAGAAAACCTAAATAAAACAGTACAACAACTGGTGATTGACATGAATGTCCACAAAAAGGAGCAACAAATGCAAAAGCATTTTCCTGAAAGAAGAAAACAAATGTTTGCAAGTAGCTCTGAAAGAATGCTGTCGGTACAGCTGGAAGTGTCTTCTGAAGCTATATTTGTCACACACTAGATGGTGCTGTTAGCCCAAATGCTAATAAGGCATTTGTACCATTGCATTTTCCCTCACTCAGTGCTTTATGTTTGCCCTCTGCCCATGTTTTATATTTGATATTTAAATATTATATATATATATATATATATATATATATATATATATATACAATATTTTATATTTAAAAGCAGTTTTGTCTCTTTTATATCAAATGTGTGTTTGAGAATGATGTTAATGACATGGTCTGTGCAGCCACTTCTAGCTGCGAAGGGAAGCTTTTATGTTTGCGCTCTGGTCACTTACAAACATGACTTTTAATATGCGAGCAGTTTCAATACCAAAGTCATGCAGCTCCTTAAAGGTCCCATATTATGCTAAATCAACTTTTCTGAGCTTTTACCGATGTCCTAATGTTGTTTCTACCTCAAACACATACCCAAAGTTGTGTTTTGTTTCATTCGCGCATGTTTGAGTAATTAATTATGTTGAGGTCTAGTCCTCTCCAAGAGCCGTACCCAGTAATGACGTCAAAAATAGGGCAAACCACTCCTCTCCAGGTCCAATTGCTCCTGCCTGCTCCTCCCCACTCCTGCCCCCTTCTACACTGTCAACAAGTGCGCCAGTGCGCCCATGCTCTGTCAAGTGGCTGCATCGTTGCTACTTTGCTAGCTTACAACCATTTAACAACATGCCTGATTGGAGAAGAAACTCAGAGTCAGACTCTGGGTCGAAGATTTACGGCTCAGTTACACGCAATGCCACTGTAACAAAAGTTATTACTACGATGTACAGTGTTTACTCCAGTCTGTTTGTCTTCCCTGTCACGGTTGCTTTGGCTCTGTCGCAAACTGTTTGCCTGTGAAGGAGTAGACTGCTGGCATCCACACTTCCGCAACATGCACCAATGTTAATTAGACACTGGGCTACGGTATGAATTTCATCTCCATATACTATGTTGAAGGGCCGCAAATCTTGACAGCAGAATTCGACACAAGCGTCTGTAACTTCGGACTTGACATGTGCTGGTACTTTACTTTTGAGGAAAGCAGAAATATTTTTAGACGGGTCGTTATTTTTCTTAGACCCCCCACAAAAATGTCTTGACATGCTGCAAGGGCCCATTTTGTGGCTCTTGTGTTTGTATATCTTTTCACACGTGTTACCCTCACACCATAGCCTATACAGCTGTAGTCTCCTGCTGCAACTATTTCTGAGAACCGGTCCCAAACATTAGATTTAGCAGCTTGACCTTCTTTTCTTTCAATGATGTAAATTCCCGACCTGAATTTCTCCTGCACCTCATCTTCCATCTTCACTTTTCTTTCTCAAATTTGTTGTGTTGTTGGTTGGCGATGGGAGCTGCTTGGCGCTTTCATGATGTGAGGCTAAAGGTTAGGGGACATCACGCAAGTTAAGTTGCTACTTAGGTCTACCTATTGTAACCTTCTCAAAGAACCTAATAAAATTTGAAAATATATACAGTAGTCCCTTGCTATAACGTGGTTCACCTTTCGCGGTTTCGCTGTTTCGCGGATTTTGTTTAGTGCAATTTTGCATGCTTTTTTTTTTTACAGCGTATGAACACACATTGTGTTCTGTGTCCTGATTGGCTAAGGGAGAACTTGCGCATTGTGGTCTGCGTCTGATTGGCTAAGGGACTGTAGTCTGTAGTGTGCTGTGTCTCCTGTACAGTACAGAATGCGTTTGGCTTGACAAATTTACATAAATGTTCGATTGCTAGCAGTGTGACTCTGAAGTGCTGTATGTTTGCAAGTTTTCTCCCCGACAAAACCCACAATGTGGACGAAACGTTCTGCACCGACAAAGGCACCTGCGGTCGCACCCAAAAGGCAGAAGAAGATGCTAAGGTTTGAACTTTGAGAGTGTTTAAACAAGAGAGAAATGTGAGAAAATGTTAATGCCTGTCTGAGAAAAGTGTATAAAGTGTGTGGTGAGGGGTTTTACAGCCTTATAACATATATAATAATTGTAAAAAATAAAGCTGACTACTTTGCAGATTTCGCCTATTGCGGGTTAATTTTGGAACGTAACCCGATAAACGAGGGACCACTGTATTGCCAAATATTTAATATTATAAATAAAGGGAATTGTATGCAACATATGTTTTTTGTTGTTGTTGTTGTTTTTTGTGACAACAAATAAAGTGACAATTTCTTTACCCGCCCAAACCCGGCCCTTCAGGTTAACTGCGGGCCCCGCGCATCACTAATGTTGTAGTATTTATTACTGGACCAATAGGGAACTAAAGAGAACTGAGCATTCCAGGCTTGAAGTTAAATTGTTCCAAGCAAGCGAATAATGGTTATTGTCGAGCTCTGATGTAGGAATAGTACCGGGTTTTTTTATTAGATAGTACAGCTCTCTTTATTACAAACACTAAAAGGGTCTATTGCTTCTCATAACACAATGACTTCCTCTGTGTTGGCTGTACCGAATATGAGCGCAAAGAATGACTGAAAATAGCCTCAAAACTATTTAACATCTAATTATTTAATTTATAAGCTATTAAAAATGAAAATCTTGTTTGGAAATGTACTCTGCGGTCTTTGTGGATGGCACTCAATTTGATTACCCTGAGGATGTCCTTTTGACAACATCATACAGACACCACTTCCATCAATAGTAGGTGTGTTGTTGATGTGCATGTTGGGCACTTTTACATCATGTGACAGGAGCGGTAAGCAGGGTGTGTGTTTTAATACACATAATATCGATATTAACACAATAAGCACCATCAGTGAGGAAGAGTCTAAGTAGCATTGTGTTGTACTTGGTGTACAAAACTTGGTGAAAAACTACTTGCAGGGCAGAGGTGTGTCTGCTTCACTATGATCCCAAACGGGGTGCACAATTCCAGTCTAAAGCCATACACCCTGTAAATCTCTGAAATACCTATTTGTGAACAGTGTCCAGTGAATATTTTCAATTACAATTGTGTGCATTTTTCTGACATGCAAAAACAAAAGTCTGGTCTTGGTTCTCCAAACATACTCCAGAGGACATGTATGAAAGAGTATGCAAAATGTAAGTTTCATTCCATACCCACATGTTGAGCATTTACAGACTTGAAAGCAAGTTCCCAACATGCATTTTACACTTAATATACACATATTTTGCAAACTATATAAATGTATGGACCTTCGAGGGGGTCCCAAACAAAGAGACAAACCAGACAATAACATTGCAGGACAACCTGTACAGTACAGACATTACAAAAATTGTAAGAGAGATACAGTACAGACATTAATAGAAAAGACAAATTGACACAGACAAAACCCAAGCATTACAAAAAGCTCTCCCATCCTAACACCCCCCGCCCCCCAAATACAAATGTATGCATAGTATTTGTTTGCAACAAGTCTAGAAACACAAATCCATTATTAGTACAGAACATGTACATGTTAGCAAATAACTTATAAATGCATAAATATATCACAACACCAACTGTGATGATTTCCCAGTCACAGCAAAGCTAATAGCAGGAGCAGTGTGTTTGTAGATGAGAAAATAAAGATTTCTTAAAAAGATGAACAGAAGAAATAGTTTGAAGGGAAATGGGTAGCTTATTCCAGTCAGAGGAGGCTTTATAATGAAAGGCATACCGACCAAGTTCTTTATGTATTCTAGGAAGAGAGAAAAATATGGAGTCTGTATGACGGAGGTTGTACTGTGAACTATAAGGGGTCAAGTATTGTTTAAGGTAAGGGGGATAGTTGAAATGAATACATTTGTAAATAAAAAGTAACCAGTGAAAAAGCCTTCTAGCTTTGGGTGATAACCAGTTTAATGAGTCGTACATGAGGCAATGATGGGTTCTGTACGGACATCTTAAAATAAACCTGCATAAATTAAATTGTTATAAATGATATTGATGGGATGGAGCTGAGCGCCTGATGTATTTTGATAAATGACGCCTGCATAGTCCAGTATGGGTAAGATAAGTTGAGAGACAATCCTTTTTCTGGTTTGCAGAGTGAAACAGTTAATGGAGCGATAAAGTTGACTTAAAATACAGTTTATTCTCTTAATAACAGATTCAATGTGAAAGTTATAGGACAGCTGTGAATCAAGCCACACCCCTAAATATTTATATTTATTTACCTCCTCTAAAGGTGTACCATCCAGATATGTAATGAGCCAGTGATCCGATTGTGAGACCTTGACTCTGGTGCCAAACAACATCATATGGGACTTTCTCTTGTTTAGTATTAGTTTGTTAGCATAGAGCCATTTTTGCACAATAGCAAAGTCATTTTGTAGGGTTGTCTGAATTTGAGAAATGTCATTTCTGGAAGTGTAGATAATTGTGTCATCGACATATAGTTGAATTTGAGAATTAGAACAAAATTGAGGCAAATCATTAATAAAAATACAGAAGAGTAAAGGACCAAGAGAAGAGCCTTGTGGCACCCCCTTTTCAACCAGCAAACAGTCAGACTGAGTGCCCAGAAGACTGACACACTGTTGTCTGTGATGAAGATATGAGTTAAACCAGAGGAGAGCACTGCGACATATTATGAAGTTTGTCCAGTAGAAGATAGTGATCAACCATGTCAAAAGCCTTGGTCAGGTCTATAAATATTCCACCAGTAAGTTTGTTATTGTCTGAGGCAGATATAATGTCATTTGTAAGTTTTGAAAGAGCTGTGGTTGTAGAGAAATTGGGCCTGAAACCAGATTGATGTGGTGGTAAAATGTTGCAGTCATTAATATACTTAAAAAGCTGATTAAAAATTAATTTCTCAAATATTTTGGCTACACAATTAACAATGGAGATAGGTCTGTAGTTATTCATGTCATAGGCATCACCACCCTTATGCAATGGCGTGACCCTGGCACATTTCCAGGCCACAGGCATCTCACCGGTGCTTAAAGAGAGATTAAACAAATCTGACAGTGGGAAACATAAAACATATTTTTGCAAACACAAATACAAAGCTTATAGTTATTTTGGTAATTGTTTAATATACACCTTTGTAAATCATTTTGAGGCCATTTTCTTTCCATATCTTAATTTCTTTTAAACTAGCACCATACAACATATTTACAGTTTGTTGCAATATCATTCATTTTCTATTTGACCTGGTTACTGACGTAAGGTGGGCTATATCCTCAAACCAAAGCCAACAATGTAATATATACCTTATATCAAATATAACAAAATATAATACACCCGAGTAACAAGTGCCACTGTGCACTCCTGTTACAAAATCAAGACATAGTTATAAATTAACCTATGCTCAGGGTTCTAACTGTGTGGGGAAAGCAGAAAGACATTATCTAGTAGATGAGTAGAGTAAAGGCTAAACTTGTCTTGTTCTACAGGTGGACTCGGTCAATCCCAACCTCTATGTGAATGGTATCATCGGCATGTCAACCTTTGTGTCCTTCTACGGCCACCTTTTGTTTTATAAAGCCACTCACAAAGCTTTGCCTGGGTACGGTCTGAGACCCAAGTTTGTCTGCATCATCCTGGTGCTGGTTCTGTGTGGGCTACAGAGTGGCATCCTGGAGACCATGGGCGCTTTCCAGGTCATTCCCTGCACACCTCCATTCTCTGTCCTGGCTCGCTCCCAGTGTATGTCTCACCTTTGCACATCTTCAGCATAAAGAACTGCCCATATGAGTAGAGCTATAGAACAAAAGATGGCACATTTGTTATTTAGTCAGGGGAATTTTATTACAAAATTAACCATAATTTTCTTATCCTTGAACCATTCAAAAATAATCTTGGATGAGTGTGAAGTCTTGCAATACATTAGGCATCTAGGTTGATTAGATATGGTTTATTTGTTCATTATATTATCACAGACATGCAGACTATAAGCGTTGTTAGCAGAACTGCTTGTGTACTAATTTTAGCAAGAATACTGCATGACTTGATTTAAATGAAATCTAACATTTTAGTCAATTCATTCAGTTTTTGACACTAAAATCAGTACACATGCACAAGCTGTTCCAAGCTGCTCTTGTTCTCTATTTTTTTTTATTTATTTTTATTTTAGTGTGGCACAGTCCTGTGGCATTTTTCCCTTGTTGTTAGGCAGACCTGCACTTGTATTGCACTTGGCCCCTGATGTGGGCTCTCCAGTATAGCTAACTCAATGCAGGATCTACTGTTTTATATCTTTGCAGTTAGGCAAGGTCAGGCCATATGGTTAAGGTCAAGAAAGGTTAAGTATTGTAGATTTATGACTAAACGCTCTTCTTCTTTTCATTGTAGTGATCTACCACTACTGTGTGATTGTGGAGATGTTCTGCATTGGCCTCTATGCCCGCCACACTTTTAGGAAAGTAGAGCCGGGTCTGCTAGGGGAAGAGGAGACTCCATGTAGAAGCTGGCAACAAGAGAAGGCTGTTCAGACGGAAAGGTCCAGTGTAGCAGCCGATCGGGTCAGGCCCAGTGGCCTCACTGGTGCCTCTAGAAGACGCTGCAGCAGTGACAGTGGAGACAGCCTGTGTAGGATAGAGCATGCACCACTGGAAGGTTTCTGCTTCCCTCAAAACAACAGGCTGAGCTCAGACAGGCCTGAAGCAGCACCCTGGTCCAGAAGTTCAGGGGAAACTGGTTTAGAAGAGACTCATATTACAGTCAGAGCTGATATCACCTATGAGGACATTACTGTGGTATGAGTGGCTTTAAACATATCTTTACAATCAAAAATATTTTGCTTTTGTCATATAAACATTAAAATCATTACCTCTTCTAGCTATTCTTTGTGTTTAAAGCTGATAAAGAAAACTTAAATGTATGACTAATATTTAATTCCTTATATATATATATATATATATATATATAATTAATTCTAGTCAATATTTATGGTTTTAATCATTTAACTGAGAACAAACAATTAAATTTTTAACTGTTTGTTAAAAATTGTCATCCATCACTGTGGAAATGGAACACCTTAAAATAAGTCAATTAGCAGAAGATACCACAATTTTTATGAAACAGCTGACAGAAGTGCCAAATATATTAGAACACATTTAAATTTTCTCAAGGGCCTCCGGGCACACACTCAACTTAAAAAAAAATTGAGCTTATGTTTACTCATGATTGTCTATTGAAAGAAGCCTATAACATACTCAGAAAATCTAGTGTCAAATATCTGGGCATGCACATAACAAAGAATTTTCAAGAAAGAGAAAATAAAAATATGTAGTAGGTGTGCTAGGCTAAACTTAACAGTTGGTTGCTTAGAGATATTTCTTTGCTGGGTAAATTTTTTTAAAACTGAAATGGAAAGTTTTTCAAAGTGTATTTATCCAGCTTACTCAATGGCAATCCCAGACTTAGTAAAACTAAGTTAATTTTAATTAAATATTTAAAAACTTAATTACATAAAGAATACAGACATAAGCAAACAGCTCAGACATGCAGGCTTGAGTGCATGAATGGAACCCTAAAAATGAAATTCTTTCCTTAATAATGACAGCTTTTGGTTTCATATTCCCAGACAAGTATTCAAAAATAATTGGTGGCATAACCTTCTTGTTTAAGTGTGATTTTTCTGTGCCAAATTGTTTTATCAGCCTTTCCCGGCAGATGCTGTTATATTGGAAGTTGTTTTATAACCACAACTTTACTCTGCACATCACCCCTATTTGGAACAATCAACATATAACTGTTAAGAACCAGTCTGTATGGAATAAACATTGGATGGAAAAAGGAATATGGTTACCACTGTTAGAGAATTTTGGATCTATTGTTAGGTTGTGATGCCCTGAGCCTTGGCATAGCCAGACTTGAATGTTCAATACTACTCTGTGTTGACTGTTCAACTGTCTCCGGGCCTGTGTGTGATGGTAATAAACTTCTCCTGCTTAAGACATCCAGACTCTCTTCAGTCCTTTTATGTGGTCCAATACTTCGAATCTCTAAGGAAGTAACCCAATTCTCTTACAACCACTACACTTGATGGACTCTAGAGGAAACCAATTGTCATATGCTAACCTTTGCATTAAGTTCAACCTTGAAACTGACATAACAACCTTTGAATACAGTGGTCGTACATACGTTCCAAACATAACCCACAATTATTATATATGTTTTAAGGCTGTAAAACCCCTCACCACACACTTTATACACTTTTCTCAGACAAGCATTAACATTTTCTCACATTTCTCTCTTGTTTAAACACTCTCAAAGTTCAAACCTTAGCATCTTCCTCTGCTTTTTGGGTGCGACCGCAGGTGCCTTTGTCGGTGCAGAACGTTTTGACATTGTGGGTTTTGTCGAGGAGAAAACTTGCAAACATACAGCACTTCAGAGTCACACTGCTAACGATCGAACATTTATGTAAATTTGGCAAGCCGAACGCATTCTGTACTGTACAGGAGACACGGCACGGAGGAGACTGATTGACAATGGTCTACAGTCCCTTAGCCAATCAGGACACAGAACACAATATGTAATTTCTCCGTTAGCCAATCAGGACACAGAACACAATATGTAATTTCTCCGTTAGCCAATAAGGACGCAGAACACAATGCACGAGTTCTCCCTTAGCCAATCAGGATGCAGAACACAATGCGTGTTCATACGCAAAAAAAAAAAAAAAGCATGCAAAATTGCACTAAAAAAAATCTGCGAAACAGCGAGGGAAAGGTGAACCGCGTTATAGTGAGGGACAACTGTACATAATAAAAGCTGTTCCCAAAACAATAAGTTGCCCCCCCTTCAAGCTTTCTAAATCTCTCTCAAATATTAGTTGAAGGGCAATTTTTTGGGTTGGTTTGGTTGGAGACTAAATTGTACCCAGTTATGGCGTATCGGAATTCAATTTTAAATCACTTCTCTACCTTTTTTTTTTTTTTTTTTTTTTTTTTTTTTGACTGTGTGCGCGTCAACATGTTGTGGAAAGACATTTACATCTGGCTTGTCACTAAACTCCCAGGACCTAAACCACTGTACTTCAAGGATATAATCTATGGACGCATTATGGGCAAATGGAAAGAGGACTATTTAATTTAATTTAACAACATTCTATCATGCTGGACGAACACCATATACATAAATGTAAATGGACAAAGACTACTCCCAACTTTAAAACTTTTCATAATGAGTTTCTTATTTATATTTATTTATATCGCTAAAGCCCTTAAAAAAATGAAATCAACAAATGCCATGAAACTGTGAACTCTAATTGAACAAAACAACTTAAAGGAAAAGCCCTAACCCTCTTCTCCTTTTTCTTTCTTTTCCCTTTTTCTGTATGTCTGTATAACTTTGTTTATTTTAAGTATGGTTTATTTTGTATCCTATTTGATTTATTGATTGCTGTATTATTAGTATATATTATACTAATATAATATATACTATATATTAGTATAATTATATATAACAGGTGCTGTAAGAGCTGTTATTATAAAGTGTAAAAAAAAAAGAAGTTAATATAATATTGTTGGAAAGTGTTAATATATAGAACCTATGTGTTGGACGCAAGTTTCTAGAGACTAGAGAAGATGCTCTTTGATGCAGTGGTTCATCTATTCATTTTTAGAATAAAAACGTATATTTTCATAAAAAGAAAGAGTCATATATCAATATATTTTTAATTTAAATGTTCTTGGCAAACAGTTAGATCACACCACATTTAAATTCTGAAGTTAATTTGAGATTTTGCTGCAGATCCAGTGTGTAAATACGTGTGTTTGGGATGAACTGCGCCTTGTCTGGATTGTAGATGAGAGCAGACGGGCAACAGCAGGAGGCGGAGAAAGACGTCTGCTGTCAAGCTGACTCAGATCACGTTGAAGTGTAGTTCTCGCGTGTGTTTGATGTGTACTTATAAAATAAATCTATTTCACTGATATTAGAAGAGCTTTGCCTTGGGTAAAAGTATCACAGTCTTCTTGTAAATTGGGTGCGCTTCGGGGCACTCTAGATATGTCGCGACTAGCAGAGGTCTGTGGCGTTATCCCTAAGTTTACACATTTAATATCCCATAAAGTCATCGTATACTATGCAAAATTTCGTAAATGATTTGTGTTCTCTATATTTGACAGCAGCACGAACAGTTTATATCATGAAAATGTGTTTTTTTCTTCTGGCTTTGACATAAAGAGAGCTGGCTCCTCTAGGGCTGGACTAACGCGAGGAGAAGAGGAGAGCGGATACATCGAGGGTTAATGTTATGAGGAACGAGAAAGTAACTAAACATAGCAGACATCCCAGCATTTCTTTCCTGACCTTACGACTGTTTCCTCCGCCATAAACGCAGGTCACATTCAGCACAGTCACTCACACTATTCGTAAAGCGTTAGTGAATTCAAACATCTTGCGCAAGACTTTCGGCACACCCTCCTGACCATTTCTTAACCAATCACAACGCTGACACAAGACGCCCTTCCAATCACAATTCGCAGCTTGCTTCCCTGCAGCGGAAACAATCCCGCCCAACCATTTTGTACCATTTTGGCGGCTGTGTCAGGAACATGGCGGAAATTTCGAAAGGTAACTTATGAGAAGAATAACTATTTAACTATGTATTGCTTTGGTTATATGGTAAATAAAGCAATATAAATTTGAAATTCCTATACTTTCAAATTATTGCCTATGTTTTTTTCAGGCTTAGAGCAAAGTGAAACGGAGTTAATGCACCCATCCAAAATATCAGCAAATTGATCATCTCTATATGCCGCGAGTACGAGTTTGTGTACGAGTGTTTAATAAAGCCCTGGAAGTAGACTGTTGTGGTTCAGAATCCGTTCTGTGACTTCAGTAGCCACCAGCATGAGCCATGCACCTGCCCTTTGCATTTTGTGTTTTTTTTATTTGTGATTGTCTATGTCTATGATTGTGATGGTTTAAATGTGCCTTTACTTATTATAAGAGGAAAAAAAATCATGTTTTTCTTTTTTTGTTTTTCACAGTAGAGCAGCTTTGGCTGTGCATTGACTTATCATTTATTACTATGTTGTTTTTTGTTTTGTTTTTTTTATTTGGCATGCTTTATTTTCTCTTGCACCTTTCAATGGTGCTGTTACACCTAAGCCTAGCTAGTAGAAGTTATTGGGGTAGCATTGAGCATAAAGAAGTTTGATTTGTGTTGTAGATTGCCTTGTGCCTTGTAAGATGTCACGGGATGAGTTGGAAGCACTGTGTCGCCTTGAGAGACTCCACTGTAAAGATCTGGGCGTGAGCAGGGCCAACGTGAATGAGTATGAGGTGGAGTTCCTCTGTGACTACAAGAAGACAAAGGTATGGACACATGGTCCAAGTTTGTTTTTTTTATATTACTGCTTTCTTCATGGACTGCTTAAATGTTATCAGTTTGCTTGTTGATTTTTCATTGCAGGATTAAATATTAAAATGTAAGCATATGTTCCTTTATTGTTGCCAAATACTGAATGAGGTGCTACTCATTGTGAGAAGTTTGAAAATGACTGATAGATTAAATTTGGGGATAGCTAAGCAGCCTAGCAGTCAGTGACTGATTTTTTTTCTTCAATATTCCTTTAATTGTGTTGACTTATAACTTGAAATACTGCAACATAGCAGTGACATATCTTGATTATAAATAATATTAATAATGTACTCCAGTTTGATTTTCCATCAGTGTGGCTCTTGAACAGTGTTGCATTCAAATAAAGCATGAAATGTGAATTGCAAATGAAATCAGTAAATGGAAGGTGTTACTTGTTCTAGGAGGAGGAACTTTACCTTGTCAAATGGAGGGGCTTTGCAGAGGCTGACAACACATGGGAACCCAAGAGAAACCTGAAATGTCCCAAACTCATAAAGCAGTTTCACATGGATCTAGAAAAGGAACTGAGGCGCCACAAGAGACGCTGTGTCCCCAAAAAGCTGGACAAGGAGGTCTCCTCGTTCCTGGTCCAAAAAGCCAAATTGCGTCAGAGTCTTGAGCACTGGCAGGCCCACCTAAACCTGACTCGCAACCACTCCGGTCGCATCTTTGTGGTGAATGAAGTTGACCTTGAGGGCCCCCCAAAACACTTTACCTACATCAACAATTATAAGGTGGGGCCAGGGATAGTGTTAGACGAAATGACTGTGGGCTGTGAGTGTACAAACTGTTTAGAGGAGCCAGTGAACGGCTGCTGTCCAGGGGCCTCCTTGCACCGCATGGCATACAGTGACCAGCAGCGGCTCAGGGTCAGAGCGGGAGAGCCAATATATGAGTGTAACTCTCGTTGCAGCTGTGGGCCAGACTGTCCCAACAGAGTCGTGCAGAGGGGCATACAGTTCGACCTGTGCATCTTTAGGACGGAGAACGGCCGTGGCTGGGGCGTCCGCACACTGCAGCACATAAAGAAGAACACATTCGTCATGGAGTACATCGGAGAGGTGAGACTCACCTGTCCCAGAACAATTCCATGGTAACTAAAGCGTGGATTGCAATTTGTAGACTTGGTGTAAGAGAATCCTCACTTGAGGAGGAAAAACGGCAACATTTTGTTGAATGAAGCTTGTTTCTGTGACAGCCATATGTCACAGAATGAACATTGTACTTTTTGCTGATAAACCCAAAGTCTCTTCACAGACAGATGTTCTGGTTTTAAAAAGTCAGCCTCTTACAGCTTTTGCTTTGTGGACCTGTGGAGTCCTGCAACTCAAGATTTTTCTTGAAGTTAGTTTTTTAAAGTTCTTTTGAAATAGGATTTATACCTTAAAACTTGTGCACTGATGTCACTGTGTACAGGCCAGACCATATATGTGTGTATAATCTCAGCCCTACTACGTATTTGTTGTCTCTTATGAATGACACAACAAACATTTAGCAAGGCTAAAAGATATGACATCAAACATACAAGTTTTAAACATATTTTGTTTCTGTAGATCATCACAAACGAGGAAGCAGAAAAGAGGGGGCATGTTTACGACCGCCAAGGCTCCACATATTTATTTGACCTTGACTATGTGGAGGATGTGTACACAGTGGATGCAGCACATTATGGCAATATTTCTCATTTTGTCAACCACAGTGTAAGTTTGGACTGCATTGAAAATTAAAAATTATTTAATTGAAAATCTTGTATATTACATTAGATTTTATTATTCAGCTTTGTCAATTATTTGCACAACTGCTGTTCCACATTGCAGGTAAAATGCCCATCTCAAGTCAGTTTCTTTATTGATTTATGTTGCTTTAATAGAATATAAAAGAAACAAGATTGGTAAAGGTGTAATATGGGATTTTCTTTCCACGTTACTGACTTACTGACTTTACCGTGACTGAGGCAGAAATCCCTTTGTTTACAAATACATATTTCTAGAGGACCTTGTGTGAGGAATAACCAGGATTTACATTGTGTAATGATGGCAGTTTTTTATGGAAGTCCAACGTACAGTGTGTGTGTAAAACAGGATTTGCACCCTGCCTGACTTCTTATTTTTTTGCATATTTGTCATACTTAACAGTTTCAGATCGTCAAACAAATTTAAATACTTTTGCAGAACAATTGTTTTAATTCAGCCATGTTGGAGAGGTTTTGTGCATGAACCGCCTTTTTAAGGTAATGCCACAGCATCTCAATCAGATTAAAATCTGGATTTTTAATAGGCCACTCCAAAACCTTCATTTTGTTTTTTTAAAGCCATTCATAGGTAGACTTGCTGGTGTGTTTTGGATCATTTTCCTGCTGCAGAACCGAAACAAGAACAGAAAGTGTGCTTCAGCTTGTGTCACGAACTGATGGCCAGACATTTTTTTGTTTTTTTGGTAGAGCAGAATTCATGGTTCCATCAATCACAGCAAGTTGACCTGGACGACTTGCATCAAAACAGTCCCAGACACTACAACCACAATATTTGACTCTTGTTATGATGTTCTTTTTCTGAAATGCTGTGTTACTTTTACACCAGATGTAACAGGACACATACCTTCCAAAAAGTTAAACTTTTGTCTCGTCAATCACAGAATTTTTTCCCAGAAGTCTTGGGGATCATCATGTTTTTGGCAAAGATAGATGGATACCATTTTTGCCTCATCTCTTTCTAATGGTTGAGTCATGAACTCTGACTTTAACTGAAAAGTGAGTTGTCACTGTGCTCTTGAGGTAATATTGATAGGCTGGCCACTCCTGGGAAGGTTCGCCACTGTTCTGTATTTTCTCCATTTGTGGATAATGGCTCTCACTGTGGTAGGCTGCAGCAGTGTACTGTTGATTTATTGAACAAATAAATATAGGTGATTAAATGAGTAATTTTGTCTAATATTTAAATTAGTTAGATGAACTGAAAAAGTCAAGCGTGACGAATATGCAAAAATCTAGAAAGGGGGCAAATACTTTTTCAAACCACTGTATAGTTTCAAGTTTTTGTTGCAACCAATTTATTAGGCCTTAGTGACATTAGAAAAAGTAAGAGAGGAAGGATAGTGAGTCCTCTGAGATTACACCTTGTTTTTTGTTTTGTCTAGGAATATTATTAATATTATTAGAATTGAATTAATAAAGGATCTCTATTGTACAATTTTTATTGATGGATCTGTGTCTTTTTGCAGTGCAATCCCAACCTCCAGGTTTTCAATGTGTTCATAGACAACATTGATGAGAGGCTCCCGAGAATTGCTTTATTCTCCACACGTGCCATTCGGGCTGGAGAGGAGCTCACCTTCGACTACAAGATGCAGGGTAAGGGTTTGTTTTTGGGGTTTGGACAGTGTACATGCTGAAGAATGCACAAGCCACATCCCACTTTCAAGTTCCTTTCTGTGGGATTTATGGGAATTTATCCCACCAATATCTGTTAGCCAGCCTTGTGTCTCATTTAAGCTACACTTGAAACAAGAGTGACAGTTGGATAAGCCAATTAAACTTGTGTTACTGTCCTCAAGGGTAATCTAGCCTCCAAACATTTTTAATTGGTTTTTCTGGTTGAAAGAGAGAAACTATCTCATACATAATAATAAGTGTTGCGGTGTTAGCTAGTTTACAATTCTCTAAGGTTGACATTTTAAATAGCACTGGTAGAATCTGAAGTGGGTGACGGTGGGGTCAGAATTGTAAAAAAAACCCCCACAAAAATATAGAAACCTTAACAAGAGATCAGCCCGACGGGGATTGAGCAACAGCGTCTTGCTCGGCCCATGGAGACGGAGGGGCAGCGTCCTGTTTGGCCCACAGAGTGTCGACGTCCTGTTTGCCCACAGTGACAGAGGGGCAGTGTGCCTCGTCACTGCTCTGCCTCCATGGACTGAGCACATGATGTTCAGGGGGCTGAGTATAGGTTTTAGATGGCTTATCTTTTACTGTGCTGAGCGAAAGTTAAAGGTGGCGAGCTCTGATGTGTGATGTCAGCGACTTCGTCCTAGTCTTTAAGTAGTTCAGAAGGCATGCATCTTGTTGCACTCATCCCTTTCTGATATGATTTTTGTTTTCAGTTGAACCAGTGGACACAGAAAGCACCAAAATGGATTCCAGTTTCAGTTTAGCAGGGTTGCCGAGCTCTCCAAAGAAGAGGATTCGAGTGGAGTGCCGCTGTGGCTCAGACTTGTGCAGAAAATACCTGTTTTAATATTGGCTTATCTGGAAAACAGCTTTGTGTGTGAAAACGTGATAGATTGTGCAGACTTTTATATGAAATTTTCTCTAGTTTTATTACATGTTAAAGTGTTTTTATATGGACAGGTGAAAGTCTTTTCTAATACCTAAGCACTATTTTTAAATGTTGTGTCTACATTAGCAAGAGCTAGAATGCTTTCAATTAGCAGCACTTTGACTTTATGTTTAAACCATGGAAAAACTAAAAAAATACATTTTCATATGAGCTTCCGTTAAACCATGTTTCCACTGGAGCAATCTGGCATACTTTAAACCAAGCTTTTGTTGTCAAAAAAGTCAGGTAAAAAAGGTAAAGTGTTCCAAACAAGCAGACCAGAGGGATCCGGCTTCTAAAAGGTGAAACTAAATTATGTTGATAGGGTGACTAAAATCTACACTTCAGAATCAAAATGAAAACACAAAAGGTGGAAATGTGTCTTTAAAGTACATCAGGCAGTCCCTCCCGATTTTTTTTCATTACTCTAAAATCAAAAACCCAGTGGTGACTTTCCAAATTAAATAAAAGTTTAATGCTGCAAAAGACACCCATGGCCTCTTGAGTGTTTTTTGACAACTTTATGGGGGTCAAATATTTTGCTGTGTCAATTGTGACATTTGTTCACTGGTGGTTTTCAGCCTTCCCTACAGTGGCCATTCCCTGAAGACTCTGGTAAAACCACTATGTAAGACATACTGAAACCCCCAGTGGGACCAACATTAGAAAGAATAGAAAAAACTCAAGAACTACCAAGGGCTAAAAGAGGAGCTGAAAAGAAAATGTGGAAGTTCACAAAAGTGGTTGTAATAGGAACTCAGGGGGAAGTGACCCCCTAAACTGGATCCAACAGATGCTGTTACCAGTGAAGGTCAAAGCCATCAGCCCAATGGTCACTGCAGGAAGTGCGTTAGTGTACTGTGGATTCATTGAACTTGCATTTAGACTGGGCAATTATCTATATTTATTTGTTCAGACGTCATTTAAGTAAATAATACAAATGGTTTAAAATAAAACCCCATAAAAATCAAGTTGTTAACAGTTTAAAATTCTAAATAGGTAAAAACAGAGCTTTGGGCCAACTAATGTTTTTGTCATTGTGTTAATAAAGTTCACAGAAATGCCAGCAAGTACATGAGAGTAACGTGGCCTGCTCAAGTACAAACCCACTGGGACACTAAAATGTAAAAAGAAACAGGAAGCAATCATTAACAAATCTCATAAAACCATATTTTATTCACAATAAACAACATATCAGGTGTTGAAACTGACTCATTTTGCAGTTTAATGAAAAATAATAGCTAATTTTGAATTTGATGGGAGCAACACATCTCAAAAAGAAGGGACGGCACAACAAAAGGCTGGAAAAGTAAGAGACTAATTAGGTACATTGGCAACAGGTAAAATGACTGCCTATAAAATGAATATGAATAGGTCTCAGAGGTAAAGATGGGCAGAGGTTCACCAATCTGCAAAAAATGGGTTAAAATTGTGAAACAATTTCAGAAAAATGCTAAATTGCAATAACTCACCATCTACAGAATATAATATCAAAGGAATCAGAGAATCTGGAGAAATCTCTGTGAAAGGGACAAGGTCAGAGGTCAGTGTTGGAGGCTGATCTATGGGCTCAAACAGCACTGTGTTAAAAACAGGCCCGATTCTGTTCTGAAATCATTGCATGGGCTCAGAAATATGGAGGATTTTTAAGACAATGTAAATAAAAATAAAGCGTTATAGTAAATTGTATTTAAATTGAACTTTAAAACTTGCATTTATTCATCTGTGAATTAAAATGAGCAATTGTAAATCAAATGCAAAAAAATTAATTAGCAAATAAATTAGCTAAATTTGTAAATACAATGACTTTACACATACATTTTGTAAATCTGCAATAAAAAACTTCATGTAATCATTGATTTAAAAATCATTTTAAAAATGGAAATGAATAGTATATAACTTTGAATACTGTTTTAAAAGAACAGTTCCTTAATGTATTTGCAAATACATTAATTTAGCTAATTTATATGGTTTGCACTTTAGCCTCTCCTTTTTGCCTCTAACTTTACTTTTCCTCTCAAATCCATTAACATGCACACTCAATGCCCACTCCCCTCTTATTCTCACGTTTTAGTCCCGCCCACAGAGGAGCCACCAAAGGGGAGAGAAGAAAAGAAGGAGGTGAGATGAGTGAACCGCGCTCTGCATTTGACTTTCTGGTGAAGCGTGGAATGTCCTGGCCAGAACTAACTTTGTTCATGTTCTTGCCACCTCAAGAAAAAGAACAAATTTCTCTGTTCTTGAGGAGTATGTACCAGGCTTTAATCTGGGCTTCATTCAGCGTTTTAAAACCATGTATGACTATGTATTTTATAAGATGAGGGTTTTTTTTGATTGTTTGTTTTTGTGCCATTTTCAGCTTGGGGCCTTTTCCTTCAACTGATTATTATTTGAAGTTAAGGGTACACTTTTTAGCCACACGGGGGCTACCTAGAGTTCTAGTCTTTTGGTACTTTACTCTTTGCAAGATGGCAGTGCAGTTATGTATTCACATTACAACGCTGACAAAGCGAACAACACTGATCCCATGAACTGACCTTTGGGGCTAACACAGTACAGTATTATATGACAATATAACTTTTTATGCATATAAATCTTTGTTAGAGTCCTATCTGAGAATGCTGTTTGTGCGTGTAGTTTATAGTTTTATGAATAATGTTTAAAACAATAAAGGACAATAAAGTGACTTTTTTTAAAGATAACATTCCTGTTGTAATGAGCCTGTGTCAAAGCCTATTCACTGAAGCACAGGAGAAACTGATCCCAGCTGCAACATGTGAGAACTCGCATATCAAAATTACACTTATCAAAATGAAATAACTACTAACAGTTACAAATCTATTATTGTCAAAGTATTAAAAGTAAAAGAAGAACTAAATATCAAGCTGGATTGTTAATGTTCTTTAAAACATAAATATAAGTGCATGAGGCTCAGGTTCAACAGTGTGCTCTTGTGTTCCCATCAGAGTAGAAGCACTAAACTACAGCTATATTCCAATCTTCATGATTCTGACAAATTCATAACTATAAAGGCCATAAGCAGCCACTTAGCTCCCTTAATGTTCTAGACCAATTGTAGTGGGAGGACCAGGCCGGAGCCAGCTATTTAGTAAAAGGGGCACTCAAGACCTGGGCGTAACAGGCAGAACACACCATTTTATTTGTACAATCTAAAATCAAACCACAACACTACACAAGACCTACAAAATTATAGAAACTATAGTATATATAATATAGGAAATGTTAGGAACAGGAAAGTGTCAAAAGTGTAGTTTTTAAAATAAATGTATTACTTGTAAATATTTTTACTAGAGAGACCAACCTACAAAACTTCTTCCTCGGTCTGAGAATTGGGCTTTAAACATTGTGTCACTGGAGCTGCTTACTGCTGACTTTAGGAACTAAACAATCAAAATGCTATTCATTAAATTAATAAAAATGTCCTGACCAGTGATATTTTTTCTCTAGCTGGAATTGTTGTGAGGCAAAAGATTCTGGTTTGATCTTGCATTGGTTTAGTCCAGCATTTAGTCCTGGTTTAGGATGAGATTTCGTCCTGTTATCTGCTCCACCTCAACCCATTAAAAAATAAACATAGTTAGCACATCTGAGGAAGTTAAGATGCAAAAATACATTATTGTTACATTTACCTCAAATTAAATTAGTACTTAAAGAACATGTAATATATACAATTATGTAAAATGTCTCCAGACATGACAGTGCTAACGGCAGTTGTGAATATTAAATGAAGGGCTAAGTTTTACAGAGATAGCAGCTAAGATAAGTGGGCATATCGATCAATACATGAGCACAGCACAGAAGGGCACTGGTAGAAATACCAGCTGAAATACCAGAGCAAAACACCAGCTGCTGGTAGACAGGACAGTCGCTTGTGACAGCAAAACCAGGCAGACCAATCTGTGCACAGCCTGGATTGATAACAAGAAAGCCTGCGACTCAATGCCACACACATGGATCATGGAATGCTTGGAGATATACAACATTAACAGGACTCTAAGATCCTTCATTGCAAACTCAATGAGGCTGTGGAAGAACACCCTTTTTTTTTTGCGAGCCAATTGTGCAAGTGTCCATCAATGTGGCATATACCAAGGAGATGCTCTGTTCCCACTGCTGTTCTGCATGGTTCTGAAACCCCTCAGCCAAATAATCACCAAGACTGGCTATGGATACTGACTCAGGAATGGGGCCACCATCAGTCACCTCCTCTATATGGATGACATCAAGCTGTAGCTAAGAGTAAGCAAGACATTGACTCACAGATTCACACCACCAGGATCCGACCACAGTTGAGAAGTGTGGTCGGATGGTGACAAAGAGAGGGAAGGTAGTCCATACAGAAGGGGTCTCACTCCCAGAAGGCACTGAGGAGAGCTACAAGTATCTGGGAATCCCACAAGCAAATGGCAACACAGCAACAGCCAAATACCTACAACGAGCAAGGCAAGTTCTAAGGAGTGAGCTCAATGGCAAAAACAAGTTCCGGGCAATCAACAGCTATGCCCTGCCAGTAATCAGAGGTAAAGATACAGACCACAGATGTGAAAACACGTAAGCTCCTCACCGTGCATGAAGGGTTCCACCCCAAATCCAGCACCCTGAGACTGTACATTAAGCACAACGAAGGAGGCAGAGGACTAGTGAGTGCCCGAACCACATCCAAAATCCTGGAACACATCAGGAAAATGGCCCTGATGGATAAGATACTTAGTAAATGTCTCAGGTAGCGGAATAAAGAGGAAGAGGTGCTGGAGTTACCATCATGGGAGGAGAGGCCGAAGAAATTCTACCAATTGCTAGAATGAGCTGGACTGAGGGACAGCACAGAAGCACAGGAACAGGCCCTGAACACCAGAGCAATAGAGGCCAAGATCTACCACACGAGACAAGACCCCACGTGCACACTGTGCAAAGAGGTCCCTGAGGCAATAATTCAAAAACATCCTGTCCTAATGTTACTGTAACTCAGAGGCAATCATTTAAACCCTGCAGAACTGTCAAATCTCAACAGCTTGCTCCAATTAGTATCTCTCCACTTGATGACCTGCCCTCAAATGCAGGCTCTACAACAATAATTTACAGTGTCTTTCTTACAAAGCACTCATAGCTTGGATTTCCTTTTTACTTTTACTTACATTTTCTCCTTGAAAATAAGCATCAGTACAACTCTCAAGTCACAAAAGACTAGCTGTTTTAGAGTTTAGAACCCACATCTCTTGATGGGCTGACAAAGGTTGTTTCTTCACATAAAGCGACTACGTGGCTCCAGGATATTCTGCCAGCCAAACATGTTAATGAGCTCTGGCCTTACCTAGGACCAATTATGTTAAATATTATTAACTTGTCCAGGGATGAGCACAGACAAGCTCACCTCACCTGAACCAAGAGTGTTAAGACCGCAAAATATATTGCAACAATTAACAACAATTTTCATTGCATTGCTCAATATCAATACTTTAAGGAATGCTTGAATCTCAATAAATGTACAGTATTCTTTGAGCCAATTTTCTGACAATTACATCAGTTATTAGACATTTTTCAATACAAAAACAAAAAGTGTTTAATTTCCATGCCTGTTCTCACACTTTGATCAGATCAAACCTTCATCTGTGACAACACTGCTGCTTTTGAAGTGAAATTACTTTGCTTTAAACAAAAGCAGTATTGTTCATTCAGTGTTCAGTGTGGACAAAATCCTTGTGAATGAATTTTGAAATTCAGATTAGATCTCCTCCCAGTGTGAACATTTGTTTACCCCTTAAAGTGAATCTCAAAAAATCTTTAAAAATCTGTAGGACTTTGTTGGTTTTAATGAGATCAGATAGCTGCTTTTGGCCACATATATTTCTCAGCCTTGTTTTCATTGGCTTGAGCTTAGAAATTAAACCTTCCACAGATACAGTTGAAAAAAACAAGATTGTTTTCTTTATAGCAGGCAACATGGCTCTGTGAATCTAGTTGGAACATTTTTAGGATGTCTGTGAGAGAGGGGGGAGCATTCACTGTGCTTTGTGGTAATAAGATAGTAATAATAAGAATTGAAACAAATGTTGTTACTTTGTCCTCGGAGGGTCATGTTAACAAAGTGAGGTTGCTAAATCTGGCTTTTTTCATTTGAAGAATATCTTATAGATTTGTCTGTGCCTCTCTTTAGCTGATTCTGAAACTCTTAATTATGCATTTGTTATATCCAGGCTGGATTACTGCAACCTGTTGTTCTCTGGACTGCTGAGAAAATGAATACACAGCCTACAAATGGTCCAAATACAGCTGCCAGACTTATAACCAAGACAATCATATTGGTCCAGTCCTGGCTTCGTTACACTGGCTTCCTATTCACGTTAGAGCTGATTTCAAAGTTCTCCTGTAACATATATAATTCTTTGTGGACATGCACCCTCTTTTCTAGCTGACCTCATCCCTCGGTATACTCCAGCTTGTGCACTCCACTCTCATGTTGGCCTCCTTTAGCTTTAGCCTTGGCATTAGGAAGTAGTCTGCTAGCTATAGAACCCCCTTTCATAGAGCCCCCTCTAGGGCTCCTGGTGGATGTGTGACAGACTGACTCTGTTGAGGCTTTCAAAAGCAAACTCAAAACATGTTTATGTCATGTAGTGTGGCCAAATAATAAAGTATAGATGTATAGCAATGTAGAACAAGTGATGGCACTTTATATGAACAAATATGTGAAATAAGAACACTTTACAACAGAATAAAGTAACGTGTACTATGCATGTAGTCCACCATGTTAATCTCTTCTTTTGCAGTTTGTACTCTTGCTATATACTGGATGCACCATGCATGTTACATTAGTGGTGTCACAGGATGCATCTCCTCTCTCTGTAAAACAAAACATCATACCATAATGGCCCTTCAGCAACAGAGCAAATCAAAAACTAATTTCAAAACTAGAATCACTAGTTGCTATGCAGTGTCTAAACAACAACAACTTCTTGAAAGAAGTCTTTAGCGCTACCATTAACTTACCATTAACAGCTAACTGAAGATCATCTGTAAAAGTCAGTTAACAAAGTACATGTTAAATCAAGATGTTAAGGCACAATGTAGTCCTTGTGCCAGTCCAATTAAACTTATATTTGTCTTGGAGGAGTACCAGTGTCACATTTTTGGGGCAAACTTGAGTTTCAGTCCAAACTTTTTCATCACTCTGCAAGAAAGAGTTTGAACCCACACTTCACAGTCTCTGGAGCAGTGTGTCTGGGATATGCTTTAGGAATGTCCTGAGGTTTCTTTATGCTCACTCTTGCATGTTATGTTGATGTTTTTGTACAGTGTCACAAGAAAATTAATCCACTGAAGACTGGTGGGTGGCAAAGGCAGAATTTGGACTTAGTATCCAGCCTGGCCAAATCAACTCCATGTGATTTAATTTCAAACCTTTTTCGACGTCTATATGTGACTACTCAAATTTGAGTTAATGCTACCCTTTTTGAGTTGTAGCCTAACTCTTAATGAGAGCGAATACTGACTCTGAATATAGTTAAAATATAAGACTTCTTAACACCCCCAGTTGTTAAATAGTTTTGACTCTCTTATTAATAGTTTAACGTTAACCCTCCACATTGTTGTCTGTTAACTATATAGGAGTTGCCCAGTATTAACACTTTTAGGTATTTATACATAATTATACACTTTCAAAATAAGAGGTACTGAAATGAACCGACATTTTTTTCATTTAAAAACACATTTATAAAAAAAAATGCACATGACATAAATATTCACCACAAAGCTGTGCAGGTGATAACTTTTGGGTTGGATGTCTGCAGTGTCTTCAGTTGCCATTAAGATGATCAGTGTGGTCCTCAGGCAAGTCTCATCATGATCTGGGCACACAACATTACAAATTTATGAACATTAAATTATAAAATGACTCTTAAACAACATTAAATAAATATAGGCTACTATTCAAAATAAAGATGCATAGCCTGCATTAATATTTGTAGATTTTGTAATACCTCAAACATTTCATACATTTACATTTATATTTTTGTGGAATACCCACAAACTTATAGACTCTTTGTTTACTGTGAATATAATGTAGATATTTTCTTTAGGCTACTTTTACAATAGGCTATTTCACAGACCAAATAAGCCACTTTCACACATCCACTGAGATCTGCACCATACACTGTTTATATCGGTGTGACCTGACCCCCCTGAAGTCCAAACTGAGCCGATAGCAGCTTGTAATCCAACAGTTGTGTAGCTGTCTGTAGAACTTTGACAGTGACGAGGAAAGGGGGCGGAGCCTTGAAATATCTCCAAAAGAGTTGTGATCAAGTTCAGAGTAAAGGGTTAAATGGTTTAGAGTTACTCTTCACTGATTTAACTCTTGAATATTAAATTCAGTAACTCTTCACTTTAATTCCTTGTCATAACTCAAGCATTTTGACTCCAGAAATTTTAGGAGAAGAAAACTGACTCTGTAGGAGTTAAATGATTCACTCCCATGCAAAAATTTGCCCAACACCAAGAACTTCACACCTGGAAATTTGCTGTGTATGCATTTTCAATTGAAACAAGCGTTCACATGGGGAAGTAGCAGTGATCGCATGTGGAGCTGCACGGTAGGCTTGAAGCTAATAACAGTGTCTTTTCATGGCAGGGACTGTTGAATCACAATCTGAATGCAGGATCTGAGGACACAATGAAATCACTCAACAACACCGTTTGCAGCTGGTTACTTTTTCATCAGTGCGCATCAGACATGGTGCATATTCACATCCAATGTCCATTCCGTTCAGTAAATTCACAAAATATAGGTTTTCCTGTGTAGTATCTGCCAAAGGCATTCTGCCTATCACTCGCACGCAATAATAAGGTTGTCAACATTGATTATCAATATCACCCTTTCATTTCCATTAATCTCTCAGGCTGTTCCATATATATCTCATAATCAACAGGGGCATGCAGATATGCAGTTTTGACATCCATTTGATGTAATTCTAAGCGGTCTCATTATATTCAATACCAGCAACTTGACTATAACCTTTTGCCACACATCTGGATTTGTAAATTGTCTCCACAGGATTTTCACAGAGTAAACCCATCTGCCACCCACTGTACGTTTACCTTCAGGTAATGTTGTTAGTGTGAAGGTATTGTTGTCCCTCAGGGAGTCAATGTCCTCCTTCATAGCCTTAGCCCATTGCCCTGATTTTAATGAGCTTCCTACAGTGTCTGGGGTACATCACAAGCAACTCCATAGTAAGAGACAATATCTGTTAGTGTCTGATCATAATCACATTTTACCTTGCGCTCATAGTCCGTATAATACTGAGGGGGTCTCCTTTCTCTCTTTGGATAGCTTGTACTGTGGCTACTTTCACCTAAGTTGGTATTTGTATGTTTTTGTCATGTCAGGTTTTGATAGCTGGGTTTCAACTCTCTTTTCATACACAGTGTGTCACATTCATTGGTACTCTTTTGTGATAAATTTTAGCAGCCTATTTTTGAGTACTTTCCCCGTGTCTGGATAGAAGATAAGATATGCAGGGCTTTTCTTGTTATACCCAACAAAAATCCCCTTTTCACTGCGTGTATCTAGCTTTTTCTTGTCATATTTGCATGCATAGCATTCTGACCCAAATGTGCTCATTCTTGAAAGGTCAGGCTTTTTTCCAGTCAACATGCAGTCTTTCGCATACGTTTCTTGTAGCATCTGTTTTGGATAAAAGCAGTCTGGACTGCATATGTCCACAACTATTTTGGTAATTCACTCTCAATCAACGTGCATCTTGCCATTTCAAATAAAGTTCTCCAAATTCTTTTAGCTGCCCTGTTCTGATGGGGCAAACAAGAAGCTGAGGTTTCAAGTCTGATAGCATTTTTACTAAGCAGTACCTGCAATACAGAAGATGTAATCTCTGTTTCATTATCCGATCTAATTATTTGATTTCTCCTTCAGCAATGAACCTCTCTGAACCTTTAACAGTATCGCTCTTGGCTTTTAGAAAATAAGTTATAGCAGTTTACATCTTTGTGCGTAAAACTCTTACAGAAACTACACCATTGTCTCTGCTCCCTGATCTTGCCAATGGCTGAAGTGCACTCCAGGGCTTTGTGACCTTTCTGGTCACAGTAATAGTAGTACTAGTAGTCCTTTTACTTTCATCACACTGTCCTCAACTTTAGGTTTGACTTGAGGTAGCAGCTCCAGATATAGAGGCTTGAAAATAGTTTGTTAAAAAGGACACCCCTTTAATTTTTATTTTCTTATTGTACAACTTTATTTTCATGGCTAATATTCATTTGGTTTCTATTACTCAGTGGCGGGCTGAGCATTTCACGCTTAGGCCTTCAGTGACGTCCCACTTACACATTACAACATCACCTCAATATAGGCTAGTCAAGCAACACTTAATTCAGGAGCATTTAAAACCAATAAGCATGCATTCACAATTAAGAGTAGGAAACTAAGTTTACAGATACTGTCAAAAATAAAAAATAAAAAGGCGATTTAAAGATGTCAAACAAAATGCCACAAATTTGCAGCGTTTCTCAGAAGATGGGAGCCACGGGTACCGTTCATAGTTGCTCGTCTGGAAATGACGGACAAACCCTTTTCCTTGCTGGGACAGGCTAGCTAGCACAGGGGTTGGCTGACCTCTTCTCACAATATCCAGCTTTTCGTGAAAGGCCCGTCTTGAAAATGGCGTGGAAAGTATATCTGCAACCAGATCAATCTCTTCTCCTCCTTCGGTCTTTATGAGTTAAAAATACAGCGATAGCTGTTGGATCTCCGGGTTTAGTTCGATATTCTGCAAATTGCTGCCTTTCAGGCTCTAGCAAGTGCTTATCCAATCACAGGACGCATACATGTCCAGTTCAACATAAGACCTTCTAGCTGGCCTTGGTCTGCAGAATCGAGATCTGATTGGCTATTGTAACTGACTGTGTCTGTTCACTTACAGTGCACAGGGGCCTGCTCTGTTGATTCTGAAGGTCTCTGACAACACAAGCTAGCTGAAATATAATTGGATAAAAACTCACCATATTAAACAACATTGGAAGCCACTCAACTAAGTGGATATAATATGACATAAAGAGAACAGAGAATAGAAAATAATTTTGTTTACATATTTATGAAAATAAAATAAATTGACTTTTCTGAGCATATTTGGGCCAGCAAAGAAGGCCTTGCTGGCCCTGAAGGCCCACCACTGCTATTACATCCGTTTTGAGTTGGGGGTATTTCCTATACTGACCAGTAGATGGCGCATGACTTGCAGCAGTGGTAGAGAGTAGGCTTGGGACATGGGAGAGGAAGAATCATTCCTCTTTGTCTGTGAAGTAAAGCAGCTGAAAACGTTTTTTATTCTTTATCCCAGCCTAGGCTATCACAGCTCACTTTACTGACACATGCTGTATGCCCTCTGAGCCTTACCCCAGAGGAGCAACACAAACGTCTCTGCGCTCTCATAGCTCCTCAGATTTGTTTTAAACTCGGCAAAGCTTAACTTCTCATCACTCTGTGTAATATGAACAGAGAATGGTTTAAATGCACTTGGCAGACCTTATAAAATCATTGTGATCAATAAGCCATCACTTAAAGACTCTCCTGTATTCCGTAGTACTGTGACAGCAGTCTGCACGGATGACCCTGGGCCTGAGCAGTTCACTGCGCGCCTGGATTCTGGACTTCCTCAGCAACAGACCTCAGCACGTTAGGACAGGAGATAACATCTTCTCCACTCTCATCCTGAACACAGTGACACCGCAGGGGTGTGTCCTCAACCCCGTCCTTTTTTCGTCTTTATCCACGACTGTTACCCCATCCACACCAGCAACACCGTCATCAAATTTGCTGATGACACCACTCTCAAGGGACAGATTAAGAACAACTACGAGTCAGCCAACAGGAAGGATGTCTGGCATCTGCGGCGATGGTGCAAAGACAATAACCTAGAGCTGAACACATCAAAGACTAAGGAAATGACAGTGGACTTCAGGAGAACCAATTACCGTATTTTCCGGACTATAGAGCGCACCTAAATATAAGCCGCACCCACTAAAATTTAAAAGATATATATATATTTTGTCACATATAAGCCGCACCGGACTATAAGCCGCCGATATCCAGGCTGAGAAATAAGATATTTACATAGAAAGATTTTGTACCATAAGTGTTTATTCATATACCTGAACTGATTGTTTCCGTGTGCTGATCAAACAAAACAGAAAAGTCATTGATGTTTTTATTCATCTTCCTCCTGTGCACTAAAACCACTGAACACCAAACCACTGTCACTTTTTCTTCCTGCGCACTGTTAAAGCACAACTGCGCAACTATTAAAGTCGCTTCATTCTCCCGTGCACTGAAACCACAAGTCACTTATTCATCTTCCTCCTGAGCATTGAAACTACTGAACACCAAACCACTGTCACTTCATTTGTTTTCCATTATGAGGGGGTGAGGGTGTAAAAATATTACCGTATTTTGCTGTTGTGCGTCTTGGGTTGCATGTGCTAAGAATAAAAACTGGCGCTTTCTTGTTTGTACTGACTACCGCTGCCTGTCTCGTTTTTGCACTTCCTGCTAGAGCGCCCCCCTGAGGGCTGAAGATAAATTCATAGAAAAGCTGCATCTCTGTATAAGCCACATGGTTCAAAGCGTGGGAAAAAAGTAGCGGCTTATAGTCCGGAAAATATGGTGCAGATTGCAGATTGTCCACCTCACGGCTGACCTCACCTGGTCCACACACATCTCCTGCCAAGTGAGGAAGGTCACACAGAGAGTATATTTCCTTAAACAACTTCATCAACAGTGTGGTTCAATTCCTGCACTGCAGACAACAGGAGGGACATGCCCTTTCTTGCTGTCATACCTGCCAGTTTAACATTGCCACCATTATTAGCCACCATTATTATACATTATAAATTAAGTTGCCTAGTAAAAGAAGAATGTTAATATATATATATATATATATATATATATATATATATATATATATATATATATATATATATATATATATATATATATATATATATATATATATATATATATATATATATATATATATATATATGGTGAGGAGGTGAGGTGCCAGCTGATGGCCTGTACATTTCTGGTATAGGTACAGTTGGAAGAATGTTAAGTGGTGAGTCCCATTCAAAGGGCAACTTCTGTCAAGTTATTCTGCTGTCGAGGAAAGCTATTGTGTCATGTGCACAAGGAAATGCACGAGCATGAAATTTCCTGAGCAGGAGTTTCACAAGTCGCTTCGCAGGAGGGAGACTAACGATCATCACCTCGTCGCTCAGCTTTTATTGGAAACAAATAGAGGAACAAATAGAGGAGAAGTGATGTCGCCTCCCATGTGTCGAGCCCATTACCACCTGAGGCAGTAATGGTCTCATGTCAGCTGGGCTTAGCAGCCCACTCCGGCAAACTTACGTTTCAGGTTTTTCAAGAGGGGACAGTGTCTGACTATGAAAGGAGGCTTATTTATTCATGCCAAATAACCATCTCACATGAGGCTTATTTTCTTAGGTCAAAAGTTACGTTATGGGCCTTAATATTAAGTTAATCACATAGCTACTCAAGACAAGTACGTATATGAGAATATGAGAAATGTAGGAAAATGTAAGAAATTATAGTGATTAAATATTAAGACAAATATCTCCCAATAAATCTGTACTGTACATGTTGCCTCTACTTCTGCAGAACTGTACCCATGTGGTGTGCACTTTAGAATGTGGCAATGTACAATCAAATGAAAATCAGAATCACTGAGGTTAGACTATGAGCTTGAACTAACCTCATCTGACCTTTCAGAGAACACCTGGAAGTCCTGACAGCTCCTAATAAGGTCATTATTAACAGAGAGGAAATGGAAAGTGAAAAGCAGGCTTCCGCTGTGGCTCGGTGGCATTCTGTTGTGAGCGATGACCTTTGACAGAGAAAACCCCAGCTCAGGCTGTTTACAGCTGACAGAATGTCAGCAGACAGAGGCTGGGCTTCCCCGCTCATTGTAACTTCGCACACAACCAGTGGCCTCAGCTTTTAAACAAAAACTTAATTTCACTTCATATTGACTAATATTCAATTCAAATTCTATTTTGCGTAGCATAGGGGTCTTAGACGTCCACTGCCGCTTTCTGTTGCTTCATTACAGCCAGAGGAGGATTGTCCATGTTGTTTAGTATAGCATCCATACTGCGCCACGACCTCAGCCACTGTTACCTGTTGCTGAAACAAGTTCGCTCTGTCACAGGAATGAAGTTTGGGTCCACACCGTTGATATTAATAGCTGAGATAGCTCATTGTCCCTGTTTTGTATTTTTTTATTACTATTATTTTGTTCTTTTGTGTTGTTCTGTGTTATTTCATCTCAATTACCAACATATATTTGGGGGCCAGATAAAACTTTGTATAGTGTCTCTGGCAGCTGGCTTCAAGTTTGACAGGGTTGTTGTGAAAAAAAAAGGTATTACTGAGTTGGGAAATGCACACAAACACGAACCCGTGTTTGAACAACTACGCAGAATTGTGGTTATTGTATTACACTTAATGTATGTATCTGTATTTCTGTAGGATTACATAATGTCCGTTACCTGAATATATGGGTTCATTCAGGCTTGGTTAAGAATCATAAGCAATCGTATAACTTGACTCGAAACAAGTTAAAGGTAAAAAAAAAAAAAAAAGAAGAAAAAAAAAGACCTGGTCTTCCTCTGGTTCCAGTATAAATACTGTCAGGAGGCTGCAGCCGCTCTGTTTGTTATGTGCATCAGCAGCTCCGTCTTCAGGTGAGTCCTCCTTCCACTGAAGAAAATAATAATAATAGTAATAATGACTGCAGTGCTCAACAGTATTATGCTGTTTGTTTGAAGACTAACAGAAGTCTAAATTAGCTTTTGTGAGACTACATGTTTTTCTGGTCTTTCTGAATTTAGCCTGGTAACAAACATATATTTTACGTTGATGATGACCATCATAAGATAACTTCTACAGTTTCCATAATTCTTTTGTTGATGCTGCAGCTGCCTGGTGCCGTTGATCAGGGATCACACATTTACAATCATGTCATAACTTACTATTTAAAAATAAAACAGACTGTGCACAGTAACATGACACAAGACATACATTTATAAACACATCAAATGAATGTAATTGAATACATTCAAATGATGATTGAGTATGATTCAAATGAGCTATAAATCAATGTACATTGCATCAAAATACATTGGCATATTACCTTTCATAAACTTGATGTGTAGTTGAATTAGAAGCTGAGAAACTTCTGCTCACATCAGAAGTATCTGCTATGAATTTACATGTGAGCTGGATATAACCATGCAGTGGTTTTATTGAACCACCATTGGATCAGCTGCACCATTTGCATCTCCCATGAGACGCAGGAGTGTGGTGGGAGTCCATCTGTCCCTACGACCTTCACTAGGCTGTGTGCAGGTGGTCACCCTGCTGCATTATTCCTGCAGTTTTATAATACCTGTATTTAATATTTCAGTAATACTTATTTAATGCATTGTATCATTGTGTAATTTCCCATCTTTGTTGTGTGTGTGTTTTTTGTTTTTTTCTATAATTTCTGAACAAACACCTCTTTATCTTTCTCTCCTGAGCCTGCAGTGTGAACACAGCCCTTGTGAAGAGCACAATCAAATACTCAGACAAGCCTCATCACACAGTGTGCTCTGACTTTTCACTTCTTATTGTTGTGGGTGTGTGTTTGCATAAACCTTGCTGTTTGGTGCACGTAGAGCTGAACACATTAGAGTTCGGAAGACGAAAAGGGGAGAAAGCAGAGTGCCTTTGCGTTATTTCACATATGTTGGCCTCTTCATCTCTAGACGTAAAGCCTTTTTTTTTTTTAAATTTAACCTCATAAACTAAAGTAATATGCTATGTACTAGGTTTAAGCCATGTATCAGGATGTTGGGTCTGTAACCTGAAACAGTTCTGCTGATGATGTCACAGGTAGTGTCTGGTACAGCTCTTGGGTGAATAGACAGAGGGGTTATAACTCCTGTCTCACTGTGTGTGATCACTCCAGGATATACCTGTCTCATCATCTCCAGCCCCCTTGACCTGTTAAAGGTTGAGGTCAAAAATCAATAAATGGAAAGTTGATATTTAGATTTATGGCAAAAAATAATGTTTTGCAAAGCAAACCTAAAAATGAGAATATGGCATCAAGGAAACATGATGACAGCACATGACTGAGACCAACTAATTTACATATAGCTCAATAAAATCAGAGCATCCAGCCGTGTTTATTGAAAATGATTTCAGTCAGGGGGCCTCTGATATGTATCACATTCATGAGGGGACATTGTTGTGTGTCACTGATCTTTCAAGTGGGAATTTTAAAACCAACATTTGGATAGAAAGTAACACCTAAACATGTTAAACTTGTGGCTCATTAAACTTCTGTTTCAGAAATTGTATTTTCTGGTGTAGTTTTGGTTATTTGTGCCATAGTTGCAGCATTTCCTTGTCTTGTTTTGCCCCTGTTTACTACTGTTATTTTTTTTTCAGACCATTTAAACCCATTTCCAATGCAGCTATCATATCTTCATAAATGTATTTTTGGAATTTTTAAATTATGCTATTTCACAACTCCAAATGTAGAGTGTCCATCGGTTATCAGAGTGTACTGACACCTGTTGGTGCCCTGTGTGATCTGACCAGAGAATGGCCAAACCAGATGAGCAGAGGCCCTCAGTGCTCCGTCGAGCTCCACACAGCACTTTCACTCCACCACCAGGTAAATATGTCCTGCTGCAGGGCTTACCCACTTTTTGTGGTCACTTTAAATATTGTTTTGACATTTTGTCAATCTGGCTGTACTTGGAAGTACACTTGACAAATAGAAGAGATGCAGTTCAGAAGTGTGAAACTGAATCATATGGCCTTATTTTTATTTTGATATTTTGCCATCTTTACTAGTTGCAGGATTGTTCTTTACAGGACATTCTGAGAGAGTTTTTAAAGACAAAGTGGACACCGTCTATCTTTTTCGTCAGTCTTCACCTGTTCCAGCGCTGCACACAGCTGCACTCTCAGTGCGAGCAGAGGGTCCACAGAGCTCTGTTCAGACTCACAGCAGGTGTCACATGCATCAACTTGCCTTACACAGCAGCTCATGTGTTTTACAAACAGTAAATGAGTGAATTTGACCAATGGGAGCTCCTTGTCTTGTGTGAATAGTGAACCCAGGCCAGACGACTGCAGCCTGCTTCAGTGGAGGCTGCAGCAGCACAGAGTGTACTACCTGGAGAAACAAGTGAGAGCTCTGCACCAGAAATCATCTCAACAAGACCACACCCACCACCAAGAGTGGGGATAAGAGACAACAGAGCAGCTAGGAGAGGAGAGAAGAGGGTTTAGAGGGGAGACAGGAGAGGAAAGGGAGAAGAAAGGAGTCAAGAGAGAACAGAGGAGACAGGAGTGAGGAGAGGACAGAAGAAGGAGGAGGGATGAGTTGAGAGCAATAGATGGATGGAAGGATGGTCTGGTGTGATCTTATTTCTCATAACAACATATTGAAAATGTAACAAACATTTTTGGCAAACATTTAGCTCACACTAAATTCAAATTCTTGAGATTTTAATAAACAGATGTTACTGCAGGTGACACTCCTGAGGAGAGGATGTCCCATTGCCTTAACTCATCTTCCTTCTTCGCTCTTCTCCTCTGTCCTCTCTGGTGGCGCCTCTCTTATTAGAGCATTGTTAAATGCCTTGGAACAGAGGTAAAGAAAGCATCAATTACACGTGCACACACACAACCAGGGTCTCACAAGACAAGTCAACAAGAGAGGAAAAAAAATACGTTATGGAGTGAGAGCTTGAAGGTGAAGAGAGAAAATCATCTGGGCTGCGGTGCTCTAACAGAAACCTTCTGTGTTATGCTCAGGCGGCTGAGTCGGTGTCTATGGGCCACCGGAAGGACTAGGGGCCCTGGACACTGTGTGGTCAGCAGAGCCATGTTAACCATGAGGTTAAGAGGCAGCGAGCTGATGTCCAGAAAGGCAGTTAAAAGAAAAGTTGAAGGACTGTCTGTTATCTGTAAAATCAGAAAAAAAAGATCATTACTGAGTGGTTAGTGTAAGGCTCAAGACTTGACACTGTGAATTCTGTCTTGGCTGTAGATATAGATACTGGGGCTTTGGTGAATCAAGAGGGGGTTTGAGCTTGACCTGGAGAAAGCCTATAGTATGCTCTGGATCTGCTCAGACAGTCATTTACAGGGATGAACTTTTACTGTGAACATGGAGATGAGATGCTCTTTTCCTGCCTCTCCTCCCTCACTGATGTGGGTATAGGACAGTGATGTTGTTATTTAGTTACCCTTGAGGAGATGAAATTACGAGAAACAAGACCAACCTTAGGTCCTTCTTTACAAAAAAAAAGGCTTCTGTGCACTGACCATTCATTATAGAGTGGTGCTCTTTTTCTCTTTAGCTCCTTCTGGAGAAACACAAGCTCTCTGCTCTGCAGCGCCACCTGTCTGAGAGGAGATTCTCTAACCTGGTAAGTTATCCTATCTAAAATTACTCCTTCAGATTGTTTCATCAATAACTGGGCCCTGCCCACTTTACACAGAAGACTTGTGAAAGGCTCCAGACTCAACCTGAGGGCCAGAGGGAGACTCAAAATTTGGAGCTGGGGCCAGCTGCTGCACTTCAGCCAGGTACCACTCACTCTGCCTTCAGTGACACTAACATTTTTTAGTTCTAATAAAACATGCCACATTTCCGCTAAACAGTATAGGCCAGGTCAGTACGGCTTGGTTCTGATGACCAGAGTCAACTCCAACAAATGACCTCACACAAGCTCTACACAAGTTGTTTTTCTATAAGAATTCAGTGAAAATATAAAAGTTCAGTCTGTGCATTAATTGTTCAGTGGGACCTGCCCATTAGTAAGCAATGTGTCTTGTACAGGTTCTACATCTCCAGTTCTGAGCTTGGCCTGTTACAAAAACAACAACATCCGGCCTCCGTACACCTACGCCTTCATGATCAGATGGGTGAGTTTACTCAAAAGTAATGTTTTCTGACAATTATGTTTTTTGTGCAATGTGGGGGTATGGGCAGTAAATATACACAAAATACACAAGCACAGAAATCACACACACACACACACACACACACACACACACACACACACACACACACACACACACACACACATATATATATATATATATATATATATATATATATATATATATATATATATATATATATATATATATATATATATATATATATATATAGTTCTCATGGTCTGCCCTGTACAGATACTATAAGAAATCCATCCAAGAAATAAAAAACATAAGGCCATGTCAGCCACAAGAAGTAACAGACTTCAGTCCCGGATCAGGCTTGTGACAGTGTTAGTGCCGATATGGAAATTAGGGTAAAATGTGTATTTCTTCAAACAATTTACAGGAATTTAATTTTGAAATCCAGGTTTTGAGATCAGATTGACATTGTAATGGATGAGGAATGATGTGTATATTGTCATTTTAAAGTGAAATAATCCTGTGTGTCAACTGGGAGATAGCTTTTAGTGCCAATTTAAGGACTGAGGGAATTCAGAATGTTAGAGATGGGACTGCTGGGGCATCTCATGGCAGCCAAGCAAGCCCATTCCCTCCTCAGACAGTAATCTAGTTAACCAGCCTAATACAGATATCAGCGAAGTCCAGCTGCAGTCTGGACCATGTTTGTCTGTGTGTGAATGTGTGCAGTCCATCCTGGAGTCTCCTGAGAAGCAGCGCAGCCTCAGCGACATCTACAGCTGGTTCACCTCCACTTTCTGCTACTTCAGGAACAACATTGCCACATGGAAGGTCTGTCCCTCACAAACTGACTTCGGGCCCAAAAGGATCGTTGACTGTGCTTTTGATTGGCCTCTTTTGATGTGCCCGCTCTTGTAATACCCAGAATGCTGTGCGTCACAACCTCAGCCTTCACAAATGTTTTGTGCGAGTGGAAGGAGGAAAGGGAGCTGTGTGGACAGTGGATGAAGAAGAATACCAGAGGAAGAGGGGGCAGGGACAACACAGGTGGGTCTCTCCTTACACTGTGTCAAGCTGATTTTCTACAGATGCCCTCCAGCTCAACTTTAGACTTACAAAGTGGACTGTCTGCGGATAGTCTGATACTCACTGCAGTGTGTGTGTGTTTTCAGGGACTGTCCTGTGAACTGGCTGTCAACCCTTACTCATCCCTTGTGCTAGGACCAGTAGGTAGCAGTCCAGAGACACATAAGCCTTTCTGCTGGAATGACATGTGTTGGAACGATTGTATTAAATAAAAAAAAATATACCACAGCACTTTGACCAGCACTTTGTGTCTCCTCACTCTCATCGATTCTTGAGTGAATAGTCAGGAAACTAGAGTGTACCTGGATTGAGACAAGCACAAGACCGTAAGGGGCTGCATGCTAAAAAGGAGAAATCTCATTCTGAAGAAGTCAAGCCAGCAATATAGTCCTGTGGATTTCCTAGTGCTTGGTTTTAGTCTCAAAGCTGTAAAATATTACATATACATATTATAACATTTTGGACAGAATAAAAATAAATCATTCAAGAAACAGAATAATTTGTAATAATTCCATTCTTTATTGATGAAAATATAAAACTTATTTGCTAGCTTATACTGTTATTTGCAGCTGCTGACAGACAGACATTCTCTTGGAGCCTGAAGCAGCAGACCTTTTTTCCCTTGTTAAAAAAGGCAGTGTTTCATCTTCTTCTGTTGGATTTGTCATTGTAACTGCCTTGGAGTGTTATGTAAATTTGTATTGTATCAATAAACAAATATAAATTCAAACTGTGACCATCAGTGAGTATCAATAAGTATTGAAATAGTTACCATTTATAAATAACTGGGAGTGCATCTGGACGACAAGCTGGATTGGTCCATAAAAACAGATGGCCTTTATAGAAAAGACCACAGCCAGCTATATAGTTTTAAGAAAGCTTTTAATGTGAACAATAAACTGCTGCAAATATTTTATCAGGCAAAAGTAGCTAATTCAGTTATTTAGTCTGTTGGGCTAGCCAGTGGATGTCTAATCGGTGAGCTGTGGGACAAAACTCTTGATGCAAAACCCTCTAAAATGGTCATAAACTGTAGTTTTTAAACCAGAGAAGGTTCTACATACTCTTTTGGTCTGTCTGCCTTTTTCTTTATGATTTTGAGAGTTAAAGATGACATTTAGAGTTTGTTTCATTTCTGGATGAAATTTATTTTGTGTGGGTCACATTTAGGCACTCAGGCTGTAGAGGGACACTGCATCAAAGCACTTAACTCTTTTGAAGCATTTATAAAGAGCCAAAGTCGTCTAGTCTGAAGATTTTTGATTTTTTTTTTTTTTATTCCTCCATGTCCTCCTGTCACTTTCACATCATGTGTTTGCTGTCTCAGAAGAAAACACTTCATACCTAAAAGGTGTGAGTGTGTGTGTGTGTGTTTTGGGGTTTGTTGTTTTTGTTTTTTTGCTCATGCCTGTGTTTTTTTTATCATTTATATATTTTTTGTCAGTTGCTGATGTGGATTTGGGTGAACCCATTGTGACATGTTGAATGAATTGTTCTCTTCTTGCTGATGTTATGTATATTCATTTTCATTTAATTGTACATATTATGGACTATTTATGAATGTACAAACCCAATTCCAAAAAAGTGGACACACTGTCAAATGTAAATAAAAACAAAAAACAACGATTTGCAAATCTCATAAAACCATATTTTCTTATTGAACATGACTTCAAACTCTTTTTGAATTTGATGACACATCTCAAAAAATTGTGAAACAAGAGCTGGGAATATAAATCAATCAATAAATCATACAAAAAAAAAAAATGCTCCCATCCAGACATCCAGGGAAAGCCTTGCTTTTTGCCATTTCATCAAGACAATGCTAAAACACATACGCATCCCTGGCTTTGCAGTAGAATGGTCCGGGTGCTGAACAGACCTGCCTGCAGTCCACACCTTTCACCAACAGAAAACATTTGGAGCATGATTTTTTTTTTTTTTTTTTTTAAGTAAAAGAAGATGCAGGACTGTTGAGCAGCGAGAATCCCACATCAGACAAAAATGGAACAACTTCCTCTCCCAAAACTCCTTTAAGACCTTTATAGACTGTTACATCTTATCTATATTGTGACTAAAATATGTTTTCATGTGAGCTTTGGATTCTGTTTTTATTTAAATTTGACATAATTTCACAACATTTTTGGAGTTGGGTTTGTACGATAACATCTGTGTCTGGTCACATCTCTGTCCAGCATTGTCCCTCTTTCTCCCTGAGGGTTGTCTTTTTCTCATGGCTGTGTTTTGGGACAGTGCTCTTGTCTGAACAGTCTGTAAAACCCTTTGAGGCAACTCTTGTGAAAATGGGGTGAAATAAAAATGTATAATAAAAATTTAATTAGTGTGAGTAGTGATCAGTTTTTTAAATCTAATAAGAATAAAATATTATTCCTGTGTTGCTTTGCCTATGCAGATATATGAATATCCCACAGACCACATGTATCCTAAACACAGACAGTTCTGTGATGGCATGTCTGGTTATGACGTGAAATATGGCCGTCCGGGGATCCGCAGGACCCTGTACGTGTTGAGCCCAGGGGAATCAAACCCTGGGGACAAGCCTTTTTTGTTTAAAGCATAAAAGTTAAAGAGTTGTCGGTCCTGTATCTCCAGAGAGACTGAGGCACTGTTGATCTTCAGTTTACATGGGTACGGGCTGTCAAACACTACCCGAAACACCCTGTCCTGAAGGTAATCCAGACGAATTGTCCGGTACTTGGCTGGCACCGATGAGTTGACCTGGGGACCAAACTGCTGCATGACCAGAACTCCTGTTGAATCCACCTTAATCTCATAAAATGTTACGTTCCTGTAGGTGAAAAAGCCCATGAATGGAGCTGGGTCTGGCGGGGCTCGAAGTGATTGTCGAGTGTCTCTGAAGGCATTCTCAATGGCTGGGATGAGATAACTGTAGGCCTGACTGACAAGGTCCACATGCACTGGCCTTACCCCTGCCATCAGAATGAGTAGCCCCAGCTTCAGCCGTGGTACCAGGGAGAGGGTGGCCGCATAGCCATCCAAGTCACCATCTTTCCGCACAACATCGTAACCCAGCTGCTCATTGATCTCCCAAGGTGTGCCAGTAGAATTAGCAAAGTATCCGCTGTGGCATCGCAAAACTGGGGTGAGCATGGTGTTGAGGGTGTCCTGGCGCAGTATTGTCACCCCAGGTACGCCCAGCAGGGCCATCATAAGCTTCGCCATGTCTGCTGGGGTTGAGTACATCTGTCCCGCAGGTCGGTACCAGCCCAGGTCGTACAGAGGAGCAGGCTGGCCATTGCTGTACACACCCACAGCCAGCTGTCTCCGAAGGGACGGGCGCCAGTTAAACCCTGTGTCTTCCATCCCCAGCTTCTGCAGAATGTTGTCTGAAACCCAGCTCTCGAAGTCCAAGCCTGCCACTTGCTCAGCCAGGATCCGGGCCAACAAGGAAAAGGCCACGTTACTGTAATGGCATCTGAGGATGGAAAAGAGTTATGTCATCAAGGTTAACCCTGCCAGATCTGGAGCAGCAGAGAATGTGTTCACATTTCACACCTTTTTATAATGATTTGACTTTAGTAGGGGGTAACATGACATACTGTCAGATCAAAAGGAACAAGTAAAAGCCAAAATAAAAAGATTAGCATTACATAAAAAGTATTTTATGTGGGGTTAGGAATATATTGTTTGGTCACTGAGTCTTACTTGGTGCCTGGATCTGCCACAAGGACATCATCACGGAGCAAATTAAGTGCTTCCTGTGTGTCTCCATTCCAAAGCAGATTAGTGGACCTTAATCTCCTGGGTAAACCTGTAACATTATTAGAAAACCTCCACTGAGTGACATAATCAGCGATGTTACTCCAGCTTCCATCTGAGTTTACTTCTGATACAGTGTCAGAGTTGAACTGCTGTCCTACACTTGAAAGTACTGACTATTGTAGGCCTTCATTAGGCACCAGCTGAACAATATGTGGGTTCAGACATCATGCTTCTTCTAGGTTAGACAAATTATTACTATAAACTATAGACTATAGCTATACTGTAACTATTTCTGTTACTGGTAAAGCTTAAAACATTACAACCATCCATATGGATTTCTGAGATAAATATGCAGTGTTCCAGCAATGTTTAGTTCAGATCTTTAAGGATGGCTTCTTCTTTTTTTCCCTTTTGGCTGTTCCCTTCAGGGGTTGCCACAGTGAACCACCTGCCTCCATCTAGCCCTATCCCCTGCATCCTTCACTACCTTCATGTCCGTCTTCACTACATTCATAAACCTCCTCTTTGGTCTTCTTCTTGGCCTCCTGCCTAGCAGCTGTAACCTCGGTATTCTTTTACCAATATATTGACTATCTCTCCTCTGACCATGTCCAAACCATCTCATTCTTGATCCTATCCATCCTCGACACTCCCAAAGAGAACCTCAACAACTTCAGCTCTGCTCCCTCTCTCTCTTCCTCCAACACTCATTGCTGGTCTCACCACTGTCCTGTACACCTTTCCTTTTATTACTACTGGTACTCTTTTATCACACACACACCTGACACCTTACTCCACCCATTCCAACCTGCCTGCACATGCTTCTTCACCTCTTTTCCATACTCTCCATTGCTCTGGACTGTTGACCCTAAGTTCTTAAAATCTTGCACCTTCTCCCTGTAACCTCACTGTTCCACTTGGATCCCTCTCATTCGCCCATGTATTCTGTCTTGCTGTGACTAACCTCCATTCCTTTTCTCTCCAGAGCAAACCTCCATCTCTCTAGACTCTCTATCCACCTGCTCCCTGCTCTCACTACAGATCACAATGTAATCTGCAAACATCATAGTCCATTGAGATTCCTGTTTGACCTTATCTGCTAGCCTGTCCATCACCACAGCAAACTGAACAAACTGCTCTTCATCATGGAGAATTCATCCCAGCCACTTCACCGGACTATAGAGGGGCAGCTTTCTCAATTCATCTGTACAATAACTGACGTTTGTGCAATAGATAGTTCCCTGGTTCACTCTTCCTCACCTTCCTTACTACCTATCCTTGCATACATCCTCATATGCCTTCTGTTTGGCCTTTGCAGCCTCAATCTTAACCTCACACTGCATCTCCCTATATTCCTGCATATTTCCTTAGTCCTCTCACTGTCACACTTCTTCCTAGCTTACCTCTTTCTTTGGATACTCTCCTGAACTCATTCCATCACTATGTCTCTTTGTCTACTTTCAGGAAGCACCTCCTGACCACCTACAGCTTGTTTAAACTCCTTCCTGAAAACAACACAGCACACTTCTTTTTTCAACTTACACCACTTTGTCTTCTGCTCTGCCTTTGCTCTCTTTATCTTCCTCGCCACCATAGTCATCATACCACGATCCTATGCTGACTAGCTCCACTCTCTCCTACCACTACTTTGCAATAGTTAATCTCTTTCAAATTACACCGTCTACATAAGATATGTGTTCCTGCCAACACACTCATCTGTCACCCTATGTTCCTGCCGCTTGTCCATACTTGTCTCAAAGTCTACCAACCCTTTGTCCTTCTGGGTTTCTTTCCTGAAGCCCAAACCTTCCCATCCCTTCCTGATCACCACTATTCTCTTCACCAACATGTCCACAAGTTTGCACCAATCACTACTCTATTTCTCTGCATCTCTTCATCAAGAATCACTCCAGAACCTGTCTTTCTCCTCTTGCTCACAACCTGTGCAGCATAACCACTAACAACACTGAACATCATACCTTTAATTTCAACCTTTACACTCCTCTTTCAGGATCACTCCAGCTCTCTACCTTTACCTGTCATCATATCCACATGAAAAGTGCCCATTTTCAGTCCTAAACTCTTACCTTTCCTATTGTCTTTCTGCCTACGGACTCACCTTCCTCCTCTAACACACCTTCCTCCTCTCCTTCGACCAACATTACCCCAATTTCCACCAGTGCTCTGTAGATCAACAGTATTGATGTCCATTGTTAACCCAGACCCCGACCTATCTGGTATATAAGTTGTGTTAGTGATTCCCATATTGAATTTGGCAAAGGTTTTATGTCAGATGCCCCTTACTGACACAACCCTCTCTATTTATCCAGTTTGCGACCAGCATAAAAAGTAAACTGGCTTGATTAGTTTAGCTACATCTTCATGCCCAGTAGCATTGTGCAGATCGATATAAAGACACAATAACACTAGGGAGACTTGATCTGTGCTAAAGCATGATTGCCCAACAAGACTGACACTTTTTATGGCATATTTTTATCCACTCCACTTTTGAGATTAAACTGTGCACTGACAAAGGAAGTCAACAGTCTCATAGATTATATGTAATGTGTATGCTGTGTATTCATGCTTGTGCTTTCAATAGTGCCATGCCAAACCCCAGGAAGCATGCTGTACTTCCAGCTCGGGGACATTTCCATTCTCCTCTCTCTCACATTGTTTCCTGTGTCGTGACTCTGACTTTAGCAAATAAAGGCAAAAAAGGCAAAAAAATAAAAAATAACCTTGCTCTCTGATTGGGTCCAGGGGCAGGACCTGTCAAGCTAACACTAGCAGCTATGGCTAAATAGAGATATATTATTATTATTATATTATATTATAGAGAGTGTAATGATTCAACTGTACACGCGCTTCTTTTAGACTAGATTTTAGTGTGTTGTGGAAAACAGTCTTGTTTTAATACTTGCTGATGGTATTAACATGTATAAACAGCTTTATGTGTACAGTATAGTGACCCTGTGTCGCTGTGACAAGCATCTACATGCTAAGACATGTGGTGTTGCTTGTGACTGCCTGTCCTGTATTAATTCACAGAGAGGTACCGGAGAGCTGGCTGGCCATCCTGCGCAGGGTGAGTGCAGGCATCCCACTGCTGGATGAAGCACTTGTGTCAAGAGGGTTTTTTATGGTGAAGTCCTTGACATATTTCTCCAGAGGGTCATCCAGTGAGTCCAGTAAGTTGTCCTCCCACAGCTTGTACATCATCAGCGTGGGGAAGACCTTTGAAATGCTAGCAATCCTGCAAAAAAAAAACCCAAAAACCCACATCATTAAGAACATTGCACCGTCTAATTTAAAATGAAATAATATGAAACAAAATGTATCCCCAGCACAGATGTACAGATGCACACATTGACATTAGCATTACATGCATGTATTAATCAACCAAAGTGCTCCCTGCAGCTTACAGCAGCTGAATGTTGCAGAATGATTTAAATGTCATACTATGACATACATCATCAAAGACACAATGGAACAAATGTTACACACCCAAGCCAACGTATTCAAATTAAATGTATTCTGGGAGGACACTGGAATATTATTAATACCAAATGTGATGAAATAAGATTTTTGCTTTCTAACTTTTCACTGTCACTCACACACACCACCATACAGCGATATACCTTCGTGCACCAGAGGTCAGGTTCCAGAAGTAGAATTATTTTGTAAATTCCAATCGTTAAGGGGTGAGTGAAGAATATATTAGTTAAAAGTAATTAATATGCTTTCAAACACAGTAGAAATGTATCTCTTTGAAGTGAAATAATTTAAAAAATGTTAACACTAAATAATGCAATCTGATAATGTTTTTTATTTATTTACTTGTGTTGTATTGATTTCTGGAGATATTATTTTTCATTTGTTAATGCACTGGTATTCGATTTGAGGTAAAATTAAAGTATTCCAATTTTTGGTTTGAAAATATGGTCAACCTACTTAAGATGTGATTTAGGCTTTATAATTAAGGATTTTAATAGCTGAGAATGATAAGCCCTGATAAGCTGTGATTTTGGCCAATCACAGCTCACTTCCGGTAAAAAGGAGCACTCAAGGGACCAAGGAAACAAACCAACGAAATGGGTCATTCTGTTGCAAAATACATCTTATTTTACAGCAAAACAGTTCTAAAAAGATAAAAATAGAGAAACGGGGAGCAAATTAAACATGAATAAATGTTGACAATGCTTTGACAAAATGTTAAACAAGGTAGAGACAATTACAAGATCGCTACGGTCTACAGTACATGGTAAACTACAAAGCTAAGTTCCAGGTAAACTTTGATTTACTGTAACATACTAGTATTTTGTGTCTGAGACCAGGACGGCAAAAACATGTTATATGTTATTGTGCATTTTATCCATAAAAACAAGCACTCCCTTTCTCCAGATATTTGTCTATGTTACGGTCCGTCCAGCCTGGTCTATAATGGCTGCAAGACTGACAGATTGTAGTAACGGGCCGAAGTGGCCAGATCTATGTATATAATATCTGTGTGCAAAACGGCCACATTAGTTGTTGATTTTGCAATACATCTCATTAATTGTCTGGGTGGCTTTACTGATAAGCGGGGGGAGGGAATAGTGGGGGATGATGTGTAATTAGCTTGATGGAGCAAACACAAAGCAAACAAACAAATGAGCTAAGTTCTCTGCGGTGTGTTGCAGTTTAAAGTCAAGTTTAAACTTGACTTTAAATGAGGTTTCAGCTCCAGACACTTGGGTCACTACAGGGTCGGGTCCAGGTGTGAAAGTAGGGGTGGATTTTGTTCACACACTCAGCCCACACAGATACAATTGGTGTATGGTGTGGATCTCAGTGGATGTGTGAAAGTAGATTGATGCCGTGTGACGCCATCACGTGGCTCTGTGGCACAAATAAACAGAGCAGCGGACGAGACGTGTGCATTAATTTATAACACCACATGTCTTAGCATGTAGATGCTTGTCACAGCGACACAGGGTCACTATACTGTACACATAAAGCCTGTTAGCTCCTGTGGTAACACAACAAACTTACACAAACTCATAAAAATTCACCAACTGCTCCAAAGAAAACGGAGCACCTAAAGTTACCATAAGAAAATAAAATTGGGATGGAAGCAAAATGTTTTTTGAGGGAATGCAAAACGTTTTGTGAGAGGAAAACAGTTTGCGTTCTGTCGCAAACATGTCTGTGTTCTCTCGCAAAGATTTTTGCGTTCCCTCAAAAAACGTTTTGCGTTCCCTCACAAAACATTTAGCATTCTGTCGCAAAGACTTTTTGTGTTCTCACGTTAACATGTTTGCGTTCCCTCACAAAGTTGTTTGGGTCTTACCGGGGTAAATTTGTTGAAAATGTTTATTGAAATAAACTAACTAACTAATTTTATAAAATTCTCTGGGAGGGGTTACATTGTTATGCCGAGAGAGGGACGTAAAAAAAAGCAAGGAAACTCCAGGAGGGGTGGTTGTAGTTACCATTGTTTTGCTGGGCAAGAAAGTGAATCAGAGAAACTTTAAAAAGATTGTGAGAGAACGCAAAAGGTTTTGCAAAAGATGCAAAAATCTTTGCGAGGGAACTCAAATGTTTTGCAAAATATTTGGAAAATATTTTTCTCCCATCCCATTTTTATTTTCCCACCTTAATGTCTCTTTGGGGACGAACATGACAAAGAAAGAGAGAGAGATAGAGAGATGTACACTTAGACCCCAGCACAGGAGTCACTGGCAAGTATTTTCAGGGAGGTACAGATCTTTTATGTAGTTAAGGTAGTATTTTTACTATACTATTCTTTGAATAAAAAAAAAAAAATCACATTAATTTTGTGGCAATACATTTATAGAATAGAAATACAATGTTATAATGTGGTCAGCAGAAAAAACACAATATGTTGAAGTGTTTTATGTAATAAAAATGTAATTGGTATTGGTATTACTGATATCGTCTCAATATTTGCTTGGTATTAATCACTGTTTAAATAAAAGGTATTGCATGTCACATTTTATGAAACAATGGAAAAGCCACAGAGCAACACTCGGCTGCCATTGACATACTGTGTCTATGTCTGTCAAAAAGTGACAATGCCCTAAAGACATTCCTCAAAAGTAGAACAGTCACTTGTCTTTCTAAAACTACTACATGAAGGTTTTGTCTAATGCAGTGGTTCTCATACTCTTCACATTAAGTACAAACCCAGAAAATATTTGTCTTTCCAAGTACCACATTTAAGCCGATGCGGACCTATACCATTATAAGTTTTATATGAACACATACATATCTACCTGAATATGAATTTTATGAAATGACTTTTGTTTGCTATGCTGCTTCTTTGAAATCACATTTTGAATCCCACAACTTTTTAAGAGTCCAAACATTGAGGAGTATAGTAAAGTGTATTGCAGTAATAAGATTAAATAACAAGAAGTAAGTTGCAGCAGAAATAAACAGTCCTACATTTTGTAGTTATAAGAGACTGTAAAGTACCACCACAGAGAGACAAAGTACCAACCCGTACCACAGTTTGAGAACCTGGTCTAACACAAAAGAAGCAATTACACAGTTGAATGAATCCCAAAAAAGTTCTTCTAGGGACAAATGTTGCAAATTAGCACTTTTACAGACACTATGATTCTTGCTAAAGACTGCTGTAATCAGTTACCATAGCAATAATAAAGACATTGATTTTTGAGGGCGGTCACATAATTGCAGGGTTTGAGGTGTGATTCTCCCGTTTGTGCAGTTCAAGTGTTCTTGTCCACCTGACGTTGTTGTATGAATGTGTGCAAATGGGTGAACGGATGCTTAATGAAAAGCACTTTGAAGGTTAATAAACACTATATAAATGCAGCTATTTACATCAGAAGCACAGCACTGTCTTGCAAATGGGGTTACAAATGGCCTTAAATGTTTTATTTATTTTGAGTTGCATGAAAGGGTCTTATGTCATAAATGTAGCTATTATGACAAAAAACCTAATGTTTTCAGTTGGTGTATTCATGTATTCATTCTTTGATGGGGGCTTTATAGGGCCCACGTCTGCAAAGACAAACCAGTGGATACGTGTGCTTTACCTGTATACTGTGTACTCATTGGGCGCAGCAGAGACCGGGTCGCTTATGTTGCTTTTGCCAAAATGTGCATTCCACAGCACAGAGTCATTCAGAACTACAATGGCTGAGATAGCTGGGAGTTTGGTGGAGTGGATTTTTGAGCGCAGCAGGAGGTCGATCTGTGGACAGACACTGTGTTAGAGTAGGCCATGATAAATTGATCAAATCCAGCTCAAAGCACAGACCTTCTCCAGGGCCACTCTCAGAGAAATGATAGGGTGAGTGAGGGGCACAGGCTCTGGGAATCGGGGACACATCTCCTCTTGCTCCTGCCTCTTCACCACTACCTCTGCACAGATGGACACAACACTCAGGCTTTGATTCACTGTAGTCTAATGGTTGAGCCAGACATGGCCTGGGGAGCACAAGCCACAGCCATGACATTACATGACAACACAATGGGGACCAAGGCTTTATGTCATCTGGGTTTACACAAATGTCAACTGGGATTCAACAGTTGGCTGTGCTTCCAAGGAGCTAACCCTGTCCTGCTCCTCCTCTGTCTTTGCTTTAAAGGGAGCTAATCCTGCTGTTACTATTTCCATCAAAGTGTAATCCTGTTGCAGCTCCACAAACAGCCACTTACAGTCACACCACAGTGTGTTATGTCACCTGTCCTTAGCTTGGGCATCCTGTACTGCCAAATGAAGGCGAACGTCATGAGCACAGAGAGCAGGAAGAAGACCACAGTCCCCAGGACGGACCACCTCACCTTCATCTTGGTCTGCTTTAGAAGAAACAGTCTAGAAATAAAACATGACAAATGTTCTGAACCTGGCAGTATGTTACAATGAAGTGGACTCAGACTGAATGTAAAACTAAAATGCTACAGGTAGTTTTATAAAGATTGTGCCTTTAATGACTTGATCTGTCTGTAATATAGGGTTGCACCATATTGGTAAAACATAAACTTTTACAACACCACCAGCGCAAGCACTTGGTGCAGTAAAACATGAATTGATTTCAAATGTACAGACCCTTTATTTCTTTGTACAGGGCTCTTGGTGAGCTTCCACTGCTAACACAGATGCCAGTGTCAAAACTTTCATATTTTGTCACACCACAATTTAATTTGAGGCTTAATATAATATAATAATAGTTGGCCTAATATCTTGAGAGGCTACATATGACTTTCACATAGAATGCCTCAATATTGTTATTGATAACGAGATCATTGTAGACACCATAAACATGTTACTCCAAAAGTTCTGAACAACTTTACAAAAAAAATAAATAAAACAGACTTACCAGAACTTCTTTCAGATTTTCACCGTGTCATCGCTAATTTCGAGTTGTTTGATTGGCAGTGAATGCTGAGATGGCTGCATGTGCTCAGCTCTGCAGATACTACAGCACTTAATCTGAGTGTGATCCAGGCTCTCACAGTGACATCATAATCTCAGCGTGTTGAACCTGCTGAGAGATGATCCCTCTGGTACGGCCATCAAATCAGAGCCAGCCCACATATCATATACAACACACACAACAGCAAAATCATAAAATAATTTTTAAGGATTAACTCCTATTCAACACACCAGGATCAGCAGTTGAAAAATGGCAGTATGTTTTCTTTTACATACATATGCTCCAGTTCAGTGGTAGAGCCTGCAGTTTGAATGTTGGAGACAAGGAGCTCCTGCTGGACAGCTCCACACCTCCTTTGCGCTCTGGTACCTGGATCAGACTGTGTTGTCTTACTGGTGTCCTCAACACAGCCAGAGGGCCTGCTCTTTGTTGGGTTGCTGGTCTGCGACTCCTCTTGGCCCTGTCTGCTGGCAAGTGAGCAGGGATCTATCAGTGCACCCATCACAGTCACCCAAAAGTAAGGATGGGTTTGCATAGTGGAAAATCCAGCCCAAGTTCAAGATGAGGCCCTTTGAAGTCAGAGGGGCAGGGGCTCTTGGGAGAGGCCACCCGGCAGTTGAGGTTGGAGTTGTTTTTAGCTGTTTCCCAATTGGAAACAGGATCCTTTCTTCAGAGGTGGGTCTTCCAGAGTAGGCTCCTCCCAAGCCAAGGCTAGAGTCCTCTAGAGGCTGTTTTTTTTTTTCTCTAAATAAAATATTTATGGGCTCAATTTACAAGTTCTATATAAGTAGTCAACTATAAATAATTTGACTAATGTGATGAATGTTATGCAACGTTAAGCCAATAAATTAACCAATAAATGCTTTACACTAATTGTTTAAATGAAAAACACACTGTGGCTCATGAAAAAAGGACAAAATATTTGGGGAGCTGATCAGTTACACTGTTAAATTAGCTGATATATATTTTATTTAAGTCATATGTATTTTTTGTGAAACAAAAGCTGCTGAATGTGGTATGTTCCGTATGAGTAACTCTTGAAAGCTGATAGTAACGATCATTGAATATGAATATATACATTGAGGTGAAACTATGAACAGTGATATGTGAAATAAAACTGAACTGCAAAAATTATTGGGCAACCGTTATCAAAATAAAACATTTTCTATAAACACAGCAAATACACTTGAATTTAAATGGAAAATTATCCACTTTAGCTTGCATTTCCTCTTTTGTTTTTTCAACACACTTGCAGTGCATTGTGGGATGAAAAACAGTATCCATAAATGCATCCTGGGTATTTTAGTCCGAGGAGGCAGTCCTTGGCAAGAGCTGTGGATTGTATCCATTTGGAACACACCTTCAGCAGGTGATCTGGATTCCTCCAAAGGAGACTGGGAAACAGACCTTTCTGCTCTCATCAGAGTGGGCAGCTCGGTCAGGTGGGAGCATAGTACATACATAATAGTTACTGGCTATAAATCTATGAGTTAGGGGTGTGCCATATCGTATTGTCCACACTGATACCAGGATGATTTTTCACATAATAAAATTGATTTCATCTCATAACATCAACAATCCTCGACACAAGCGTACAGCAACAAGTCTACATATTGTTTTAATCATCAGGTAACATATGGTATTGGAAATAGGGGTGCACATTTTTTCAGTTTTCTTTAATGATAGTTGAACGCCTTAACAATCAATAACTGTGTAACCATTAGCCACCAGCATGACTTAATCTGATGTTTACATTTTATTAAAAAGAATGCACAAGAAACAGTTAATTAGCTGTCAAACACAAATCTTTGACAACAAAAAGGTCTTTTTTTTCAAACGAGTCAAGCTAAAGCCTTTTTTAAAATTAATAAATAGCTGCTGCTTCACAATCAGCTCGAAATCTAGGTGTCATTTTGGGCAATATCTCAGTTTTAAGCATAATTTAATTCGTACCTGTTATTTACAAATCCACAATATTGCAAAAGTCAAATCAATACTCCCCCAAAACATAGTTGTACAGCTTATACATTCACTAGTTTGCTCTTGTTTAGATTTCTGCAATGCTCTGTTTACCTGTTTGAATAATACAACTGGTCCAAAATGTGGCTGCACAACTCAACACAAACACCTGCGGCTCTGAACACACCACTCCTATACTGGCTCATTTACACTGGCTTCCAATCAATTACAGAATCCACTTCAAGAACTTACTAATTACCTATAAATCCATACATGGTCGGGCTCCACTGTACATTCTAAACTCTTCAAATCATACACTGCCCACAGACCTCTTTGATCCACCATTCTGTTGGAGGTTCCAAGAATTCAGTAGAAAACAAAAAGGGGTCGGGCTTTTGTTACCTCGGGAAGCTGCGTAGTACAAGTGGCACACAGTCAGTGGGGTACTGTGTTGTGTGAGTGTGGCTATGGCTATGGCTTTGGATAAGAAAGAAAGACTTGTTAACCAGGCCACTTGAGGGCTACCTAGAGTTTGTAGTCTTTTAGCACTTTACGCTTTGCAAGATGGCGCCACAATTATGACGCAACACTGACAAAGAGAGAAGACAAGTGAACTGACCTTAGGGACTGACATGGTACAGTGTTATGTGTGTAAAAGTGTAACTTTTTATGCAGATATATTTCTGTTAGAGTCATGCCTGAGTTCGCTGTTTGTGTAGTAGGCTTTATATGTTCAAAATGTGGATGTGCCAATGCACTTCAGAAAAGAGCATTTATCACTGGCTTGAGGTATTTGAAAGTTTGTGTAGTTACGGCTTTAGATCCCTAACATGTAGAGAAAAAGAGAAATGTATTTGTCTCTATTTATCTTAAAACGTGGTGAACTTTAATAGAAACTATATCGACTGTCAGCCTGTCTTAAAAAATAAGACGTCTCCATTAGCCCTGTGATAACTAACAAAGGATATTATTATAATACACATTGAATCAGTAGCTATTGTTATGACCAGACATCACACTGCAGCTTGTGCTGTCTGTAAAAACATTTTACAACACACATTTGGAATAAATCAGCCAGATACAGTTAGTTCTTTTTAGTTCTACTATTTTGAGTTTGGGATTTTAGATTGTTTCAAAACAATAATTTTTTTCCCCAGTCTTTAACATTATCTTCAGCTCTGCTTTTGGAGATGATTGCTTGAGTCCAGAGTCAGGGGCAGAGTGAGAAGAGGCTGCAGCAGCTGCAGGACACAGCCACATGTCAGAGCCATGTGTTTTATGTTAAAACTCTTTGATAATACACAGTGCCAAAAAGTGTAAAAAGTGTTTGCCCCCTTGCTGATTTCTTTTTTTTTTTTTTTTGTATATTTGTCACACTTAAATGTTCAGATCATTAAACAAATTTAAATATTAAACCAAGATAACTCATGTAAACACAAAATGTAGTTTTTAAGTGATGATTTTATTTATTAAGAGAAAAAAGCTATACAAACCTACCTAGCCCTATGTGACAAGGTAATTGCCCCTCTTGTTAAATCTTGAATTAACAGAGGAGAAACAAAGTAATTGACATCTAGAACAGTGTCATGTGTGCACACATAGAGTTGTTAACCTGTTTCACTTGCTCCTACCTTTGATAAATCAATCCCTCGCTCTGCTTTGACAATTAATACAACAATAACACCCTAAGTATCTGCTTAGTTTGTGAAAGCCGACATTCCACATCACGTTTGTCCACTCAGTCAAGTGACGAGTGACAGTAAGGCAATATTTGAATCACTAAACACTTAAAAGACACAGAAAACGTCAGGGGGAAAGTTACAAGAAGATTTTTTTTCTTTTGGGGGGCATTTTAGCTTTTATTTGACAGTGTAAGTGTATTTGACAGTAAGCAGGGTGAGAGAGAGGAATGACACTGGGCAAATGACCTGAGCTAGACTCAAACCCAGGTCACCTCAGTGTGTGTGCGCTCTACTAGGTGAGCCACCACGGCGCCCCTAAAACGGAGAACTGTCTACTTCTGGTTTGGCAATGAGCAAGGACACCTTACTTGCTTATTGCCAAACCAGAAGCTCCCAGATTGCTCAAAAAAATTCAACTGCAAATTGCATTTGAGTTGAACCAAAAAAGAAATTTCAGATTGTTTACAGAACTATTTGTGTCATAAAACCGAATGGATGGCTGGTTATGCCAAAAAAAAAAGTTTCCCTAAGTTAGACCCACTGAAGGGAGCAGGGCTGAGTGAAGTCTGGGAGTACAGTGGTGAAGGAGGTTCTGGAAGGCTACCTACGGGGCAGATAACAACCCAGCGTTGTGGGCCATAGTAGTGAGGGTAAATAGCAATCCTGAAATCCAAGAAGACAGGGAAATAAATGCATTGAAAAAATAAAATGGAAGTGCATGGCTTTTTTGTGATTTAGCTGCTAAAAGAAGTGCTTGATTTGCAAGATAATATAGAAGTTTATGAGCACCCAGAGATGGGCATAAATATATAGAAATGTGTTTAAAATAAAAATACATATACACATACACTGTGTGGAAAAATGTTTTCAAATACAAATACAGTATTTTGTATTTTAAACTACACAAAATACATGTGAAATTGGCCATCAAGTGCAGGTATCTCCATCAGGCTGAAATATATCTGGACATATTCTATAGGCAAAACAAAAACATTTAGATGTGTACAACTGCTTACAAATTTTCATTTTATATACATCTTTATATATGTACAACAAGATTTTTTTCTTTTATAATGTTTACACTTTATTACTTCATCCATGCTTCTTCCATGTGGAATGTCACTGCTTTTATTTCATTTAATAATTCAACCTGAACTAATGAATTCCTGCAAAATACTAATGCATTCCTCAAACTGAAGTTTAGTTTTATCTTAAGCTTACATATTAGATGATCAAGCAATTCTATATTGTGTGACAGTGTAGTGCTGCTGTGATGTGTGACACTGTGTGGCGCTGTGTGGTGCTGCTGTAGAGTGGGATAGTGTGCAGCAGTATGTGGTGCTGTGGCAGTGTGTGACAGAGTGTGGCACAGTGAAAGTCTGTGGCCGTGAGTGTGTATGTCTGTGTGCGTGTGTTTGTGTGTGTGTGTGTGTGTGTGTGTGTGCGTGTGTGTGTGCGCATGCACCCTGACACTCCACAGTAAAAGTAGTGCACAGGCAGCAGCTTTAACGCTCCATCTCTGACCCACAAGTCATGACAGATTAGGTCTGATTGGATCGCTGATGGGGTCTGACCTACAATCTGCTGCATTCCCCCTGCCGTCTCCTGGGCTGGCGTTTCCATGGCAACAGGCCCCGAGCTCCTCTAATCTGTTGTTTTCAGGCCTCACTCATCTCAGGCAGACTGAGTCCTTTTTGTCAGGCCCACATTCTTCTGCTCTATTTCCCCCAGCTCTGCCACAGCAGCTCAGCGCTCACAACCCAGGCCACAGTCAAGCGTCTTTAAATACCTTATACACACTGTCATGAAGAAGACAATACATAGGCTACACTGGTCAGTCACCAATAGGACATTTTATTCAAATGATTATTATTACTCATGTCTGGCTGATATATATGTTCATAATTTCATGTTGCTTACATTTTATACATAAAATGAATAAAATCTATTCAGAGGATAGTCAGGATACCTTTGTATAACAAATAATCCTATTGCAAACACACATCTGAGTCCTGGTAAATGTTAAAGAAGTAGATGAAGGACCACACATAATGATCTGACTGTGACTGTGTGACACTTCATGGTTTCATCAGTTTTCATGTTACAGCCTGGCACCTGCTGTTGTGTCTTCTCTGGTAACAGCTCAGTGCTTTTGTACATATTTTTTGAAATGACAAATTTGAATTTCTTTGTTGTTGTGGTGCATTCTTTCTAAAACAGTTTTACACTGCATAGACCAAACAGCTTGACTCATGGCTCGTTTTACAACAGCACCAGTCCAGACCACAGCTCACTGTTCACCTGATGTAGTCCACTGGGAATGGTCAACTTCTTGATGTGACATTTACAATTTGTTTTGTGTTTAGGAGAGTTATTGACATGGCCTGGCATTTCTCCTCAAACCGGGCCATAACCCAACCCAGCTTTATCCCAAGCCATAACATTAACAGAAAATAACTTGAAAATGTTTTTGTTATTATTTGGACTTTTAGCCTTAATTGTTGTAACCGGGTTAGTTATTAAAAACATGATTTATTCAGTTCAGTCATGGGTCAGTCAGGGTCTTGTACTACAGTAAAATGTACATGAGTGAGATCTGTTTGTTTGTTTCTATTTTTGCAATGTTTGTTAATGACATGAATACTTTTATCAAAGATTACAGGAAGCACGGGGGCAGAAATGATCACACTTGGGAGATATAAATACAGTGTTTTAAAATGTAGTAAAACAAAAATATGAAGTTTTGGTCATTTTTATATCGCTTGTATATGATAAGTGCTGCACAAGGTGAGGTTCCAGAAGTCTGGACTTATTCCCTTCATGACCCTGAAACCATTTTCATTTCTGATTTTTTGTACAGTCACTTGATATTATTGGTGCACGTTACACTTTATATGGAAAAAAGCTTTTGCTACATTAGATTAATACTACATAAATAAAGAACAGTATGATGAACGACTGCCTTCTGTCTCTAGGAGAGGGGTGTTACAGGCAGATGTAGCTGTAGGAGGAGGTGTTACAGACTGATGTAGCTGTAGGAGGAGGTGTTACAGGCAGATGTAGCTGTAGGAGGAGGTGTTACAGACTGATGTAGCTGTAGGAGGAGGTGTTACAGACTGATGTAGCTGTAGAAGAAGGTGTCACAGACTGATGTAGCTGTAGGAGGAGGTGTTACAGACTGATGTGGCTGTAGGAGGAGGTGTTACAGATTGATGTAGCTGTAGGAGGAGGTGTTACAGGCTGATGTAGCTGTAGGAGGAGGTGTTACAGATTGATGTAGCTGTAGGAGGAGGTGTTACAGACTGATGTAGCTGTAGGAGGAGGTGTTACAGGCAGATGTAGCTGTAGAAGAAGGTGTCACAGACTGATGTGGCTGTAGGAGGAGGTGTTACAGGCAGATGTAGCTGTAGAAGAAGGTGTCACAGACTGATGTGGCTGTAGGAGGAGGTGTTACAGGCAGATGTAGCTGTAGAAGAAGGTGTCACAGACTGATGTGGCTGTAGGAGGAGGTGTTACAGACTGATGTAGCTGTAGGAGGAGGTGTTACAGGCAGATGTAGCTGTAGGAGGAGGTGTTACAGGCAGATGTAGCTGTAGGAGGAGGTGTTACAGGCAGATGTAGCTGTAGAAGAAGGTGTCACAGACTGATGTGGCTGTAGGAGGAGGTGTTACAGGCAGATGTAGCTGTAGGAGGAGGTGTTACAGGCAGATGTAGCTGTAGAAGAAGGTGTCACAGACTGATGTGGCTGTAGGAGGAGGTTTTACAGACTGATGTAGCTGTAGGAGGAGGTGTTACAGGCAGATGTAGCTGTAGAAGAAGGTGTCACAGACTGATGTAGCTGCAGTAGGAGATGTTACAGACTGATGTAGCTGTAGTAGGAGGTGTTACAGGCTGAGATAGCTGTAGAAGGAGGTGTCAGAGGCTGATGTAGCTGTAGGAGGAGGTGTCACAGACTGATGTAGCTGCAGTAGGAGATGTTACAGACTGATGTAGCTGTAGTAGGAGGTGTTACAGGCTGAGATAGCTGTAGAAGGAGGTGTCAGAGGCTGATGTAGCTGTAGGAGGAGGTGTTCCTATCTGGAGCTAGGTCGGCGCTTGGCCTGTGTTTTTGCGCCCCCTGCTGTTAGCATGGCCCAGTCCTCGCCGCTGCTCTGAGTTGATCCTGCTGCTGCTGCTGCTGCTGCTGCTGGACGCTGTGAATGAGAGCTGTCGATGGCCGCTGCCGTTCGGCTGCACCATGAACGCGCTGGCTCCTTCCCCTCTCACTCCCGGGATTACTAGCGTTATGGATGTACTGTGTCTGCTGTGGATGGTGCCGGCGGTTTGGGCCGTGGAAGGTAAGCGCTGGGCTGCTCCGGTTTTGAGGGAATTGCTGAACAGTGAGTGTGTGACGAGAAGCGGCGAGGACAGCGCCGCTCCGTCAATGAACGCGGTTGACCCAAATGTTTACCGCGGGTTACAGCGAACCAGAGCGCCATATGATACAGGGCTTTTAAGATGTAAGCTTCACAAAGCTCTCAGTGAAAACGTCCACGATCAGCGCTTTATGAGAGAGCTGCTCCTGGCTCTTGTATTAATGGCGCTGACATGGCCGTGGAAACACTTTCAGTATTAGGCACTACTTTCCATTTAGCCATTTCTGAAAAATGTGCAACTGTATGTGTATATTATTTTACAAATATGCTGTAGAGAGAAGCTTTTTTCAGACAGCCTTGTGTGCACAGGCGTTCTTTTGGTGCGCAGTGGCTGACAGTGAACCTAATCCAGGACGCACACACAACAGATACAAAGCTAATCCAGCACAGCCTGGTGTCGCTGCTGCTGGACAGATGTGGAGCTGGGGTTTGAAGTGTGACTAACATCAGGGGAACCTCCAAAAGTCTAATGTGTGAACCCTTCAGAGTTGTCCTTATGTGACATCCTTGGCCTTATTCAGTGCTGACAGACAAAGCAGACTTAGACAAAAGTCCAGTCAGGCACATGTTTCGGCTGTTCATGCACTGACAGCCCTGTGCACAATAGTTTTGCATTTCATTCACAGCCTCTACATGTGGCAGGGTCTGCTCTAACCTAAGAGAAGTCAAGTTATTATGAACAGAGAAGACACAGGACGGCCTCATGTTTCTGCAGTGCCCCATTGCGAATATCCCAGCCTCATGGGGCTGGGTCTCACCTGGGCCAACACACACTCAGACTCTCACAGCGCCAGTCAGTCTGTGCACATTAATTTAATTTTAAGGCATTTTCTCCAGACTTATAGTGGCTTAAACAATCACATTTCTTGGTTATATGTCAGGACACTAATGGATCTGTTTCATAGTTGAGAATGAAGCGACCGTTGCTACACAGACAACATGGCGTTGCTTTGATTGGATACAGTTAGTCAGGTTTGTCTGCGGCCTCTGCATCATCCAACTGTAAATGGTCCTGGACATTGGCGTCATAGGTCTGCCAAATTAGCCACTATGCTCAGCACCTACCCATGTACTTTTTCTCTATATATAGCATGCTGGAAAACAGGGGCACTGCTGAAGGCTAAAAGCTGATCACAGGAGTACAATAGGAACCAATGTGGTTTTATGTCAGAACAACACAACTAGTTTTTGTTGTTAGACATTTACTCGAGCTCTCATTTGTTTACTTGGTTCTGTGCAGAGAACTGCGGCAGGACTGAGGCCCTGTCCAGCTCTAGTGCCACAAAGCAGTGTGACAAAAGGACAGCTGTTATCTCTGGAGAGGCACACTTGTCCATGTGAAGTTCTATATCAATCCTCATCATAATCAAGACTCCAGTGGGAGTCTTTGAACTCAAGCCAAGAAAATCAGACAATATATTATCTCAGGCTTTAATAAGAAATTGAGAAATTCTGCATACTTCTTTACTTGGTTACAATATGTGATTTACACCATCTGATTGCTCATTATTTTTGACACAAAATGTAACTGGCACAACAAACATTTGCAACACAGACTATGAACCTGCTGCAGCATGAGGTACATGCATCAGGCCAGATCCCTGCTCATCAGAACATGGTTGTCCTCTTTCCTCAGTCTGGCCTCTGCCCACATTCTGAGAACAAGTCAGTTATCTAAGCTGGTCAATATGATTCAATATGAATGGAAACACCAGCCTGTGACCCAGTTCCTTTTTATATATACATTACACACACACACACACACACACACACACACACACACACACACACACACACACACACACACACACACACACACACACTGCAAAAGTGTGAAAGGAATTTACAATACATACAATAAACAGACTGAAATAAATACAATGTGGCTTGGTTAAAACAAAAGCTAGCAAGCTACATCCATAGTGTAGGTTCATAATGAAACATGTAGTTTGCTAATGGTATAGATGGCACAGAATTAAGTTATCTATCAGAGTTGTTTGTTTTTGTTGTGACTGTCCCAGTTGTGGCACTAAATAGGGCTAGATTATCTTGTCTGAATGTTGAGCTGCCTTCAGTGTGTGTTTTATTTGTACAGCCCAATACCACAACCACAGTCCTTTGTAGCTTTACAAACTGACTGTACAAGATCCCTGTCCAGCCATGAGAAAAAGACAAACCTAATGGAGAAATACAGGCCTCGCTGCAGATTTTTTTTGTGCAATTTTGCATGCTTTTTTCTTTTAACAGCGTATGAACGTGCATTGTGTTCTGCGTCCTGATTGGCTAAGGGAGAACTCGCGCATTGTGTTCTGCGTCCTGATTGGCTAAGGGAGAAGTCGCGCATTGTGTTCTGCGTCCTGATTGGCTAAGGGACTGTAGACCATTGTCAATCAGTCTCCTCCGTACCGTGTCTCCTGTACAGTACAGAATGCGTTCGGCCAAATTTACATAAATGTTCGATCGCTAGCAGTGTGACTCTGAAGTGCTGTATGTTTGCAAGTTTTCTGCGGTCCTCCTGCGGTCGCCCCCAAAAGGCAGAGGAAGATGGTTTGAACTTTGAGAGTGTTTAAACAAGAGAGAAATGTGAGAAAATGTTAATGCCTGTCTGAGAAAAGTGTATAAAGTGTGTGGTGAGGGGTTTTACAGCCTTAAAACATATATAATAATTGTAAAAAATAAAGCTGACTAATTCACGGATTTCGCCTATTGCAGATTATTTTTAGAAGGTAACCCCTGTGGTAAACGAGGGACGACTGTATAACATAAATGATGTATTTTTATACATTTGAGCAGAGGAATAAACTAACTCTGTCTGCATGAGATTTGACACATACTGCTGCAAAAGCAAGGACTAGTGAAGCCTGGTAAGATGACAGAATAAGGTCATTCTTGTGGTTATTCCATTTTAGAGATTGTTTAAATACCTTTGTTTCTGTAGTTTTGAAAATTTACAATCACCTGTTACAGCCACTATTACCAAGCTGTGATAAAGTGCCCCTGGTTTAACCATGAGGGTGTCACTCCATGTCTAGCTGGAGTAACATGGATGTATTTTAGGATCTGGTCTTGGCTGTCGGTGAGCTCCTTACTCCAACTGGAGCAATGGTCCTTGCACAGACAGTCTTGTCACGTTCCATGTGGTTGATTGTAACCAATGGGCTTGAAGGCAGGACACAAGCATTTCTTATGGTACTGAAGTCTATGATGACAATCCTATCTTAGCAGCAGAGGATTTTTTCACTGCAATACAGTGAGCGTCCACTGGGCAGAGGGGTGGTGCCATATCTATATCTTAGAAAACCTCTATGGTTGGTAGAGTCTTGCTCTAAGTGGAAGGAAATGCAGCCATGTTGACCAGTGTATCCTTGATCCATTATTTTATTTTGTGAAGGTTTTAAAAATTGTCATAAACAACGCACATTGAAATTCAAAGAGGCTAAACGCAACCAAAGCCGAGCCTGCAGTGGAGCAGAGCTGTGCTGTGACATAAATAAAAGTAAATTTTGCTATTGTATCCCCGTGTGTTTAATCCAGCGTGGCACTGCCTACAAGGATTATATGTGCTGGACTCCCATCCTCTTTGGCCTACTTTTTGAAACATGCAGAGAAAAGCAGCGAGGTGCTCTATGGTATATTCCGTGATGGAATGTGAACACAGAGTTGTTGTGCATTGTGGGACCTCTGCCATATGGAAGATTTATTTACAGCAATCACTAAGAGCAATAAGTGATATATTCAAAAGCTACATTAAATGATCTGAAAGGAGTGCTTTAAGCGGTCACTTCTGCAGCGTTGGGTGTCATTTCTGAGACTGAGCTACAACAAATGTCTCATCACAAAAGGAGGCCAACATGTAGTGCATCCCCGCCTTCATCAGCCCTTGCTGTCCCCATTTCCTTGCCATAGCTCACAGCAGCTCCAGCCAATAGCAGCACTCATGCATTTGAAACAGCCATCTGAAAAGCTCTGTGGATCCTCAGTCTGTGCTGGATCTGCATCATTTACAACTAAGATGGGTTTAGAAAATTAGCAAAATGAAACCCAGTTTAATCAGACTGGGTTTGCAGAAGCAATATTAAAATGAATCAAATCATATTTAGTAACAAACACAGTAAGTCCAGAGAAGAGGAACTGATAATGATGAGCCATACAGTGTAATGCTGGAATCCAGTCTACAGCAGATCTGTAGCCTACTGTAAGTGGTGCAGATGCCTCACAGTGCCCCCTAGACAGCCAGTGAGTTGGAGGGTTTCTGTATCCTCTGTTTGAATCTGATGGGGTTTTCCTCTTAAAGCTGAGTCTCTGTCTAAAGAGACACTTGTAATATTTTCAGACTACACTGATGAATTCATGTAAAAAAAAGGAGTCCTTTAAAAATTGAACACCAGAGTTGCTTTAAATTTAGCCTTAAATATTTATATATGGTTTAGGTTTAAACAAAAAAGCTGGATCGGATATTGGTCATTGGAGTAAATACATAGGTCAGATCTACTATGTGTGACTGTCTGTGGCATGTATACTGTCAGGTCTTGGGGGAAGATAACAAGATGGAGCGAGTCAAAGCAGCATTGTGGAGATTTACTTTATTATAAACTTTTCAATTGTTTCTGAGAACAATGCATCGCACGTTGTGCAGCCACCGTCTCTCTGTGACCATTCAGAGACAGCAGTAGGGAGTGTGCTCTCACTCTCAGACACGGAGCTGTGTGCTCACTAGCAGAGCAGGGTCAGTGAATTAGGGAGAATGGAACAGTATGAGTGTGATATATCCACCTGCTTTGTCCACAGTTATTAACTGTTGCATATAATGCAGCTTCTTGTTAGCAGCGAGGTAGGAAGGAAGGAAACCTAACTGTTTGTAGCTTATACTTTATCAGAGTTTCATAGCTCCTCCCTTTGAGCGTTACAGTGGAGCAAACTACTGTCTTTACTCACTGATATAATTCACAATAGTGAGGTTTGATGAAAGGCTGCTGTTGTAAAACACATTTTATTCATTTTTAATGTAAAAACAGTGAAGCTACAGTCACTAAAAATCAATCAGCTCGTTTATTAACTTGTCGTCTTCCTGAGGATGATTTCTCTTCCCTTTGGTTTAATCAATGCTGACCTCTAGATTATAGTCGCTACCAAAAGAATCATAAAAATGAATCATAAATAAAATGAATTACTCTTTACGAAGTTGATATTGTATGTCTATACAATGTTAAAAGAGCTGGTCTTTACATCCTTTTTACTTGGACAAATCTACTCATCACAATAAAATGTACCCCCATAAAAGATAACCCCCATCTCCATGATGGGTCATGTGACAAATACAAGGGTATTTATTTATGTGATATATATTAAAATGCCAGTTGGATCAGATCAGTATCTACTCCCTGCAGATACTAAAAACACCTACATTGGAATCAATTAGAGATGCTCCGATCAGGATTTTTGAGGCCGATCACCAATTACCGATCACTGAAATTGTGTTCGGCCGATACCGATCACAGCCGATACAATCACATTAAATGTGTAATTAAGGGCTAAATTAAGAATGCTATAAAACAAAAATTAACCACTGAATTAACCCGTTACCATTCCAGCGGCCATCGCCACAGATAGCTCTCAGCGTAGCAGGACTTAAATAAATGTAAATACATATTTCTCCTTTACTTAGTAAAGGTTTTCCAGTTTCTAAAATTGTCCACAAGCAATTACTGGTACTGTTGTGGCTATTGTGCAAAACAAAAAGCATGTTGGTTTATGAGCCAAAATAACAATCTACAAGTTTCTAAAAATGCTATGGATAAACGTGAAGGACAAATCTCGCTTGTTCTGCACATGCGCATGATCGGTTTTTCTGATCAGCCATTTTGCCGAGCGCCGATCACACTATTTATAGCCGTGATCAGCCAATTGTGATCGGTGACCGATCGATCGGCGCACCTTTAGAATCAATATGACATAATAACCTTGTCATTGTCATTGTTACCTTGTGCATCAGCAGCACACTCATTCTGGACAGCTTACATTGCTCGAAACCTGTTGGGTGGATGGCAACATGGATGTCAGGCTTTGGTCTGGAAGATGGTAATATGCATACAAGATATTATCAAATATAACTTCACCAGACAAATTGAGCATCCAAGCAAAGCTCAAATCCTCTGCCAGCTCTGGACTAGTTTCTAGTGGGCACTGAGCTACACTATAAAACCATTATTGAGACAAATTTAATATTACAGTTATTTTGAACAATAAAAGCAGATTATATATTAACGTAGGCCTAGATTTTTGCAACATTTTTAAATGTGTTATTGTGCTTTTTTCATTTTCATCGGCTGAGAGCTGCTCATTTAAAAGGCTCCTGTCCATTAAACAAAAGAGGGTTTATAGACACTTGACTTTTTACCAAAGGAGCTAAGGTGAAGGGGATTACAGTGTATCAGGAATATATTTTCTAGAAATTCTGCATATTATGTCTTTAATGTAATAGATTAATTCGAGTGAATATTTACAATTATAACAGTTTAATGAGTATATACATTATATTGTAGCAAAATATCAAATTTATTGAAATAATATAGAATCTAAATACTGCAAAAAAATAAAACCCTCTGTAAATACAACATACTGCAAATACAACATGCTATAAAGGCTTACTGTATTAATCCATACTGCCTCAGTTATATTCACAGAGTGAATAGCACAGCTGATGGGTTTATGTCAGGTTTAATTCATGCAACAATTCAGTGCAGCTGCTGCAAAACTTTGAAAGGCATGTTTCATTTCACAAATTGGACTCCAGCCTCTGCAGAGCTGTCTTTCAAATAAAATAATCTTTAGGCAAACTTAGGGAAAATATTTAGTCCTTAATTATAGTCCTTAGTTAATGGACTGTAAGGTTGTTGGCTTTGTACATTAGTGTTTGTGAGTAACTTGTTTTAAACTGTTCCTGACACCTTTCATTTACTTAGCCTCCTGCTGTTCTCTCACTAACTTTTATGTCACAAATGTCACATCTGGTTATAATGCATTTGTCTTGAAAACATGTCATTCCCCTACAGTGAAGTAAAGTCAGTTTAGACTGGAACTGCATTTAACTTTTCATTGGACCAGCCCAGAGCTTTGGTCTGGGTAGCTCATCCTGCAGCTTTGACACTGGGGCAGAGGAGGTGACCTTGTTTGTCTAATATAGTTAAAATATAGCCTGAGCTCAGAGGTAATCAGTTGGTATCCGTAATGATATGAACTCTTTTTCCATGGCTGTAGAAGTAGCTATATTTGTATTTATGATCTGATAGCCAAGGTGTTGTGCATGTTCATAACTTTAAAAAGTGGAGGAGATGGTACATTACACACTTTAAACACATTTAAATAATTATACACTGCAATGAGCTATTCTCTAATAGGAACCCATAGAATCAAACAAAATAAATGTTCATCTGAGGAGGATAACATAGCATGTGCCAATTATCTCACTGAAAACAGCATGCAGGTAAGGAAACAAAGTGCAACACTAGATGGTTGGTTTGGAAAGACCTCACATTTCCTGGTCACTATTTGTTCACCAGCTTCCCCACAGGAAGACTCAGGGCCATTAAGTTATTTATTTTTTTTGTCTTAAGCCGCTAAGGTGTGCTCCAAAATGAATGTAGTTGTATATTTTATGAAATTACAATAATGAATCTTATAGTAATTATCACTCCCTCTGGTCAAAAAAGAACCACACTTCTTTTACATTGTTTCTGATCATTGATCATGACCATTCTGAAATGGTGTCCATGTCTAGTGACTGAAATGTGGTGCACTGAAAGTTTCCCACAAAAGCAGTGAGCAGCAATGGTCACTAGATGGTTAAATTATGTTGTGTGTATGTCTGTGGAGGTTTTCAGTCATCCAAGACATTTAAGAAAAGGTTTTTCGTCAAAGCGTCTGGAAGTAGATTTGAGGTGAAGACGTTTCATCCCTCATCCAAGGAACATGAGAGTTGCAATAATCCAGTCTGATTTGGTCATTAATAGGACAAGACTTGTTAAATAAAACACATAATTAAATAAAGTACATAATAATTATTATTATTCATTATTTATGTCACTAAAGTCTTGCCAGACTGTAGTCCAAAAGTCCATTATCGGCGGAGTTAAACTGACTCTTTTTTACATGCATGCCAGAATCAACAATTGCGACAGAAAGCAGGCATGTAATGTCTGAAACTCTGGCAACACTTGTCACAATTATTACAATTGTTGTAATACGTTCAGATTATCATTGTGAGTCATGGCATATTGTACTTTGTAAAATGTCTACAGACTTTTCACTGTCCTTTCCTTTAATCTTTGGCCATGCATGCAGTTTGTGAATGCTTTAGCAATGACAAATGGCTCACTATTAGTGTTCACTGAGAATATTCTATGTTGCACCATATGAATTTTCAGAGCCAATAGCCTTCTAACGCTTCCCTAACAGATGCCTCAATGTCTTTTCTGCAGTTGGATTTTTTTAATATTTATATATATTATAGTCTTGCTTTTGATTGTCATATTCTAACAGAAAACATCATAAAGGCTGTACTTTTTTAAAAACAACAAATAGAAGTTTATTCTCAACTGTTTCTGGTTTTAAACAGAGTCAGCGTCATACAGCTCAGAAACAAGGCTAAAGTGCTTCTGAGGTCAGGGACGTTCAGAGAGCTAGGGGCACAGGGGCTTAAATTTCAAAAGAGGCACATACAAGACCTGTTCGCCAATACAATTCAGGTAAAATATGAGAACTTTGCTGTGATCACTGTTGTTGATACTGGAAAACTACTGTATATTTATGTATAACTCCTTTACTTACTTATTGCCCACTGCCCTTCCACATTGCCTCTGTATTGAGCTACAAACTCCAAAGGTACATCCAACTTTTGATTTACCATGGTTTACCTTATTTTTCTAGAAATGTTCAGCTTTAAGGCACCTCATGAAATGACCTGTTACAGTCATTTTTGTCACTACAGAGCATCACATGAACAGTGACAGAGAAAAAGACAGCACCTCACCACTGCAAAGACAGCCACCTCCAGCACACAGCCCACTGTCCACCACTGAGTCTCAAAGTGGAGGTAATGGGATATTTACAGTCAAAGAGTCAACATGCTGTTATATGTTGCTGTGCACGGTAAAAGCTTGCGAGAACAGGACTGCCTGACTGAACGTCTTTGTATAAAGTTCATACCGAGGCGTGCCTTGGAAAAGCTGCCGCATCAGCTGCCGCTTTACTGTATCTCTCGCCAGACCAACAGAGAAGAGCAGAGCAAAGAGGCTTCAAAGAAAGCCTTGTATGCATGTTGACCCGTGTTCGGCAGCGTGTGGACAGGTGGATAAGGATGTTGGCCACAAGATGTACCTGTTGGCAGCTGCTGCATATATTAACAAAATACAGATCTCTGTATAGGCTATACCTGTTTTATTAAAATGTGCCAAACAAAAAAGCAGTTTTGGGCATCAGGCCAAAGGAGCAGGGGCTCAAGACCCCAAAGCTCACCCTCTGCACGTGCATGTTTGAGAAGAACTGCACCTCCCCAGCTGAGGGCTGGCGGCTGCAGCAGTGGTCAGGGAAAACGTTTGCTGTGAAGTTAGAAAGATTAGGAGCAGATCAATTTAGAGTTAGTTAACTCTTGTGTGTGCAGGATGAATTTGCAGTTCATGAACACACACTGCTTAAAAAGCCAGTGTTTAACACTCCATTGACAGACTGATTTATCACACAGATATGGGATTAGCCTACTTTTAAATTTGGAGTTACTTTAGATTAGAAACTAGACAAATATACATAATTCTCATTGAGTTGATCTTTCTAAGTTAAGTTTACAAGTTTTTACTAAAGTCATAACATCCAAACAGTCACTGTAGCATTTCATAAATTTAAATGAAGAAAGCTGTGGGTGTGGAAAAGAGGGAGGCAGTTAAGTGTCAACACCACACATTTCTTATCAAAAACAAAACTCAATCAGATGTCATTACTCACAATGACAGGACAACATTTCCCATCATGCACTAAGTGTTACAGTCCATGTAGGCAAACACATTCAGATGCAGCTGGTGTAAAGCTTGTGGGTGGAACATGCAACCCCTAATTAATGACCTGAACACAATGATATGCAAATAGTAGGGCTTGTTGTAGCGACATGAAATTTGGTAAATACATCCCTTATGGAATAACGAATAAAAATGACAATCATGACCACCTCATATCTACATATCTGCATACACATACTGATATGCTGATGTTCTAAATATGTTAACATAGTGAATGGGAGGCGAAAAAACATTCCGCAGTCACAAGGGATGCAAGGGCCTTTTATCACTGCTTGCAATTTTAATTTGTGTTTTCTCTGTCTTTTGCAGAGGTCCTGATGGATTCAACCACTGCTACAGCAGAGCTGGGCTGGACCATCCACCCGTCTCAGGGGGTGAGTCAGAATCATCAAGAATCTTTCCCAAACATCATAGCACATTGAAGCCTTATCCACATAACCAATAACCAACAAATAGACCTCACTATGAAACATAATGTGACCCATAATCACACTGTGCTCACGTGAGTGCTCAAAGAAAGACTGGGGCCAAGTTTGTTCAAAATTCACCAGTAAAGTCTTCATTACAACAGATTTTGTGCCCAAGATTCAGCACTCAATAAGTTTCCATCCTTTAATGCTGCTTGTCTTTTGTGTGCAGTGGGAGGAGGTCAGTGGATATGATGAGAAGATGAACACCATCCGCACGTATCAGGTCTGCAACGTGTTTGAGAGCAGCCAGAACAACTGGGTCCGAACCAAGTACATCCGGCGGCGTGGGGCCCAGCGCATCCACGTCCAGATGAAGTTCTCAGTGCGGGACTGCAGCTCCATTCCCAACGTTCCTGGGTCCTGTAAGGAGACATTTAACCTATACTATTATGAGTCTGACTCAGACACTGCCACCAAGATGTCCCCGGCCTGGATGGAAAACCCATGGATGAAGGTGGACACCATTGCAGCCGACGAAAGCTTCTCCCAGGTGGACCTTGGTGGCCGCATCATGAAGATCAACAGTGAAGTCCGCAGTTTTGGACCTGTTTCACGGAACGGCTTCTACCTGGCATTCCAGGACTATGGAGCCTGCATGTCTCTAATCGCCGTGCGGGTCTTCTACAGAAAGTGTCCCCGTGTGGTGCTGAACGGGGCAGTGTTTACAGAGACCCTGTCTGGTGCTGAAAGCTCATCCCTGGTGGCAGCACGAGGCGTGTGTGTTCCTAACGGAGAAGAGGTGGACGTGCCCATAAAATTGTACTGTAACGGAGATGGAGAATGGATGGTGCCCATTGGTCGCTGTATGTGCAAGGCTGGATATGAATCTGTGGACAACGGGACGGTGTGCAGAGGTAAGGCTCCTTCAGCTGTCACTGTCAGCAGTAGTACTTTGCTCAGCCTGTTTTGTACATACTTTTGTTACCATGTTCTGCAGCTTTTGCTTTACTCATAATTCTTTGTTTCAAATAATCACAATCTCAAACATTCAAACACAACTCAACAACAGTCGTCTTTAATGTTCACACAGTCACACACCATTTGATTCTTCTCACAGATTGATCTTCTGGTTAATTCCAAAACAATACAAACGCTTCCATAGACTACCATTTTGGCATCAATGACTAAGAGTGAATGGGTGAATGGATGCTTGAGTGTCCATGAAGGAAAAAAAAAAAGTGGTATATAAATGCCATTTCATTTCATGACATGTCATTTCTAATGTAAAAAAAAGTTTGTTTGTTCGTTCGTTCTATTTCTTTCTTTTTCTGTTCTATTTGTCAAATCATTGACGCTTAGAGACAACAGCAGGCGAACAGCGCGCTGCGCAATCACGAGCAGAGCAGGGTTCAGCTGAATCAGGGAGAGGGAACAAGAGTGTGATATATCCACCTGCTTTGTCCACAGTTGCTATTAACTGTTGTTTAGATTGCAGCTTCTTTTTAGCAGCGGGCTATAGGAAAGCTAACTGTTTCTAGCTTACACAGAGTTTCATAACGCCTCCCTCCAAGTGTTACCACAGAGCCCTATGGAGCAAACTGCTGTCTTTATTCAATAATATGATTTACATGAGTGAGGTTTGACAAAAAGCTGCCGTTGTAAGAAGCATTTGATTCATTTTTAATGTAAAAACAGTAAAGCTACAGTGCCTAAAAATGCATGAGCTGATCCATGAACTTGTCTTCTTCCTGAGGAAGATTTCTCTTACCTTTGGTTTGATCAGTGCTGACCTCTGGATTATAGTAGCCTACCAAAAGAATCATAAAAAAAAGAAAAAAAAGAATCATAAATAAAATAAATTACTCTCTACTAAGTTTATACTGTTTGTCTATACAATGGTAAAAGAGCTGGTCTTTACTTCCTGTTTATTTGGACAAATCTACTCAATACAATAAAACACCATATCTCCATAATGGGTCATGTGACATATACAAGGGTCTTTATTCATATGATCTTTATTCAAATACTAGTTGGATCAGGTCAATATCTGATACCTGCAGATACTCAAAGCACCTGGATTGGGATCGGTACTAAAGAAGCTGGATTGATGCATCCCTAGTTAAGAATATGTTTTATTGTTCTTTTTATTTTGAAATTAACTATACTCTATAGCTTACTTTCTCAAAATGGTACATTCATATACAATAGGTTTATTAATAAGACAGCAGTATCAAGCTTCAAACTCACATCAAGCTGTGTCTGCAAAGAGACTTGTGACTTAACTTGGGCTATGGACCAAAAGACTTGGACTTGACTTTGACTCGTGATCAAAGACTTGAGACTTGACTTGGACTTGCACAAAAAGACTGTGTTCTGTGATCTTTACTTTCCATAAACACATTTTAGGATAAAATGTCATCTGATCTAACTGAAGGATTACAGAACCAACAGAGTGAACATCACTAATAAACATAAAAACTTGTTCAATTCCTCCATGAGTCTGGATTTTGTCCATGACCTTTAGACAGGGCCTTGAAAATTCAGAGCTATCATTAAAAAAAACAACTAGGACTAATGTTGGCCTGGCCAACATAGTTGTTTATTACTTTAGTGGAAACTAACCTTCAATAACCTTCGAGTCTGTGGCCTGGAGTCATTTTGAGCCCATGGTCAATTTCAGTGTAACTCTGCTTCAGAGATCAGTGAGGGCGTAGTGAACAATCAGGGTAGCAGTGTTGAGCAGTGACTCCGGTTAAAAGTTAAATTGGAAGGAAGGTTTTACATTTGATGTGTTTCCATTAACTGCTGAGAAACAAGAGTGCCTCTGTGAGAGACTGTGCCAGTTGGACTTTGAAGTGGTCAAAGAAAAATGAACAGTGCAGTGGGATTAATTTTGTGTGATTCTGTCGTGTTGTCTGTTGGGCACAGTGATAACTTTGTCTCCAGGGCATCCTTTCTGTCATGGCCTCAGGATCGTTTTCATCAGATTCTGCCTGCATGCCAATAAAAATAAAAATAATAATAATAATAAAAAAACGATACCAAAAAAAAAAGACAAACACACACACATCCTTCACTAATGTCTTCATTCTTATTAGTGCTGCTCCCCCAGGAGACCACAGCAAAGTACAAAGTACTTGCTACCAGAGACTGGTAGAAGAGCTCCAGTGTGTGCATCTGCTCACACTGGAGATCTGAGCTTCCTCAGGATCAGTGTCCTGTCTGCCTCTGATATACCCCGAGTCATCTGAAAACCTCTGCAGGTGGCAGGATCTGGAGCTGTACTGGAAATCAGAGTGAACAGTGTGCAGAGTGCAACAGAAATGGCTGAATGGTGTTAAAGGCACTGGAGAAGTCAAAGAACATGATCCTCACTGTGCCCCCAGCACCATCCAAGTGTGAGTGAGCACATCTGGATTATTGATGAATCCCTGATCTGATTTACAGGGAAACATTTCCTAGTCTCAAAGCAAATATCACCATAGGCTCCAAAAGGTCTGACAACCCATCAGCAACTCCCCAGTTATGATTTTGTATGACTTTATACACTGTCATAAACTAAAAATCCTTTGCATATTAGATAGCATTTTATTACTCATGGACCTTTCCCATTGGTTTAATCACATGAATAGTTGTGTCCAGGCCTGGATCTCGGCCAAAGGTAACCTGCTGATAGATATAGATGTAGATATCAGAAGAACTATGGGAGTAGAGCCAGAATAGGAAACTCGGGCATTTCCGAGACATGTTAAGGCCTCCATCTCTGTGAGCTCTCTCTCCTCTGGTCTCTCTTGTCAAGAACATACCGGGAGGCCTGCATATTTCCAGTGGCTCAGCTTCAACAGAACCCTCAACCTTCTTGCTGTGAGGCAGGAGCGTTAACCATTCTGCCTCTGTGCATCCCCCAAAATGCCTTTAATCTTGAACTCATGCACTGGTTTGTTTGCTCCTCGAAAAGTTTCTAAAAAAATCACTGTTTGTTAACGTTAGTTCACAACATTATATATAGCTGACTTATATATACTATATTAGGTTCTTTGATAGATTTTATAGACCTTATGTTATTATAGATCTTATTGTACACCCATGCTTTTACAGATGTAGTGGTGTCCCATTTCTTAGGGTGATTATTATAGCCTTCCCCCTTACCCTTTCCTTCAGAAGGCTAGGGAGGAGTGGTGTCTGTATCGGTGGGTCAGTGTGGTGCAGACAGAGCAGGCCCAGAGGAACTAAAGCAGATTTATAATTTATGCCAGCTCACATTTAAGCATGTTTTAAAAATAATACTTTTTCTGTGTTTTTTTGGTCATCTTTACAACTGTACAAAATTTTGTCCAAAATTTGTAATATTTACAACCAGAATGAAGACATTCGGAAACTTTCACTGCAGACAAAAAAGTGCATAACTGATTTCAGTTCACACGTTAATGAATATACTGAATATACTACAAAAATATAAAATGTATAAAATACCTGTGACCATGTGGACAAAGCACTGGTGTCCACTTTTAAGGCTGATGTGCAACGCATATGTATAAAGCCAAACTTATCTGAGAAGTGAGCTTTGGAATAGTGCCCACCGTAGAGGGCTCTGAACTCTGTATAAAAGGCTGAAAAAATCACTGGTTTGCAAATCAAGACTGTTTTATATGAAAAGTCCACCATACTTCCTGCACAATGTTTTAAAGAAAAGCATTGTGTGTGTCCTCAGCTTGTGTGTCGGGCTTCTTCAAAGCATCGCAGGGTGACCACAAGTGTCAGCAGTGTCCCATCAACAGCAGGACGACCAGCGAGGGTGCCACCACCTGCGTGTGCCGCAGTGGATACTACCGCACCGACTCCGACCCACCACAGAGGCCCTGCACAAGTAAGTCCACACACACACAGGAGCCTCTTCATATGAGATGAAATGAGACGATGATGATGAGATATGAAATTTAAAAAAAAAGTTTACAGGGTTGCACAAAGACATGAAACAGGAAACAGGACTAAAATCAAGTTCTTTTTTTTTCTTTCCTTTTTTAAACCTTTGTTAATAATGAATTCACTGAAAGAGAAAATCTGCTGACACGTTAATGAATTTTGGAGGTTATTCTATGACCAAGGTGCAGCAAAAGAAAAAGCTTCTGCCTAGTTCTGAATAGATTAGGTGGATCTGATCCCTAGATATTTCTGTGCAACAGGCCCCTAATTGGCCTCACCTACAGAGTTTACAGCATGAAACATGAAATACAGTTAAAGCCCCATAAATTAAAATGCTGTTTGTTGAATGAAAAGTTAAAGATAAAAACTCCATCTAAGGCTTAAATACTTTTTAAGCCTCAGATGGCACAGGGGCACAGTTTGTAGGCATTTTTTTAATGTGCTTTGTCCATATCAGTAGGGCTAACTCCATTCCAGAGTATCCTTTTTTGGAAATGCCCATCAAATGCAGTGGGTTGGTGTCTGCTGCACTAGCCACACACCACACCACACACCAGCATCCTTCGACTCATGCGGGCCGCCACAGCAAAGCTTGATGCTAACTGGTTAGTCTATCTCACCCAATATGTATCTCTGAACATATATTAAAGGTGAACACCTTGATTCAGAGCCAAAAGAGGGCTTGTCTTTGCCTCACAGCCGAGGATGCACTGAGGCTGCCACTGTCATTTTTTTTCGATGAGGCCATAGAATGTAATGCATCAAGTAAAAAATTTGTACTACACCCAATACAGGGTTGACTATTGTCTTACTAGTGTTCACATTGCATGTCTATACAAGCTGCACCAGGGCTCACAGACTGTGTTTGCAGTGTATGTTCATTACCTAGTGTTAGAGAATTTTGGATCTATTGTAAGGCTATGATGCCCTGAGCCTTGGGCTCTGTCAACAGATAGACTCAGACACCTGTAGGATAGCATGTCTCCAACCTTGAGCCTTATCAAGTGAATAACATCTACCAGTCTGAGTGCACTCTTGTGTGTGCAGAATGCCCAAAGTCCCTGTGTATCAGGCATCCCATCTATGCAATTCCCTCTGCATTTCACAATGGCCCTGCTCCACATGGATTGGGCTATTGATTTCTCTTTGATCTCAAGTTGGACCGGACCACACTTTGCCTCCAAATGCCTTGTTTGGATGTTTGGATAGCCTTTCTGGCCCTCATTTTTAGTCTTGAGGAGGGTCTTGCTCTTTCACATGAACAGCTCTCCTGATGGTCATCTGCCAAGTGAGCAGGGACCTCTGTCAGTGCACCCTTCACCGTTGTCCATTAGTGAGCTTGGGAGTTTGGCAGTGGGTGGTGGCCTAAGAGCATCACCTCCTTCTTTAGGTCTAGGGTGACTAAGATCACGCCCTTTGTCGGGCCCTGTTCAGTTGCCCACTGGGTGCTAAGTGGCAGAGGTGGGCTTTCGTTTTAGAGTTGATCCAGCATCTGGGCTTGGACTGCATTGGGGAGCTCCTGGAGGGGGGTTTCTGTGAGTAGCACGAACCTGTTTTCTCAGATGCATCTATCAACTGTTAGAAAAGCACAGGCAAACACCAACTGCCACCAGTCTGTCCAAATATTAAGAAGAATTTTTCAGTCGAGGTCTGAATTCCAACTTGGTCTTCTTAGCACTTAGAACCCATTTCTGCTCATAGATTGTTGCCTCACTAAAACCAGGAAAAGGCAAAGCTAAAGCCACATCAGACTGGGACTGAAAAAGGAACTCCTCGTTTATTTAGTAAAGGTTTCAAGTGCTCCAAGTGACATGGCCCTGCTGAGAGACAACGCAAGGGCTCCTTAGTACCATTTGGTTCAATGTAATAGGAGTCAGGGTAATATGATGCTGATACAGTTTTTTGATTAAAGATTTTACACGATTATTCAAATGAATTATATCCATGTTTTAGTTCCCGCCTTAAATTAAGTATTTACATCAGTTTTGATGTTTTGGGCGCAATAGTGGTGTGGATGTGGAGCAGGTTGTCCACAGAGGTTGACAACTTCCACACCAGGAATCCCAGGATTGGCAGAGGAATCAGACCAGCACAACACTGATCCAACCTGATTCAAGCCACACGGGGTGTAGGAGGCTTTAGTCAGCTCAGCTGCTCTGCCCAGTGTTAGCTCAGCGCCTTACACTGTCATTTGTTCACTGTTGCAGCGGTGCCGTCAGCTCCTCAGAATGTGATCTCCATTGTGAATGAGACGTCTCTGCAGCTAGAATGGAGTCCCCCTGCTCAGAGCGGGGGTAGAGAAGATGTGGTCTACAACATCATCTGTAAGAGCTGTGGCAGTGGCCGTTCGGGATGCACTCGTTGTGGGGACAATGTGCAGTTTGTGCCTCGACAGCTGGGCCTGACCAACAGCCAGGTCCACATCAGTGACCTGCTGGCCCACACCCAGTACACCTTCGAAATCCAGGCAGTCAATGGGGTGTCGGACCAAAGCCCTTATTCCCCACAGTACATCGCTGTCAACATCACAACCAACCAGGCCGGTCAGTAAAAACGGTCAGAACAGATCTGACACACACATTAATCGTATAATTAGGGGTGACCATGACTTGTACACAGTTCAAAATAAGCACGTGAAACTGATCAGAGCCTCCACAACAAGTTCTGCCTCTCTGAGCACAATACATCTTTCCAAATGGTTTGTCTGTTAACACTTATGTGTGATTGCCTGTACCTAATTTGAAATAAGTGCAACAGCTCCTGTCTGCTCAGCGCAGCACACGCAAGTGATAGAAGAGCGCTCATCTCTGAGGTCCAGCTCTCTCTCTGTAGAATTAAAACTTTAGTCTGAGAGGTTGATGGAGCTGATAGTGAGTCAGAAAATAAAACTGTAAATTGAATGTTGTTGAAAGTTTTACAAAACTTAATTTGACAAGATATGAAAAACAAGGCCAATATTAGCCTGTTTACTAAAGACTAGATATTTCCTCTCATTGTTTACTAAATAACAAATTTTTTGAGTGATGAAGACTGAAATGACAGCAGTATAAATGAACAGATACATCTTCATATCTGGCTGTTTGCATAACAGCAGCATGTCAAAGATTACTGCATCATTGAACAAATCTTTCTTGTATTAGAATAATATAGGCTTTATTAAAATATAATCATGTCAGGTTTGACTTAATGGATCAATACAAAACCTTTTACAGGCATTTCTACAGTCATGACATAAAAGAGGCCTTAATCTGACTCTGCAGAGACTGTAAAAACTAAAACTTAATGAGTTTTTCTGTCAAATGCCTCAGTGTATTGTTAAATTATGCTCCTGTTGTACTACCAGCTCCCTCGGCCGTGTCCATCATCCACCAGGTGAGCAGGACCCCCACCAGCATAACCCTGTCCTGGTCCCAGCCTGACCAGCCCAATGGGGTCATCTTGGACTACGAGCTGCAGTACTATGAGAAGGTAACTCCATTCACAGTCTGCTAATGTTTATAGCCAGAGTGATACCTAGTCAGGAGAACACCTTCATTTAAAGCACACCATTCATATGTACATATGACAATTAACACTATGAATATCTTTCTCTTAGAAGAGATAGAGGCTACAATAACTGTCCTGATACTGACATAATGGTGAGATAAGAGGTGTATACATTGTATATGATTGTAGGGGTTGAGCCTGTTTTTGGCTTTGGGGCTGGCCTAGGTTTTAGATAGAGACAACTCTGGCCAAGATCCCAACTTCTTTATCATTTTTGTGGGTAATTAAAAAAAGTGAAAAATATAAACTCCATAAACAAAGAAGAGGTCTTTATGTTGACCCTTAATGAGGACACGCTGTGGCTCTAAATGTGACCTTGTCCATTTTGTTATGCGGTTGATGCAGAGTGTGTAAAGTATGCCTTGTGTTCCAGAACCAGGCTGAGTGGAACTCATCTCTGAGCAGGAGTCAGACCAATACTGCAGTTATACGAGGCCTGAGGTCCGGCACCATCTACGTTTTTCAGGTCCGAGCTCGCACTGTGGCCGGTTTCGGACGCTTCAGTGGGAAAATGTATTTTCAAACTATGACTGAAGGTAGGAGCTTTTATGGCCTCTGAAAGTCACTGGAACAAATGACAGAGTGAGTCAGTGTAAGCTCTGTGCCTTTCTGTACTTTTCTGTAGACGAGTACAACTATGGCCTAGAGGAGAAGCTCCCGTTAATCATTGGATCATCTGCAGCTGGAGTGGTCTTCATCATCGCCATAACAGTCTTCATCATCATCTGTCGCAGGTCAGCAACCAACTCATGCTCATTATTTGTACATGGCAGTACGGTTAGTTACTGTGGACGGAGCAGAATTTAAATGAGTGCTTAAACAGTGGCAAATACATTTGGCTAATTGTCTAATATATGCTGTATTTTTTGTAATGTAATGTTATGGCTTGGAGAAATAAGCTCTGCAATGTGCAACACTGCTGCAGTGGCTTGTATTAAAGATGAACTGAGGAAGAACAAAGGGTTCTAGTGAATGTTCATTATACACTGCGTTCCAAATTATTATGCAAATTGTACTTAAGATTACATTTTTGGTTTTTTAATGAAACTCATGGACAGACACCTGTGATATGAGTTTGCCAGGTGAGCCCAATTTTTTTTAAAAACTACTAAAGGAGGATGTTCCACATCATTAAGCAGACCACCATTTTCAAGCAATATGGGAAAGACAAAGGATCTCTCTCCTGCTGAAAAGTGTGAAATAGTTGAATGCCTTGGACAAGGTTTGAAAACTTTTGATATTTCACCCAAACCTAAGCGTGATCATCGTACTGTTAAGAAATTCATGCAGATAAAGGAAAAATGCAGATAAAGGAAAAATGAGGAAGGTTTCTGCCAGACAAATGGGTCGGATTAAGAGAGCAGCTGCTAAAAATCCATTACAAAGCAGCAAACAGATATTTGAAGCTGCTGGTGCCTCTGGAGTCCCGCGAACATCAAGGTGTTGGATCCTCCAGAGGCTTGCAGCTGTGCATAAACCTTCTATTCGGCCACCCCTAAACAATGCTCACAAGCAGAAACGGCTGCAGTGGGCCCAGAAATACCTGAAGACTAATTCTCAAATAGTCAGTTCACTGATGAGTGCCGTGCAACCCTGGATGGTCTAGATAGATGGAGTACTGGATGGTTGGTGGACAGCCACCAGGTCCCAACAAGGCTGCGACGTCAGCAAGGAGGAGGCGGAGTCATGTTTTGGGCTGGAATCAGAGGGAGAGAGCTGGTTGGCCCCTTTAGGATCCCTGAGAGTGTGAAAATGATCTCTGAAAAGTATGTGGAGTTTCTGACTGACAACTTTCTTCCATGGTACAAAAAGAAGAACCGTGCTTTCCATAACAAAATCATCTTCATGCAAGACAATGCACCATCTCATGCTGCAAGGAATACTTTGCATCATTGGCTACTATGGGCATAAAAGAAGAAAAACTCATGGTGTGGCCCCCATCCTCCCCTGATCTCAAGCCTGTTGAGAACCTTTGGAGCATCCTCAAGCAAAAGATCTATGAGGGTGGGAGGCAGTTCACATCCAAACATCAGGAGGCTATTCTGACATCCTGCAAAGAAATTCAACCAGAAACTCTCCAAACACTCACAAGTTCAATGGATGCAAGAATTGTGAAGCTGCTAACAAATAAAGTGTCCTATGTTAAAATGTAACTTGGCCTGTTAAGATGTTTTTGATTGAAATAGCTTTTGATTTCAGTAAATATGACTTCCTAGTGCTGCAAATGAAACAAATGGCCATTTTCGGTTCTCTACAACCTATAAAATGTTTTGAAACTCTGTTGTGTGTAATAGTTTGGAACAGAGCATTTTAAGTTTTTTATTTTTTGAAAAAAATACTGTTATCATTGGGAGGTTTGTTGAACATTCAAATTATACTCTAATGTTTAATGACTTGAAAATGATTCTGACTGTCATTTGCATTGACTATTTAGACAAATCTGAGAAAAATGTCCTTTGCATAATAATTTGGAACACAGTGTAAAAGTTGAATTATTGTCTCCAACTATATTCCACCAAGACGGGATGTTCACTGACTTTCAGGCTGTTACATGTCCTTTTCTTTTCAAACCTGAAAGTTCATCAGGACAAAACTCGTAAATAAAAGTTTTTGAACAGAACTGAACATGGGTTCTGGGTGAATAGGAGTCTGGTGAGCTGGAGCTCAGTGTGTTGTTGCTGGATGATCCTGACAGTTGTGTTTCTCTTTAGCAGGAGGAGCTCAGACAGACCTGAGTCCGAGTACACAGACAAACTGCAACATTACACCAGTGGACACAGTAAGTCCATCTTATCTAACACAGAGTCAAACGGCGGCTGTGTCTCACTGACATGAGACATTCCTGTTGAATGTGCTGTTTGTGTTGGTGTATAGCCAGTGCTGTCGCTCTCCTTTTCTGTTTCTCTTATGAAGTGTCACCTGGAATGAAGATCTACATTGACCCCTTTACGTATGAAGATCCCAATGAAGCAGTTCGAGAGTTTGCCAAGGAGATTGATATTTCCTGTGTCAAGATAGAACAAGTTATTGGAGCAGGTATGATGTATTCCAAGTTTTCCAACAAATATCTCAGCCAATGTGAAAAAGATGCCCGCTAATGGCACTTTTTGTTTGCCTCTGTCAGGTGAGTTTGGGGAGGTGTGCAGTGGGAACCTGCGGCAGCCCGGGAAAAGAGAGATTCTGGTGGCCATCAAGACACTGAAGGCGGGATACACTGAGCGGCAGAGGCGGGACTTCCTGAGCGAGGCGTCCATCATGGGCCAGTTCGATCATCCCAACATTATCCATCTAGAGGGAGTAGTAACCAAAAGCAGCCCAGTGATGATCATCACTGAGTTCATGGAGAACGGCTCCCTGGACTCATTTCTTAGGGTGAGACCGCACCCATTCAATGCACACTGCCACCAAACAAAACTTCCTTGGTTCTCCACGTTAGAGCACTGCTTTGTGCCACTGACTGTAAAAATTGCTTTGTGGTTTGTTTTACCTACTGTAAAGGAAAAGGTCAGGTTATTTTAAATCAGTGTCTGAACACATGGAAAGAGATAAGCTGTGTGTCATAGACCCGGCTTCATGGGGTCTCCAGGTCAGCCACAGAGGGCTGTTTACTCACTCACAGGTTAAATTGCATTTAATACAGAGGAGAGTTACTGGTATTGTCATTGGTCATTGGCCTGTTAAATCTACTATTATATGATGACTCTGCCAAGTCAACAGGAGTATGGCCCTCCAATTGGTTTATGTCGGGGATACCCAGAAGACATCTAGGAATGAGATTTCAAAGCAAGGACCTCAATTATTTTTGCTTTGGCCTTTTGCTTGTAGGTTTTAGATATAAAAATGTCCTCATAGTTAATCATTTATGCTCTTTAAATGTCTTTTCTGAAGCAAAATGATGGTCAGTTCACGGTGATTCAGCTGGTGGGAATGTTGCGGGGCATCGCAGCAGGAATGAAGTACCTGTGTGACATGAACTACGTGCACCGAGATCTGGCTGCCAGAAACATCCTTGTGAACAGTAACCTGGTTTGCAAGGTGTCTGACTTTGGCCTGTCACGCTTCTTAGAAGATGACACGTCAGACCCCACCTACACCAGCGCTCTGGTAAGTTTATGAGTGTATATACACCCCTACTGTAACTCCATTCGAGAACCACATCTTGAAATATGGACTAGTTGTAAATGCCACTGGTGATCCCAACCTTAGACTAAGCACAAACAGCATCATAAGGGCCCACCTGTGAACCATTTTCAAAAAGTACTCTTTCTTTTGCAGGGAGGAAAGATTCCCATTCGGTGGACAGCACCAGAGGCCATTCAGTACCGGAAGTTCACCTCCTCCAGTGACTGCTGGAGCTATGGCATAGTCATGTGGGAAGTCATGTCATATGGAGAGAGACCCTACTGGGACATGAGCAACCAAGATGTGAGTAAATCCAGCTGGAGCACTTCAACCAATCATATAACCTTTCGAATACTCTGTGAAAAAAATAGCAAGGAACTTGACCCTCTGTATCTGACGCTGTTGCCAGCAACAGCACAAGACAAATTAAAATAAAAACATTAGTTTAATAAAAACCTGCCACATGGAGCTTAGCTATTAGCCAGTCAAACAGTGCCTGCCATTTCCTGATAGCCCTCAAGTCTTTTTACAGCTCACTGTTGGTCCCTTTAAATCTGGTTTTTTTGCCAATGGGTATTCTCAGAGGTGAACGTAGGCTGGTACAGTCCAAACCAAAAAGAGAACATCCTGTCAAAACACAAGTTGGAGGAAGGGAGCTCTTGGCAGGTAGCACGCGGGACCAGTGCTCGAGCCTCAGTCAGGGACATTTGCCCAATGTCATTCCCCACTTTCTTTCAACCCATTTCCTGTCCAGCTACTGTTGTACTATCGATAAAGGCCAAAAAAAAAAAAAAAATCTTAAAAAATACATGTTGCAAATCAGGTTCATCCATTCATTTTCTACGGCTTAGTCCCGTTAGGGGTCATGGGTGGCTGGAGCCTATCTCAGCAGCTTTGGGCCTTAGGCGGGGTACACCCTGGACAATGGCCAGTTCGTCGCAGGGCTGACACTTAAAGACGAACATTGACAGACAACCATTCACTCTCACATTCATTCACTAGGGATACAAACCACAGCACAAAGCCGCTGTCGGAGCCAGCAAAAACAAGTCTGTCTTTGAGGTTGAGCCGCTTTTTTTTAAAAGGGACATAAAATAACGGTGAATGTCCTGTTACTGGTGGAGAACAGGAAACATCTTATTTTTGCTTGCATTTTTCTTTAGTCTTTATGGCCCACGACCACCTTTTTCTTTCAAGTGACACAGGTAAAATTTATTCTGTTCTGTAGGTTCTGCTGAAAAAAGATAATGTATAGAACATCTCTGTGCATCACAGCAATTATGTTTTTCAGGCTTTTGGTTTAGGGTGCAGAACCACATACCACAAGCACATAATTTAGGGCACAATAAGGGAGTAGGCTGCATTAATAACAGTACATAAAGGCATCTGAATTAGGTAAATGGCATTGTCTTAATGTCACAATGATTCCAGTCAGCAAAGCCACATAATTCCTCTCTCCAGGAAGAGGTCTCATATTCCTGTTAAGAATTACAATCCGTAAAGACTCTAGCTAGCTGTAGTGCTCAGTTGCACCATCTCACTAGAGAGGATATCCCTAAATCCCCCCAATAACAGTCTGTGTGCCTGTCGTCATCTACGACCCTGGTGTCTACAGACAGTGGAAGTCCTGATCAGTGTGCTTTCATTTTCAAATGTGATGTAGTGTGTGGAAAAGAGCAGAAAAGAACTATTGTTTGAATTGCATCCATGATCATTTTTGGTCTCTGCAGCAGAGGTGTCCCAGAAAAGAAGCCCTTTTTGGAACATCTAACACCTATACCAATGTAAAGGAATATGAATCAGTCCAAGCTACTGAACAAACCAGTAGCAGTAATATGATAATATGATGACCCAATGCAAAGCATATATTTTATTCCTGCAGGTCATTAATGCAATTGAACAGGACTACAGGTTGCCACCCCCTATGGACTGTCCCAGTGCACTGCATCAGCTGATGCTGGACTGCTGGCAGAAGGACCGCAACAACAGGCCCAAGTTTAGCCAGATTGTGAGCACTTTGGATAAGCTGATCCGCAACCCCAACAGCCTGAAGGCCATGACGCCTCTTTCATCCAGGTACCTCCACATTCCTGTCAGAATCTCATAAGGTAAACAGCTGGCCCTGACTCCTTCTGTTTGTTTGCAGTGTTCACTTACCCCTGCTGGACCGCAGCACTCCAGACTTCTCTTCATTCAGCACAGTCGACGAGTGGCTGGATGCCATCAAGATGGGCCAGTACAAGGAGAACTTTGAGAACGAGGGCTTCAATAGTTTTGACGTGGTGTCTCAAATGACTATGGAGTATGTCCCATTACTTTCAAATACAGCTTTCATGTATAGGATAGTAATCATCAAGGGCAGCACAGGCAATGATTGATCAAACTGTCAGTCAGACTTCACTTCAGAGCAGCACAGGAGCAGGTAATAGCTGACTGTTTTAGAATAGGTGTGCCAACAATCCGTTTCCACTAGGCTGCGCAGTAAAGTTCAGTGAATGAATAAATGTGAGAGTGAATGGTTGTTTGTCTGTATATCTGTTAGCCCTGCAAATGGCCAGCGGGACTAATGTTGGGGTGCATCCGGGTGCACTCACGCCCATCAGCAGCAGGGGCAGGTGCTAGCCCCAATGAGTGGGAGAATATCACCCTTTGGCCTTTGTAGACACAGCTTAGTGTAAACATCTTGGACAGGCCTGGTGCTGCAATAGAAAGATCAGTCTCAAAGTCAAAGAGACTGGTATTTAAAGTCACACTTTCAACTTTCTGTTGATTTGCTCTTTCTGCCTGTGTTTCCTCAGTGACATACTCAGAGTTGGAGTGACATTGGCTGGTCATCAGAAGAAGATCCTGAACAGTATTCAGTCCATGAGAGCGCAGATGAACCAGATAACCTCAGTGGAGGTGTGAGCTTCCTGCTGGGGGAGCTCTCCTGGACAATCTCCACACAGACTGTCTGCCTCCTTCAGCCCTGTCCCAGACCCCCTCAGACCTAGTGTTGCTAGCAGCCATCAGCCCTCTGTCTCTGTGTAAAGGGATGAGACTTCATCTTCTTCGTTACTGCCCAAGACTTTTGACCACTGTGAAAAGAGTTGACAGAAGTGCCCGGCTGAAGAGTCTCATAATGGTTTTTAAATGTTCAAAATCTATGTGGGAAACCACCATGTGCTGTGTTGACCCTGAGCCCCCCTAACAGAGGGGTTAGGGGCAGGAGGTAACTGAACATAGCTCATGTTGGTTCACATTATGACCCACTTATTGGAGTGAAACAGCTGTGGCCTAATAATGAGCACAGTCAAAACACACGAGATTCTGTGAAAAGCCCACCTTTGGGCCACAACTGGCCCCAGACAGCATCACTCTTTGCACTTTCTATTATAGTTCACTAATAGCATGATAATACTTTATAGCATGTTATACACATACTTACCACTATAAGTTTTCCATGAAACTAGCCAGTTTACTGACATTAAAGAAAGAAAATAGAAATATATATATATGATTAAATCTTTATTTATTATCATGGTTGTACAATGCTATTACTGAGCTGGAATATAAAGTGCTTCTGTCCATACATCTGTAGAAAGAAGAAGAAATGCACAAACTGCTGGGAATATTCTTGTTGCTGCTCATTTTTATGGCATCTTTTTCATAAATATTGAGGTTACAATTGTTCTTCAAACCTATGTCCATAATAATATGTATTCATCTTACAATATATAACTTGTGTTGCATTTTCACCAGCATTCAGACTCTGTGGTTACGTTGCAGTGTGGACAGACAAAACTGCAGCGCACACAGGCACAAAAATCAGTGAAATTCATTACAATACAAGTATCCATAAAAGTAATTTATTCTAAATCATACATGAGTTTTAGCCATATCAGAGACCATGACTTTTTTTTCATAATTATGAAAACACATTTATGTGGACATACCCAAAGGCTGTCCATGTAAGACTTTGTACAAGTTGTGCATTCAGCCACACCTGTTCTTCCCATCTCATGCCATCTTGCGTCAGTGTTGATGTGAAATTATTTTCTAAATATCCAGAAAGACAATGATATTGTCATCTTTTTAAAGTTTGTAGATTTTGCACAAAATTCAATGTTGCACATTGTAACCCGAACTATTCTTGTTAAAAAGTTAAATGCAATTGTTTGATTACTTACTACAGTGGAGTTTTACACAGCAGAATGCTGTTACTACAGAGAGAGCGGCTGAAACGTGGAGAACATCAAATCTGCCTACACCTCCCTGTAGGCTCAGGAGCTGCTGAGCTGCAGCTGACTGTTGCACCGTCAGGCGGCTGGGATTTTAAAGGGAACACCAACCAATACACTCTGAGAACTTCTTGTTTCTTATAAATGTATGTTTTGATAAAACAGTGATTTTTATAAATGTTCCGCAGTTGTGACAGTATTTTGACCTTACACTGAGGAACGTGGATTCTCACCTGTGATTCTTTGTAGTGACTTCTTTACTGTTTAATGGTGGCTTTCCAAACGGTTCATATGCATCCGTCTGTGTGGACATGAGGAAAGAGTGGGTTCCCCAATCAGTCATGTGACAAGTTACCACTGAAGCGAGTGCAATCAAAGACTGTGTCTCTCCTTCTCCTCTACATCACTGTGAGTTACTGCACATTTTCAGAGGGTTATAACCCATGGCCCCTGCCCCTGATGCACTCTCTTTGTGTAGTACTTTAATCATCTTATAACAATCAGTTGTATACAGTGTTTCATATGGACTTGTACTTTTAGCACATCAGAAAAACACAGGAAACTGTTCGGACAGTGTGTCCTCCACTCTGGTCAGACGTGGTGCAAAAATGCGTCGTTCAGATTTAAGATCTATTGCTGTCCTGGGAGGAGCTACACTTGTGATAGATCTCTGTGGAGAGAAAGACAGAAGCCCTCACTTTAAAATGATTCAGAACTTGTCTCACTGTTTCCATGTAAATGTTCCATGTAATTGTTTTCCATAAGTTGTTTGTCAGTGCTGCACCTTAGTCCTCATCCCCTGTCCCAACACTGCCACCAGCCTGAGCTGGGCCTAAGACCTCTGCCTCTGGTAGCTGACCTGGATGTATGTCATCTTAAAATGTTTTTTTATTATATTGCTGTCTATCCAATTTTTACAGTAAAAAAACAAAAAAAACAAAAAACAAAAACAATGCCAACTCTTAACTGCGTTTTTGTCAAGAACAACCCAGAGACTATGAAAACTGGCTTTTAGTTTGTAGTTGGCACACCGAGCACTACCCTCTGACCCTGTAGAATAAAAAAAGGAAATCAAGCAACCACATCAGTATGCGTCCTGCTGTGCCCTCACACACCTTCTCCAAACGTGCCAAATCCTAAGACTAAAGTGAAACTTGTATCAGTTGTGCTTGGGAACAGTGTTTTTTTTTTGTCATGAAGGGCTGATGTGATTAAATCAAAAAACACCCAATTGGACTTTTACTTTTCACATAAACAACATAAAAGTGGTAAGTCAGATCTGATCCATATGGACTTAGTAGGATGGATATAAATATCAGCAGTGAATAAAAGACTTCAGATGCCAACTTAGAGCCATCTCCTGACATCTCCAGACTGAATTTCACAGGTGCTTCCATGTTTCAGCTGAAAGCTCCCACTGCTTCATTATTTAAATTAGCTGTATTCCTCATACCTCTTTGGACCTTTCCTGAAGTGATGCACATGTACATAGTATACAGTGTTTGGACCTGTTGGCGCCAGCTGCACATTCGTCAGTTCAGATTGCGGAAATGGATTGTATGCGCTGCCTTTGTGGTTTATTTATTTGATATTAACTAAATTACTGTAGTATCTTTGAATATGCAACTCCTAACTGTGCCCTGCTATTTTTTGTCCCCGCACTAAGGTCAAGGCTCTGTCATGTTGCTGCTCAGAGTCCTCCTACTGGTGTTCATTCAAGGCAATTTTATAGGCAGACAGTGTTTGTGTCCAAAGCATCAGGAGGCTTCTGTTAAACAGAACAGGTCACACAGCCAAAGACCTGCAGCTCTTTTACTTGCAGCATACAGCTCTTGATTTGTGCCGAAGATGTTTTCTGTTTTCCAGCTACTCCTCACCTCATGGAAAAGACCCCCGGTGAATGCCTTACTTTTAATTAAGTCATTAAAAAGTCATGTCTAAAAATGACTCAAATTCTGACCAAAGGGCACAGTGGCTCAAGAGATAGTGCATGGTGTTCAATAACCGCCCACCCCCCAGCTCATACTGTCGTTGTGTCCTTGGGCAAGACACTTCACACCCACCCTCACTCGAGGGTAATGGCACTGGTGTATAAGTGTGTTTGGTGGTGGTCAGAGTGGCTGTTGGCCCGTCTTTCTTAGAGTGCCCCAGGACTGCTGTGGCTTACCACCACCAGTGTGTGCCTGTGTGTGTGATTGGGTGATTGGAAGCATGAGGTGTTTTAAAGGTATGGCTGGGACTCATGTCTCTAAATACAGCCGTGTAAATGGGATTGAATTTGAATCTGCTGGGTCAAAGAAATGCCAACACCTGGTTGTATCAACAAGCTCTACTTTACTCTCAGATGAAGGGCTCCTGTTGAAAAATGTCAACTGGTGTCTCAAAATATAGTCAGTAGCATTATGGGATTATTATCTGTATTTTACTCAATGAATTTCCAATGTAGATTTTGTTGAAACTAAATTAAATCATGATTTATATTGGTTTAAAGCTGAACAGGCTGGTCTAACTCAGATATGACATTCACAGATATGTCAATGCCTACAAAGAGAGCTTTAAGGCTGAATCTCAGTCTTGGGCAGTGTTCTCAGGAATGGCTGATGGTCAAAGTACAGTAAAAAGTAATGTGATATCTGATTACTCCCAGTTATCGGATTGTTATGGTAATGTAAATGTGCTCAGTGACACAACTCGAAATTGAGCTAAGCCCCGCCCCTTTGGTTCAGTAGTGAACTCCTATAATACCCACAGTTCTCTGCAGATCCACATACTGACATGCACATCATCACACAATATAATTAAAACATAAATGAACCTCCTTCTGAAAGATATAATTCAAATGTAAAATTGCTTTATTAATCTCCAGGGGGATCAGGTCTCATCTGCCATTTACTGATTGAAGAGTTGCATTTGAGGTCTTGTGGTGTTTCATCCCACAGCTCACTGATTAGACGCCCACTGGCTGCTCTCTGTTGTTCAAAAGCCCAGTGCAGGAGATGGTCCATGTTGTTCAGTATAGCATCCGTCCTAATGTGTGTCTGTTGCTGATGACACAGCAATAGGGGCTTGTATCTGTATTTGATACAAACCCATGCTGATGCTGTGTCATCTTTTGAATGTGGCAGAACACAGAATTATAATCTGTAGTGTATATGGTGAAGAGTAATGGAGCACGAACAGTACCTTGAGGAGCCCCTGTGTTACTAATGACATTCAGACTACTGGTCTACTTTAGGAGCAGGATTTTTTCCACTAAGTAGGGACCCTGCCTAACTGAAGACTCAGGTCAAAGAGTTTATGCAATGGAACTCAAAGTTACCCAGCAGATTCCTTCACAAATAGTTGAACAAGTAGGAGGATTGGAGGGTGGAGTCACTGCTATATAAGACATAATATGATCTGTTCTTGCGTGAACTTAGCTTAAATGGTAAAAGGTAAAAACCATGGCGATGTGATCGTTGTTTGTTTTTTCTGAGCCAAACAGACCTCTTAACTTCCCTGACCACTATGACCTCGTTCTTTTCCATGTTTCTCTGTATATATGTACTTTTGATTTTGATGTGAAAGGTGTACCTTGTAAAAATATTTGCAATTCTGTTACTGGTTTATTTTGTAAAAAAAAATAAAAATGATGAAAACAAGACAATAAGACACAAAGACAACAAAGTCCATTTATCAGTTTCCTTTAATTAAAAAAATATACATCAGCAAAACTGAGTAACACTGCGGCAGTTCTTTATTTGAGTGTAGTGTTGTCTCATAGAAAGATAAAGTTCTATCTGCATTTTGTGGGTTTTGGAAATAGACCAGCCCCACACAGAGACCAGTCCCCACCAGGGACAAGCCTGACACAAAGATCAGCCCCACACAGAGACCATCTTCACACAGAGACCATCCTCACACAGAGACCATCCTCACACAGAGACCAACCTCACAGAGACCAGCCCCAACTAGAGTCCAGACCCCCACAAAGACCAGCCCCACACAGAGTCCAACCTCACACAGAGACCAGCCCCCAACAGAGACCAGACCCACAAAGAGAGAGACCAGACCCACTCAGAGAGCAACCTTACACAGAGACCAGCCCAATACAGAGACCAGACCCACTACTTACTGGCTAAAAGATGCACTTACTGGATACAAGTTTTACTTGCTGGTAACAATATTATATTAATATATTACATTGCATTTTATAAACCAACCTATTGGCTGGTGGTTTCTGTTTATAGATTTGATTTTTCATGGGGTTTTAATGGTCTAAGTGAATATTTCCCTAAACCTTTGAGATTTTTAGAAACTAAAGTGAATAAAGCCATAGTTACCTAACCAAACGGATGCAATGAAACTATTCTTGAGCTGTTCATTTCAAATTATTATACTTCTTAGTTGAAATTCATGAGCACAGTTAAGCAGTAACACCGGGAGAAGTTACAAGATGGCGCCCATCGCCCAGGGGCAACCTCCAACGGTTGTCAGGCGGAAGAACAGGACTAATCCACGCAGCAAAACGGCGAAGAAGCAGCCGTTACTCCTTGCTTAAATATGGGTTTATATATCTTTCTGTCTCTAGCGAGACATTACAGAAAGGTAAAATTCACCTCTCTGTATGCATGGCATATTTACAAAGAGTTATTGGTTGTATCTCAAAAGCAAAGTAAGACTATCTACATATAAAGTGCAAGTGCAGTAGCGTTACTGATTTGCTAAGTTAGCCGATACGATGCAAACACAGTTTAGCTGGACAGCATATTTTGTGCTGTATGTGTAATCATGACAAATATGTCTTAAAGTGGGTTATGCATATTGCATTTTTGGCATTTTTGTTGTAGTCCATATAAATTATATGGTTACTAAAGATTTTTTGCCTTAAACTTTAATTTTGTATACCCCATGAACATATCATTTTCCTAGGTCCCCTTAACACGCTATGTAGCCCATATACAGTGTTGCCAGATGTATGATAATTATTGTTTTTGTAAGATAATAATGACCTCGGTACAATGTACAATGAATGATTGTAAAATTCCATAAATGTACGATTATTTCAAGATGTCATTTAGACTTGGGTTGATAGGATATCCTCACAGCTGTAATCCACTGTTGGTCTGATCTAGATTTGGATGCACCCTAATTCAAGCTATGTTTAGTCTGTCATGGGATATAGAAAAACTGACTCTGGATATGCAATAAATGCTCCAGAATGCAGTTGCCTGCTGTTATCTCCCTAGAAGTGCTGCAACCACTAGCTGCAACTCACTGCATGTTTAAGCTATAAGCTATAAGCTAGTACAGACCTGAGCATTTTAAGGCCCGGGGGCCACATCAGGCCCTTGACCCACTCCTGTCCGGCCCTCAGGAGGCTTGTGTCAGAAAAGGAATTAATCCTTTATATAAGAGTGTAGACCATGTACAGCACATACAGTACTTAATACAAATGTTATACTTACTTGTTACAGAATACATACTTGTTTTGAAGGCACTTAAAGACTCTTTGCCAATTAGTGTCAACAATATTATAACTCACCTTTCACTCTGTTCATAAACTGCATGTGTTCAGCTGAGGTTAGGCAGGTATTTCTGTGTGGTGAGGGGAAGCTGGAATAGACTGTTATCGTTAAAAGTGTATTATGTGCAAATTGTGCAAAAGTTGCTCCAACAAAAAATAATAATGCGCGTCATTAATTCAACAGCTCTGTGAATGATTTCATTTGGTGCCTGAATGTGTTTTTTTTAGATAGTTTACAGTTACAGCAACAGGGCTTTTGTTAGTGTTCATCACTAATTTGGTGTGTTTTACATCAATTTCTGCCTTTGAGCCTTGTAGGAAGGTACTGAGTGAGACTCTTGAGTTTGTGCAACATGATGTACGTGCAGCTATAAGCAGTAATGTCTAATCATCTTTTATAATTGATGCTTTAGAATGTCAGAGTCTAATAAATGAATAGTTATACAAGTTGTGAACTCCTTCATGGGACGTTTCTATTGTCAAATTTTAGAAAAAAATTTTTGTGCTGAAATACGATAATTTGGGGTTGTCTGTACAATTTTTGGTTTTGAATATCTGGCAACACTCCGCATATGGCCTCTGTCTGGGCAAGTAGTAGAGCTGGAGACATGGGAGAAAACAAGAAAGAAGCAGAGAAAGCTAAAGAAGCTAAGAAGAGTTCAAATCTGCCTTTAGTGAGCTGAATGTCAAAGATATAAACAGTTAAGAGCATAAAAAGGGTTCTACATTCTACCTAAATCGAGTGGAGGTGTTTTTCTTTTCTGAAAACTCTGTTGAGTTAGATATGCCAATCTAGTAGCATAGCCATTTGCTGCACATGGCAGCTAATTCATTCCTGTGTATTGTTTATTGTGTTAGACTGAGCTAAAACCAGATGGAGTACTAAATCACTCAACCTAAACTTGTTGTGGGAAAAAAGGCATTTTTATCTTGTTTATTGTCAATTTTTGTATGTTTAAGCACCTTGTCATGTCAGTTGTGAGTTAATTCATTACTAAACTATAGTTTAATATAAATAAAGATTTAAAAGTTACATGATTTAAATATCAGAATAAATTTAAGTATATTCATTTGGTTATTAGAGTGAAATGTCCCTTGTGCACACAGTAATGCATTATTCTGATTTAGACTTTTTAATCCCACCAGGGGATAATTTGAGCAGCAATAAGACAACAAACAACAAATAGGCACAATAGCAAACAGCACTAAACACACTATTGAAAGAAACAATTGATGTAAAAGAATGAATGAATATATGAACGTAATAGTGTTAAATATGTTATAAAAAAGAGGAATAAAAAATAAAAAGAGACTACTAGAATTTAAAAGACAAGTAGCTGTTGGGATATAAGATTTTGAATACAGATCTTATGGCAGTCACTCCTTACTTATTGCCAAAATTGCAAAAAAATTGTGTGTTTAATGTACCTATCCCATGATCTAAATAAAAAGTGTACATTAATGTCCTTTGAATTTCTTTTTATGGTTTACTGTATGAGCAACAGATGAACTCTGTTGACACTTTTCACATGAAAAACTGACTACAAAAAGTCTAACTAACTCACCCACTTTAATTACTGTCACATTTTTCTAAAGTAAAATTAATAATACAGTGGTCCCTCGTTTATCACGGGGGTTACGTTCTAAAAATAACCCGCAATAGGCGAAATCCGCGAAGTAGTCAACATTTTCTCACATTTCTCTCTTGTTTAAACACTCTCAAAGTTCAAACCTTAGCATCTTCCTCTGCCTTTTGGGTGCGACCGCAGGTGCCTTTGTCGGTGCAGAACGTTTCGTCGACATTGTGGGTTTTGTCGGGGAGAAAACTTGCAAACATACAGCTCTTCAGAGTCACACTGCTAGCAAAACGAACATTTATGTAAATTTGGCAAGCCGAACGCGTTCTGTACTGAACAGGAGACACAGCACAGAGGAGATTGATTGACAATGGTCTACAGTCCCTTAGCCAATCAGGACGCAGATCACAATGCGTGTTCATACGCTGTTAAAAAAAAGCATACAGAATTGCACTAAAAAAAATCTGCGAAACAGCAAGGCCGTGAAAGGTGAACTGCGTTATAGTGAGGGACAACTGTACCCACCAGTGGTGGGCCGTCAGGGCCAGCAAGGCCAGCAAGGCCTTCTCTGCTGGCCTAAACATGCTCAGAAAAGTAAATTTATTTTATTTTCATAAATATGTAAACAAAATTATTCTCTATTTCATTTGCCTGAGACCTTAAGAATCAACAGAGCAGGCCCCGGTGCACTGTAAGTGAACGGACACAGTCAGTTGCAATAGCCAATCAGATCTCGATTCTGCAGACCAAGGCCAGCTAGAAGGTCTTACGTTGAACTGGACGTGTACGCGTCCTGTGATTGGATAAGCACTTGCTAGAGCCTGAAAGGCGGCAATTTGCAGAATATTGAACTAAACCTGGAGATCCAACAGCTATCGCTGTATTTTTAACTCATAATGGCCATAGGAGGAGAAGAGATTGATCTGGTTGCAGATATACTTTCCACACCATTTTCAAGACGGGCCTTTCATGAAAAGCTGGATATTGTGAGAAGAGGTCGGCCAACCTCTGTGCTAGCTAGCCTGTCCCAGCAAGGAAAAGGGTTTCTCCGTCATTTCCAGACGAGTAACTATGAGTGGTACGTCACTGAAGGCCTAAGCGTGAAATGCACGGCCCGCCACTGGTACACACATATGCCTAGTTATGGGGCTTTACAAAATTGAATGTAATGGTACAGGGGTACCAGTAAGTACAATGTGTACCCAGTAAATCCCCGGTACTTACCTGTTGTTACCTAGTACTTACCTGGCAAGTAGTGGTCTGTAATTTAAAGCGTTACCTAATTAGAAAGCCTATTGCTTCTGACCAGACCATCTCTCAGAAGACTTTTACATTCTTACAGTCCCAGTACATATGCATGAATGACCCCACAACATTATCATCACAAAGAGTACACAGAGGGGATATAATTAGTTTTATGCAGTGAGCCTTCTTTTGAATAGAATAGAATAGAATAGAATAGAAATAGAATAGAATAGAATAGAATAGAATAGAATAGAATAGAATAGAATAGAATAGAATAGAATAGAATAGAACAGAACAGAACAGAATAGAATTTCAATGAATGAAATTCTATTCAAATTGTTATCAGTTCCAAAGGTCTGCTGCCCATACTTGTGTGATAGGCAAGGGACAGTTAGATAAAGACAGTAAAATGCTGTATAGTTAAGCCACCACCCTTCCTTTCCCAACTTGAGTTTAGCATGCTTTAGAGCAATAGAATGAATATGAATATACTAGGTCTTCTAGCCTGTAAGGTGAAGCCAAGTTTTTTTTCAATCTCCTTCCAAGATGCTCCGATGTTAGAGTCAAAGGATGACTAATGGTCTTAGCACAAATGTCCAAGAGTAAAACTGAAATTTAGATTAAAACAAAGGAACTTTGTCAATTCTGAGTTCAACTCAGAACTGACAGTCCCTTGGATGAGGGATGAAACATCTTCACCTAAAACTTATGTCCAGATGCCTTGTCAGAAAAACCTTTTCTTGAAAATGTCCTGGATGACTGAGAACCTTCACAAACATGTTGATTGAATTTTATTACAAATTCCTAGAAAGTTTTTTTTTGCAATACTCACTAAGTTTGGGCAAATTTCCACCCCGAGGTCTTTAAATTGTTTAACAACCAGAATGTTCTGGAGTATATTAGTCCAACATTAGTCCAACATTTCAAGGAAATAAAACGACTTTGATCCAGTTAATTTAGTATCCTGACAGGAAACTAAACTCCTCGAAGGTATCCAAAATATGGGGTAGTGAACTTGGTACTTGGTCTAGTTATAGAAGTATAGCATCAGCATACAATGATATCACATGGGAGGTATTATTAAAAGTGACAGGAGAATGTTGTCGGAATTTTTTAACCAACGGTTCAAGTGATAAAGAAAATAGGAGGGGGCTTAAAGGACACCCTAGAGGACACCCTAGTCTGCATGATCTTAAGGTTGTGATAAAATATTGCTCATGTTGAGCATTGTTTTTGGCTGTAATTCAATAATTTTACCCATTTACTAAATGTGTAAAAATAAGATGTTTCATGACTACTACTTCTGGTTGTGTCTTTATCAGGCTTTGACAAAACAGGCTGTTACACCTATGAAGAATGGCTACATTAAATTTAAAATCCATAAAATCACTCACTCATTTGTGTAGCATTGTGTATTTAATGGTGAATAATAAGCAATGTTACATCCATTTACAAGATGCTGCACTTTTGGTTAGCTGCATTCTGTATATACTTTATACATCTAAAAATTATAAACCAGAATTAAGCATTTATTTACACTAGTGATATTACAATTCTGGCTTTTACAAACATTTACTGTTCATATTTTAGTGTATATTGTAAACTGTGTATTTGAATAAAAGGATAAATTGTTTTTAATGATGGAAAGGTTTTACCAAAGGGTCAAGGTTCAGTAAGTGCATCCATGTTAGAGCAGCAATGACGAGGGGCTCAGCAGACAGCAGAGGAGGAGGCTGACTCCAGCTGTGATTGGCTGTGTGTGATGACATCACTGACATCACATGTGTCACACACAGTTATGGCAACCCTTTGTGTTGCTCCCACTTTGCATGACTCCGTGTGTGGACCACAGTAAAGGTGAACTGTCGCACATACTGGTTGAAGAGAGGGGCCTCTTGAGGTCTGGACACAAACTGACCCCCCCTTCAACCTAATCTCCACAAGCTCCGCCCCTTCTTGTGGGTTAATCCGGCTGTGGTGCTCCACACTGCCGTTCATGAGCTCCACAGAATGGCTGATCGGGACTGGAGGAAGGCACAGGGAGAACAGCGTCTTATCCCCTGAACCTGTCCTGCCCATCACCCACCCCTGACCCCGCCCCCAGCCCTGTTTCCTCCTGCATACAATGTTCCCATGCATTAAGTGGCTGCAGACGGTGCTTGCCCTGGTTTGGTCCTCACTGCTCACTCGCGGACACTGCCCCCAGCACTGTGTGTGTCCAGACCATCACACAGTAGACTGCCGTGGTCGAGCCTTGACCCAAGTGCCTGATTCTGTGCCTTTGGATGTCCGCCGACTCCTGCTGTCTAACAACTGGATCTCGTGGCTGCCCTCGGACTTCTTGCTCCTCTACACGGACCTGCTCTACCTGGATCTCGGGAACAATTCACTCTCAGTCCTGGAGCCTGGGACCTTCAGCTCCGCCTCTAGGCTGGTCTTCTTGGACCTGGGGAGTAACAATCTGACAGAGATCTCCTCAGGGACCTTTGGGGAGTCCAGCAGTCTGGTCAAACTGAGACTGGGGAACAACTTGTTCTTGAGCCGGATGGGGCCAGATGCTTTGGCGGGACTGAGCTCTCTTAGGGAGCTGGATCTGCAGTGGAATGGTCTGACCATGCTGGATGTCAGAGTTCTGGAACCACTGTCTTCTCTGCGGATGCTGCGTTTGGAGGGCAACCCCTGGCTCTGCAACTGCCGCTTTGCCAACCTGTTTGTATGGCTGAGCCAGAACCAGCACATGCTCCCAACAGGTGAGTCACTCGAGTTGTAGTCAGTGCAAAGATTTGGGAATGCAAGTGTTTGAATATTCAGTTTTATTTACTTGTAGTACATGAATGAAAAAAACAACCAGAGCCAGTAAACGCACCTCTAAATTCATGTCAACTTATTTCTCTCAAATTACATTATAGAATACAATATACAATACAGTAATTTTAACATTTAATGTCTTCAGTTACATATTAAACCAAAGCAATTGTATGCATTCAGAATTTTTGTTAGCATTTCACAATTCATTTCTTTCAAAATGCTGGCTCTGGGTTTACATGCTAACAACTCTATGCCAGCATTTAAAAAGTATCAATGGTATAATGTATATTGGTAAATATACAGTAATAACATTGAAAACAGTTTTGCTGTGAGTTACCAATTTTATAGAATCTCAGAGCTCTTGTCACTATTCACTTGTCCAATTCTAAAGGCATTCAGCAGACAAAAGAAAGCACAACTGAAAATGCCAAGGAAGTATTTGCTGTGTTCCTTCAGTGGTACTAGAGCAGAGGAGAGGCCATCCGGAGACAGGGAGCAGGCTGCTAGCATTCAGGATGTGTGGAGGACACGCGTGTGTGCTAAGTATGAGGCATAAGTGTGGGCCACGTGACTGCAGTCAGAGCCAGTGTGAGCTGATGCTGCTCACTCACAACACTTCAGTAGTTGCAATATGAATTAATATTGCACTACTGATATAGCACAAGTAAAATAGCTGATAGTATTTTACCTGTGCTATATCAGTAGCATTAATTCATACAATATTATATTTATGTTTTTATTTTCTATACTTGTATTACTCTTAACAGATGCAGTGTATTGAAAAAAAGTTCAAAGTTACAGTAGCTTTATTGTAAATATTTTTTGCTGTATTATTAGTAAAACAATTAGTCTAATCTAATTACAGGAATAATACTGTAATTGATTTTACTTTTTTTTTTCACTGTACAATGTGAACTGTGGACAGTGTGAGTTTAAAGCTTACTTCTCTCCATGGATATGTGGATTTTTGCCTCTAGTGCAGGTAAAACACACTTTACCATAGAAGACAACAGATATGTCTGGTAAACAGCTGATACAGCATCTCTTACTTTCAAAAGGGTTGGATGTTGCTGTTTTTTAAGTTTGAAAAATCGGCAGAACCGTTGCTCTTGTGTTTTCAGGTTTGGAGGGGATTGAGTGCTCCCTGCCTCTGGACCGCCGCAGGGTGTCCCTCAGTCTGCTCTCCGAGGACAGTTTCAGAAAGTGCCACGGGGTCCTGACTCTCACAGACTACCTGATAGTCATCTTTTCTGGTGTTGCTGTCTCAGTGGTGGCCATCATGGCCAGCTTCTTTCTTGCATCCACAGCCCACTGCTGCCAACGTCTGAGCAAGTTCAGCAGTAGAGAGGACGAGGACGCCAACGGCTGAGGAGGACAGTGCTTGTAGGAGAGGTGTAACCAGCTCAAAGAAAACAGATCAAATGTTCAGATGAGCCCATATGTCTTCTGATTGCTCTCAGGCTCTTGAGTCAGTTGGTTAGAGGCTTGATCAGTGCCTGCTCAGTGCTACAAACAGCTGGTAGAAAATTTAAAATTTGAAACTGATATAAGCACCATATAAAAATGGCCAAGATAAAAATTACAGTACAAAAGGCCTTCACGCGCTGACCACAGATGTGTTTTTAAAATCTGAGGCTAAGCCGCTTTACTTTAAAAAGTAACCGTGAATGTCTTGCTACCAGAGAAGAAAAGGGGAGCTGTCATTAGTGTTGTCAAAGTGGCTTAACTTTAAATGAGTGATGAGTTATTATTTTACAACAGGAGTCTGACATAAAGTAAATGTACTTTTTCTGTGTTTGAAGCCCATCATTGTCAGAAATGAATCAAAGGGGTTTTGTAGAAGGTGAGTCTGTTTTAGGCCTTTGCTTAAGTTATTGACAGGTCTTCACATAATTACGGAATTGTTAATAGATTCTGGCTTTTGTAGCTTAATAATACAAAAAGTTTAAGTCTATAGTAAATCTAACAGAGGCAGATCAATAGGGGACTTAACTTTGGTAACAGCTGCTTAAAGTAGCCTGCCTTTGTGTAAAAGTATAACACAGACCGAGACAGGCCATTTACATTAAAAATGTGCAGGCTTTCTGTTAATGTTTCCAACACTTTCATATACTACTTTTTGAGATTATATTTAATGTATAGGGACACAAATTTATAAACAGAGCCTGTTGAAGAAAGGACAAAAGTACACAAATTTTAATTTTCATGAAAATATCAAATAATTGAATTAAGATTAGTTAATATTCCTAGCAAGAATTTAAAACTACATTCACCCAATAAAAATTCTCCTGGCAGCTAAAGTTTCTATTTTGGAGCGGGATAACCTTTTTGTCAGTTTTCAGAGTGGCGCTGTCATGTAAACAGCCCCCATGCTTTCATCTAAAAGTTTATTACCAGCTTCTTTACAAATCAGTTTGTAAAATCATAATTTTTATGTTCACCAAAATAATACCTTTTTGTTCTTTTGTTCTGTCCCAAAGCAATGTCTAAGTGCCTTTGTATAAAGAGGTGTTCAGGATAAACATATGTACGCACTGTGACTGTGGTTGGGAATGGCCAACACATTAAGCTTTCTGTCCAGACTGTGATTTTTAAAGATAATTTTTAAAGGCACAGGTGTGGAAGAGCCACCATGCTCCACTGTGGGCATTCTGAGGCAGGGTCTGCACCTAGAAATCCTGTCCATGAAGTGTGTGCTTTACGCACAATAATTAAAAAGCCAACGGTCAGTATCAAGCCAGGTATAGACTGTTGTGAGCTCCTGGACAGCATGGACTAACAGCATGTGCAGCTCCTGTATGTTTTAGCTGCTGGAGTGTGTTTGTGAACATACAGGAAACACCCTAACGTGCAATGTCAGTTTTCAAAAAGTAGCTGCTTAACTGTTAACTGATGGAGCACTTGAAACACTGGTTTAACTGCACGCACAAAATGACTGTTTTTGTGCAAAGAGAGAAAATGTCATGTATGTACCATTTCTCCAAGAAGATTATAGTGTGTGTTCTAAGTCCTCATGTCCCAGTATGGGCTCCCATTTACGCAGTCACTCATTTTCCAGATGGGTAAATATGTTCACAACAAGGATGCACTCTGCTTTATCCACCTTTAGGCACCTGAACTGTTCCTGGGTCTGCTTGCTGAAGCAGATCCACTGTTGAACACTGCAAAGCTTGTTTGTCCTGTAATTTATGATCTATTCATTCATCCATGTTCTGCTCCTTGTGTCCGGATATGCCCTAGTTACACCTATTATGTAAAGCTTTTGATTTCATCAGTAAAATCCAAGCATAACTAGTCCCTTGTGAACACAGCATGTGTGGTCAGAGTTTCTATAAATGTATGTCTAGTGTTAGGCTAATTGACTGGTCTCTACAAGATTGTCTATCTGCTCCATTATATTATACTTAAGAAATGAGGAATTTACATTGTTCAGATATTACGCACATCAGTGACTTGTGTTAAACAATACATATATAAATACCTGCTTTTACTCCTAAAAGACATTCTGTTTGGTGTCTTAAAAATACTGTACATGCCCTTTGGGTTTATAGTTGAAATTGGCCATTAAAAAATGTAAAATTACTGAATATGTGCTTTCACCTCTGACATACAAATTTGACCTGAAAATCTTCAGGGGAAGCTCTGCCCACTTGCGCCATGTCCAGTCTTTTATTAAACAATTCTCCAGCTCTAGGCACAAGTCCTGTGACACCACACCTCATTCCAGTATGAGCTCATGACTGAAGATGCACGCACAAGTACATTAGCATTTCTCTTTTCTGAGCTCTAAATATGCTCTTTGCACTTTGATAAGTGAAATCATAACCAGCACAAAGACTAACTTGAATGAATGAGGAGATGAAGAACAGGCAGGAGCACAGCTGGAGCAGAAAAAAGTTTTTATTTTATATAATGTCTCTGGTCCCTGTGGATTGGAGCTGAATTTCCAGGAGCCACTGTGAGCATGGTTCGGTTGTAAGCAGAGTGACATACTGCACATTTTTAGCTTAGACCTAAACCAAGACACTTGGGTAGACAACCAATCAGAGAAAAGTCTACTATGATTGCCGCTAAGTAGAAATAGCTGTGAAGGGAAGGGATTGAAGAACCACTGCACTGTAGTTAATACTGATGTTTTGTACATGTATTTTATGTTTGATGTTGTATATTTGGTGTTTTTTTCTGTGTTGTTTGTAAATCCGTAAAAAACTGTTTCAGCTCATATTGTGTGTGTGATGCTGTAAATGTATGTTGCGTCAGTGGAATTTGGTACCATTTACAAATACATATGTTAAGGAATAAAGAAATCTTATCTTAATCTTATCAATAAAAAGTTAGATAAATTTTGAAAACTGTACATCAGAGGGCAATAAAAGCCAATGTCTTAAGGACACTAACAATAGTGTATGGAGGGGTTATAATGTGGAAAAGGTTGTGGTTACTCATTGTTTAATGTCTTTAAAGCACTTTGTGATTTTTAATTATAAAAGGTGCTATTTAAATAAATTATACTTACTTGCTAATGAGTTCTGGGCTGATTTGTTACCTGAGTTTCATTGCCCATGGCCTGTTAATATTTTACTATATATAATACTGTATAGTGGAGGGGCCCATGGCCCAGGTCCTATATTTACCTTAGCTTTAGGTTAGCTCTAACACACATGTAAATAAAGGTGGTGGCCAAAGAGAGGCAGAGTAAAAATTATGTATTACTAAAGAAATTGATTACTTAAGATAGAAATATTTGCAATAAACAACATTTATTAATCAAAAATGGAGCTAAACATTTACTAAAAAATTTAAATGGAAGGATACTAAAGACCAGTTCACAAAATTCACAGACCTTCAGCAGTTTCCTATAATTCAGGGACTCAATATTTGAGTGCACAGGTTCTTATTGTGTGTTTAATGCAGTGTAGTCTGTGGTATATAGTGCCGCGCAAATACTTTGTATGTAGAGCTCGGCTATCGGGCGGTGTAATACCAAGTTGTAACAGTGTTGTCTGCTGCTGTTCTGAAGGATGCCAAGATGCCGCATTAAAGTGAGTTTATGAAGATATAGCCAAGTGTCGTCAAAGCCTATCAGTTATGACCGTCATAGCATGAACGAACAATCATTACATAGTCGATAAATGCTATGTTTAAATTTATGAAGGAAGAGCTGTAAGAAGCTGCCTCTGTTTAAAACCAATAACAGCTGATAACAAAAACTAGCTTTGTCTTCAGAGCTTTAGTGGTCTAATGCATTAATGAGCTAAGGATAACAGCATATAAAATCAGATAGCCATCACCTATAAAAACTAGCAGGCAGTGCCACAAAAAAAGTTCACACCAAAAGTAGGATGAAAACCAAAGGTGCTACATAGGTTTTTGGAGTGTATTTGAATGAAAAATAAATGTAATAACAAAATATGGAGTACATCGATTAGGGTTTAATTGTTATCTTTAGGGCCTGTTTTTAACGTATTCTGGAAGAAACAAAAAAAGGTGGTGCTGCATGGTATCATATAGGTCTGCCTTGATTTGGGATGTGGGGAACATGTTCTGGCGTGCTCCAGGACAAATCAAACCCTGTGGCTCACTGTTCAGATAGTTTGACCCTATGAACTAAAATAATAAGGCCCATAGGCCCATAGTGCACCAAAGAAATCCGTAGTTAATTAAATGACTGAATAAGCAGTGTTTTTAGCCTTTTAGGCATTATACCTTTTAGATAATACGTTTCTTGCTTTACACCACAGACCAAACTGACAACAGCAAATAAACAAAAAGAGACTTGCACTTACTCTACGCACCTTGAGGCACACAGTGTTTGTATGAACTCGACTGCATTCCACATCAGATGCAACAAAAACAAGTGTGTAATGTAATCCACATGTGCCTCTGTCTGAATTATGTGTTGTAACTGAAAAGAATATATTGGGGACATTCAGTAAAAGAGCTACTTGTTACAGATAGAGAGATGTAGTTTTCTATTATTTAAAATGAGAGCTCCACAGGACAAGGTAAGCCACAGGTAAATCTATCTCCAGCCACACCTACAGACAACTGAAGCTTTGCAACAGCCCGTTTACAGAGACTAGTAAGTAAAGATGTGACAGCTAACAAATGCCTTGCTAATAGTTTAGTTAACCGTTTAAAGTTGTCTGAGAGACATTAGCTTAGCTCAACGCGTGACCTATTATTGGGAGGCTTGTTTCATAAAAGGACTTGATCTGTTTTGTTTCACTTTTGCTTAGCATTTTGTCATTGACACATGTTACACCACTCAGACACAGAAGGTGTAGAATGAGCTTTTTATTACCTCCAACAGTTTCAGGAAGCATGTAATAAAGCACCAGACACAAGCACGTTCTTCAGAGACATTCAACTTCAACAGCATTTCTTTTCCCCACAAGGGTGCCTTATGGTACTACACTGCCACCTCGTGGTGCAAGTACGCCATAATATCAGAAAGTTGTACAGAAGAAACTGAATGCATTACTGTAACAGTTTTAGCAGTGTTTTTGCACAAGTGCCACACATTATCATATGGCACATATTTGTTCATGTTATTTTATTGTATACTGTTTTGTTTCTTTTCTATTGTGAGATATAAAGCTCTGAATTTCAGCCAGTTTTCAGTAGACTCGTGGTAATGTGTCACACTTGTAATGTGTAGTGACTAGACAATAGGGAGCTCTAACACTTTGTTCACGTTGATTGCCTGGATGTTACATAGACCTATAGGTGTGTATCAAAAAGGTTAAGTAAAAGCACACAGTCTGTGAACAGTCCAATTGTTCATAGTCATTATTTGATACATCCTCATCTCTACAAGATTCACATATATGAAGTGGTGTTTGAAGTAAAAAAAAAATGGAGCAACTGCAGCCACCAAAAAGTATTTCTCAAAGGAAACCTGGCAGAAAACTGGCGTTCTTGGATCCAGAACTGTACCTTGCGGCCAGCAGTCTCTTCAAGAAGTCACAAAAAAATCAGTGTGCTATTTTCTGCTCGAAGCGGAACACAAAGCCATTAAGGTATTTAATACAATGGAGTTTGAGGATGATGATTGATTAGGATTTGGATGTGTTAAAAGAAAAGTTCCGCCAGTACTATGAACCGAGAAAGAACATAACATTTACAAGGGCTCAAGCTAAGAGTGAGACCATCGATGTATATATAACTGACTTGAACAATAAAGGACAATGTTAACATTTTAAATCTTATTTCAGTTAACCCTCTATAGAATAACTCAAAAACTGATTGGAAATATCTCTTTCAAATGTGTGACTTATTAATAACTAAACATCCATGTTTTTAAATCACTTTTGCAGCCACAGTCGCCACAAAAATCACTGGGCACATGTTTCAACAGCTGGAGATTTTCTATATTAGAAAATTATCTTTGTCAGTCACAAATAGATAGATAGATAGATAAATACTTTACTAATCCCGAAGGAAATTGTGTAGCAGTCTATTGCTACATGTCCCCCGTCCCTATGCCATCTGCGCGCCTGTTGGAATGTGAATGGTATACATACACCTGTCAAACGTAAAAAGGTTTTGACTTATCTTAAAAGGGAAGGTGTACACCTAGCATTACTTCAGGAAACACATTTAAATAACAATGAGCATGTAAAATTACAACAAGGAAGCTTCCAGCAGGTTTATTTCTCATCATTCACATCAAGAAGTAGAGGAGTGGCTGTTTTGGTACAAATGAATGTGCCATTTAAACTTTTGGACTGTAAAAAAGACACAAGGGGATGTTATGTCATAGTGAGAGGTAGATATCTACAACCCACCTGGTTACCCTACTGAACTCCATACTACTATTTTCTCTAAAACCGTAAATCTAAATGTCAGGCAGATGTTTATTGGAGCAGATTTTAATTGCGATTTAAATCCTATTGTAGTCAAATCCCCACCTGGATCACTTTCATCTAATGCTAAGATCGTTAATGCATTCTGTGAAGACTTAGATTATGTAGATGTATGGAGGGCCCAACATCTAGCTGATTAAGAATATACATTTTTTTCAAACGCATCTAAATCCTTTACCAGGATTGACTATTTTCTACTCCCAAAAGTCTCATTGAGATCAGTTATTGCCAGCTCCATAGGGAGTATTGCCATTTCTGACCATGCCGCTGTATTCATACAATATAACTTGACAAATCTGGTGAGCCAAACTACACTACACGACACTGGAGACTTAACCCTTCTATTTTAACAGAGCGTAGATTCTTATTTTATTTTAAAGAGGTATTTGAATTGTTTTTGACAACAAATGCAATCTCTACAAGTCACACATCATTATTGTGAGAAACATCCAAGGCTTTTTTCAGAGGTGTTATTATAAGGCTGAACAAATGAAGATTCTAAACTAAAGCAAGCTTTTGTTAAACACTCTTCTACACAGAAGCTTAAGGAAATTTCTGCACTGCATTGTGCATTGGACACTTTGTTGACAAGACACACAGAAAGTCAGATCAGATTCGCAAGAAGAAGAACAAAAACTGTACGAGCACAGAGATAAGGCAGGAAAACGTCTGGCATATCTAACAAAGAAAAAAGCAGACTCCCAAACTCTTCCCTCCATCGTGGATTATCAGGGCAGACAAACTTTCGACACTCTAAATATTAATAATTTGTTTAAAAATTATTTTGCAAATCTCTATAAATCTGAACAAAAACCCAACTCCTTTAGGAAAATGAACACATTTTTCTCCTCTTTACAACTTCGATGTCTGTCTTAAGATTAGAGAATTAGTCTTGATGCTCCTAGTTCAAAGAATTTTATAAAGAATTTCATGATCTAATATTAGATCCCCTCCTAAACATGTTAAATGACTGTTTCACTAAAGGAACTCTGCCACAGTCTTTAAGGGACGCAAAAATTTCTTAAATATTAAAAAAGGGTAAAGCCCCTGAAGACTGTGCATCATACAGACCTATCTCCCTCTTGAATGCAGACTTGAAAATCCTGTTAATAAAATTTTGTCAATGCGACTAGAAAATCTACTCCCCATGCTTGTTAACGTAGACCAAACTGGATTTATTAAAGGGCGGAATTCATGCAATAATATGCTTTGATTATTGAATACAACTCTATCACCTCTTCTTTTACCCTTAGCGATAGAGCCACTGACTGATGCGATTAGCGCAAATAACAACATACATGCAAATAGAGAACATAAGATTACTCTCGATGTCCTGATCATACTTACCAAAGTGTTACAGGTTACAAAATAAACTACAGTAAATGAGTCAATCAAAAAGTTCTGCCTCTAGGGACTCTTAAACAGGTACCTAAAATTAATTTTAAATGGTCCCCAGAGGGCTTTGTTTACTTGGAAATACATATAACACCTACATTTAAACAAATGTATAAAGCCAACTTCCCTGCTTTGTTTGAACGTATTCGGGCCAGACTGCTCTGTTGAAAATTAATGTTCTCCCTAGATTACCCTACCCTACACAAATGGTTCAAGTTATCTTCTCCCATAAGGTCATTAAACATCTAAATGGCTGGTTTAGTTCTTTTATATGGACTAAGAAAGGCACGCCTCAAAATAGCCATATTATGTCGTTCATCATGAGAGAGAGCCCAGGACCTCTCTGATATTTGAAAGTATCAGCCTGCTACTATTTGCGTACTATAGCAGACTGGGTTCCTGTAAGTCAATAAGTGTATAATGGACAATAGTTTTCAAATATGGGCAAAAAAGGGCTTATCTAATTTATGGGATCTACTGGAAGATCACAGTTGATGAAGATGATGAGTTGAGAGTGATTGGAGGGCTCCACTCATTCAGTATATATGATGTATATGAGCCAAACATTTTTTTTTTGTTCTCCCTTTGTCCGTTATGTGACACATGTTATTGTTTTATATCTATAAAACTCATTAAACATAATTCTACAAGGGCCAATCTTGGTGGGCCTGAGTCTGCTGTCCACCTACATCTTAAAGAGAAAGGGCATTCCTTTGAGGACAGAAATGTGCGAATCTTGGCCAAGGAGGTCAGGTGGTTTGCAAGAGAAGTAAAGGAAGCCATCTTTGTTAAAATGGAAAAGCCCTCTTTGAACAGAGAAGATGGACTCAGATACAACCTCCCCTCCATTTACAACAGTGTTTTGAAGCCAAAGCAAACAATCAAAATATATCACGCTAGTAGATAGTTAACCTGGAGGAAGCAGTTATGCTTATTGGTCACAGGAGCCTAACGACAGATTTATATTTCAGCTCTTTTTCCAGTTGAAAAGAATTGACAAAGTCCCTTAGATGAGGGATAAAACTTCATCACCTCAAACCTATGTCCAAATGACTTGTCAGAAAACCTTTTTTTGAATATGTTTGACATTTTAGGCATGGTGCAATAATTAAATACAAAAGTTCATTTCCAACTTGTCTAAAAGAAAGTACACCTCTCAGAAGGCTTTTAGAAGAGGATGTTGCGCAGCACAGGGAATTATGGAGCTAGTTAGCAATGCACCTGTGCTCAGGTTTTAAGATGTGAACAAGCAGGTAACTCTGTCAGTAGATGAAAGCTCAGAAGGCTTAGGAGCAGCTCAAATACAAGAAGGACAGCTGATGGCATATGGCTTAAGTGCTCTTACAGACACACAAAAGAGATACACATAGATCAAAAAGGAGCTTCTAGCAATTGTGTATGGGTGTGAAAAATTCAGACAATATCTAAATACGAAGTGTGTTCAAGTGGAGTCTGACTATAACCCATTAAAGTCAGTGTTTAAAAAGGGAGCCCTGCCTAAATGGAAAATGGAAAACAAATAGGGTAAAAAACTAATGCCCTGGTCATTGTGTACTTAACAGAAAGAATGGAGATTTACACTGAGAAGCCCTTTAGTAAACAATGGGTACTGTATTTTCATATTTATCATATTTCTGTAATTTTTTTTGGCTTTCTTTTCACAAACAACCATACTTGCAACCTTTGATATTTATGGTCAGCTTCAGTCTTTATGTTGTATGTTTTTAGACTACACTGACTCAAGCTAAACCCTTCTGGTTTAGTGATCGGCAGTGATCGAATCTACACAGGCATGGCTCGCAGCTCCAAATCCATGGCTGTTTCCCAATTGCCAGGATCCTTCCTTCGGAGGTGTCTCTTCCAGAGTCAGCTCCTGCCAAGCCTAGAGCCCTTGGTCAGTCCTCATGAGTCTTTTGGAACAGGCTTCAAAGTAGCCAAGCTGCACCATGAAAAGCCCCACCCACAGTTTTGTCGCGTTTTTAATTCTCTATTTAAAAACCCGTTAATGCTCTTTTTTTTTTTTTTTTTACAAGTAGTGAGTTATTTGTCATTAAATATTTGACTACTAGAATATAAAATGCAATGTTAAAGGCGATAGAAAATGATGTGAGACTTAAAGCGGAGAATTCTCAGTTTAAATACAAGTATCTATTTGCTGTGTTCATAGAAAATGTTTCAATTTGAAAACATTTGCCCAATAACTTGTACAGCTCAATTTTATTTCTGATAAGTGAGATTTTATTACCATTGTCATGTCAGCTGATCATATTCAGCTGCTCTAGTTTTACTAAAAATATGTATGACATGAAGAAATAAAGTGAATATCAACTAATATAATTAACTATTCAGATCCACAAATGTTTCTGTCCTTTTTTCATGAGCCATGGATCAGTTTCAGACTCTCAGTAACGTCACATGAAGAAATAAAGCAAATATCAACTAATATAATTAACTATTCAGATCCACAAATGTTTCTGTCCTTTTTTCATGAGCCATGGATCAGTTTCAGACTCTCAGTAACGTCACATGAAGAAATAAAGTAAATATCAACTAATATAATTAACTATTCAGATCCACAAATGTTTCTGTCCTTTTTTCATGAGCCATGGATCAGTTTCAGACTCTCGGTAACGTCAAACGTCATTATAAAAAGAATCTCAGGTTCGTTTTTATATTTTTATTTTTACATTTTATAAAATTTTTGTAATGGTTTCATTTGTTTTTTCATTTGCTTATCGTTGCATTTAATATTATAATAGTCAAATGTTTAATGACCCATAACTTCCGGAAAACTGTGGGCGGGGCTTTTGATGACGCAGCTCGGCCACTTTGAAGCCTGTTCCAAAAGACTCATGAGGAGTTACCCAGGACTCTGGCCTTGGCTTGGGAGGAGCCGACCCTGGAGGAGCCACCTCCGAAGGAAGGATCCTGGCAACTGGGAAACAAACGACCCATGAGAATGAGTTGTTTTTGTCATGTGACCGGAAGTGTGTTGGAAGGCTCGCAGTATAGGAAGTGGGTTTATTTACGAAGCAGTGACACTTAGCCCCGAAGTCCGCAAACAATGTTTTGCGGTGTTTTTTAGGTCTATTGGCAGCATTTGTTTTTACAAGAACGAGGTTCGGAACCATTGGGCGTCTCTTTTACCACCAGTTGTCTATTTAATGTTAATCATACTGGATTTTTGGAGCTGGACTTTGCTAAATGTTAGCTAAACATGCTCACAACCTAGTGCTGGTCGGCCTCGCTGTCACTTAGCTGAAGCCGTGTGATTAAACAGTGCTGGTTCTACTGCATTCGTCGTGGGCTAGGTCTGTTTTAGTGGACGAACCATGGCCACCTTGTGACAGCCACCGAGTGTCAACATGAGCTCTGTAGAACTTAGGCAGTAAGACGGTAAGGTCGCAGTGAAGTCGTCTTTGGGTTTGAGAAGAAAACAGGTTGATCGTTCTCTTAATAAAAATAGAATTAAGCTATACTTAAACATAAAATCTGATCAAAATGCGCAAACAGAATACGAGTTGTTTTTTATTACAAGCGGTGATTTCGAACTGGATCCTGGTTAAGGTCAAGAAGGCATATTTCGATGCATATTACAGGACAAATATTAAATCAGTATCTTCCCGCTTTTTAATTAGGTCTGGAGTTGTTTGAAACCCTCTTTTGTGGTGGGGAAATCTGATTGGCCCAACAGTAGTCCTCAGTGCCCTCACAAATCCGACTCTCTGTATTTGGTTCCTCATCTCAGTCATTGTTTTGAGGTACAGCCAGCCATCTCTCAGATTATCCTTGTCACAAGTTATTTTTTCGCTCACTGTGAACATTTAGCTTTTACCAACTAGTAATAACTCCCTGTTTCGACTAGCCCTTTTACTGTTGCACATTTTATGTCAAGGTAATCGTACAAAAATAGATAGAAATGGTGCTTTGTTAATAATATTATAATAATATAATATAATAATATTCTAGTTGAGTGAATGTCCTCTGTGTTTTTGTGATTTCTCTATTGCTCATGGTGTTTCTGGCTCTGTGGGGCCTACACCCTACATCTACATCTTCAGCAGCCATCATTTTGCCCTCAGATCAGAGCAAGCCTAAGTCAGGAAGATGCTCGAAGGCCTTGTTGCTTGGGTCCTCAACACATACCTGGGAAAATATGTCAGCAATCTAAACACAGACCAACTCTCCATTGCTCTCTTAAAAGGTCAGTACATACTCCACCCTATGACACCACTGTACCTGTTCACTCTACAGACTGTGTATTTTTTTCTGTATTATTCAGGTGCAGTGGAATTAGAAAATCTCCCTTTGAGGAAAGATGCCCTCCGAGAGTTTGACCTTCCATTTGAAGTCAAGGCGGGTGAGTTCCTCATGCTTGTGCAGTTTAATGGAGCTATGCTCATAACTGAAGTATACTTTTATTTATATATTTTTTGCTTTTCTCTGTAACAAAGTAGGTTTAGTACTATATTACACCTCTGTTTAATATTTATATAAGAAAAAAATAAATTTACAACTTTACAGGAAATAAATGTAATATAAGTGTAGCAGTGGGACAGTATGTTTGTTCTTCAGTCATACACTTGAAATATATTATAGTTAATAATTCCAAATAAATAAATGAATACAGAGAACCTTTTACCGCTGCTTGAATTTGTTTTTATTAACAATCTCTCTGTTCCAATTATTCAGTAAATAGCACGGGCGTTGTTTGTTACTTTGCCGTAAAAAGACAATTCAGCTGAATTTAGCTCTATCAAACACCAGTATATACAGCAGTGTTTAGACCTAGCCTACCTGCTCTCATTCCTGTCAGTCTTTAAAACTGTCCTGTTCCTCGCCTCATAAACAGTCTGTGAAGCAATTATCCAATTGAAACAAAATACAAACTAATGCACATTTAGATTTAATCCAAGTGAAATGTATCCAACAATAAAGAGTGAAGGAAAAGGACAGTATCACCGCTCGCTCCTGTGGCACAGAGCAGAACAGTTGGACCAAGTTGTGCTTCAGAGATTGGTCCATTTTATGGTTACCTTTTCCTTTAGACTCTCTAAAAACTCTAACTGATCCCAGGGTCCAAGCTCTCTGCAGCAGCGCGCTCCGTACACACCTGCAACTATAACGGAAGCCTGCATTAGTGCACACTAATTCTGTAATTAATCAATTTAGTTTAACTCCATCTTCAGAATGGAATAAATGTATGTTTAATTTAAGGAATAATGGTAAATACAGAAGCTCTTTATTTAATGTGCCATTTCTGTTTGTGCCTCATCAGCTCATATTACATTAATTAATTAATTAATAAATACCAGTATTAAGTGTTTTTTAACGGTATGGATACCATGCAAGTTTACTGTGGTATACTGTGGAACTGGGTATCGTCCCATCCCTATATGTGTGTATTCACCAAAAAGCCATTCTAATCTCCTGTTGTTCTTTTCAGCAGGTCAAAGCCTGCTTTATCCATGTGTTGTTAAGATTTGCAGTATTTATTTTTCTTCACACCATTCCACAAATTGCCTAATGCTAGATTTTGGCTAGTTACATGTGCCAAAAAAAAGTAGTGTACTCGCATATGTGGATTTGTCACACATGCTTTTCAATTTATCGGAAGCCTGAAACAGTTCTGAAATCAAGTGTCATGCCATCATTTTGAAGCCCATTTATGTAGTTAACTGTAGGAGCTGATACTCTGCCGTCATATCTGAGAAGTCATTCTTTTGATGTTTTCTCAGGCTTCATTGGAAAGATTACACTGCAGATCCCGTTTTACAGGCCCCACAGTGAGCCATGGGTTATTTCCATGTCCCAACTCAACCTGATCATTGGCCCCACCCCACTGCAGGAGTATGACGCTGATAAGGAGGCGCAGGAGGAGAGGGAGCGCAAGAAACGACTACTTAAGGCACTGGAAGACAAATTTAGAGTAAGTCTTATGTTCCAGTCATTTCTGTGTTTTATGCTAAGAAATGAAAATATTAGTGTCAGTCCACAGCCTGTCTTCCAAAAACTTGCATGCCCTGTTTTCCTGTCCATTCTTAATCTATGCCTTTGGAGTGTGTGCTATCTAATAACCTATGTCTGCCATGTGTGCCTCACCAGAGTGAGTGTGAGCAGAGAGGAGAGTCCTACTGGTACACAGTCACTGCCTCTGTGGTCACCAGGATCGTGGAGAACATTGAGGTAAGTGTAGCCCTCCAGAGGAGTTCTTCCTGTCCGTGCACTAGAAAATCAAATGGTGTCCAACTGGTGTATAGAATAGGGCTGCAAGACATTTTACTAGTTTTATTTCTACTTTACTATTCAGATTTTAATAATGCTGTGGTGTTCAATGGGCCTCATTCATTAAGCTTCATTAGGTTTTTTGGCATTCACAATTTTTTTTCTGAGCTAAAAAAAGAAGAAAAAAAAAACCCAAACGGCGTACTTCAGTCATGTAATTGTCACTGTTTTATTATATTTTCAGATTTACAGCAGGCTATAACAAAATATTCTTAAATTTGTTGGAATTATTTTAATTAAAAATTTTGAAAATCACTAACATAACGCAGGACACACACTAAAGTACCTTTTAGTACACTTGACTGTGCTTTGTGGTACACCATTAAAACTTACTTAAGTACTCATTTATTTTAATTAAGTTAAATTTGATTTGATCTTTAGTACACTAATAATGTATGTTAAAATACATTTAAAATTTGCTACAAGTGCATTTAAAATATATTCTAATGTAATGCTAAAATATGTATTAAAATTTATAATGATTAATGATTGATTAAAATCATTGTAGGTATAATGCTGGCAAAAATCTGTTTTAAAATCATAACTTCACATACTTCTATTAAATCTACACATACTAATAGCAATCTAAAGGTGAGCATGATTTGATCTATTTATATAGATAGTATGTTATATTGAATGTAAAATACTTTAATAATAATGTCTATAATGATGTAAGAATATAATAGCTTGTAAAATCTTTTTTAAAGTACATTTTTGATAATAATACTAAAAATAATTTTAAAAATTGCATAAATAAGGATAATTTCCATAAACACGCTTAAAGTGTGTAAAGGAATAATATATTTTAAATGAATGTGTTAGCAGTATATTAATAACAATCTAAATATTAGTATGAATTAAAGTATTTATTTTAAACACACTTAAGTTGTACTTTATGACAATTGTACTTTTAAGTAGTCTGTAATAGGTTGTAGCGCTGTCCACTGTGGTTGACTCTGTTGTAGCTCAGAGGCTAAGCACATGTGAAGTGATAAAGAGCCTTATCCGAAGATAACAACAAAATCTGAATTAGGGAGGTCAAATTTTTCCATTAACTGTGCAAATTATGCCATGGTGTTGAGTATGAACACAGACCATTGCTTTCTTGATAGAGGTGACAATTGTGTAGGTGTCTGTCTGATCTGGTTTAATAGGAAAACTTAAAGGTGAAATTTTTAAGGTGAAAGGGTAGTGGTTTGTCGTTGATTGGAAAGTGTTCACTTTTATTCTGAGTTTCCACTTTTACAGAGTGCCTTTGAACGTGGCATCATGCTGGTTATGTGTGGCTTTTCCTGTCACCTGTGGATTTGTCAGACTATTTAATGGACACAAACACACTGACTTTGTCTTTATTAATATGTATGGATAATATTAACCCTGTAAATCCACCTTCAGTTAAACTGATATAACACTCTCTGAAGAGACTCTTTCAAAGTTCACCAAGTTAAACATCCTTCTTCACTGTCCTGTAGCGCTGAGTACAGTGAACCTTTATAATGCACTGCGGCTGAGGGGGAGGGGTGGGGGGTGACTGAGCTGAAACCTGGTGGACTGTGAGGATATCATTAGACACACTGCGTGTTTGGTTGTTGTCTGAGATCTTTTTATGTGCAGACACTGTCAAAATGTGTGGCAAGAGAGAAAACACTGAACTAAATAATACTCAAAAATATCCAAATAAGTGCTTCTCACTGGGAGCACATGAACTTTTATAGCACGATTTGAGCTGTGGCCACACGTCCTGTTGTCTGTTTGTACAGTAAAGATGTTGCATGTCTATAGATATATCATCATGCACATATCATCCATCGTCAGTTTATTGCTGATTATTCAGGTCCTCCATTCTCCCCACCAGGAACTACTGAAATGATTGAGCTGTGAGCTAGAGTTCATATGAGACTTTGAGGCATGAAATTTATTGTAGAAATCTTTAAATCTCATTTATTTTTAAAGGGTCAGCTGCAACGTGACCGTTTCCTTGCTGAATTTTAGAAATGACCTGTTTTGACTTAAAGCTTATAATAAATATAAAAAATAAAAACCAGTAAATGATTGGCTAATAATAATCTGTCTGAGCATTTGGTTTAGGCAAGTAGTTTATCAACCTCTCTTATTTGGTGATGAGCTCATAGCATTTCCTCTGATCTACATTTCTCAGACAGGCTTTGAGTGAATCCCACAGAGAGAGAGGAGAAAGGTTTATATTAGTTTCAACAAAAAAGGTTCTTTCTCAATGAATTTGATTAATTCTGCACCAGACAGCAAAGTTGTGACCTGGATGACATGAATAATTACTTCTTGAAATGTATGCTGTTTAAAATAATACGAGAATGATAGAACAGACCATTGAACTAAAGCATTCTTCATTCTTGCTGTTACAGTCTTCAAGCACAAGAGTCATACTCTCTGACTCTGTCCTCTGCAATGTATACTTGCGAAATACGCATCATGTTTGAGATCAAAGCACTCATTAACTTTATTGATTGTACTGTGTATTTAAGTGTTTTTAGTAATTTTTTTTACAGCTGCAGGTGCTGTAAAAGCCCTACAGAAGCAGTACAGCTGACATATGTTTCCACATTTATTCCAGTTGTCTAGCTTTGCTGCCGTAAGTGTGTCTTCAGCTTCAGTAAGCTCCAGCGTTCTGTATGTTAATTGTAAGGTAATAAGGAGCGAGAGGCACGTGCATTCAACAAAGTTTCACTAAAAGTTTCACCAAATTCAAAGTTATGCACTCAGCTGAAGACTCGTGCTTAAAAATGCTTTTTAAATCTATCATTGAGTGTTATAATGCTTAAAATTGATGATGATGATAATGATGATTCAGTTGACGGATCTTGATTCTCCTTCAAAAGATTGTCAAGATTGTCTTGGGATCCTCTGTCGAATGTTTCCATTTCACTCCATGTGCTTTGGCTTTTCAGAATGACATTTTAGTTGAATGCAGTATTATAAAATGCTAATGTATGGAGACACAGCTACTGTTTTATCATGACTTGTCACTGGACTTTTATCTGTCTACAGCTGAAAATTCAAGATGTACACCTGAGGTTTGAGGATGACTTTTCTGTCCCAGACAAGCCCTTTTCCTTTGGGGTCTGCATAAATAATGTTTATGCTCAGAACCCTTCTAAAGAGATGGTGAGAATGCATTTCTGCTAACTACTCTGCCACTGTTGACCTCAATTATTGTTTTTGTCACTTATGACAAATAACCACTACCACTTATCTTTAAAATTAGTTTATCACCTATGATCACCCGCAGGGCAAGAAGCTGCTGCGGCAGAAGCAGCTGGAGATTGAAGACTTCAGTGTGTACTGGGACTCAGAGTGTGAAATGTTGGGAAAACTTCCAGCAAACCAGATCCAGGTCAGACTAAACAACTCTCACCACAACTCAAGGTTGTATCAAAATGTTTGATACATGCCGTTACTAGCTCTAGTGCTAGCTTCTGCATTGACACAAATTAATTCTTTTGGATGGGACTGAAAAAAAAAATCTACAGAACTAACAGGCAAACAATTTCTGTTCGTTTCATTTTCAGTTTTTGACACCCAGACATGTGTTGCATTGCAAGTTGTAATGTTTTTATTTGAAATGTAATAGATTTTTATAATTCTAATATTTTATATGTGCAGGAGGCAATGATGGCATGCATGCAGAGTCGTGAGCATCAGTACATGTTTGAACCAGTGTGGGCTTCTGTGTTGCTTCGAAGAAATACATCCAAGGAACCACTGAGGTCACGGCACACTCCGAGAATCGAGGGCCTTATTCAGCTGGAGCCCATGTCACTGCGCCTTTCACAGGTAAGGACATTTACAAAGAAAAGGCCAGAACTCACGCTGCACCAACAAACCACAGCATTCAACATACATGACCGTTTTGTCTTGAAGGTGCAGTACCAGCAGATCATGGTGTTCCTCAAAGAGCTGGACCGTCGGGAGAGGGAGTTGCGTTACAGGAAGTGGAGGCCCAAAGTCCCTATCACCCAAAAGTACATGCATCGCATCCACTAGTTTAGTATTTGTACTCCTTAACCAAAATAGAAATTATGTAAAATTATAATAAAGCACAGTACTTCCCCAATAATGTCTTGGAGGACAAAAATGAAACTGGGCTGGAGTCTGAGTTAGAATCTAAGTTTATTAAGATGCTAGCAGTTTTCTGTCCAAATATTGTTTAAAAAAAAATAAAAATCACACTTAAAAGCATGTGACAGTGAACATCTGTATTTAAAACCCATTGTTAACTTGCAGAATATTCATGTAAATTAAGTTGTTGTTAGTTGTTGTTAGTTCTTGCAAGTTTGGTGTTTGAGTTCTTGTAAATGAGCTTTTGTGTATTCCAGTTGTAGGGCATGGTGGGCTTTTGCAATCCAGGCCAACCTCAATGACATTAGGGAGCAGCGGCAGCGGTGCAGCTGGGGCTTTGCCCTGCAGAGGGCGCGGGATGCTCAGACCTACACCAGCCTGTACTTCAGAAAGCTCAAAGGAGTCCCACTCATCCCACAGGAGGAGGTGCTGCCCCCCCCACACACACACACACTCAAACACAGACTCATGTAACTACAACGTCCTGTTTTTCCCTTGACAGTGTGAGATAGAACGAGTAGAAGAGGAACAGACTTTAGAAGAGCTACAGAGTCTCAGAGAAATTGTCCACGACTGGTTTCGAAAACAAGAAGAAATTGCAGAGGTGTGGTATCTGAACAGTTTATTTCTGCTCTGTTTCAAATACAATTTTTTCATTTTTGAAAATGTTCAGCAGCTGCATGAGTGAAAATGCTCAAACTTTCGTCTCGTTTCATGTATTATGCAACTTGAATGTTAAAGAAACCATGGCTGCCGATTTTCTATAGAAGTTCCCTTGCAATCCTCTCTGACATAAAGGCATGTTGACAAGACAATGCACCGACTTATTTTTTGAGATAATTGTCCGTTAAACCGAATTAGATGTTTTAATATAACTATATTTGCCATGCAGAGACATTTGAAAGAAACAGAAAATATGTAAAATTATATATCCCCCATATAAACAATAGTAATAAAATTATAAAGAACCCTCAAGCTCATGGTGATGCCCACTCATCCCAACCCACCCCCAGGCATATCTCTGCACAATATATTGCAAGTTTATCATTTCATTATTGTACATACATATAAGATAATATTTGTGTTATACTTGGATACAGTGACACATGATTACATTATTATAGTGTGCACAAGATTTTCAGGTCAGTTCACTGTGAGGCTCTCAATATCAGCTGAAGATTTAGTTCAGAAAGTAATGGTTTTCTGTTTGGCTTCATGCATTTTGACCGCTGATAAACTTCACAATCCCACAAAGAGATGATCCACTATGAAAGACTGAGCTTATGTGATGTTTGCTAATGGGGTTCCACAAGTTTTTTTTACAGCACTCAAGCCAGCACGTAGCAGTCTATGATTAAAATCTTCTGTGCGGCATGGGAACTGGCAACAGTTCATTCGTCATCCAGTTCTGTCCTTTCAAAGCCTCTCACCACTCTCCCCAAGCCCTGTATTATATGATTGGTCAGTGGCAGATGCTGAAGGTCTTCTCATTCTCAGAATGTGCGGGAGCCAGGCACTGACCCTCAGAAATGTGAACCAGCCACATCTATCCCCAAAAGTGGCAGCTCTGGGATGGTCCAGTACCTGCAGTCTTGGTTTCCAGGCTGGGGAGGATGGTATGGAGAGGATCCAGACAGGGGCCCTGAGGAGCTCCTGCCAAGCCCATCCTCCTGGGACCTTCTGGGTAGGCATCCATGTTTAATGTAACTCAATCAGCAGCAAAATCCATAAATTATATGCAGTTTGTTGAGCCGCTGAAACCACTTGCTCATTTATTAAATGTAATGTGCAGCAGAAACAGAGGACCTGTTCGATCCCATGGAGGACTCTCACACTCTGAACACGTTTACCAGAAGAGATTACCTGTTTGCACGTCTAGAGTTTCTATTGGAGAAAGGCTCAGTGACCCTGTATCATAAGGATGTCCGGGATGACTCCCAGCATGAGAGTGGAGTCATCCAGCTGGAGTTCTCAGGTAATAAACTACTACAACAACACTGAAAATCAAAATCAGAGTAGCAGACAGGAACCAAAAACATCACAGTGGGCTAAACATAGTGTTTTCCTGCCCAGACACAAAGCTTTTAACACAAATTGTGCTAACTGAAACACATATCTGATGAGGAAATCAGACATAGAAAACAAATCTGAACGAAATGTTACAGAAACAACATTTTGTATCTTGATTTTTGATAGCCCTGGGCCCTCATGTATAAAAGAATGCTTAGGATCTCTACTTAACTAGTGTGTATGCCCTGTATCAAAAAATGGCGCACGCTACACATATTCAGATTTATGTGTGAGAATGAGAGAAAAGCCGTAGTGAGCCTTCTCTTCTCTTTAAAACAAAACAGCCCTGAATGGACCATTTGTGGGAGCTGGTCCAGATCATGTCCAATAGTTATTTCATAAATCCAGCCCTCATCAGCTTCGCTTTACTTTACACCGAGCTCCACAACAGCACCAGCGTGCAGGGCTCCAGCAAAGGTGCAGGGGCTCGAGCATGGATCGCAATGAACATGCAGTGTAAGTAACAACGTTACTTAGCCTTATTGAGCCAAATTATGAAAACAGAAACAGTGCTTTTATCTTTCCGTTTTTACAATACTATTGCTTAAATGATTATGCCTACATTAAATTTACATGTGAGAAATAAAGTGAAAACACACATCAAACAGCCATTTTTCACACCTGCTTCAGTTCATCACCTTGCCAAGTGTGCGAGCTTTATGCCTTGTCTCCAGAATGTACATACGGCAGGCTCAGTGCTGTCATAGGGCTATGCAAGATGTTCATCCGGAATGAGTCCTAAATATTTGTATTTTTTAGTAAATGAGAGGATAGCAAAATTTGAATTTAGTCAATGTGTGACTTCTGAAATGGGTAACCAGAGTTTCACCAATTTAACATTTTTAGTACTGCAATAGACAATATTGAACAGTCTCTGAAGATCATATTAATTGTCTGCAACGAGAAATATAACATCTGCATACAGCTATATGCCTAGCTGTGAAATCAATCACAGGCTAACATGTACTTAGTTACTACTTTAATTTATATTACCAAAGCATTTAGAAAATAGTACATATAGAAAATAGTGTAGCAGACAGGACATCACCCTGTTTTATGGCACATGGTGTGGAAACCATCCTGTTCTGTAATCATTTACCTGGACACAGCATGCTGAGCTTTGGTAAGCAGCAAGAATTTCCCATCAATACCTGCTTTTAACATTTGGAAACTAAGCATTTCATGGTTCATGCAATCAAAGGCTTTCTGAAAGAAGCGGACCATTGTGGCAGAGAGGTTAGCACTCCTTCCTCATAGTCTTGGGAGAGAACCCTCCACGTTTTCTTTAAATCCTTTATCTTACTATATACTATATTCAAACCAGCTGTACCCCCAGCCTCTCACATGCCTATGGGCTTGGTTATTCACCAATTTAGTTCAGGGCATCTACATTTTGAAACCTTACTTAAAATATGATTAATTTTGAACTTTTGTATGATGACTGTATTTACTGCTGTCATGCTACACATCACAGACATGACTTGTTCCCACAGGGGTGAAGGTAATGGTTGAATCCTTGCCTCGCTCTGAGTCCTCGCTGCTGTCTGTGAAGCTGGGCGGACTGTTCCTTAGAGATTTGAGCACACAGGGAACGATCTTCCCCGTCCTGGTCTCTCCCAAAACTGTAAGTATAATTATAACAATAATAATAATGATGGGGTGCACAGTAGCAGAGAGATTAGTGCTCATGCTTCACAGCAAGAAAGTCATGAGTTCAAATCCTGGCCGACTCAAACATCCTTGGCTAACTCTGGTCTTTCTGTGAGGAGTCTGCATGAGGGCATGTATAGGTCTATTGGCAACTCTAAAGTATCCCTAGTGAATGAATGAGAGTGAATGAATGAGTGTGAGAGTGAATGGTTGTCTGTCAGTGTTCATCTCTAATTGTCAGCCTTGCAACTAACTGGCCACTGTCCAGGGTGTACCCCGCCCAAGCCCCAAAGCTGCTGGGATAGGCTCCAGCCACCCCAAACAGGACCAAGCGGTAGAAAATGAATGAATGAATAATGATAATTATATTTTCTACTTTATACTAACAATGCTTCTAATACTCTTTTCAGGACAAAGTTGTTGTGGTCACTAACCAATCGCCTGGACAGATCGGTGGCAGTACAGGTCAGTTCTCCCTGTTATTTATTCAATTGTTTCTGTATTCAAATGTTTAAGTAACAATAAACTGTCTAGTATCATAATGTGTAGATAGTAGTTTAATAAGACAAAGATAAGGAAGTAGAAATACAGCAATAAAGGTAAGCATAAAAATGAACAGCATAGCACATTTCTTGAGTTTTATACTTTATACGTCTTGTGTGTAACAAAATCCATATTTCATTTAGTTTATTTGTTCTCTTCATAGTAATGCATAATACATACAACAACAAAAAGTATTTTATCGAAATGTAAACATCCCATACAACTCATTACATTCCATGACCGAACAGGAGTGGGACAAAGAAATAATCTTACACAACCTACCCCTTTTTAAGATCATAAAGCAACAACAACAACATAGAGGGCCCCTTATACCATAACTTAGCATCCACATTTACTCAACTTTATTGTCTCTAAACATTAAATCATTTTAATTCATTTTCCTTTTCATTTCATTTATTCCTTTATACTTACATGTAAACTGGAAAATGTTTAAAAAATGTTTTTTGATTTATACACAAACATTTTTCAAGTCACTTTCCAAAGAATTCCACTATTTTACACAAGCCACTGAAATACACATTTGTTTTAAAGTGGTTCTTTGAAAGTAAGTTTTAAATGACATCATTTACACCGAAAATATTTTACCATAAACTATTTTTAATAAATGGTGTTTTGCCTTGAATATTGGTTAAGAGTGAACAATTTAACAAAATCTATTAATTTAAACAGTTCAGACTTAAAAAACAGTTTGGTGGTATGTTATTTTGAATCTGCTTTGTTCTTGCTGCCCTCTTTTGTAATATCTTTAATGGCATTATGTTACTAATATTTATGTTAACCCATACTTCTTTTTTTTCAAGATTATTGTTGTGCCTTTATTTGATAGGATAGTAGACAGACATGAAATAGGGTGAGAGAGAGAAGGGAATGACATTAGGTAAATGATCAGAGCTGGAATTGAACCCAGGTCTCCCAGGTATAAGGTAGGCGCTCTACCAGGTGAGCCACCAAGTTGCCCCGTTACCTCAATACTTCTAAACAATAAATAAAATATGCCAAATAAGTGAACAATACAAATGGCCGTATCTGGCGGAGATCAAGACAGTGGTATATAGGTATATAGGAATAAATAGGTAGCTTACACAAGGAGACAGTGGGCACTTAGAAGCAGCTGACACATGCACACAGAAAAGACACACCTTTTCTAATAACTACACATTGTAAACCATTTCAGTATTATTAGTGATCTAGGCTTTAAAAACTTAGCAGGAGGGCATAAGGCTGGACTATGTATGTATTAAATGCAACTAACTAACTAACCAACAACAGTAAGAAAAACAGCAACAATAGAGCAGGTGAAACATACTGATACATAATAGGGATGGAAATTCGACTATTTAAGCTGTTAATATCCTTTTATTGAAATATCATTAATCTCACAAAGCGCTGTAGCTAATAGTTTGTGAACTTCTGTACTTTTTCAAAAATATGCTACAGAGTTGTTTCTATATATTAGTATCTATATATTTAAAAATGATACACTCAGATAGTGATAAAAACAGTAATGATAATAAACACGTGCTTTAAGTCCTCACATTGAGTTATGCATGCAAAGAGACCTGAGGCTTGACTTGGACTTGTGAGTAAAAGACTTAGCTTGGACTCGTGGCCAAAGACTTGAGACTGGACTTGCAAAAAAAATTGTGTACATCTCTGCCTCCATGTGAAAGCAGATGTAGATGAGGTTGTTTGGCCTTTGGCCTTCTTATGTTCTCATTTTCACATTCAACATTTCTACTTATTAAGCTACTACTACTTTTTAAGCACTACTTGAAAAGATTTTGGCATTCACCAAATTTGTTAACAGAAAATAGCTCTGTTAGATCAAATCCCAAGAACAGGGACAAACACAAATCTCAGCCCTTAAATTAATCACACATTCTTTTGTTTCTCTGTGTGTGTTTTATTGTTGTTTAAACGCTACAGTTGCTAAAGAGCACCATGAATTGGTTGAGCAGTGCACTGAATTGTCCGGATTTGCTGCCTTGCTGAGCTCTGGTCTTATGTCCATATATTGGCATTATCTGAGCATTTCTTATGTTAATATTATGTTAAAATCCTTGTTAATCATATGTTAATGACATGTGAGCGGAATGCATGTAGCTAAGATGATTCATGCTGTTTGAGAACACTTATTAAAGAGTTATGAAGCTTTGTACAAAAACATTCATGAATGAGGTCCAATGTTTTTTTGTTTTTATAAAATGTTTGTTCTGTAATGTAACTGTGTCCATTGTCTTATTAGGAGCCAGTGCACAGAGCTCTATGTCGCCTGTCTTTGAGATGATTTATGAACGTAACCCTGTGAGATGTAAGTTTGAAAGACGACTGGAAGTGAACACAAGTCCATTGAACATCATCTACAACCCACAAGCCATCAAAAAAGTGACTGAATTCTTTTATAAAGGACGAGTCCACACCTCAGGTGAGCAAAAATCCCTTAACCCAATGTGTTCATGCATGCTACTCTCACTGACGGCATCAATGGTTAGCATGTGATGTGAGGTCATTGTAGGACTAAAGTAGTTAAAAACTTTCCTGTTGATAGTATGTTGAAAGGTGAGTAGGACTCACCGAAATAGACAATGCAAGATTATCATTTTACACAACATGAAATTAATGTGGGACACATTTTATAGCACCAAGCATAAGATATTTTTATTTATAATATTCTCAAAGTATTGGAAAACACTGCTTAATTATTATTTTTTTAATTATGATAAGCAGTGCTGATACTTGAGACAAATCAAGAAAAAATATATTTATGAGATGTAATTTTCATCCTCTGCATTTTAAATTTTTACTACTTTTATTGACTTTGTTATTGTATATTTACTTGGAATTGTTTATTGAGTGTATTTGGTCTCCAGGGTTTGGCTATCAGTCGGAGCTGGAGCTGAGAGTGGCTGAGGCCGCTCGAAGGCAGTACAACAAGCTGAAGATGCAGACCAAAGCAGAAATCCGACAAACCATTGATCAGCTCCTCGTGGGAGAGTTTATTGTAAGAGTTAATCCGGAATATAACAGTCCTAGATGACATCATGACAATGTTACTAAAGCAAAGTTATATTATTCGGACAAAGCAGCACCATCTACATTCAGTTACTAGTGTTTCCGTAGGTTTTTTTTGTACATTTAATTTTTATAAACATTGCCGTATCTCTGTTTTTTATAACAAATTACAGCCCTCAAAAGCAACTGGGAAAGGCTCCAGCAGACAGGACTATGAAGAACAGTGGTTCTTCATAGTCCTGTCTGCTGGACTTTTGTTTTGTGTGTGTTTTATTGTACGTTTATTGTGTGACATGGGAGTTGGGAACATTACTTTAGATCAAGAAAAATCACAATAGGGTTAATAACAAGTATGTAGTACATTGTTTATAGGCCTTTGTTGTTGGAGAGTATTTTGTATCTTAATTGTTGTTTTCAAATTGACAATTCCATATAACAGATGTTGCACCCTTTTTGCTAACTTACTACTTTTCAGCAAACGCGCTGCTCTCTTCATCCTCCGCCGATTAGGGAAGCACATTTTGTGCATTTTCTTTAACCGATAGTCAATTGCCTTAATAATCAGTAATCAGTTAACCATTAACCACATGCATGAGGCCACCTGATGTTTCCGTTTTATTAGAATTAATAATAATAATAGTAATAATACATAATAAAATAAAATTTATTAGGTGTCAAATGTGAATACCTTGTTCACGAAGATACGACAACCTTCTTTTTACGGATCCCCTGGCACTACAATGGCAGTTCTACTACACTCAGCATTTTCTAGCTTGCCTTTAGGTGTTTTAGTTTAGTTTAGTTTAATTCACTTTATGAGCTACACACTGCAGCCTCTATTATAAACTAAGAAACCTTCGCTGTTTCTGATGCATAAAAAAGACGCTCTACCATTATTCAGCAAATAGCACTTTCTTCTTTTTACGCATCTACTCCTGCTTCAGAGGCATATCTGCCACATTTCTAAACAATTGGCAATGGGTTGCTCCCATTATATCTTTGTTTTAGTTTAGATCAGCTACGCAGTAGCCTATAGTAAACCTAAACATTGATGTAGCAGAGATGAGGGGCACGCTCAGCACGACACCACAGACACAGGTAAGAACAGACTAAACTCTAATGGATCTGAACTCACCTGTGTCTAGTGTTGAGACCTGAGCTCTCAGTGTATTCTCCTCCAAATTCTTTAAAAATTCTCAACAGGACCGGCTCCTTAGCGTCTTGCACTTTCCCAAAAATTACTTTTGGGTGGCATTTAATTTTTCCTGGTTTTGTTTTGCTTTTGGTCAGAATGTACAGTATTTGTGTGTGTTGTACACTGGGGGAACATGAAAAAAATGCTTCATATTTCAGACCAAGACAAATTAATCAGCAACTGAAGTCAGTTGTTTTTTTGCAGGAGAACAGTAAGCGCTGGACAATGAAGCTGGATATCTGTGCACCACAGGTAATTTTCCCTGATGACTTCCAGTCTGAGGATCCAATGTTAGTTGTTGTGGATTTGGGCAGGATTTTGCTCACAAACTCTGAAGGTAACAGCTATTGTGGTTGCACATTTCTAACAAGCTATCTCATTGTGAATCTAATAAGCTTTTATACCTTTAAAGATGACAGTAAAGCTAACTCAGGGGCTGCTCAATCTGAAATGGAAGACATGAGCGATGATGAGTTCCAGACTCCTCTGGCCACTCCACCCGAATCTCCACCTGCTGAGCTCCTCATACCTTTGAAAGAACAGCAGAAAAGCCTTGAACTTTCCAGCCTCAGATCTCCTGAAAGTACACTAGCCTGCAGAAAGAAACTGTATGAAAAGTACTCCATGTCTTTTAAGGATCTGCAGATAATGGTTGGTCATTGTAAGGACAACTGGAAACACCTTCAGGAAAGTGAGGTAGGACCCACTCATGTTGTGGAGAAGTTCAATGTGCTTCTCCAGCTTGAGCAACGGCTACGCTACACTTCAGATCCACAGCTCCCTGGAGCTGTGCTCTCAGCAACCCTACCAGACCTCAAAGTTCATATCAACTTTGAGAAGATGACAGCTCTTAAGAATTGTTTGAACAGACTCAGCAGTACAACTGCTGAAGGCCATAAGAAAAGTACAAATGTTAGTTCTCCTGACATTCTCAGACATGAAAACATCTTTAAGAGGGACAACAGCTCATGGAAACTGCATGGATCAGCAAAGAACTTGACCCAGAGTGTCATGACATTAGAACAGCACACACGGGAAGTCTTGGTGGAGTCCCGCCTGCTTTTAGCAGAGTTTAACATCAACTACGTGCAGCTGGGTGTGGAAAGTGATGGTCGCTATATCTCTGTTCTCAAAGTGTTTGGCACCAATGCACATTTTGTCAAAAGACCTTATGACACTGAGGTATCCCTGACTGTCCATGGCCTTCTCATGGTGGACACCTTGCAAACCTATGGCTCAGACTTTGACTTGCTGGTGGCTTCTCATAAGCATCTGAGTTTTGATATACCTACAGGGAGCCTGAGAGAGAGCCAGCCCTCTTCCCCTGTGTCATCTAACGGGAAGTCCCCTGAACATCAAGGGCTACACACAGACCCATCCACCAGTGTAGCTCTGGACACTTCTTTTCTCAAAGACCAGGATGCTCTGATAAAGCTGGAGTACCAGTTTGTCAGTTCAGACTGTCCCTCCATGAATCTGGACAGCTCACTTCAGGTCACAAGCATGCAGGTCAACAACCTGGACATCATTCTCAACCCTGAGACAATGGTGGAGCTACTTAAGTTCCTCCAGAAGTCTTTCCCCAAAGAGGAAAATACTCCGGCATCAGCAGCTCATCAACATGTAGCACAACCTGACGAAGAGGAGGGCACCTATCAGGCCACGTATGATCAAAACAAAGAATTAACTGTGGAAATCCACCGTCTGAACTTGCTTCTTTTACGCACAGTGTCCACTGGTTCTGTACTTGGAGCAGAGAAGAAAGGCCTGAAAATAGCCACAGCCAGCATCACTGGCACAAAAGTTAATATGTCCATGGGCAGCCGAATGGACGTCAACGGTTCCCTCGGTTCACTGCAGTTGGTCGACTTGACTCAAGATAGCAATCAAAGCCAGTTTGTGGTCAGCATTGGTAATGTGGAGGAAAACTCATTGAATCTTGGTGGATTAACATTCCTATCTGAAACAGGCAGTGCTCCCTCTGAGGCTTTAAACTTTCATCTTTTGGAGAAATCACAAGGAGAGTGTTCTTTGCATCTACAAATGGCCTCTTTACATTACAATCACTCAGCTAAGTTCCTGAAGGAGCTTACCCTCTCAGCCAATGAGGTGGAGGATAATTTCCGCTCTATGTTAAAAAGTGCTGCCACCAAAGTATCCACAGTTCTCGCTACAAAGACTGCAGAGTACAGTGGTATGGTGTCTCTGTTTGAGACTCCCTCTCGCAGGGCCCGGACCCAGAGCCAGTGTTGGTCCTATCCTTTTGAAGAAGATGAGGAGGACCTTCTAGAGGAGCCTCAAACCACTCTGGACACATTCTTAGTGAAGTTGACTTTAAATATCAGCATTGAATCACCAGTTGTGTCCATTCCACGTAAACCTGGACACTCAGAACTGCTGGTTGGTCATTTGGGGAGTATATCAATCCAGAATTTTGTTACGGGCCAAGGCTCCGAAGAAGAAAAACTGCAGGTATTGGTGAGAGACATCCGGCTTTATTCACTAAATTTAAGTCACTTGGATTTGCATAGTCAGAGTGCAGCACAGTTTACGAGGCATGACTTCTTTGAATCCCTCAGCTGTGGAAAAGGTGAGTCTATTGCTTTTGTGACTTTCCTTTTTAAAGATAACACAATACATTAAATTGCTCAGATCCATCTTACTATACTTACTTATGTTTTGTTTTTTCAGCCTACCATATTCTCACAGACACCACCATTCAGTTCACTATGGAAAAAATCCCAGTTGATGAAGAGAGCCACTTTAACTATTTGACCACAGAGGAGCCCTGTCGAAGCACAGGTTTAATGAGAATCGAGGGCAGATTCGTCAACCCTGTTCAGGTACCAACAATATTAAAACTGTCTCTCACAAACCTAAGGAAATGTATTATATGACACTCATTTAAAAAATATAAGAGGTCCAATGTCTTAGAAAATTATGAGGCAATTACAAGCCAGATATTCTGCTGCTCTGTACATGGTCTGTTCCACAGTATTATCTGGGAGGACTTACAAAGAAAATGTTTGCAAAGAGAAAGTACTTTAAATGAGTATGTGGTTGATGATTGGATTTATCATCTGTAAGTAATCTCTCTAATCGTTTTATCCAGTCGGAGCAACACCATGTTGTGTATTGGATCTCTACATCTACAGACCTAAAATAGCCCAATCCTGTCAGTACTGACACATTAGTGGTAAAACTGTCCAGTTAGGCCATCGTTCAGCCATGAATACTTTGCTTGGAGCAGTACAAGATGTATTTTTGTGAGTTTGTCAAAAGATTTGGGAGTTTACAATCTTGCTGCAATGCAACACTGTTTACAATTGTATTAAAAGTCACCTATTATCTCTTTTCCACACAATATATTATGTATTAGAATATTGTTTCGGGCTGAAACAGGTTTACTTATTTAAACACAGCTTAAGTGCAGTCTTAATGGTTTGTCTCTGCACATCCATTGTCATAGTCCACTGCAGAGCCTCAGACATGGTTCGGCCAAAGCTCTTTGTCAGTCAAGTTATTTTGGAACTCAGAAAATATGTAAAATTCTTGCTTAACTTATGTGAGTTTTTTGGGGAGCTGTTGGAATTAAAAAATGGAAAAAATTGTCCAAACCATCAGGACGACTATGTTTGTGCTGACAAATAACAAGATTGTCTTTATATCCAGTTGTTTAGCTGGGGGAAGTTTTTCAGCTGGATTAGAGATTGGCCTTAGGGCGAATGGGTGAATGGTGGGATCAATTTTTGGTGGAAATGGCAGCAATACAAATCCTCTGCTATGGCTCTCCAGATTGTTAACTTTAGCTTTTAGCTTTGCACAGCTTTTGCTTCATCTTGGACAAAGGAACATACGTCTTGTGTTGCTGTTTAAGCAGTGTTATAATGGCATCCAGTGTTGAGCTACTGCAAGAATCTTCTTTCTCAGCAGCTTTGATACCTTTGGACTGCATTAGGGAAAAATGGGAACTGCTCAGTTGGGCTGGATGTTGGAAAAAGCTAAGATTATACTAAAGCATACATGCAGCATATGCATCTACTCCACTGGTTACCCAGAACCCAGAAGCACTCTCCTCATTGCACTTTTTACAATAAAACGCATGCATAGGCCTCAAGATGGAATCGAAGTTGTATAAAAGTGACCTTGACATATCAAAATAAGCCTAGCTGATTGGGTTTGCTTGCTACATGGAATCCCCTTGAGCTGTGTATTTTAAATTGTAAATGAACACAAATACAAAGACGAGAAGAAGAATCCTCATTAGCCTCAGCTTTAGGGCTTTGATGAGGTTTTATATGACCAAATGGAAAAAGAAGAGCTTGGTTCTGAAAATGCATTATTATTGAAGGAAGAGCTTTATTTGTGTGAATGATATTGTTTGTGTAGTGACTGCAGTGTGGTGTTGTTAATTGTCCTCAGGTGTTCCTGTGTAAACCTGTCTATGAACAAGTCCTGCAGACTCTGGACAACATTTTCCTGATCGAGGAGCAGCGTGCCACCCCCAGTCAGCCGCCTACTCCCCCACCACCGACTCCCTCCTCCACTAGACCACACCGCTTTCCCAACCCCCAGGGAGGGCTGTTTGCCAGAGACCCCCCCCACATCAGCTTCTCTCACTGCTCCTTGTCCTCTCCCCTTCCCCTGCAGTCTCATAAACCCACCCTGGACCCGTTTTCATTCACTCAGCTTAAAGTCACCTTACATGTGGCAGAATTACAAGTCCAGCTGAATACGGACCTCACTCAAGGCTCCCAAGGTTTAGTCAGTTTGCGCTTTCATGATCTGGAGGGCGACTTTTCCAAAGACCACCCACAGCTCTTGGTGGTCCAGCTGGCTCTGCGCTCTCTGCTCATGGAAGACCTCTTGGAGCAGAATCCTGACTCCAAGTATAAACATTTAATGGTTTCCCGAGGAGCTCCTAAACCTTCAGCTTTTAGCCCCAAGGAATATCTGTCCCAAAGCTGCCCATCCGCCTCCAATGCTCTTTACCCAGACATGCCTCGCTCCCTGCCGGCTCATATGGAAGCAGCCCAGAACGTCTTCCAGCTCTACCAAAGACATCCTAGTACCCCTTCAGCGAACAGCCGTAAACCTAAAGTGGACCCAGACTATCCCAGCACGCCGCCTCCCTCACCTACCCACAAAACAGCCTGTGTGCAGCCAGCGGCAGACTTTGACGACTCTTTGGTTCACATCAATATTCTTCTGGTAGACCAGAACCACCCAGAGTTCAGGACACGATATGGCAGTGTAGCTCGCAGTGTGGATGTGGACTTTAACTGCCTGGACGTCCTGATCACACTGCAGACCTGGGTGGTCATTCTAGATTTTTTTGGGATTGGTTCCACAGCAAATAATCATGCGGTGAGGTTTGACAACCCGTCCCAACAGCCCATCCCAGGGCATCCTTTGTGTGAGCCCCACACTGTTGACAAGGAGGCAGAGGTTGTTAACACCAAAGTGGACCTGAAGGTAACTTTTTACAATATCAAATTCAACATGAAATCATTGAAAAACCTCTATTTTAGCAAGATCTTCATACTGTCTGAAAGAAACAGGTTGAAAAGACAACCATTATTATAGGGATTTATATATTGAAATTATTTAAAGAATTTGTCATTTAGGCTACATTCCAACTATTGGGTTATATTGGATCAGTTATAACCAACTTGCCATTAAAGGTAATTATTGAGAGATGACGAGATGAAAAAAGCAACAGTGTCTCTTTCTTTTGTGTTCTCACAGTACAGATTTTACATTTTAAAAATAAAAGGCTGAATGCATCCATTCTTCATACATATCTTCACATATAAATATCATGTAAGATATTTTTATTTTTCAGAAAAATTGAAATAAATGTTTGTCCTTGTTCTGTTTTTTTTTTTCTCTTCAGGTTCATTCTTTGTCTCTTGTTCTCAATAAGAAAGTGAATGAACTGGCCAGAGCAAGTGTTTCTAAGTTATCAGCTCACCTGGACATGCTGGGTATGTATTTTTAATATGGTTTAAAATTAGAAAACATTTTGTTGTCATATTTGAAAAGCAAACCTAAATTGTTCACATGTTTGCCTGCCTCTACATAACAGATGGTGATCTAGCTTTGCAAGGCAGTTTAGGAACTCTCTCCCTGAGTGACCTAACACCACACGGAGACCTGTATCGAGAGCGCTTCACTACAAGAGGAGGAGAAGCCCTTGTTTTCAATATCCATAAGTAAATACATTTTTATACTTGCATACACTTTTTCCACACGTACCTTAGACATTTTGGAATTTTTTGTTTCCTCTTAGGTATGGGCAGCCGGATCCATATCTGGAACGGGACTGTGACATCAGGGTCTCTCTGCAGATGGCCTCAGTGCAATATGTGCACACCCAACGCTTTCAGGCCGAGGTAGTGGCCTTCATCCAGCACTTCACTCAGCTGCAGGATGTGCTGGGCCGACAGAGGGCTGCCATGGCGGGCCAGGCCGTGAGTAATTTTTATTTATACAGCCCAGTATTACAATAACAATACAAAACAAAAGACAGTAAATATGCAAACAGGATGAACATTCCCTGTCCTTAGACCCTCCATCAGGGTAAGGAAAAACAAATTAATCCGGGGAAAAAGAGAAACCTCAGGGATAACCACAGAAGGAGGGATCCATTCACAGGATGGACAGGCCATGCAATAGATTTTATTAAATAAAATAAGAAATAATATAATACAATAATATAAAGCAAAATATTAAGGTAATAGATTCACACAGATATACAGAAAGTATATAAATTATAAACAATACAAAATGTGAAGTGAAAAATAAGGTGCACACAAGAGATTTTGTAAAATTCACACAGAAATGAGCTATTGTACAGATGTATTGATTAGGGTATAAATGATGTCCTGTAACGTTCTTTGTGGGAGGGAAGCTAGATGAGTCTATTAGAAAAAAAGCTACTCTGCCACTCTTTAGTCCGCCTCCATCTGACTGATGACCTGCCCAGCTTTCCGGATCAGAGTTTGCTGATGTCCCTATTGCTGGCGCTGCTCCCCCAACAGACCACACCAAAATAGAAGGCACTTGCCACCACAGACTGGTAGAAGAGCGCCTACATTGAAGGAGCTGAGCTTTTGTGTTGCATTTGTGTAGCTGTGGGTTACATTTTGGACCATTTTTCTGCTATTGTCTAGGTGCGGGATCATCCTCAGCGGGCGTCCAGAGTTTTGCTTGATATTGAGGCTGGTGCTCCTGTTATTGTTATCCCAGAAAGTTCAGGCTCACCCAGAGTCATTGTGGCCAACCTTGGCCAGCTGAAGGTGCACAACTGTTTCCTGCCTGCGGGGGCTCATGGAACCTTTTCTCTGCGAGACAAGGTAGAGAAACTCACCATGGCACATGCCTTTTTCCTCTCTCTGGTGAGTTATCAGCCTGTCGCTTATCTATGCCGTGTGAGCACCCACAACCCATGACTTTGGACTAACAGCACTGTATTTATTTCTGCACTTGTGAGATTCATAACTATGAGATTCCTACTGTTGCTAGTGCTGCACATTCTTAATCATTTTTAATTATGTCAATATTTATATATTTAATGATACTCTATGTAAAATGAATACAGCATTGTCTAATATCTACATATGTTATTCAAACTAGTCTGTAGAGTGCGATGACATACAGTTTAGTTCCAGGTAACGCACATCAATACACAAAATCCTTTATGATTTGGGTATGTATTTGGCGGTTATATTTTACTGCTTTACAAATTCCATTGCACTTATTGAAAATGTTTAAATGCCCATGTATTTATAAATGATAATCCTTGTTTTTTATGTTATGTTATGTTTATGTTATGATTATATATTATATTATATTATATTATATTATATTATATTATATTAAAGAGCAGACCTCTGTTCATGCAGGCAATTCATTAGACAATGTTGTCTCTATGTTGCTCTTTTCATCTACATCTTGTGTTTTCTCTAATATAATAGAACTTAATACTGCATGCAAACTCATACAAGGATCCATTCCATTATAAGGTACACAGGATGCTGTTGGTTTTGTGTGAAAAATGCTACATAAATTCTTTCACGTCAGACACACTTACATAAAACAGATACACTGACTTTGATACAGATAACTGTTAATCTACTCTTAATGTGCCAAACATCGAGGCCAGTGTAGACAACTTTAGTGCCCTTCTAAAGTGCAGTTTGCCTGTTTGTTTTTTGATTGTAGGGCAGAAGATCTATATTGCATGCACTGTTGAGCAGCTGTCTGAGCTACTTGATTAAGTTGATGACTAAAGTGGTCACGTTTTCTTTTAATTCGACTGGTTGATATGGACATGAAAAGCATACCATAACTCATTCTCCGTCTTCATACACTCTTACCAAGCTTTTCGTTACTTGCCACAGACATTAGCAGTTTATTGATGTCCATGTGTAATGATCCCTCCTTACTGCTAAGATAACAAACATCTTGATTTAATTTTTCTGTCACACTTCATATCCACTGATCAAGCGGCTTACAGACAGAATGTGAGTGTGATCATTTTACTCTGTAAATTGGTGACCTTTGATTGGTAACCAATTCTGTTCAGAGTTAAAAACAAAAAGCATGACTTGATTGACTTTATTTGGTCTTTTATTTGCAGTGCTATGTATCTAACTGGAAAGCATTGAATTCATACTTTAGTAGTGCTCAGACTCTTTACTTGTTCGAAAGATTAGTCTTTATGTTTTTAGTTTTGCCTTAATACTAATGTCCTTGAATGGGTATTGAAAGTTAATATTGTACTGTCAGTGTTTTTAGATAAAAGAATCTTCAACTTTGTGATTCTTCTTTCCTTCTGATAGTATTTGTGTGTATATAACATTAATTACTGTAATGTTTTTTCTTTGTTGTAAAGGAGGGTGTAAAGAATGCTGCAGAAAGAAGTAGTGATGAAGGGAGACCCAGCACTATCATCAACAGCTCAACAGGATTCTGTCTGGGAAGACCGCAGGCTCCAAATGCAGGCTCAGAGGAAGATACTGTGTTAGGTAGCGCTCTATGGTCCGAAATCATTTATACCCCTTAGCCCTTCCCCTCAGTTTTGCGTGTTCACCTGAGTAGGCACATGCCTTCAAACTGAGTTTTTGGGGACCACACTTAATAAGTAGTGGTTGAAATTTCCCAGCATACAGTGCATTCCCTGCACCATGGCAGCAACAATAAATACAACAAATTACAGCAATAATCAAGATTTTCACGACATATGTTATGTTGTTCTCATACATGTTCTACTCCCCCTGCACTCTGTTCCTAAGGCTTGAGAATTTCTTGATATTATTCTGCTAGATCTGTAGAAGCTTTATGGTGGGAAGGAAGTTTGGGTATTCTTGCTTACACTGCTGCCCCTGCAACCCAAACCCGCTGACGCAATAAAAGATGGATATGTATATTAATGAATATGTCATCTCAAATATTCTACCTGAATGTCTCTTATTTCACCCCTCTAGAACATGTCTGTCTGCTGGACTGTATGGCCCTGGACCTCCAGGAGATGGATATCTTTGCTGCCGAGCGTGTACCCTCAGAAAACTGTGCTAAAGCTCCTGAATCCTTAGATGTCATTTTCCCTTCATACTCAATCCGCCGCACTGGCGGCAACATGCTCAAAGACTGCTGCCGCCTAAAGCTCAAAGTAGAACGCAACCTTGACAGGTGAGCCCTGCCAGATGTACTCAGGCCCTTTTAGAGGAAAGCTACAGTTTAAGTAGTTTCAAAAAGTCAAAAATGATTTGTGATGAGAATTTGTGTTGTAGTGGCTTCAATGAGTTAAAACAGCAAAGACCCCTTCAGCCAGTTGAAATCTACTGCTACTGATTGATGAATAGCAAGTACTGTATATACCTTGTTATTTGATATCGTCAGGGAGCTAAGCCACGCAGTACCAGATATGTCCATCCACGGCAGCCTGTCATCAGTGCATTGCTCTCTGGACCAAGACCACTACCAGCTGATCCGAGGTCTGCTGGAGAACAATCTGGGGGAGCCGGTGGAGGAATTTCTGCGGCCATACAACCTGCAGGACCCCAGCACCTATGTGAGAAAAGCCTTTTATATGATGATGAATTAAATGATGTACCCACCATTTGCTGATTTGCACAAAGAACAGGAAACAATTACTCAAACTGTTGAGTGTATTATTAACCTGATATCCCGTATGGTGTCCTGCTGACATTTGTATTTATTAATTTTTTACAGACGGTGTTAAGTGGAGATGTGTACACCACCTTTTCATTCTTGATAGACATGATGGATGTCAGTCTGGAGATTTTGGACTGCCCCCAATCTTGTGAAGACAAGCGCTCACTAGCAAGGTAAAATGCTACACTTTATTAATTACTTTTATTAATTTCTTTTTGTATTTTTAATATTAATTTGGATTTTTTTTTGTGTTAGTAGTGTATTTGAAATGATAATATATCCTGTAACACAGCTGTTTTGGCAGATCACAATTCGATGCATGCTTTAGCTTCTATCCTTACATGTATAATGAAGCACAGCAAAATCATACAATAAAGCCAAATATACAGTAAATACAAGCATAGAAACCAAAACTAAAGATTATTTTCTGAGTGTGGTTGTGACTTATACTGTTGCTTTTTTTTGTTATTTAGATTTGACTTCATGAAATCCAAACTGCTCTTTGAAAGTTTTTCTAATGGTTCCAAGTCAGTCAACCTGGTCTCTCACTCTCTGCTGGCTTATGACACTCGCAACACTAGCACAAACAAGAGCACCACAGAGTTCAGGAGCAATGTGTTTGACTGCATCCTCCAGCCCTCTAAAACAGGCGCCAACCGGGCCTCGCTGCAGCTCGAACTGCATTACAGGTTGGTGTGATGCCAGGTCTTTTGTGTTGTTTTATGCCGATTAATTGTTGGCTCTCACCAACTCATTCTAATGGAAACTGCACTTGGATCAAATGTACAAAAAAAACATGGGGCGCCTTGGTGGCTCACCTGGTGGAGCGCCTGTCACATCACTTGGGTGACCCGGGGAACAGTTCTTTCTCTGGGCATTAGCCTGGTGTCTTTTACCTCTCCTTCGCCCTGTTTCCTGTCTGTCTACTGACTTTCCAATAAACATAACATCCTACTAAATTCTAAACAGCCATGATTGAAAGCATACTCACTCAACTTGTTGTGTTCCCATTAATAAATGATTCTGGTTCTGATTCTGATTGTGGTTCTGGTTCTGGTCCTGGTTCTGGTTCTGGTTCTGGTTCTGATTGTGTGGTTTCTTTTCCCACAGATCGACAAGAGATTCTTCCTGCTTCACTGTGGTCCTTAACAACCTGAGAGTTTTTCTCATCTTTGACTGGCTCCAGCTGGTGCAGGACTTTCTTCATCAGCCTGTGAAAAAGAGTTCAGGTGGAGTTCAGTCCAGGCAGGACTGGCCCTGTAACACCAGCACAGATTCTGGCTCCTCCATTACGATGCCAAAAACAGTTAAAAGTGGAGTAGTCACCAAGAGGTCAACGGTGCCTGTGAGCCAGGATCGCTGTCTAGAGATCAAGATCAATGTCACAGGTCAGAAATCTCCCATGCTACTATGATTTCAGAGAGGGTTGAAAGCACAAGAAGGACACTGTACTTGTTGACTTTAGAGATTGTATATACAATAAAACTGTTGTTAAGATATCAGTATTTGCTTTGACTAAAAAGATATAATGTTTAACAACCACATACACTGTTGTTGTGCAGGCACAGAGTTTGTGGTTGTGGAAGACTCTTTGTGTCTGGATACCAATGCCATTATTCTGAAGGGCACCACAGTCCTAACTTACAAACCTAGACTGCTGGACAGACCCTTCTCTGGCAGCCTTGCTGGAATAGAGGTAATATCGTTTATTCACATTAGTGCTACAAAAAATGAAACAAATACTAGTTTAGCTTATAGATGTGATCAGGAGAATTCTCTCCAGCTTTAACTTGTTATCTTTCAAACAAACAAAGAGGCAATTTTCTTCTTCAGGAGAAGTATATACATATACATTATATACATTTAACTAAACTTCTCACAATAGCTTAAATCGCAATCAGTAATATTGTTTTTACATGTTTCAATGTAGTTTAATGCTGACAGTAACATTGTGGTGCTTCAGGTTTTCTCATGTCGGCTAGGCAGTGAGCAGGAGACTGCGTTGTCTATCATTGATCCTGTCAATGTCCAAGTGGAGCTTTGTGGTAGCCCAACGTACCAGAGCAGCTCAGGTCTACTGGACGCCTTCAATGTGGAGGACATTCCCCCACTCTTGGAGGTAGGTCTGACTGGTTTGGAAATTAACTATGATGGACCAATGAGATAAATGTGTTGCTCCATCATTTGACAGATCCAGTTTCCTGCTCTGGCCATTCGTCTCTCCTACAATGACATTCAACTCTTCCTGGCCATTGCCAAATCCATCCCTACCTCAAGCACCGCGCCACAGACAGAGGCGCAGAATACCGCTGCAACCAACACTGAGGCTGCTTCACACAAAGACAGTTTTAGACAAAAAACTGAAGCTCTAATTGGTAAGCAGACTGAGCTATTTCTGTTGATGTCTTTTTTTTTAACAATTATACCAATATTTATTCTTTTGTCACTGCAGCAGCTCAACTCTCCCATTTACAAGACCTTGGTTTTAGAAAAGATGACTGCAAAAAAGCTCTGATACATTGCAAAGGCAAGTTATCATGTTTCCTACACTGAGCTAGAAAGACTGGTTAACTTTTTTGCCATTTATGGGTGATGCAAAAATGTGGACTATGAAGTATATGTGTTTGACCTCAGGTCAGTTGGACCTGGCTGCCACTTGGCTGCTGGAGAATGCGGAAAATGTGGTAGGCCGTGGCAGAACCAGGGCTGACTCGGACTCTAGCAGCCACACAGCCCCTCTCTCTGGGGTTGAGGTGAAGGCAGAGAGTGTGTGCATCTGCTTCATCGATGATTGTCTGGACTGTGATATACCACTGGCTGAGCTGACATTTTCAAGTAAGTTACAGTCTTAATATGAACAAATGTTCCTTTAGGAGGGAATGTTTTTATCAAGTCTGATTGTTAACTGTATCATGGCAGGAATGTACATGCTGCAACGCATTGGCTCCACTCAGGAAGGTAACGCCAGCTTTGCCTTGTCTGGGGATTACTACAACAGAGAGCTGTCAGGTAACTTTATCCAAAGCAGTGTTTACCAAAAAGTGCCTTGAGAAGCACGTTCCAGTCCTGCCTTAGAGCACTCAAGCAAAGACACTCGTGTATGAAGTGAACTATTCATAAATACAAGCATAACAAGTAATCCCAGACACAGAGTAATGTTGCCTCAAGCTTCCATGCTAGACGCAACCGAGGTTCACCGGTACTACAAGATGCAGGAAAAAATGAACTTTATTGATGGGCTGCCTTAGGTAAGGTCAGTTTTCATGATTCAACCATGAAGCCGTCAAGAGACGGGGCAAAAATGGCATCCATGGCAGAGTTCCAAGGAAAAAAACACTACTGACCAAAAAGTACATAAAGCTAGTCTAACTTTTGCCAAAAAAGCATCTTAATGATCCCCAAGTCTTTTAGGAAAATATTCTGTGGACTGACAAGACAAAAGTTTAACTTTTTGGAAGGTATATGTCCCGTTACATCTGGTGTAAAAATAACAGCTTTTCAGAAAAAGAACATCAAACCAACAGTCAATTATGGTGGTCGTAGTGTGATGGCCTGAGGTTGCTTTGCTGCTTTAAGACATGGACAAGTTGTTGAGATTGATATAACCATAAATTGAGCTCTCTACAAAAAAATCCTGAAGGAGAATATTTGGCCATCAGTTTTTGACCTCAAGCTGAAGTTCCTGTCCATCCTGTAGGAGAATTGTGTTACTGCCTTAGAGCTTCGAAGTATTGGACCACATAAGGACTGAAGAGAGTCTGGATGTCTTAAGCAGGAGAAGTTTATTACCATCAAATACAGGCCCGGAGACAGTTGAACAGTCAACACAGCATAGTATTGAACATTCAAGTCTCGCTATGCTTTCAGTGGTTAGAGTGTATAATACCTCGTAGAAGGTCAATTACGCAACCAATACAATAACAAAGAGTTGGTATTCAGTTGTTATTCAGCTGATTAGGCTCGAGGTTGGAGCCACGTTATCCTGCAGGTGTCTGAGTCTATCTGTTGACAGAGCCCAAGGCTCAGGGCATTACAACCTTACAATAGATCCCAAAATTCTCTAACACATCCAGTCCACCTCTGAATGGCTCAAAAAAAAAAAAAACTAAAGTAAGGTTTTAGAGTGGCTGAGGGATAGTGCAACCAGGGCTAGGTAGGTTCAGATAGCTTTTTTCCTTTAATAAATAAAATCTTCCCTTAAAAACTGCATTTTGTGTTTACTTTGTAGGCACTCCTCTTTTAAATGTGCGCACAGGAGCCAATAGTCAAAGAGATTGCACGATAAAAGCCATTTATTAATACATGTGCCAGACCAAAACCAGACCGGTTTATTCAGAAGCAAGAACAGAAAATAAGTTTAGTTTGAGATTGACTTCAGCTAACTTCCATCCAGCAAGCTTTGTAGAAGACAACCTCTCCATACCCATCTTTTAAGTAAGTGCTGCTAAGTGGTATAAAGAGTGTTCAAATTGTTATGATTTGGCCATGCCAGCACCACCACCAGATTTTCGTTTGCATCCTCTAAAGGAAATACAAAACAGACGAAAACAGTCATAACATATATATATATAACATTATGTGAGTTTTCTTTTGTGCTCTTGTTCTCGTTGCTGAACTTAAATACAGAAAACTTTTAAGACAAGTTATGAACAGCTGAGAATTCAATGGTAGCGGGCAAGCTAGCTCATGAACATGGAACATCGTTGCTCAGTCTGCATTCTGAGTCTTCCTCTTTGGAAAAGCTGATTCAGGACCTTCTGGACTGACAGACCCAACTTTGCCATAGTTCGCCATATATCTGAACTAACTCACCACCTGGGCAACACTTTAGATTTGGAAATGACATCTGGAAGTACAATCAGCATATCAAAGTAACTGACCTACCATTGTCAGATCATTACTGTATATTTTTGATGCTTCAATGCCTCTATCTAGAACAAATGAGGAAAAGATTATGCATAGGAGGTTTCTAGGTGAGAATGCTGAAGTGAAGTTTTGTACTACAGCGTTATTACATCAATAAAACCCTATAATGCTGACAGCTCTTTAAATGACATGGTTGAGCAATTCAATAATGCACTCTCCTCTACTCTAGACACTGTTGCTCCATTGAAAAATAAAAAGTGTCATACAGACAAAATCTCTTCATGGCTGAACTTAAACAATGTAAAACTTTATTAGAAAGTCCGCCAAGCAGCTGGAAGAAGAAGGCGTAAATCTAAACTGACCGTCCACAATGACATATACAAAAAAGCAATCACTGTGTACAAGACCATCCGCTTGGCAAGGAGTGAATATTTTACTTTCTTATTTTTAAAATGATCATCTCATTCCTGACACAAAATTACATTCTTGAAGTATTTCAATCAGAATTTAGGAAGCATCACAGCCCTGAAACAGCACTTACTAAAATAATTATTTATAAATCAGTAAAATAAAATAATTATCTTAACAATAAGGTATCAATTGTCATCCCCTCAGACCTAAGTGCTGCTTTTGACATTCATGACATTCTCATAAATTGTTTAAAATAGTGCTAATTAGATTTCTGGTCATGTAAAAGATGGTTTAAATCCTACATTAAGGGCAGAAAGTTTTGTGTCACTCTTGGTGAACATTTGTCTGCAGAACGAACAACGCTTCTGAGTAAATGTTGAAACATAAATCTTATCTTACGCTGTTAGATTTAGATTGTAGTTCACAGTGTATGTTGTATGTTTTAGGCTGGGAACCCTTTATTGAGCCCTGGCCCTGCTTCTTGACCTGGCAGCAGCAGGCCGCCGGCCGGCTCCACCCACCTCGTCTTAAGATGGGAATTCGGGCTAAGCAGAGACTGGATGTGAACATCACTTCGATGCTTTTGGGTACTAAGGAGAAATGTGCTTTTTTTAATCTAACCAAATTCAATTTTATTATTACATATAACAAGAACACAGGCTGTACAGACAAGCAGACAACACCCCTGTCTTTACACCCACCATCTGGTAGAGTAAAAAAAAAAAAAGAGGACACTTTTCCCCAGCAGGACAGAGAGGACACTCTCGACCAGTGGGACAGAGAGGACACACTCCGCCAGTGGGACAAAGGCCCATGAGCATTGCTATGAAATTAGTAAAATATATACACAAATAAAAAAAGACAGAAGAGAACAGAACGAGGGAGAGTTTAGAAGCTCAATCTTTTCTCACTGTTGCGTTTTAGACTTGCTGAAAACATTTTATGGAGCAGTGTAAACAAGCTGTTGGCAAGGAATTGCAATAGTAGTAAGTATTGGCTGCATAACAGTGGAAACCTGCTACTAGTACTTAGTACATTTTATTAATGATATTACCTGAGGGGAGCATGTTGAGAGAGTATTGGTCCAAGTACTGAGCTCTATTGAATATAACTTAAACCAGGACTCTAACCTCTGTAACAAAATGCTGCACAGAGAACTTATTGAACTAGGACAGAATTAGGTCCATTGTCACTGGTAACTCTGACTCATGCTGTCTCTGTGCTATGGGGAGACTGAAAATCTTCAGAAAGTTATTTACCTTCAGGTATTACATATAATTTGATAAAGCACCAATCAACTTTTTTTCTGTAGCAGTTTGACAACTGTGTATTTAAAAGACAGTGGAACGTAACCATTTCCCCAAAGGGAGTTTAATGAAATTCTATGTTATTTTATTAGACAACTATGGTATTGAATTATATTGAGTGCTTAGGCAGGAAACACTCATGTGTTACTAGACTATTTCCATAGGCCAGACCCTTGCTTACAGGTGAGTTTTTAAACATGTCTGACATTCTGAATCTTTTCCAGAACAATACAACACCACCAAGAGCTCATGGATTGCTGATTACTGCAAAGAAGAGGAGCAGGTTCCCCAGTCGCCTCCCCCGCTACCATGGGTGGGCTCCTCAGTGGACCCCCCCAGCTGTGTAAAGAGTAGGTGCCACTTATACACTACACACTCTTTTACGAGAAGAAAAGAAAGAAATGTAGTTTAAAATGATATAAAGCGTATGGGGCTAAAATTGTAGCATAACATTTGTAAATGTATATTCTAATTATTAGCAATATTTTTATATGTAACCATCCAAATTTCATGAATATATTTTGTCAGTTGTAGATACCCGTATATGCACCTTTGTTGTAGGGCTGTACAATGTTGCATTTATAAAATACTTAAGCAAAGACTTGAATTGCAAGCAATTTTATGACATCCACATTGCATATTAATATAACTGCCCAATCAGATCACCCTTAAATGGCCAACTAAAGTACCAACTTGAACAGAGGAAGTGAAAGTAGTCTTGATATCCATGTTTTTTAAAACTTTCATTATGCCCAAGGGAAAATACAGAAATCAGTATTCATATTATCATGAAAATATCCAGCAATGTTTAACAGTTTTAATGTATTGATTTAGCGATGGAATGGAAAAACTAATGTTTTATTGAGAAAAGGTTTTTCTGACAAGGCATCTGGATGTAAGTTTTAGGTGAAGACGTTTCATCCGTCATCCAAGGGGCTTTGTCAATTCTGAGTTCAACTGGAAAATGAGCTGAGTTTTTATCCCTCAGAGGGAGGGATTTAGCCTGAGACTAGTGTGATTGGACAAGGTCGAGTCTGGTTTCTTAGTCATTAAGAGTTGAATCAGCAGTGTGGGAGCTGGTGGGGGAGTTGTTAGGTTCCTGTGATCCATTAGCATAACTGCTAGCTCCAGGTGTTAGTTTTATAATAGAATGAAACTGTTTTTATTTGGGCTTTAAAACACTCTTGTGAATGAAGGGGAATGCCCTTTCTCTTTGAGATGGAGGTGGACTGCAGACTCAGGCCCACCAGGATTGGCCCTTCTGTGTTGATACATCCTTTAGTGAAGTGGCTGACGAGTCTCTCCGATATAACCATCACTGCACTCCTCATTACACTGAACAGCATTTACCACATTGCTCTGTTTGTGGCTGGGGATCTTGTCCTTGTGGTGGACAAGTTTCTGACGGAGAGTATTGCATGGTTTGAAATGAACAGGAATGTTGTGTTTGTAGAAAATCCTTTTTAGCTTTTCAGATAAACCAGCTACATAAGGAATAACTATGCTCTTACCTTTTGTCTCTGGTTCCGGTCTGTTAGATTTCTTTGTCCTCTTGGTTTAATTGAATGGCAGGGACAGGTGAGAAGTGATGAAATGACATGGGACAAAACACCTGTAACTGTGTCTGGTCATTGCTAATGTTTACATGATCACTCAGCTCTCAGTGACTGTAGCAGATACTGTTCTGTGGGGAGGGGTGGCTTACCTGTAACAGAGATGGACATGGCAGCCCCCTCTTGCCTGGACTGATGGCAGCTGAAGTGGATGTGGTTTATGACAACATCTAGCTGCAAAATTTTCTTTTACAATATAAAAATATTTTTTATGATTATATCTCTTAATTATACATTTTTATGCACTTGGCATGCTGCCAAAAGAGTTATTTTTTAGGACTGAAGATATCTTATGCGTATGTTAATATTTAAGGATTTGCAAAATCTTGCAAATTGTTCCTTTTCATAATTGTTCCTTGGCTGGTTTTGGCCAATTCAAAAACATCCTTGGCTAACTCTGGTCTTTCTGTAAGGAGTCTGCATGTCCTCCCCGTGTCACTGTGTTTTCTCCGGTGTCCTCCCATCGCCCAAAGACATTCATGTATAGGTCAATTGGCAACTCTTAAGACACACTCTAGTCAATGAATGTGAGAGTGAATGGTTATGGCTTTCAGTGTCTGTCTCTAAGTGTCAGCCCTGCGACTAACTGGCCATTGTACAGGGTGTACCCCATCTAAGGTCCTAAGCTGCTGGGATAGGCTCCAGCCACTGGCAACCCCCAATGGGACTAAGCGGTAGAAAATGAATGAATCAACAATTGTTCCTATTTTACAAATAATGACAGGGATAATGACAGAACAAACCACACCATTGATTTCTCAGTTACATCATGTAAAACCCTCAAACCCAGTATTTTATGGTTTGTCTGCTCTATTTAAAAAATAAAAAAAAAACATGTTATAGCCTTTCCCTATGGGCCGCTTGTGGCCCGAAAAGAGAAGCTTTACTGGCTCAAGTTACGCACATATAGCACAGACAGAGACAGTAACATTTCTGAACTGGGCCAGGTAGCACAGGAAGGATAGGGTTGCCAGTGATAAACCGACCCCAGTTTTTTTTATTGTTCTCTGCTCTTCATGGACCACTCTGCTACCCACAGAGTAGAGGCCTGAGCAGCTGGAGCTGTTCAGTGCTGTTACACACAGATCTAGCAAAATCGAAGTGAGTTTTTGCTGTGCTTTGCTTTTAATACCATACTGTTCCCTCCTTTAGGCTGCCTATTTAGTTCTTGCCAGATTATCTATACATGAACTCTTTTCTTCTGTATGTTCTTCATTTTTAACAGTAGTTACTAAAATGTTTACATTTATGCTACAATAATAGCCTTGTACACAGGAGTTTGTTAGAGGCTGTGGAGGGGACTGGTGAATGGCACTGGTTACTTTTAAGTCTGTGTATGGATGGTTATCTAACCCTCTTGTGTTTTCCCTCTGCATGCCTCTCTGGGATGAAATAACTGACTCTCTTTGCTGTCAGCTGCTCCTCTTGGTCACCTTAGAACTAGGAGCACAGCCAGCCTGACCTGCCTCGAGCAGCACAGTCCCTCCAGAGGTATATTGCAGAATATAGTTGTGCAGACCATCTTTCCCAATGCTTAAACTTGGATAACATATATCCATATAAATAATATTTATTGTCCTCTGAAATTGACTACAGGTCAGTATTTGGCTGCTGTTTTCATAGGTTTAACTCAAGAGCATCTAGGTCCCTCCGTCCACTACACTAGATAACCTTAAGTTTTGTTCATAAAGGTCCCATATTATGCTAAATCGACTTTTCTGAGCTTTTAACCATGTTCTAACGTTGTTTCTACCTCAAACACATACCCAAAGTTGTGTTTTGTTTCATTCGCGCATGTTTAAGTAATTTATTTAGTTTGAGCTACAGTCCTTTCAACGAGCTGTTTCACGCAATGACGCCAATATGTGAAATAAACCACTCCTCTCCAGGAAGTGCTCCTCTACACTCCTCCTGCCCCTCTCTCCTGCACTGTCAACAAGTGATGCTCTGCAACTCAGACGCAGAGAAGCATCGCTGCTACTGTGTTAGCTTACTTACCGTCAATACTTTTACTTTACTTTCAATACACTGCTCAACAGCTACCTTAGGAGTCTCCAGGCAGCATACATTCTCAACTTCAGTAGGCATTTCCACATGTGCACCTATAAACAGAAGCAGTTAACGCACTATGCTACGGGCTACACCATTGAAATATACACAATAAATAGTTTCTCATTTACCAAGCAGAAACGTCTTGTAGAAGCCTTCGAGGTCTTTGTGTTTGCTCATGTTCTTCGAACTCAGAGTCAGACTCTGGGTCGAAGATATACAGCTCAGTTACTCTCAAAGCCACTGCTGAAAAAGTTATTACTACGATGTACCGTGTTTACTTCAGTCTGTTTCCAGCGACGCTATAGCGTGACGTCATGAGTGGGCGGAGCCAACATGGGAGAGCTGAGCCTTAAAGTGACAGCGCCAAATCAGACCATTCACTTTGGACTCATGATGAGAGCTCATCCAAACCGCTTGTATAAGATAATTATTGTGTGTTCCATGTTGCAAAACGTGATATGGTAACCTAAATGTATCCAAAATACACTATATAATGTTCAAAATAGTATAATATAGGACCTTTAAGGTTATCACCTAATATGATATGACAGCTCAGAAAAGGATTCCTTTTGGGAACAGGGTTGTTGTGCGAGGCATTGCACAAACCAGATATAATATCTGATAGAAAAAGTGTTGATCCCTTATGTGGACAGATTTACACTGATGTCTAAATCAATATTAAATCATGTAATGACTTATGTAGCATCTTATTCCAGTGGTATTGGGATCATTTTGCCTTAAATACTTTTTTTTTTTTTTTTAATGAATGACCATTTTAAATTGTAATTAAGTAGAATTTGAGCATTTTTTGAAATTGCAAACTAATGGTTGCATTATGGTGCATCCTAAATCCTAGACTTTGGGAATTGGTGTTTATGGCTCAAGACATAAGTAAATAAAGAAATTGCTAAATGTATTTTCTTTATTTCTAAGTACTTTTTACTGAGGCTTTAAGTTTTTTACTGTAGAGACTAAAAATTTAAAAGTATGGTTTACTTCAGGTTAAGGCTAAAATTTGAGCTGAATTTTCATTAATTATCCATTACAAACTTTTGCACAGTTCTTTGTGATCTCCTCTAATTCTCTTTACGTCTGTTTTTGTGTTTGCTGTTTCCTTGAAATATTATTTTGAATGCTTTTTTTGTAAAAGATAGGTATTTACAATTTGTGCTCTGTGATATAGTGTACTAGCTAGCATTTTAGTTAGGCTTTTTTGTATTTTTTGTAATTATTATAAAAGTGTTATGTCATCATGGTTTTGTAAACCTTTATCTTCTGTTTGTCTTTCTGTTATGGCAGGAATATCTAGTAAATCTATTTTCTTATGTGCTCCTCTGTATATTTATGTAAAAAAAAAAATTAAGCAATGTAAAAATAAAATGGAAACATCTAAATGAACACAGTATTTTTGGTTTCTATTTTTACTTCTTGCTTTTTTAATTCTATATTTGCTTATGTTTCCAGCAGATGTCAAGCTGTCCAGAAGAAGACAGCCGTTTGTGCCGTATGCCTTAAGAAACCACACAGGATGTACGCTGTGGTTTGCCACACTCACTACAAGTCCTACAAGGTAGGCCAGGATCATCTTTGGTATCTGGGAATTTGCAATCCATCTATATGAACAAATAGGTTCTAACTTAGTAAAGTACAAAAAAGATAATGTTTAAATAAAGACACAAGTGTCATGCACCTACAAAGACCGAACTAAAGAAAGTGTTTTGACTCTTTAGTTAGTTACTGTAAAAAGTTTTCCTTGTGTGCTTTTCATCTGTCCCAGAGTGGCTTTGTCACACAGCAGCAGTGCAGACTCCATCTCAGACTTACACGGTCCAGGAGTTGATGATCCCCACAATGTGAGCCAGTGGAGGGAGGTGCTGCCTGGAGTGGAGGTCCCCTTTGAGTTTGAGGCCAGAGAGAAGCTGCGGCACAGGTAGAGCTGTGCTGTATGGTCACAGGGACTCACTGTAAAAATAATGACAGCAAAGCAAAAGCACTGCAGGGGGCTGCTGTGTATAGTATTGTGTGTTAAGTTTGTGTCATTCTGCTTTTGTGCAGACACACTCATGAGCTGAAGCTGCACCAGCTGCTGGTGCGGGTCTGTGGATGGGAGCAGATTAAGCCAGTGTCTGTGGACAAAGTGGGGGTGTTCTTCCGATATGCAGCTCCGGACAGAAACAGCTCTTCCAACACTGTAAGTAGTCGATCCATTATCTTATCTGAAGGGGTACCTAAGATAATAATTATGTGACACATAAACTTGAGCAAAATTCAAATTCATTCAATTCCAAAAGTCCAAATGGGTTTTATTCATCACCTTGGCACCAAGATGTTAGTATGGGGCTATTATTGTCGCAAAAAGATTTGTGCGTGCGTAAATAGATTTGTCTGTAATATGATGTGTGCGTATCAGGTTTTGTGTGTGCGTATCAGGTTTTGTGTGTGCGTATCAGGTTTTGTGTGTGCGTGTTACGATTTGTGTGTGCGTATCAGGTTTTGTGTGTGCGTATCAGGTTTTGTGTGTGCGTATCAGGTTTTGTGTGTGCGTATTACGATTTGTGTGTGCGTGTTACGATTTGTGTGTGCGTATCAGGTTTTGTGTGTGCGTATTACGATTTGTGTGTGCGTGTTACGATTTTTGTTTGCGTATCAGGTTTTGTGTGTGCGTATTACGATTTGTGTGTATGTAAAATGATCATATTGTAAAAGCAAATAAGCTAAAAAGTTCTAAGTCCTACGCACAAAGCTCTAATTACACACAATACTTTTGGTACAGTTCTGCCATGTCAGATCTGTGGATTCATCTGTAACTAAACGGTCATTTAGTCAAGCAGTCAACCCTCAATAAGCTGTGGGGCAAAATCGAACTATTTTTTTTAGAGAGTGTCTTTATGAGACAGACAACGGCTATCTCTGTGTGTATTACTGCTAAACGGTTACCAAATGCTTTTTGCTGCCAGCACATCAGAATTTATATTATCTGATATTTTAACAAGACTCTAGGTCTCAGAGTTAAACAGTATATTCTGCCTCCATGCCTACAGAACCTCACTAACCACTACCGCTATCTGCTGGTGCACTGTTTCATCGACCAGTCCACAGCCTGTAAGTCTCAACTCAGGGCAAATGACCGTTTAGTTACAGACGAATCGAAACACGGACACACAGATCTGACATGGCAGGACTGTACCAAAAGTATTGTGTGTAATTAGAGCTTTGTGCGTAGGACTTAGAACTTTTTAGCTTATTTGCTTTTACAATATGATCATTTTACATACACACAAATCGTAATACGCACACACAAAACCTGATACGCACACACAAATCGTAACACGCACACACAAAACCTGATACGCACACACAAAACCTGATACGCACACACAAATTGTAACACGCACACACAAATCGTAATACGCACACACAAAACCTGATACGCACACACAAAACCTGATACGCACACACAAAACCTGATACGCACACACAAAACCTGATACGCACACATCATATTACAGACAAATCTATTTACGCACGCACAAATCTTTTTGCGACAATAATAGCCCCATAGTTAGCAGCAGATTCTGTAAGTCTTGTAAGTTGGGAGGTGGGGTCTCCATGGATTGGACTTGTATGTCAAGCACATCCAACAGATGCTTGATTGGATTGAGATCTGGGGAATTAGGAGCCAAATTAACACCTTAAACTCAGACCAGGCCACCTTCTTCCATTGCTCCAAGGTCCAGTTCTGATGCTCGTGTCCATTGTTGGGCAACCTGACTGGTCTAACCGACTTGAGTGGGCAAATGGTTCTCTTCATGGATCAGTTCCGGTTTTCACTGTACAGGGCAGATGGCAGACAGCGTGTATGGCATTGTTTGGGTGAGCAGTGATGCCATGATCATACCAGATACCATGACGAGATCCTGAGGTCCGTTGTTGTGCCATTCATCCACCACCACGTCATGTTGCAGCATGATAATGCACAGCCCCGTGTTGCAAGGATCTGTACACAATTCCTGGAAGCTGAAAACATCAAAGTTCTTGCATGGCCAGAATACTCACCGGACATGTCACCCATTGAGCATGTTTTGGATACTCTGGATCTGCGTATACGACAGCATGTTCCAGTTCCTGCCAATATCCAGCAACTGCACACAGCCATTGAAGAGGAGTGGACCAACATTCTACAGGCCACAATCAACAACCTGATCAACTCTATGCGAGGGAGATGTGTTGCACTGCGAGCGGCAAATTGTGGTCACATCAGATACCGACTGGTGTTGCGTTTCTCAAAAAGCTTGACTGTTGATGACACAATCCAAGGAGGTGGCCTCTCTCCTCGTGTCACTTCCCTTTACAGGCCACAGAGCGAAGACTTTTAAAGCATCTGGACAAACCAATTAGTCTTTAAATACTTTATTATTTGGATATTTGATGTAAACTTCTACGTAAAAAAAAAAAAAAAAGGCAGTGATGCTTAAGTCTTTTCTTGAGCCCCAAGTTTGATGTAGTGCTTTTCTGCTCCACAGGTCGGCAGTCCAATCAGCAGGACCAACATCATCCATCCACATGTCTATGTAAGTCCTCCCAGAGTGGGCTTAATCATGATGATCATAAAGATATGTCTTAGAATGAGTGTAGGTTAGTCCTTTAAAAAGTTCTTAGAGGATTGTGGTGGTTCTCAGTCATCCAGGACATACGTAATCAAGAAAAGGTTTTTTTTTTAAAAAGGCATCTGGACTTAGGTTTGAAGGGACTTATTCAACTGATAAGAGAGCTGAAAGGTAGGGGTTTAACATGAGACTGCTTTGATTGGACAAGGCTAATGAACTACTGAAAAAGCAAATAAATGTCTTAACATCTCAATTCCTGTACAAACCTACAAATAAGTGTAGCTTATTCTATTTATACCACTTATGTAAAGACAGGGCTTATTCCCTCTGACAAAGTTCTGTGGATCAACTGCTGTTGTCAGGAAGCAGTATCTTATAATATGTTGTGCAATATAAATATATTATGGAGTTTTTAAGTGATGATTTTATTAATTAAGGGAAAAAAGCTATCCAAACCTACCTTGCCCTCTGTGAAAAAGTAATTGACTAGTAAATGGTTGTGCCACCATTGTCAGCAATAATGGCAATCAAGTGTTTGAGATAACAGGCAATGAGTTTTTCAAATTGCTGTGGATGAATTTGGGCCAATTGTTTTAATTCAGTTCCTTTCAAGCAAGAACCACCTTTTTAAGGTCATGCCACAGTATCTCAATTGGATTCAAGTCCGGACTTGGACTAGGCCACTTTAAAATCCTTTTTTTTTTAGCTTTCTGGGAGAATATGCCTAGCTATTCTCCCTCACCTGGTTTCCTGTCTAGCTACTATCATCAATCAATAAAGGCCAAAGCTCAAAAAAATAATCTTTAAAAAAGAAAATAAGATCAGCAGTGGTTTTCACCTTGTTGAGTCATGAACACTGACCTTAAGTGAGGGAAGTGAGGCCTGCAGTTCTTTAGATGTTTTCTCCATTTGTGCATAATGACTCTTAGTATGTTTAATTGGAGTCCCAAAGTTTTAGAAATGGCTTTGTAACTCTTTCCAAACTGTTAGATGTCAGTGACTTTATTTCTCATGTGTTGTTTCAAATTTCTTTGTATTGAGACATGATGTCTTGTTTTTTGAGCCTACTTCACTTAGATATATCTATAGATACCTGTAGTAGTATGCTAATGGTCCACAGGAGCCTAATGTTGCAAAACCAACAGGTCAGAAGTGGATACCGCTCAGTGTTTCATATACCCGGGGGGTCCCTCTGGTTAGGTGACCCTTGACTCCCACTGGAATCCTCCTTCTAACCCCTTTAGCTCACAATCTCTACTGTCCAGGTTGTGTTGACTAGACCTACTGAGACCTGACTTACTCTTGGCCTGAACCCCCTGTGTGTACCCTCAGCAGTCTCTGCTTTAACTCATGTAGAGTTGCCTTAGTAGGGCCAAGACCTACTGCTGCCTCTTTCAGACCTCCAGGCCGGTCACTGCTCAAACCCTCTCATGGCGAGTGTGAGGTGGATGATAGTCAGAGTAGGTGGTTGACAGCAGAGTAGGGGGTAACCACCAGCGGCACTACAACCAGTACAATAACTGATAGTACTGAGGAGAGGCACTGTCGTCAATAGGACGCCCTAACCAATAAAACCCAACAGCAGAGCCTTAAGGCTAGCGCCTCTACAAAACGTCTTCACCTTCAAACCTACGTCCAGATACCCTTTTTGTAAACTTTTTCTGCTTGGAGGATTATTTGGTAATTTTCTACTGCTCTATCAATTATTTTATAAATATTAAGACTCACTCAACAATGCTTTTACTGGGACTAACAGGACTAAAACAGAGCTAAAGTAGGTGTAAACTAGGACTATGAACCACAAATGTAAAAGGGTTAAACCAGGGTCAAAGCCAAAACTAATCCTCAAACTAATCCTGGCACTAAATCAGGACCCAACCATCACCACAACATGGCTAAACCAGATCTAGACCAGTGCTAAGCCAGGGCTAGACCAAACTTAAACCAGTTCCAAGCAAGGCCTAAACTGGGCTTAATCAGTACTAACACAAAACCAAACTAGGGTTACACTAATTTAGGGCCAGTTTCTTTTTTTGTCATGGCTGGGTTTTTCTCACCCTGATGGAAGCTCTAAGGACAGGGTGTTGTTGTGAGATTGGACTACACAAAAAAAGTTAGTCCTTAAATGAGAATAAGGTTTTACGCAGCAGACGTCTTGCAGTTTGTAATTGAGGACCCTTGATCTATACTTTCCCACCCACAGTTCTCAGCCTTGCCCCCAGTTAGAGTGGTCTTCGCAGTCACAATGGAAGGCAGTGCCAGGAAGGTGATAACTGTGCGCTCAGCCTTGATGGTGAAGAACCGTCTGGATGTCCCTATGGAAGTGCGACTGGACAGCCCCTCAGCTCCAGACAGTAATTGGGCTCTCCTTACTTTTTTAGCACTATAGCTGCCATTTCTTGTATAACAGTTATTCTTGGTGTTTCAGAGCCAGTTGTCTTGCCTCCCATCTTGCCCAGTGAGGCCCTGGCAGTGCCCCTCCACCTGACCTCATGGCGTCTGCAGGCCCGGCCAAAAGGCATGGGTCTGTTCTTTTGTAAGGTCCCCATCCACTGGACTAGTGTGGAGCGCTTCGGCGAGGTCAGCAGCAGTAAGAGAGAGTGTCAGTCTGCTGACTTTGACGACTCACAGAAGCGTAACTTCAGGTAAACATCGGCCACTGTTTCCTCATTTTACTGTGCTTGCATTATTACCATATGTATGGTATGTATGACTGGAAAAAAGGAAACTTATGGTTCTCAGTCAGAATCTTTTTAATATCAATAAACTTAATTTAGACTTATTGATCCACAAGTCACCCCTATAGCACATATGGCCTATGGCCAATGCTTTGTCCATGCAGAGTGGTAATGCCTTCAAGTGTTTGAATAGCGCCAGCATTGCTTTTCTGTGTGGGTTTTTTATCTTTTGAACTGCATTTTGAGAGAAACAGGGTCCACTCAGTTGGGCTTGGAGAAGACAAAATTAAGCCAAATAGAGAGCAAACATGTAATGTGAAGGTAGGACTGCTGAGTGGCAGAGAAAGTTACCACAATTTCCACTGCATACGTCTCCGCCATGAACTCTGCAGCGAATACCCATCCGCTGTTTTCAATCAGAGCATTCCCACCGCATCCGTTGTGGACAAGATACGCAGCAGTTCTATTTTTCTCTGACAGTGGAGCCAGGCCACATCAATCTACACAGATCAGGTAGCACCAGAAAAAAGAAACCGAACAAGCTATGCATCTGGATTTTCATAGCAATACCAAAATATATGGACTATATATGGAATAAGTTTCTTAATTCTAATATTTATATGTTTATATAGATGATTAAGCATTAAATGCAGTAAAATCTGCAAAAACAAAGCTGCCCAATGTAATGAGGAAAAACCCTGTGAAGTGAAAGTGATTGCAAACTAAACTTGTTTTTGAGTCCTTCTTCTTCTGAATAAACAGTTGTTTTGGTCCCACACACGTCTTTATAAATGGCTTTCATTGCGCCATCTAGTATTTCCCGTGCATGCTCTTCTGCGCTGCTCGGAGGCTGCGCTGCAGCGGATCTGAAACGCATCCAGTGGGCGAGGATGTGCGACATTGGTTCGTTGGCGTTCCGGAGCGGAGACGCATGCAGAGGAAATTGGGGGTTGAAATTCCACCAGAGCACACACGCCTCATGTTTACTCCATTTGCTTAGCAAACAGAAGATCTGAAGCTGAAAGGGCACCTGGTGCAGTGTCTCAGGAGGTGGAGCAGGACATTCAGTAATTGGAGGGTTGGGCAAGACACTTCACCAACCTTGCCTCCAGTGTTACAGCACTGGTGTATAAATGTGTGTGATTGTGGTGGTGTGTTTGGTGGTGGTCGGAGAGGCTGTTGGCGCCATATGTGTGGCAACCCATCTTTCCATCAGTCTATCCCAGGGCAGCTGTGGCTACAGCGGTAGCTTACTACCACCACACTGTAAGTGTGTGAGTGCTTTTTGTAAATAGGAGTGATTGCAAGCATGCTGTAAAGAGCTTTGGGACCCCAAGATCGGTACAAAAAAAAGCAATATATAAATGTATGCCATTCACCATTTACCACAAATTCTTCATGTAAGATTGTCAGATTTCCCTGTTCTATTAGAATAGTCAAAATACCATAAACTGACTGAATTCATATTTTTAAATGTTTTATGAGAATTACTTATTTTCAGAAAAGTGCCTCAAATTTTACAACATTCTCCTAAGGTGTTTTTTGCTTTTAAACTTTCAAAATTAACAGTAAAAAGGCATTCCAAAGTTTTGCTTTCATTTTATTTTAGATTTTCTTTATATGTCTACTATTTTCTCTGTCTCTCCTAGGTTTTGTGTGGTCATTAAAAAAGAAAACTACCCAGATCAGCTGCCAGCCAAAAGGGTGAGTGGTGGACCCCAACAGATCTACCGCCAGCCTGGACACACCCTCTACCTGCTGCCCACAATGGTCCTTGCCAACCTTCTGCCCTGTGACCTTAATTACTACATCAAGGGCACATCCATCAAGGGTGCTCTGAAGCCAGGGAAAGAGGCCGTGCTGCATTCCGCTGACACTTCTCAAAACATGGAGCTGGGTTAGTACTCAACCTGGCCCACCTATTTTAGCATAGCATCCACTCATCTTGCATTTTTTACTCTATAAGACTTTCTTGAAAACTTGTTTGTAAATGTTTGTTTTAGGGGTTCTGCTGGAGAACTTTCCTGTGTGCAAAGAGCTTCTGATCCCTAATGGGACCCAGAACTATGTGGTGCGCATGAGGTTGTATGACAGTAACAAACGGCTGCTCTGCCTTACCATCCGCATCATTTTGCGGGCACAGGGGGCGCTCAAGATCCTCATCTCTGCCCCTTACTGGCTCATCAACAAGACTGGTAAAAGGCTTTGTTTTTCAGTTATTGTAGTACATTGTCTTTGCCTTGTTCTTAAAGCCCCACTGCGCAACATTTTTGCCCGGACATTAGCTATCTAGAGCTTGCAGTCCAACTGCACATTTGGCTTTGCATCACGGTGGCCTCCATCATTGTTCTTTTATTTACAACGCTGACAAAGACAGAAGACAAGAAGTATGTGGCAATCACACGGTACAGTAATATGACAATATAACTTTTTGTGCAGATGTCTCTGCTAGAGTCCAGCTTTTAGTTGGACATATAGTATGTATAATGTTCAAAATATCATAATTTGTTGTGCTAATAGCTTACTTTACCTTGGAAAGAAGCATTTATTATGTGTTATGTGAGAGTTTGTGGAATCAAGCTTTAAATCGCTAACATGTAGAGAAGAAAGACAGATTTGTCACAACAGATATTCATCTCTGTTAATTTCAAGACACAGTGAACTTTGATAAGAAGCGCTAAACAACAACCTACCATCAGTCTGTTGTAAAACTCACGCAGCTGTTTTTTTACTGTCCCTATTAGACGAGACAGATAGAAGTACCCCAGCATATGAGTATTATAATACACAAAGAAAAAGCTATTGTTATCACCAGACATCACTTCAGCCAGTCTGTTTATTGCTACCATTTTTTATTGCTGTAGAGAATGCACTTTCAGCTTGTTTAAAAAAAGTATTTTTCCTTTCAGACTTCAGCATCACAGTCATCAAGTGTGTGACTCCAGAGACAGGGACAGAGCGAGGAGAAGCAGAGGCTGTAGCAGCTGCAGGAAAGATGCACAGCTCTAAAGCAGAATGATTATTTCTCAAAACCTTGTGAATAATTATAAACTGCATTTTGTTTGTGTTTGTAACAATGTCCTTCACCAGACTTGACTCTAGACACAGTAATCATATTGATAGGCACTGGTCATTAAAGCTGGATTGTCTTTTATACAAATATATTTTGTGTATAAAGTGTTTTTCAATTCTCACAACAATAGTATAATTAAAGACCTGCTGATCCACCTGTAGAAATGGTCACATTAGCATAAAGAGTGTACATTTTGTGAAGTTGAACAGCCCTGGCCTATGCTGTGTAGTGACTGGCCTATAATAAAACCACTTCTTCGTGTCAGTAATTAGAGTAGAGATCACAATAACTACATTATTCTTAATGTCATTTGAATAAATAAAGCGTGCCACAGATGTTAGGGACAGGAATGGATAAAAATTTGGAAAAAAAAAGGTTTGAACTCCAAACTAGAGCAAGGCAATACAAATAGATGATCAGCCCACAGTGGGATTTTGGCCAATCACAGCTCGCATCCAGTAAAAAGGGGTGCTCCCCAAAGGACTAAGGAACTGGGTTATTCCGGTTCAAAAAAGACAAAAGTAGAGAAATGGGCATGCTGTTTATGTTTTTATTGTGAATAAAATATATTTTTATGAGATTTGCAAATCATAGCATTCTGTTTTCATTTACATTTTACAGTCCCAACTTTTTCAGAATTATGTTTGTATTGTCAGTGCTTTTTATGAATGATGGACAATATGTTTTTTAGTTTTATTTCATAACACAATGAGTATTAGTTGGCAGTTAAATAGAACGGTGCAAATACAAAGCCATATATCTGTGGCTGTGGCAGACTAGAGAACTAAAACACTTACAATTAGGAGCTCACAGTTTTGTCTGTTCTTATAGCTTTCACAATAAGTAAATTCCAGCCCCAAATTCATCTTTTAAACCCATTTCTCTTGCTTTTGTGTTTTCTGTGTTTTTGATGTCTCCGCAATCACAATTATAGAGCTAGTTTGAATTGCTAGTTGAAGCCTCTCATTGCACTGGGACTGTGCTCTGTTTTTACATAAAAAGCACTTTGGATGCAGCATGAGTCCAAGACAGATTTCTGCAAGGGGAATGTAAAGTATATTGTATGTTTTATGTACTTCAAGAAACATTATTCAACAGTAGGCAGAACTCAGCACCGGGACACGCCACTGAAATTACATACTGAAGTTTCACACTGAAATATCTGCAAAGCAGCTCAGACTCTGAAAGGGAGCTTATTCACCCTGTCAAAAAAAACTCAAATGATTAAATGTAGTTTTAAGTCAAAAGTTGCATAGTTTTGCTTTTGCACTGAAGTATTTTCTTTCCCCAGGTCTGCCGTTAATTTTTCGTCAGGACAACAGTAAAGCTGATGCTGCTGGACAGTTTGAAGAGCATGAGCTGGCCCGAAGCCTCAGTCCATTACTGTTCTGTTACACTGACAAGGAGCAGCCAGCCATGTAAGTAGTATTCCTCTCTATCACCGCAGAACACACAGCAGTGAACAGAATTTATCCTGTCTCGACACAGGTGTACTATGCGCATTGGAAAAGGCATTCACCCTGATGGAGTTCCAGGCTGGTGCCAAGGCTTCTCCTTGGATGGAGGAAGTGGTGTCAGAGCAGTTAAAGTTATTCAGCATGGCAACAGGCCAGGCTTGATCTATAATATAGGTGAGTCCCAACTGCTCACAATTAAACTTATATATATATATGATTGCTTTATGAGGAAAAGACTTGAGCCTACAGTAGATCTTTAGTGTAATGTTTAACTCTTTGCCTGTGTCATAACTCTTGGATGTATAGATTATATCTCTAAGTATGTCTCTGTCTGCTATAACAGGTATAAGTGTGAGGAAAGGAAAAGGGCGCTACAGAGACACACACATTGTGAATTTTGCACCCCGCTACCTACTTGATAACTGCTCCACTCACAAACTGGCCTTTGCTCAGAGAGAGTTTGCACGAGGGAAGGTAAGAAAAGTTTACCTGCACACAAAATATATTATAACAGAGGACTATATTTAAAGCAAAGAGAAGAAATTGTGTTTGATTACTCACAGCACAGCAGTATGGTTCAGTATTGTAGAACTTAGCCTTGAACAGTTAAGAACACTTTTTTTTTAGTCAAAATCTCATCCTGGACTCAAACTCTTTTTGTCATTTCCTGGCCTCTGGATTTAAAATCAAGACCTGGCAAGGCCACAATTGCTCTGTTTGATTGTAACATTATTTTGATTGGATGGAAAACTCCTCCCTGCACCAGACTTGGACTGATTAAAACCTGTATGAATGCTTAATGTTATGATAGGGCACAGTTAACCCAGAGGGCTACATCTCCACACTACCGGGCTCCAGTGTGGTCTTTCACTGGCCACGCAATGACTATGACCAGCTCCTGTGTGTGCGCCTTATGGACACTCCCAACTGCACCTGGTCTGGGGGCTTTGAGATCAACAAACCCAAATCGTTTCATGTAAACATGAGGTGAGACTCTCCAGCTCTAACCTGACTTTACACCTATGTGCTGTCAATGTATGTTTACAACAGCTCCCTTTGTGTTTGTTGGAACAGGGACACATTGGGCAACTGCTTCTTTCTGAGAACAGAAATTACTCTGAAGGGAGCTACATACCAGATATCTTTCACTGACACTGACCAACTGCCTCCACCCTTCCGCATCGACAATATCTCAGAGGTGAGCTGCACCACACATCCAGCTGCTCACAGATTCTATGGGACAGTTACTGATGTGATACTCTGAACCCTTAGGTGCCCATTCAGTTCTGGCAGCACAGTGTGGCAGACATACGGCTACACACAGAGGTGAAGGCCAGCTCGGTGCTAGACTACGCCTGCGACGAGCCCACGTTACCTCCCTACCTCAGCCTGACTGTGAAGGGAGCCGGATCCTCTGAGGTTACAGCTGACATGAATTTCTTCAGAGAATACAACAAGCTCTATTATGAGAACTTCATCTATATCGCAGCTACACACACCTTCTCACGGTATGTCACACATTTCATGCTATGGTTTACAGTTTGAACAAAATGCCAGCTTATAGAAAAGTCATTTTGTTAATACAGGGTTGTTGAGGGACGAAAGAATCGTCTAGTGAGCTGTGCTGAACTTGTGCTTGATGTGGACGCCAAGACACAAAGAGTCATTCTGAAAAAGAAGGTACAGTTTTTACAGTAAGAAGAGGAATTTTAAGACAAAAAATAGGCCTACAAGATACTTAGCTACTTTATTATTATCACAATGTTTCAAACCCAAATCCCCAAAACAGCTTATTTGCAATAATGTCATTATATTTTTTATGTGCCAAGTCCAAAATAGTCTCTGCTATTGGGACCACTGGGATCTGTTAGTCTGTTTCTATTCCCTTGTTATGTCTCTACTTTTAGCTTTGTCTCAGACGTGAAACTTTGGAAGATTTGAAAGATTTGGATGGAAGGTATCAAGACCTCATTGTTTTAGAGCAGCATCTGTTTGTTAACAGCAGGGTCAGACATTGACCCTGTTTGTGGCTTTATTTATAACAAATCACTGGTACATATTCCCAGTGTAAGCAAATTCCTTATGATTATTATTGAAGGTAAAACATTTATGTTTTCTGTCTTTGATGACCAGATTGAAAATTTGTAGTTTCTGCTGGCACTGTAAATATACAGAAATGCACTAAATACTAAAACTATTTTTTATGTTGGAAAACTACAGCTTTGAGCTCCATGTGACCCCCACCCAGTCTTTTTCCCATGTTCTTTGAACCCTAATTCTGATTGTAGTTATTAGCGACTGCAAACTATTCTTCCATTTAGAATGTGGAGCACTAATTAAGAGTCTTATGCAGGAGCCAGGGAAACGCTCTCAACTCTGGAGGATGACAGGAACTGGCATGTTATGTCATGAAGGCTCCTCACCACCACAGAGCAAGCCCGCTCAGCCCCGCCCTCTAGACTCGTCTCTGGTGCTGGACATTGCTGGGCTCGCTGCTGTTACTGATAACAGGTTGTTTCATTATCCAGTAGAGTAGTTACTAGTTAGTAGAGTACAGTAGAAAATTAGATTCACAGGGTTTTTGACTTTATTTGGTTCTGTGTTTGTTGCAGTTACGAGCCTCTAATGCTGAGGAGGCCAGATTCCCGGCGCAGCACGACCCAGACCTGGTATTTTAGCACAGGCATGCTCACCTGTGGCCTGCCTCGGCTTGTTGTTCAGGTGGGTTATCCTGAGACCAGTGGCTCTCCAGTGCTTGAGCTCTAAAAATTAGACTTGTGATGCTTAAACACGATGTCCTGAAAAACCTGAAAACCTGGTACTTATCTAAAAGAAGTTGCAGTCATGTTAAAATCATGAAAAATCAAGTGTTGTACCCTGCAAAATCGCAACTTAAATGGGTTAAGTTTTATTAGATTTTTACACTTGTAGTTTGAATCTTTAGCCCTGACCACTATAGAAAATTATATATTTTTTAATTTAATTCACTTTATATGGTTCTTGAATCCAGTTGCATTTTTAACTACAGAGCTAACAACACAACAGATAATTATTATTCTCTGGCAGTTCAAAAGTCAGCTATGGAAGAGAAAATGTTTTCAACCCTTAAAAACTATGTCCAGATACTAATACACCTTGTTTTGTATGGGCTGGCCTTACAAATATGCCTCACCTGTGTGTGATGGCTCAGGTTAAAGGTGGCGTGGCTGGTTTGTATGATGGAGCAGAAGTGGTCTTGGGACCAGACTCTATGCTCATGGATCCCAGCCCGGAGCAGCAGTTCATCAACCAGAAGATGAGACCAGGTTCTGGGGTGCTCTCAGTCCAGGTGCTACCAGATGGACCCACTCGTGTCCTGCAGGTGAGAACTTACCCAGCCTTCATAGCCTTGTTTGCACCAGGGGCAACGATATTTGTCACCTTACTCTCCCACTCTTTTGGCCCATCCAATGGGTGACCAAAATCCCGTTATATGCTTTTTATACTCCAGTGGAAACATGATTTTTTTTCATACCTCACAATGGAAACACAACTAAATTAATAGTACCAAATGGGGATTTTAAGCTTCATCAATTGTTATGCTTTTTTTGCTCTCATTTCTGCTCAAATGTCTTTGTAGGTCAGTGACTTTAACCATCGCAGAAGCATGGCAAGCTCCCCCACCACAGAGCTGGAACCCAACAAAGAAGAACAGAAGAAGACAGAGGCTGAGCAGGAATTAGAGGTACATCACTTGAGGACATTACACCCAAACACATGGAGACATTAGATGAAGGCTGGTTCTTTCTGTGCCCACAGCTGCTGGTGAACTTAGAAGACGGGGTGGGGGTCTCTCTAGTCAACAAGGTTCCTGAGGAGCTGGTCTTCACCACACTCTCTGGTATAAACATTCACTTCACACGCACCGCTGCCAACGAGGTGTTAGAGCTCAGCATCCAGAATATCCAGGTAACTACAGCATTCACAGAAGACATTTTCTCCCTCATCCAAGGGATTTTTGTCTGTACTTTGACAATCCTAGATATTCTATAGACAAATGGGAGGCCAAATGCCCCACAACTAAAGCTTGGTCCAAACTGGGCCATGCAAATTACATGAGAGTAATAAAATAAAAGAATGAAGGTTTTGGTATGAAATGAAGACACCTCTGCACAAGCTAACAAGCTGAAAACCAAATAATTTAAAGATTATTCTTTGAAATTGTAATTAGTTCAGAAATTATAATTTATTGCTGCTAAAGAGGGATATTCTTGGTTATGAACCTGGGAAGTACATGGTTTTTCCCACAATCTTTGTTTTATTTTTTGTCTTTTCTTTGACTCTATATAACCTGCTCTTATTGCTTTACACATTCCTTTCCTTATGTTAGTACTTATGTTATCCATAGTTACTTGTCATATCCTGTACATATTTTATATACCAGGGGTCACCGCAGTGGTGAGTCACAACCAGCGGTACCCGACACTTAACCCCTAATTTACACCAAGAGCTATTGCGGAACATCGCATAGAGGAAGTCGATTTAGGCGCGTATATTTAAAAGCAGCAGTTCACATCAGACGTAAAGTGCCACTGCTGCTTCGCCGCTCGTCGCCGCTTTCGCTATTCTGTTTTATTTGGATCATATGACTATCAGACCCCGTATATGGGGCCCCCCCTCCTATAAAGTAACTGGTTCAGTGAGGGTCGTAACTTGGTTACACCAGAAACTCATCTCAGAGACTCCTTCATCACTGTCACTGGCTTCAGCTGTAATAGTATTTTTCACAAAGGGATCAAGGTAAAGTCTGCTGTATGTGTCTCTTAAATAGTTTGAGAGATGACAGTGAGAGGTGTTCATTACTGGCATGGCGCTGGGTTCAAGTGCACTACATGAAACTCCAAAGTATGTTATGGTAACATGTACAGTATTTATAGATTACACATCTTCTACCTGTTGGGGGTCATGGGTGGCTGGAGCCTATCCCAGCAGCTTTTGGCCTGAGGCGGGGCGCCCTGGACAATGGCCAGTTAATTGTAGGGCTGACACTTAGAGGTGAACATTGACACACAACCATTCACTCTCACGTTCATCCAGTAGGGTAACTTTAGAGTACCCTTGCACGGAGAGAACCCGGGGATTGACCTGATTGAAGCAATGCCCTTGTTGTGAGGCAGGAGCACTAACCACTCATCCACCATGCAACCCTGATTACACAGTAAATATATTTTTATTAAATCATATTTTACATTGAGCAGTTTTTTTGTTGTAAACAGCTCCAACAACAGAGCCTCCCCAGCAGCTTCACTCTGTCCTCTACTCGAAGCACCAAATAGTTTAATGCACGGGCATTTAGGGTGAGCCTGTCACTATCCAGGGCTCATCTCTGGATGGATGGTTCACATAGGTGTGAGCTTGCATTTTCTAATGGCCCTTGAGTGCAGCAGTTTGAGTGGGAAAACACTGAGCAGCTGCAGGTGAACTGTAACTATGTAACTCTGTGCAGATAGCACAGTGATACACAGAATGCACCGCCATTGTGGGGAAATGTTGACAGACGAAACAAAATGAATGTCTTATGCATTTTTCACACGAGTTAGAGGTAGTACTGCTCATTCCCATAAGCCACTGATTATGCCCCCACGTGGCAACAGCGACACAAGTACCTAAGGTTGCTGACCCCTGGTATATACCATGCACTTCTGGTTAGAGCTAAACTACATTTTTTTGCCCTGTTATTGTAACATTCAATGACAAAGCTTAATCTAAATGTGTCTCCACGGCAGGTGGACAACCAGCTGCTAGGCACCACTCACCCTGTGATGTTGTGTGTGACCCCCAGCTCAGGGGACAGTAGCGCCACTGACACTGGTGACGCTCTTCAGATCAACTCTGTCAAAGTCCCCTGTAACCTTCTGCTCACTGATCTATTCAAGGTGAGTGCCTGCCATTGTTGATGCCACTTTAAATTCTTTATGTTTTGTAAGGGCATATTGATTACTGTATACCTGTATCTACAGCACCTGATGGTGACCACCCGACGTTTTACAGTAATTGTCGAGGAGAAACTGCTGCTCAAACTGCTCAACTTCTTTGGTTATGGACAAACAGAAGCCGGTGCATCATCAGTGAATAAAATGCAAATATTTGTGTTTGGTTTGGCAGAATAACAGAAACTTTTTCTAATGCAGAGCTGGAAAAGTTGGATGAAAACCTTCATGAGAAGCCTAATGAAAATGCTGGACCTCCCAAGCATTACTACTTTGAAAACCTGAAGATCAGCCTTCCACAGATCAAACTGAGTGTGTTTACTTCTCACAAACTGCCTCCTGATCTCAAGGTACACTCACCAGCTTTTACAGTCTGCAACAACTATCTGTATATGATTGACATTTCCTATACATTAACTATTGGTGGTAAAATCTTTAGTTGTGAAAGCGCCAGTGGACCATGGTTCAGACCAAACAGCTGCTCTTTAGTCTCATTCCGGACCAACTGAACCAACGTCCGGTTTGTTTGAAGTGTGAAAACCAGTTGCCAATAGTTCAGACTTTTAGAATTAAACACATGAAGAAGAGCGAACGGTGGATGAAAACTGATCTCGGTCGGGTTAAAATTCACATAAAACGCATTGATTACATTGTTTTATGTTTTGTACGTTTCTGTTTTTCTTGCTTCACTGTGGCAAATGCCTCCTGTGAAGCTGGCTGTTTTCTAATGTTATAGTGATTTAAATCGTGTCTTAAACAGTGCATTTGAAGTTTCTGCTGTTTGTATTCTACATTAATAACATGTTGGCCTTAGTTGACGATAGTAATCACAACCTTAGGGAAAGTCCGATTGTCTGCTTTTAAAAACTGTAGTGTGAAACAAAAATTTATTGAATCTACCAAATACTGCATAACAATTTGTACGTTTCTAGTGTGGACCTTCAGATGTGAAAAAGCACCAAGATTTGCTCAGTTTCGTTCCAATGCAATCCAATCTCTATTGTTCAAAAGCCAAATACAGGGGATGGTCCATGTTGTGTGGAATACACTGATGAAAAGGGCATTGGGTGCTGGGTCTGTCCGTCCACTTGCTGTTCCTTCTTTTTTCCTTGATCTGCAGCCTCTGTTTCTCCTCCTTCTATCTCCGGAACCAGATGACAAACACCATACACACTCCTTCCCTATAGATCTGGTGGATTTTTTCTTGCGGAAATGATCCTGGTTGTAGTGTCCCTTAAAAATAGTGTGAAATATAAAAGATCTCGAACAAATACATAAAAAATTATTGATCTAAAAACATTTACACTGGCCATGTGAAAATTCAGATATTGCAAGGCATCATTGATTCATTAAACAACCATACAACATATTAAGAGTTTTCTTGATTTGCAGGCTTTGAAAGGGACCCTTGGCTTTCCTCTGGTCCGCTTTGAGGATGCAGTCATTAACATGTACCCCTTCACCAGAGTGCACCCGTACGAGACCCAAGAGATCATTATCAATGACATTCTCAAACACTTCAGAGAGGTAACAGAAAGTTGGTACAGCTCTTGGCAGCACTCTTTGCCCCACTTCATGTGTTTTCATGTATTTGTTGTTGACAGGAGCTTATGAGCCAGGCTGCTCAGATCCTGGGCTCTGTAGACTTCCTGGGAAACCCAATGGGACTCCTCAATGATGTCACTGAGGGTGTTTCTGAGCTCATTAAATATGGAAATGTAGGAGGCCTCATACGGAACGTGACCCATGGTGTGTCGAACTCTGCTGCAAAGGTAAATACACAGACAGCAGCACACTTTCAGCTCTTTAAAAGTGGTGTTGTAAGGTTTGTGTTTGTGTGGGTCAGTTTGCAGGAACGTTATCAGACGGGCTGGGAAAGACTATGGACAACAGGCACCAGAGTGAAAGAGAATACATCAGATATCATGGAGCCACCAGTGGAGAGCACCTGGTGGCAGGCATCCATGGACTGGCTCATGGTAAAACCTGCACACAATAAATTTAAATGCAGCTTGAATTAAAATGGGGAACATTTCAGTTGCCAAGCCCAAAAGCACTAGCATTTTTGCTTTTATTTTAATTACACTTTACGCAATGGCCGGGCTCTGAGCTAGTTCTTGTTACAGATTAAACTTTTTCTGCCAGTCATCCCTCCAACCTTCAGATTACATGTTTGCTCTCTATCTAGCATAATTTTTTTCTCATTCTGAGCCCTAGTGAGCGGACCCTCTTTCTCTTAAAATGGCGTCCAAAAGTAACAAAGCTGCAGAGAAAAACAATGCTGGCGCTTGTCAAATACTTGAAGCTATTACAGCCTTGTGTGAACAGCATCGCGAGACGCTAGGTGCCAAATTAAGGGCCGAATTCAAGGCAGTACCCTGTGTGCTCGAAGTTAAACTGGACCAAGCATGTTTGACTGTAGAGGACCATAGCCAACGTATTCCATCTCTCAAACACACCTCAGAGGAACTGAGGCACCTAGCCATGGACGTAGAAAGTGTTCTGTTCTTCCCTCTGCAATGAGAATCCTAAGAAAAAAGGCTAAAGTCTGTCTTTCAGATATTGAAAGCCACAGCAGACAAAACATACATATTCTTGCTTTATCTGAGTCCACTGTGAGCGGTTGACTGACTTGAGTACTTTTCAAAATTGTTCTACGAGTTGTTGTCGTCCCCACCAGAAATTGCCAGATCCCACGTTCACTAGATGCTAAGCCAGAGACTCCACTAGACTATTATTTTGCCCTGGACAATTTGACCTGCAGTGTTTGAGAATTTGGGTCACATATGTTTAAATAACCAATCAGACACCTAGTTTTAATACAAGACAGAATGTAATGACTGTGGTTGCATCAGTAACATTTAGCCTGTGCATATGTACGTAAAAAAAAAAAAAAGGAAATGACAACTAGACATGGTACTGCGTAAACTTTAGGCTATATTTAAACTACACCAGTAGTGTTGAAAGGTGGTGAAAGTTTTTTTTTAGATTTTTGGAAAATTCAAAATCAGAAAGACACAAAATGTCACATCTATCAATGTTGGACAACTAAACTATAATGTATATTTAACATTATATTAGCATTATACACATTATATTAGCCCCTCCTTCAATAACCTTAAATGACATGCGACCAGGACCTGGGCCTTTCTATAAAATAGGAGACCTGGATTTCTAGAGTTCTTTTTGTTTATTTGTTTGTTTGTTTAGTGTTTTTAAGTGAAATAGAGAGGGTGGACTTTATAACTGTAAGTCTTTTATATGTTGTACTCATTTCTTTGTGTATGTTATTATTCCATAATATTCCATAAATTCCATAAATATTGGGACACTGTGTAAAATGTAAATAAAAACACAATGAATTGATTTACAAATATTATAAAACCATATTTTATTCACAACAGAACACAAACAACATATCATGTGTTGAAACATTTAATATTTTCCATTAGGTGAGGATTAGTTAATTTTGAATTATTAGGTTTGTAGTTTGTTCTGTTTTTGTAATTGTTAGCATATTTCAGTACTCACAGTAACACAAAGCCTGGAAAAAAGAGGGAGAAGTGATGTATGTTGATTGAACTGATCCAGTGAAAGACTGGATGTATTTTTTTGCTTCAATGAGTAAAGTAAGATTAACATGCACTTCATATATGAGTCAATCTACTGCTCTATACTGAAATAATCCCCTGAGGGATTACTCCAGGGACATGCCATGGAACAGCTGTGTTTAATCTGCCTGAAGTGTCACTGAAACCATATTGTGCATGTTCCACAGCTCTAAGCTGCCGTTGGTCTTTATGTTCAGGTATCATTGGAGGCATGACTAGCATCATCACTTCCACAGTGGAGGGTGTGAAGACAGAGGGAGGGGTCAGTGGGTTCTTCTCTGGTTTGGGGAAAGGCCTGGTCGGGACTGTGACCAAACCAGTGGCTGGAGCTCTAGACTTTGCTTCAGAGACGGCACAGACAGTCAGAGACATGGCTAGTCTCAGTAACCACAGGTGGGTTAACTTGCTAGTAGAGTAAATAAAGCAGATGGCAGTTTTTCATTTACTCTTAATGTCATTCACACTACAACTTTCATTAGAGGACTAACAGTGCTGTTGTTGTCAACAGGCTGAATGTGCTGCGTGTCAGGAAGCCCCGCTGTTGTAAGGGGCCCCAGGGTTTACTGCCCAGATACTCAGCCACACAGGCTGACGGCCAGGAGCAGCTCTTCCATTTGACCGACAACATCCTCTCTGAGTTGTAGGTGTCTTTTTTACAGAGGTGCTTAGGTCACAGTTCATCATAATGAAGAGGTAATGACTTTGTGTTTCCATTTCTCTCAGCTTCATTGCAGTGGAGCCAATCGACAGCTACTGCGTGCTTATCTCTTCGAAAGTGGTGTACTTCCTGAAGCCTGGAGACTATGTGGACAGAGAGGCCATCTTCCTGGAGGTCAAGTATGATGACCTGTACCACTGCCTGGTTTCTAAGGACCACGGGAAAGTCTATTTGCAGCTCACCAAAAAGGCTGAGAGCACAAGCAGTGGAGTGGCCATTCCTGGCCCGTCCCACCAAAAACCAATGGTGAGAAGACAGTTAGGCCAGAGATACTTGCTTTTAAGCCATGCATACGTTTCTTTTTGTCACTATTTCTGTGAAACACCACATTAAGCAAGTATATCTCCTAATGATGAGCCTGTTATTACTGCTAGAATAGAGCACACTTGTTTGTGTCTGCAGCAAAGTGCAGTGTTTTTCTCACAGTGTCCTTTTGATCCCCACAGGTACATGTAAAGAGTGAGAGTCTGGCCATCAAAATCTCTCAAGAAATCAACTACGCCAAGAGTCTGTACTATGAGCAGCAGCTAATGCTGCCTTTTACTGAAAATGAGGACTGCTTACTGCTGGAGTCCTGATCCCATCGTTTGGAGGACCACATGGTGGTTCAGAGCCAGATTTAACTTTTATGCTTTTTTTTCTCTAGTAGACTTTTTTTGACAAAGTGCAGTAAAGGAAAGAGTGGGGCCTCAGTGTACTTGGTTTAGTCCGTCTGGCTCAACAAAGCACATAATCATATGCAATCAAATGCCTGTGTATTTAGACTGTGTATATGTACAAACTGAGTGTGTATATGACCACAGTGCAAGTACACATTCTGCTGGCTTTATATATAAAACTAGTTTGTGAATAGACAAAAATGTAAATAGATCTAGTTTCAGACAATGCAATACAGAAGTGTACATACTGTATTAATTTTGACTGACCACACAAGCTAATATGTGAAATGTAACTGCCTTTACAGTTCTATTTTGTGTTTGAGACCATTGTTATGAGTGGAGGAGAATGAATTGCACTGACACAGGGCTGCCTTGGTCAAAGAACTGTCCCCTGCAACTGCCATTGGCTGGGTCTGCCTTTTACAGCCACAGCTGTCTGCTGTGAGTGGTGGGAGCTTTACTCAGGCCACTGTATTGTGACAGGACATGGTGCAGGCTGAGGGTGCCCCTCACTGTTTGTTTAGTAAGAGCAGAGTTCACACTGCCACTGGCCTGTAATCTTGTAGAACATCTGCTTTATTAAAGTACAACACTCAATGCGTCTGGGCCTGTTCTTTGGCTGTGGGTTCCTATTGAGCTGCAGTAAAGGGAACAGGTCAAACATGAACAGCAAACACTGCTATTCTCCTTAGTACATGAAATGTGTGAAATGTCTTCTAATCAAAATCTTTCATTCATTGAAATTTTACATTTTTACAAAAGAGGGAAGAATGCTCTATCTTGAAGGTCAGATTAATGAGGTCTGAAGCTTGTGCTTTGTCATTTATTGGAAAGAGTTTACTCTTGTGTTCAACTTGAAGCCTGAGAAACTACATATATGACTGAACAGTGACAAAGCAGAAGGATGTTATTTAGCTGGATTAGAGATATAGAGCAGTAGGTCATCTGCATAAAGAGAGACTGTGTGTTCCATGTCACCTCCCCAGATTCCACATATGTCCTTATAACTGCGGAGCGCTCTGGCCAGCAGCTCTATTGCCAGATCAAAGGGCACTGAAAGGTATTGATAGTTGGGAGTTATTGCAGATCTTTGCAGTTGGTTGGAAGTAAAGTAATTTGAGAGATAAAGGTAGGTCCAGAACCTAATTTGTACAGCACAGCAAATAAGCAAAGCCATTCGACCTGATCAAACACCTTTTCCATGTCAATGGAGACCACAGACTCTGGCGTGTCATCAGCGGTAGAGTAGACCATATAAAAGAGATGCCCAATTGTAGAGTAGAGTTGTCTGCCTTTAATCAATCCAGGACCTTCGAGGGCTGGGGATTTTCTGGTTGTCTTAGGCAGGAGAAGTTTATTGACCATGACCATTGACCATTGACCAATATGGGACCTGGAGACAGTGGAGACTCAACACAGTGCTCTTGTGGACTCAGATTATAAAGCCTAATCAATGCACGTAATGCCATATCAAAGAAATGCGGTTTGCCGAATAGTCTGGATTTGGTAGATGAGTTACCTGTGTAGTGTTGGCCTTGATGTAGAGGGAGGGAACTGACCTGATCAATCTGTGACAACTTTACATGTAGGCCATAAATAATGGCAAGACTAAAATTCTCCATCAGTAATTTGTAAGACTTGTCTCCACAAGTGTAAAACATGGTTTTACTTTTTAGTAGTTGCTCAACCTGGTGGGTGGTGAGCAACTCAAACTTGGTCTTTGGATCTACGTGCTTCTTATACAGGTCTGAGCATTTGGTTAGGGCACATAATTTATCAACCTCTCTGATTTTGTGGGCAAGCTCAGAGCATTTCCTACCTGGCCTACATTTCATATCAACCTTGTAAACTATAACTAGGCCTTCAGTGTGTCCCTTAGAGTTTGAAAGGAGACATCTGGGGATCTATTTTGATGAAGAAAGTTATTCCCTTCTCTATGAACTGCATCAGACAGTAAAGTTGAGTTAAATCACCACTGCCTGCCCTCCTGACGCGAGAAGCTGACAAAAAAATAATCAATTCTAGAGTAGGTATGGCAAACCATGAACCCAAACTTCTCATTTGTTGTAAAATTTCTATGAAACAATCACATATCAGCCATATTTATCAAAGTTCACATTATGTGGCTTAAAGGAGACGTTCTGATTAATGAGAATAGAGACTCCTGGGCTTTAGCCTGAAAGTGTGAATAAAAGTGTTGTCTGGTTCAACATGATAGTAATCGATTGGAGTCAGAGCTGTGTGCATGGGTAAGACAGCTTTATCTGTCCTGAGCTGCTAAAGGTGTGAAAAAAAAATCTGAAGTTGTTTATGTTGTATATTGAGTTTAAAAGTAAGGCCCAATCACAATTCTCCAACTTAGCTCTTACCCTTAGCCCTACCCTTTGTCCCTCCAAAGGAAGGGGTAAGAGGTAGGGCTATGATAATACCCCTAAGAAATGAGACACCACTTCACCTGCAGCAGTTCGCTGGGTGGAGAGAGTTATAGTATGTTGTTAATTTGGGAACATCATTAAGAGTTACAGCCCTCAAGTTTTCAGAGTCCAAACATGAGAATTTTCCTTTTTCTGGTCTGTCCCTGAAGTCTACCTGTTGCTGACACAGCTCCGAACCCTATTCGTCTGGGCTCTGCTCACTGGATGTGTTCCGCTGTCGTTATTCATGTCGGTATCACCAACTCTTTTTCAACTCCGGCTCCAGCTTCTGCCCTCACTGCCCCCCAGCTTGACTCCTACACCTGGATATCTTTCGACTTGAAATTTGGGGGATCCAGGCAAAGCTTCTACATTAGCAACAAAAAAAAACTAATACCATCACTGTGGTTTCCTAGCCTGGCCAGCCAGACCGACTTTCTCATTGTATTACATACAGAGAAAGTTAGTCTGGAATCGCACAATCTGCCTCCGATTTCTGCTCCGGCGCTTTCTTTCCGACCAATCGTAGCGAGGGAGGCGGGATTTTGTTTCGCGTCATATTGAGCGCGAGAAAACAGTAGCAGGTTTCGGCAGCTTACAACGATCGAAATAAGCACTAAACTCGATATTACACCCCGTGTCCTCAGATTTTTCTGACAAAAACAACAGAAGTCATTCACCGTCACCGATGCATCTTCTCTCTCTAGCCACGCTGGTGTACGCTGTGGTTTGTTGACAACTAGAATAAGTTTCGCTTTCCTTACGTCACATCCGTGGCTTCTCTGATTGGTTTACTCAGCGAGCGTTAGTTCTGCCCATGGTCCTGCCTTGAAATCCTGTTTAAATCCATCGATCCCAGACTAACTTTCTCTGTATGTAATACAAAGAGAAAATCGGTCTGGCTGGCCAGGCTAGTGGTTTCCTGCCATCGCCCCCACAGAAAGGCCAGCAGAAGGACCACTGACCACACCTTCTAGTTAGCCTAGACAGGCAGGCTGGCACCAGACCGGGCGAATGTGGTGTCTCCATTGGGCTGCTTAACGTCCGCTCACTCACCACTTGTTTATGACCTGGTGAATGATCATAAACTGGACTTTCTGTGCCTGACTAAGACGTGGCAGTGACCCTGAGACTTCGCCAAACTCAGCCTGACAACTCCACCTGGATTTGTTTACGTCCATCAACCTCGTGCTTTTGAACGTGAGGGTGGCTACACAATGCAATATACAACGTATCCCCAGTCCTAGTCACTGCTCACTAATCCTTCGAATCCTCTGAACTGCAAATATCTGGATCTGTTCCCACCATTTTAGCCACCATCTACCAACCACAAACTCAACTTTCTAAATGAATTTTGGGATTTTATTACCACCTTTTGAACCTGTCACCTAATACCATACTGTTTGGGGGATTTCAGTATCCACATGGACAATCTGAACAACACTCTCCTTCCTGTCTGGACAGTATTGGATTAAAACAATACTAGTACAATACGAGTATAAAGGACACATTATTGATCTCTGTTGCAATGGCATAACTCCTAAAACCTGTACAGTATCTGACATTACTTTTTCGAACCATAAACCTGTTTCATTTAATGCTAATCTTCCACTTCTTCTAACTAAAATAGCCCGCTCCATCACATTCAGAAATATTAAGAATATTTATCCATTAACTCCCTTCTCTGCAATTAACAACCTCCAAAACAAAAACCACCTTACCAACCTGGTCTCACGTTACAATATCATGTTCACCCACATTGGTCCACCCTGGTACACTACTCCAACAACTACACTAAAAGTCACAAGCTACTGTCTTGTTTGAAAAACTGGACTCACTATTCATAAAGACATGTACCATAATCACCTTCTCAAATATAGATTAGCCATATCCAATGCCAAAACACTTGGACTCTGCATTTCACTCCACATTTTACAGCCATATATATATATATATATATATATATATATATATATACTGCCTATACCGCTATCCTATCCACTATCAACATTAAAATTGTCCACCATTAATTACTTAAATACTTCTAACATTCACTAACCTAACCTTATACACACACCCTCCTGTACACTTTGGTCCTCCTCAGCCTCAGTCCTGTCCACTCCACCTGCCCGTCGGTCCACTATGGGACTTAGAGCCTTCAGCTGCTTCGCCCCCCAGCTCTGGAACACTCTCCCACAAGACATCTGTACAATAACATTTATATTACTTTCAAATCACACCTAAAAACTTTTCACACTAGTTTACAATACCTGCTGATCTCCTGTCACTATTATCATTTTACGTAGCAAGTAGGTGCGTCTACACCCCCACTCCATTATTTTACAAAGTTGGGGTGGCCGTAGCAATATGGTTGTGGATAGGACCTGGTCCCCATTAGCTTTTTAGTTCAGTATCTTTTGAGACCAGTTATAATTATAGGTGTTCCATTTTTGAAGATAGAGGTTTAATTTATAAATCGTTGTGTTAAGGTCATGAATGTGCACAAAACATCATGGGTCCAACCAATGCTGTTTCCAAATTGCCAGGGTCCTTCCTTTGGAGGCAGCTCCTCCGAAGCCAAGGCTAGAGTCCTGGGTAACTTCTCAGGAGTCTTTTGGAACAGGCTTCAGGCCAAGCTGCATCATCAAATGCCCCACTTTTAACACACTTCCATTGCATTGTGGGTAAATTTGGAATTAAAACATCCGTAGAGAAGCTTTTTCAAATTGATCAATTACCACAAATACTTAATTCTGAGCAGTTTGCTGCAGAGAAAATGAACTGTCAGTTGCACTCAGAGGATCCTGAGGTTTCATGATGGTTTTTTGCCATCAACCTTTATTGAACCTCATATATTTTGATTTTCCAGGGGGCACCACTTACCAATATTGTTTCTTCTTCATTGGTCCTGAATTTTGTGACGATTTTGGCAACCATAGGCACTGTCTATAGAGGATTTATAGGACCACATAAATAAAAATAAAGCATGCAATAAAAGAGAATTTTATTAGAACTTTTAAACACAAATTAATCAATATATTTGCATTTGTTAATCTGTGAATAAAAAGAACAATTGTAAATCATTTACCTAAGAAGTTTAACTGTGCAATTAAAACCCACTTTACAAATACATTTGCTAAATCTGTAATAAATATTACATTTAATTCATCAATACAAAATTATTATTATATTAATTATTATAAATTGAATTAACAGTACAAACTTTATTATTATATTTATTATTATTTTAAAGGATTAATTTCTTATTTCCTTTGCAAATCCATTTGCTAATACAATAGCTGATGCTGAACACGCTGCTGCCTCTTGGACAGGACAGATTCTTATTCTCAATTAGTTTTTTAGCCTGGTTACATTTAGGTAAAAGGAAAGAAAATGTGGTTGTGGCATAAACCTATTATTTTGAGGGGGTTTTTTTTAGGAAAATGGTATACCATTGGGCAGATGAATTAATGTTTATAAGTCCAGCCCACAAACTCCAGTCAAGATCTCTAAGCTGTTGTCAGGGCACTGAACCACACACGCCTCAGGTGTATGTGTACAGGAGAGCAGGGGCACAGTGGAGAGTCAGGTCATGTAAGCTCAAAGGTGAAGTGCAGCAGCAGCAGCAGCAGCAGTAGAATGGAGGGTGATGTGAAGGAGCCATGGCCCAAGGCTGCACCTACAGCTGCACACAGAAACATGAACATGATGTCCTGCAGCAGGGAGCATTCTACTGCACTGGCTACAGCTCCAGTCATGGTAATAATGATTTCAGATGGTAATATCAGTAAATATACATAAGCATGTCTGCAGCTGTGACAAGAGAGGTCAGCTTCGAGTCAACCTTTTGTGCACTTTTAGAGAATGGCCTTAATTAGGGGACCTAACTATGTTTACATAGTCATATCTAGCACTTTGCAGTACTTCCCACCATGAGACATGCTTTTATCTTTTTGCCTCTAGTCATGACCTCAGTAAATTAGAGAAAAAAAGTTACAAAATTTAAAAGCTGGCAAATGTAAAAAAAAAATCATAAATAATGGGGCAGGCAACAATACTCATGCTTAGAGAAAGCATCATTTTCTAAGTCATCATTTTAAAGGTTTATGGAAGGACAGAACTGCCAAAACAAAAAATTAATAAATGAACAGAATATATCAAATGTATATAAATTGCAAATTTACAAAAAATATTTCAATATTATTAAATATGCATGCATATAATGGTTAAATGCCTAAACTTTTTGAAAATTTTAATCTTTTTTTATTTATTTATTTATTTTAACATTTCATTATTTCCCTATACATGTATTAATTTATAACTTTATACATTTATTTATCTGTGGATATATTCATTTATTTATTTATAATTTTAGTTATTTATGTAGGTATTTTCACATATATGACTGGCCCCTGCAAGGTCAGTCACAGCTAATCAAACCTTGCTCAAGCCCACTGTGTGCTGTATTTTTCCGCGGCCACAAGGCTAGAACTAACATTGATAAAACTTTGAGCAAGTTCAGGGGCCCTTGTACATTCTGGCCCTGCAGCTGCTCCCATGTCAGTCCCACAGAGCCATGGACAGGTCTCTGTAGTCTGGATTTTTGTCCATCAAGACTTCTGAAGTCCTGTGGTTTACTTGCGGTGCACTTCACGGCCACAATTCGTTCTAGCTCTAGGTGTAGCCACTATCTAATAATGGCTGTTTTTTTGCTGTTCAATTTTCAATTTTTCATTTTTTTCATCATTCATTTTTTTTTTTCATCAAGACATTACACATAGAGCACATAACGTACCTGTAAAGTTGTGCTTCTACTGTGTTAGAATCTACAAGCTTACACTTCACCATGTAACCATATATGGCTCTACTGTTCACCTTTTGAACCAAACAGCTCCTCTATACAGCTGCAGTCAGTTATTTTTTTAATTGGTAAAAGTCTCACGGGAAACTTACTCCTCAGCAATACATGTTTTCATATTTTATGATAGCATACAGATAGTTAGGGTCGTGCTGACCGTACCAGAATAAGATGGCTGTCCAACCCTGACAGTGAAGCGCCAAATCACAATTCCTGATGAAGACTGACCAATCATGACTTAGAGTTTAGAGATATAAAATATTATTGCACTGTTACTATAGCAGCTCAAGACACTTTTGTTTGCTTTGTATGATCTGTTGTATCTGTTATTAAATCATGTTGAATTTAATTAACTAAATCATAGTGGTCTTTTACAATCTACTCTTCCAAATCTGAACCAGGGACGTGGATCAGAACTCCACAACTGCTTCTCCCTTCACAAACGGAATAAAATATATTTATATTTATTTATACAAATAAATAAATAAATGTATAAGAAGAAAATATTAAACAAATCTATAGATAAATAAATATTTGAATAAGTAATTAAATGAATATATATATACATAAATAAACATAATACAACAATAAATAAATAAATAAATACAAAGATTAATGATTAATTAATGAAAAGGTCTAGCCATTCAATAATGTATGTGCATATTCATCAATTATGAAAACAAAACTGACCATTTATTTAGATTTATTTAAATGTGTTCATTTTTTATTTTGTCAGTTCTGGTCTTCCATCAAACTAGAACAGGTGCAGAGCAAAAAGAGAGAATGTAAACATTTCAGTTTTTCTATTCCTGGACACAACCTGAAAACGCAGCAACAATTAGATTGTTGTGAACCTGCCTCAATCTTAACAGGCAGTAGTAGTAGGTGTCTTAAACTCAGAGGATTTCTGCTGCGCTGTGGTATGTTTTGTGCGGCCGAATACATAAGTGCCTATGCCTTATGGAGTTCTGAAGTTAAAGTTTTGGAGCTTCCTTGCATCACAAGAGTGGCAGATTGTGTCACTACTAGTATTCCAGGTAGGCTGATACATTCTACTGTCTGTTGGTTGTGTTATATCAGAGGCACTGCTGTGAAGACTAGAGTGTGTTTAATACTTGACAGAGACTGTACCGATAAAGTGCTCCTTGACTTTCTTCAGCCTGGGGTTTTCTGTGAAGAGACAGGAGACATGAGTCTAAGCTGGTGCACAGTGTGTGTGTATGACTGCAGAGTCGCTGACCAAAGAGTATGAGGCGGGTGTGAGTGTCAGTGGAGCCCAATGGATTCTGCACCGTGCAGCGGAACATGGAGCCATTGAGCTCTGCAGGGACTCTCTCCAGAAGCAGTTCCCTCCCATCATGCTCCTCTCTGCCGTCCAGCAGCCGTCCACCCACTTTTGTCCAGGTGAATATGGGCTCAGGAAACACCTCGCTCTGATGACACAGAGCATTTGTTTAGATACTGTAGTTAAATGTACAATAATGTCAACATGAAAATGAAAGTTCTCACTTACAGTAATCTCTGCAACAGAAAAGTGTGTTAACTCACGGCAGATGGTCCCAGCTGGAAGCCCTGGACGCTGATCCTCACAGTGTCTCCCACCTTAGCCCCACTGGGGTTCATGGACAGTTTGGGTCCTCTGGGGGCAGCTGAAAGATCAGTAATAACCCATTACTTTTCCCAGCTCCACATGAGCATATACTCATTTCAGCTCAAAAATAAAGTTGCATTTGTTGCTAGACCCTCAGTCAATGCCCACATTACTGTGGAGGGAGCCCTGATGAGGTCTCTAAACATGTCCATGATATTGAACTTCAGAAGATTCACTTTCTTAACTTAAAACTAACTTTAGTCATCATAGATGAAAAAAATCAAGTTGTGGAAACGCATATGAATTAATCCACTGTTTATGGCAGTGCTTGCCTGTTGTGAACATTTACAAAACAGATTAAAGTGAAGTAAATGAGCATGAGCAAACCAGCATAAGACTCTAAATGGACAGGTATAACACATGGTCCAGACTCTGTCCACACAAAACATTATGATGCACTTACTCTGTCTTTTTGGATAATACAGTCTCAAGAACCAAACTATCTTCTTTTGAGATAATTGTTTTGTGTTTTTCTTTTGACTTCATTTTGGCTGCCATGGATACATTAGTCTGAAAGTAGTCCTTTATTTAATAAAACAATGAATTTAGTCAGTGGATGTGAGCAGGTGAATTAGTTTGTGACATACCCAGGGTGACCTCTGCCTGCATGGGCATGGACAGAGCAGGGTGGTGCACCTCACAGCTGAACAGAGCCTCATTATCCAACTGGGGGTTGAGGCTCCAGGTGAGCATGGCCCTAAGCTCCACGGTGCCCTGGCCGTCGGCCCGCTGCTGCTGGTGGGAGTAGTAGAGTGGCTCACTGCTCTGCACCCAGCGGGGGAACTCCCGGCTCACTACAGTCTCTGGGATCACCTCTGTGGTGGGCTCCGGGGCCACATCAGGGCCCTGCAACAAAAACCCATCCTGGCCCAGCCGAGCCAGTCGCCCTTCCTGCTCCAGTGAGGACATACTCTTCTTGAGTTTAGTGTCATCCAGATCTGGAGTGTGGGCCGCCTGCCGTCTCCACAACCCCGCACTTCTCCTGCTGGCTCTTAGTTCTGGGCTTCGGGTCCTGCCCCCATTCTCCTCTGTGGGGTAGGAGGCTGGAGTGGATACTACCTCAATAAGCTCACCATCCCGTTTGAAGTACACCTGAGACAGTGCGCAAACATGCTGCCTGTTAATCAGAGGTGGAATGTAACAAAGTAAAAATATACGAAAGTGGAAACATTATTAAGCACTGAAGCTGAGGATCGTATGAAGAACTGTGAGTGTTTGGCTTTTGCACAAGTTCTTGGACATACATGGATCAGACTGATTAAAAAACAATACTTCTACGACTACTTCTAAAGATACAGTCCTCATGTGACTTAATGAGTTGTAAATCCTTCTTAATTATTATCCAACCAACCTTTTAGATTAATGAAATACATCATTTTTATGATTAGTTGTTAAAGCTCAGTTAAATACATTTATAATTTAAAATACATTTAAAAGCAAGCATTTCCATACATTCACCAAAGATATCATTTTCTGATACTTTCACTTTTACCTGAATACATATCGACTCTTTATCTGTACTTATTACTTAAGTAGAGGAATACTTCCTCCACCACTGCAGTTAATGCTGCTCTGTTCTGACCCTGACTTCATTAAAGCCCAGACACTGATACCAGTTGTTTCTGAGCCTCTGGTCCTGATCTCCTCCAAAAACCAACAAATATGTTTTCTCTACACAGCACTGTTTGTGAGTATTTTGCTGTTAATGGGGATGATAGTAAGTAGAGCAAACTACAAAAGCTTTCTCGTTCAAAAATTGTTGGAATATGAAGCATGATTCAATTTAATCATCAATGAATTACTTAGAAAAATTAGCACAGAGAGAGAGATTTTGAGTCTCACCACAGGAGCAGGTTTGGCTCCAGTCACGATGCAAACCAGAGTGAAGTTCTGGGCCTCATAGCGACTGAAGGGGGCTGGGCTGTTGGCCGCCTCCACAGAGATGGACTTAGGAGGCACTGAACAGAGAACAATTTTTTTTTAAATATTAATCACATATTTCTAAATGTGACTGTAGTTCTATTAAAAAATACAATACAGTGGTCCCTCGTTTATCGCGGGGGTTACGTTCAAAAACAACCTACAATAGGCAAAATCCTCAAAGTAGTCAGCTTTATTTTTTACAATTATCATATATGTTTTAAGGCTGTAAAACCCCTCACCACACACTTTATACACTTTTCTCAGACAGGCATTAACATTTTCTCACATTTCTCTCTTGTTTAAACACTCTCAAAGTTCAAACCTTAGCATCTTCCTCTGCTTTTTGGGTGCGACCGCAGGTGTCTTTGTCGGTGCAGAACGTTTCGTCGACATTGTGGGTTTTGTCGAGGAGAAAACTTGCAAACATACAGCACTTCAGAGTCACACTGCTAGCGATCGAACATTTATGTAAATTTGGCAAGCTGAACGCATTCTGTACTGTACAGGAGATTGATTGACAATCGTCTACAGTCCCATAGCCAATCAGGACGCAGAACACAATGCGCGAGTTCTCCCTTAGCCAATCAGGACCCAGAACACAATGCACGAGTTCTCCCTTAGCCAATCAGGACGCAGAACACAATGCGCGTTCATACTTTGTAAAAAAAAAAAAAAAAGCATGCAAAATTGCACGTCTTAAGCTGCCGCTGAGTAAATCTTAATTGCATTTTACAAAGAGTTTGTAATGGAACTGTTTGTAAGTCAGTTTTTTGGCTAATATTGTTTGTGTTGTTTATGTTCCACTTTACAATATGTGCGTTAGGACTTGCAGTGGTTCTCACAGATGTGCGCTCACCTTCTTCAGCCTCTGCAGCTCGAGGTCTGGGCAGGAGGCGTGCAGATGAACAGTACCTGTGTGACTCTGTGCAGATGACACACTGTCACAGGCGGAGAACATCTCTGCTTGTCTACGCAGTGGATTTTACGCTGGTGCTCCATTTTACTCTTCTGCTGGTATTCCTCTTACATGGTATCATGTACAGGATGGGTCCTGAAACCATCACCAGCAGCATCTGTGCTAGAGCAAACTGGCTTACCTATGGCTATGGTGAGTAGAAAATACTCTTCGCTGGAACTAGGCAGCCTTAACGTGTCTCAGACTCCAATATCAACCTGCTCAGCAATATCAACCACCCTCAGAACTGTATTCCCCCTAGTTACAGGAGGGATTCTTCAATTTGACACCAGGCATGCATTTCACAGAATTTAATTAATTAATGGATTACTACTACTATGTATGTAAGTATCAGCTGCTGAGGTGGTCCAGATTTCAGTGGTACAAGCAAAAAAAAGACTGTATATGTTTGTGGGTCTCCCAGGAATTTCATTACACATTAAATAATTTCACCCTGGTGTGTTATATTTCTTGACCAACGTCCGCACAAGATCCAGGCTTCTCTACTGTATCATTGGAGCCTGTTCCGGAGAGAAAAAATCAGTACCACCTTGTCCTCTATTTGTAATCCAAGTCCTTTGCTAAACGACTAGAATATTTCTCATGCTCTGTCTGTTGTTAATCAGCCCTTTGCTCATTTCTGTTCAAAAACAGTGTCGCAACTATCTCAGAGACCTCTTTGTGCCATATCGTCCTAACAGAGTGCTTAGTTTTCAAAATTCAGTATGCTGTATGCTATATATACACCCAACCTAACCAAATGTGGATACCAGGCAATAGTTACATCAGATCATGTCCCACATTTAATGACCCTAAATATGCCGTATATTTACAGCAGGTATCGGCCATGGCGCTTTAATACAGTGCTCTTCTCTGATATATTAAGAGAAATAAAAGAATTTATGGTGTGATCAGACCCCCTCTTTTTTAATTTGGGAATCATTGAAGGCCTTTCTTAGGGGTCAAATTATATCAGATAGTGCAAAATACAACAATAGTGGATTAAAGAGATTGAAAATGATATATTGAAGATTGACAAAATTTTTGCCCGCTCTCCATCACCTGATCTATTTAGGGAATGATTAGCTCTCCAGACTGAATTTAATTTTAATGTTTTAATTTTAATGATCTACTAAGGATAACTACTATAGAAACACAAGACATATGAACATGACAAAAAGATAGGAAAGATTTTAGCCCACCAGCTACAGCAAATAATAATCTATCACCCTTTTTTCCACTTTGGAACTTAGGTAGGGTGGCCCTCTATCTCCCCTTTTATTTGCCCTTGCTGAACCCTTAGCAATTGCAATACACCAAGGTATCCCTATATGTAGACCAGCAGACAGACTTGCCAGGGCCCGGGCCAAATTGGTAACAGTGGGCCCCCTAGTAAATGAACATGCAGCAGGGTCAGTGAGAGGCGGGACTCAGCTGTGACTCAGAGCAGATAAACCTCTCTTAACTCTGTCTCTGTGTTCATTTTACTAACCAGTTAATGCGAGTACATTACACACATGCACACACACACTTCAGCTGCACCACAGTCTCCTCCATTAGACCCTCTCCTGTCTTTAGCCTACCTTCAGTGCCTGTGTGTGGGTTAATTGTCTCACCGATCCCGTTGTATTTACACCTGCATGACTCCAGCGTCTGATTTTTCTTTCTCTTTTCCAATTCAGTCACCATGTCATCTCCTGTCCCTTCTGTTGTCACCCTCTCTTTTTGTTTTACCTCCTAAATTGTGCCGAGTGTTCATTCTGATGAGTTTAGAACCAGTAAATGGCTTTAATCCTCCTGCTCCGTGCTATAACAGGTTAAACCGTTTTGTCAATGGGATGTACTGTAAAGTCACATTAATACTATTACATTGTGGCAATAAGGATGACAATAAAAATATGTTTAGCAAAGGGCATTTTGCATCATTTCAACAACTGAATAGGACATTCCAAATCTCAACTCCCACTTCTTCATATCATCAGCTTTGTAGTTTCGTAGTGTCTTCCTCCATCGCTTACTTTCCCACTAGTACCACCTGGTTTCCTCTATTCTGGACTTAAAACCACACTCTAAAGTCTATGCTTTATTACATTTTTGACATGCTCCAAACTTTGTCCACTTCATCAAGACACATGCCATCAAAAGGTATAAAAATCTTTCTAAAACATTTTTGGGTGTGGAGGTGACAATTTTGGCCAACATAAAAACTCTTGTAACTCAGATTTGGTTCAACCCAGTGGAGCATTTGTGTTTGCGTTTGTCTCCAAAGGATGATTTCTCTCTCCTAGTATTCAGAGATGTCTTAGTAGAATGTTGTTGATGTGTTTTTGGAAGTGTTGACGGGTACTGTGGCAAGTGGAATTATCTACCGTATTTTCCGGACTATAAGCCGCTACTTTTTTCCCACGCTTTGAACCATGCGGCTTATACAGAGATGCGGCTTTTCTATGAATATTTCTTCAGCCCTCAGGCGGGCACTCCAGCAGGAAGTGCAAAAACGAGACAGTTTTTATTCTTAACACATGCAACCCAAGACGCACAACAGCAAAATACGGTAATATTTTACACCCTCACACCCTCACCCCCTCATAATGGAAAACAAATGAAGTGACAGTGGTTTGGTGTTCAGTAGTTTCAATGCTCAGGCGGAAGATGAATAGTGACTTGTGGTTTCAGTGCACGGGAGAATGAAGCAACTTTAATAGTTGCGCAGTTGCTCTTTAACAGTGCACAGGAAGAAAAAGTGACAGTGGTTTGGTGTTCAGTGGTTTCAGTACGCAGGAGGAAGAAAAATAAAGCAAGTTGGTTTTAGTGCACAGGAGGAAGATGAATAAAACCATCAATGACTTTTCTGTTTTGTTTGATCAACACTTTTACTGCCGTGTTACAGGCACTGTTCGGAAACAATCAGTTCAGGTATATGAATAAACACTTATGGTACAAAATCTTTCTATGTAAATATCTTATTTCTCAGCCTGGATATCGGCGGCTTATAGTCCGGTGCGGCTTATATGTGACAAAATATATATTTCTTTAAAATTTTAGTGGGTGCGGCTTATATTTAGGTGTGCTCTATAGTCCGGAAAATACGGTAAATTAGAATTTGTGTTTTTCAGCTGTAGAACGTGAATAGTAAAACTAAAGAAGAGAATTGCATATATTTGTGCTACTGTCATTGACAAAAGAAGAGATTGGGATAGAGGTCCTAGAGTGATAAATAAATAATGTTGATCGGGCTAACAAAGTTGAAAAGGGTTGTTTTGGTAGGTTTTTAAACACAGGGTAAAATTTAGAAGGATAATAGGAAGTGTTAGGCAAGAAATGTTTGAAAGAGGACGTGATAAAAGAAGGTGCTGTGAATTGTAAATTTTGGTTGTGAGCAAATATTTAGAGGGAAAAACCAATTGGCCATTTTATTGGTCATATTTGTTGAAATTTATTTTTTAAAGAGTATTTCAGAATGCTAAGGGAGAAGTACAGAAAAAGTCTAAAGAGGTGGAGGTTTGCTTTGGAGAGAAGAGAAAGGTTAGGTGCAGCAAGACAGAATACATGTGTGAATGAGAGGAATCCAAGTGGAACAGTGAGGTTACTGGGAGAAGAGGTAAAGAAGGAGCAGGATTGTAAGTACTTTAGGTCAACAGTCCAGAGCAATGGAGAGTGTGGAGAAGAGGTGAAGAAGCGTGTGCAGGCAGGTTGGAATGGTTGTAGCAAAGTCTTACAGAGTACCCCTACCACGTGGTAATGAAATGAAAGGTGTACAGGACAGTGGTGAGACCAGAGGCGATGTTGTATGGTTTGGAGACAGTGGCACCAAGGGAAAGAGGAGGAAGAGATAGAGGGAGCAGAGCTGAAGTTGATGAGGTTCTCTTTGGGAGTGTCGAGGATGGATAGGATCAAGAATGAGTGCATCAGAGGGACAGCACATGTGAGATGTTTAGGAGACAAAGTTAGAGAGGCTAGGTTGAGATGGTTTGGACATGTTCAGAGGAGAGATAGTCAATATTATAGTAAAAGAATACCGAGGTTACAGCTGCCAGGCAAGAGGCCAAGAAGAAGACCAAAGAGGAGGTTTATGAATGTAGTGAAGACGGACATGAAGGTAGTGAAGGATGCAGGGGATAGGGCTAGATGGAGGCAGGTGAATCACTGTTGGGTACAAAAGTAAGAGTTTTATGGAGAAACCTTCTTTTGGACTGCGCAGTAATGAGTGAGTCAGTTATGAGTTAGTTATGAGTGAAGGATGTGGGAGTTAAAAACTAAATTGTTGCATTAATGTGAAAATATGTCAACAAATGTAATGTTTATGTTAGTATAGGATTGGGAATACGTTTAATTTTAATTATAACTATGCTTTGGAGTTTGTTTGTTTGCATTCTTGAATTTGTGTGTTAGTGTTAAGATGTTTTTTGGTCACTTTTGTGATGTCTTCAGAAGCAGGAAATAAGTACAAAAGTTAACTGAACATATACTAAACGAATCTTATAATTTGCTAAATACTAAATCAAATTTTGAAAAGATGTGTTTGATGAACATGATTGCTGAAACTGTCTCCAAAATGTTTGATTTAGACACACTGCCATCAGCCACAGAGATTGTGGTGACAGACGAAAGACAAAGGTGTCGGAGATCCAGATGCTGGTTGAAACAGCTGGAACTGTAAAGGTGGCTGAGAATGGAACAAAGACAGCCATTTGCCATTGCAAAATATTTTATAGCCATCGGACGACATAATCAGTGAGAAGGCCTAAACTTACTCTGTGCTGCTGGAACTACAAGGCGGACGCATACCAATATGGGCTGTCTTCTGTCGAACCCACAAAGAAGCAGAGATTAAAGAACAGGTTGAAGTCCTGACTGTTGAGCAATACCTCCATGTCATCTGCAGACCAGTATGTCTGAGCATGGCATGCTTGCTAAGGATGTGAATGTCATTGCAAGGGAATCATTGAGGACATTTAGTGGAAGCAGACTAAACATTGTACAGTCAGACTCTAAGGCATATGTGTATGTGTAGATGTGTACATGCTCATCCAGCTCATGTCATCTACCTACCAGTCTACACAGAAGTATTTGGACATAGCTGCTGCAGTGAGCTGGAGGCACACAGTGCTGTGCAGCTCGGTAGGTCTGCTCAAGTACATACCTATGACGGTAAGGATGATGCTGCCAGAGGCCAGGATCACCTTGTCCCAGGATGTTGTGTCAGAAATGCCGACGTGACACTCGTAGAGACCATCATCATCCATCTTAACCTCAGGCAGCCTGCTCCCAGAGAAATAATATCAAAGGGAAGTTCTCTGGACATCCTGGAGGAGCAGAGTGCAGTAGATACCTATAACTAAAGTGTGGGTGTGGGTGATAGTGTGGTCTGACCTGACAGTGGACTGGTACAGCAGCTCCTCTGGTCTGCGGCTGCTCTCTTGGTGAGACAAGCTGATGTTGAACATGGCGTTGTACGTGAAGAGCTTCTGTTTACCACTGCCTTCGTCAGTCACCTACAACATACACCATGACACATCACAAACCTGAGCTGTGTTACATTTCAATTTAAAGTGAATTTTAGGCAAAACTTGAATGTATTATAAGCTTGTGGTGGCAATTTTTAACAAAGACAATGATACACACTGGTTTGGATACGTGCTGCAAGAACCACACCATGGAGGGGGACTTGTCTTTTGCTTTCCATTAAATCTGGTTGTTTTGTTGGTGCTGGGCAGAGGAATACTTTTATTTCCTGGTCACAAACCTGTTTGTACCAGCCATCTTTCTCTAAAACCACAAACTGCTGATGACGAGTTTTGTGTTTGTCTTTCGGGAGGTTTTGCATGACCACTTCTCAGCTGATAATTCAAAAGGCAAATTAAATATGTTTATGGAAATTCAAGTAATATGGCAGCTTCTATAGATGTAAAATATTTTGCTCCTGTCCATTTGGTGAGAGCTTACCTGTGTGCCCACTCTGAACCACACAATTTCCCTGAGGTGGCCGTCTGTTCGGAAGTTGCACTTGAGAGTGACTGTGTCTCCAATGATGACTGAAGGCAGAGGCTCGATGGACACTGACAGGTAGCCTAAAGACAAACATGGACACATTATATTCCAAGGTTTGTGCAGTCTTGCTGTTGATGGTGCACATTTGATCTTTTAAGGCTAGCTGTAGTGTAAATGTTAACTTAAGGATCCCATAACACCTACATCTGTTTTTAATTATGCTTGGTGAAAGACAAAGGCAGAACATGCACATTTTTGACAGAAAAGACCCTTCTTGCTTTGGAGCTGACCACCTGAATTGTTTATATACATATTGTATATATACTGTATATATGTTGCAGCTTGTGGAGAATAGCTTTGGGATCTAAAGCTGGGACTGATGAAGCAGAATGTATCCAAGTGTTTTTGTGCTTTCTGCAAACTGGAGCTGTAGAGGCATTAGGTTACAGCTCGCTTGGATTTACACATGCTATAAGACCAGAGGGATTAATGGCTAAATGGAAATCACAAATCACCCTCTGCAGAAAGAATATGTGACTTATCAGAAAATAAACATCACCTATTCTGATTCATAAACACATGCTGTGTTAACATTATCTCCATTGATATATTATGCTTTCACAAAAGCATGTATTTTTATCACCAAAATGTAACGACAGCAGATGCATGTTGTAAACTGAGGGGAGCAGCTGGTGTGGCTGTGAGCCTCACCTCACCACAGGCCTGTGCTGCGTGATGTCAGCAGCAGCGGATTATTATTCTCATGTTTTTGCTCTTAATCCTCCCTGTGTTTCATCTAAACAGCCTACTGACTACTGGGTTCTGCTCTCTGCTCACAGAATATATCCCAGAAGAAGTCACACAGACTCTTGGTAAACAACAAGACAGAACCTAACGTGAGTAACTGGGAACAGAGTTACAGGACATTAAGGCCTTTCTAAATCTATGTTTAGTTTGCCTTCCTTTAAATCCTGGAGGGAGTAGTTCTGTAAAAGTCTCCTTCTGATCTGGGAATAAAGTTGAATTCATTCTTGTCTCAGCCACAGGCTCTCCATTATCCAAGGCTATGCTTTTTCTCAAATTACCTGTGTCTTGTTCTTGTGATAAATCATATTCCAAGAAGAAACAATGCTGAATATATAAAAACAAATAACTAATGTTTATTGTTCCCTTTTCACTGCACTTGGTACACAGAGAGGCCCTAAATGGTGGAAAATGGTTGCAGCTTTCGTGATTTAAAGTTCAAAAGCTGTGAAAAAAAAATTAAACAATCTTCTTGTACTACTATTAATTGTAGCAGTGTATGCAGTGTTCATTTCTCCAGCTTGTCGCTCACACAAAATGACTTGTTTCTGTTCTAGACACTACTCTCCTGCAGTGGTGGAAACACTAGCCAAATTCAAGGCAACAACGTACATCCAAAGTTAAACTGGACCAAGCATGTTTAACTGTTGAGGACCATGGCCAGTGTATTTTGTCTCTCAAAGGAGGTCTCCTCAGAGGACCTGAGCCAACGAGTTATGTACCTCAAGATAAGGTACAGATGCTAAGATAAAGGCTTAAGTTATTAATCTAGAGAACTGTAGCAGATGACAAAACATATGCATTCTTGGGCTACTGAACCTATGTTTGTGCTGGAAAGTAATCATAGTGTCTGTATATTAGTGCTGGAGCGAGACAGCAGCTCTGGATGCCTATCGATGTGTTTCTGGGCTTCTTCGACAGAGGTAATCCACGTTTTGGCTCCACTGGGAAGCGTAATATGGAGTCAGGTTGGATACAATAGTAAAGGCTTCAGATCCCTAAAAGCAAAGTTCACTCATAATGTCCTTGTTCTGTGCTTGTTAATCCAGGATTTCAGGGATGCAATCCTCCATGTTTTGTACTTTTAGTGAAGGGGCCTTCACAGAACGGTAGTATAGGTTTTTTTGGATTAGCCACCTAAAAGTCCAGTACAAATCTAAATCTGCTCTTTATCTTGTTTCAAAATTTGAACTGTTTAATGTGTTGAACACTGTGTCTTCAACCCTGTCAACTTCGTTTCTGCATGGTTTGAGGTGACTTGCTTAGTTAGCTGGAGAGCCTTGTGCTCTCAAAAGGTTAAATTGTTAAGAGCTGCTTGGAGAAGCAACTTACGCTTACAGTTTTATTTTAGTTACCTTTCACCTGAAGAGGTTGAACAATGAGAGGCTGACAAATGGTCAGGAACAACTCCTAATATGCCATTTCAAAACCTACTCTGAACATGTCTGGGAATAAGTTCTATTCTGATTTTCAACAATTGGATTTCATCTTCAATTCATATTTAATCCAAAATTGAGACGAAGTCCACCAATATCACAAGAACTAACACTGGGAGACTAACATGGCTGCACTCTGAGCCAGACAGTAATTTATTTGTTAAGTAAGACAGATTATCATGAGTAATATGTGTCAGAGCCAGACAATGGGCTTTTATCCTCAAACTGCATTAGGTAAGAGACTCAATGACCTCTACCTCTGATCCACCCTGTAGAGAGTTGAATTAACCAAGGACAATATGTTTCATCTGAAATGACAGATTATAATATTTTTTCTAGTGATTAATGAGGTTGTTGAGTTGTGATAGAAAAAGAGCCTTTACCAGAGTCAGTGACTGTGATATAAAGAGCACATATAATCTATGCAGAAAAGTGTTTTGTCTTATGTCTATCATTTTCTAATAACAAGTTTTTAGATACCCTAAACCCTAAATAGTACCACTTAGATTATTCAGAAAAAAATAATAATTAGAAAATAGCTGTGTGTTGTACTTGCATGTTTTTTATCCCAACACATAGAGCCACTATGGCACTTTTGTGTTTATACATCTTTATTGTCATTTTCACATAAACAAACAAAGAACCCTTGCTGGCATATGTCAAGGTTCCTGTGTCTGTGCAGTGGGTTTATCCAAAAAAGTCAAGAAGGGTTTGGAATGGTATTTATTTTTTTCCAGCCTGAGGTTAGATATCACTTCTCCTATCCAGTTCATACTGGCCGAAACAATGCAGCCCTTATGTAAATGATGACATGAATGACAACAAGCAATATTATAAATTAGCTGCCCAATAATACATTGTGAAGTTTGGAGGTGTCATGCCTCCATTATGCTTTAACTTTTTGCGCATACAGGGTTTTCTGTTCCAAACATACCAGGAGCACCAGGTGCCTGTTCCTGTGGGTGGCGAGGTATTGCATTGTATCATATCAAATCTAAAAAACTTTGTTGTCACTTTCTTGAATAACGAGATTGAATTAGAGCATCAATCCAGAAGCATAGAATGGTGCAAGTTTTTAATGCAATCCCATAAGTGCAAACAACATAAAATTAACAGTGCGAGGCATGATTTGAAATATTTCATATTTTATATTATATTGTGGGGTGAATCACTGTGTGCCAAGGATGTGTTTTTATAATTGGGTCTTCATATTGGTAAAGCAATTGAATACAGTGTAACGTGGGGTGTCCTGATGTCATTTATTCTTGTAATAAATATCTCTAATTTAAGTTTGGCCCTTTTTTGTATAATAACATGATTTGTTATTGTTTAGTTTGAAGATGATTTTTTTTTTTTTTTAAATTAAACCAACTCTTTAATGTCTTATTCTTTTTCCACTGTGTCTATTAATGTTTTTAAATCATTACCACCACAAAGTATATTAGTATTGTCTGGAAATAATATAAAATGTATTATTATATGCATGTATTATTAATATAAAGAATAAACAACAATGGCAGAATGACAACTGACTTTACTGGCAGAATGACTTGAGATTGAGATTTGTGCTCAAAAATCTTGCTTTACACTATATTTCTTTTGCAATATATGGATAATAGAGATAGAAAGACTGAATGAATGAATTAAAATTTCTTGGCATAATAATACAAAGGAAGTTAAGCTGGAAGCCACATACAAACTATATTAAGGCCAAGATCTCCAAATTATAGGCATTTATTGTATTTTATTGGTATAATCCGTCAAAGAGTTCTTGAATAAAGAAACTTTATATTTGTAGTAGTGTTCCCTAGTTCTACCTTGTGTGACATTCTGCATAGAAAAATGGAGAAACTAGCATAAACCCAATTTCTATTGTTAAAAAAGAGCAATACAAATTGTAAATAAAGCAGCTTTCAGAAAACACATTCTATTTTCATTAAGCTAAAAGCTATACATTTTAATATTTAAGTTTCAGATTAGCAATAGTTTTTATGATTTTAATGGGAACAATATGCTTGAAAACCCAACTGTGAGAACAAACAGCATTGTATTTCTGTTGTTGTAGATATTGTATGAAGTAAATTGGACCAGGAGCTAAAAGACTGTACATCATTAATTTGGTTAAAAGATTTTTAAGAGAAATATGATTAAAGCTAGTGAAGTAGATGAAAGTTGATGAGAGCAGAAAAATGACCATGTACTGCATTTGTTTTGACACTATTTTGACTATGGTATTTGTATTTTAAAGCACTGGTTGCTGATGTGTTTATAGTTTAAGTGTATAACATTCTGCTTTGTGAACTTTCTGGACTATCTGCTGTATTTTTTTTTACAACTGGTACCACCTTGTCTGTTCCTGGTCTAATAAAACAAAATGTATTGTGTGTACTTTAAGTCAAACGCATATTATGCTGTTACCAGGTAAAATAAACCAGTTCTTTTCAAACTGTAATACAAGTACCACTTGAGTGGAGTCTTTGAGATGTATTTTATGAGTGAAATGTATATATTGTACATGTATGTGTATTTTACTAGAACTTCACTTGTATATTATGCTAATCTTATAACCAGTAATATTAGACAGACAGGTGGGTGGTAATCAGAGAGACAAATATTTTTTGAGGTAGTACTTAGTGGAAAAGTTTGAGAATCAGTGACATAAACTGTCAAAGATTGTGGTCATGAACAAAACACATGGACAGTGCTGTGTGCACTCACCAGCCGTCAGACAGAGAGTGTGCAGAGACATGCAGAGACAGAGGAAAGTCAAAGGACGGTTCATCCTGCTCCAGCAATGCTCCATGTATGCTCCGAGCGATCTTCAGCCATTCATCCATCGTTTAGACTGATGAGGTTCACTTCACTGCTGCCTTTATCCACAAAGCAGGATTATCTCTCTCTCTCTCTCTCTCTCGTCATCTATACTCACAACAGCACTGCCCTCTTTTGGCTTCTCCCACACTGTTCTGTTTAAGGACATTCATGTAAATGGACTAGTTAGCTGTTTAGTACCCACCAATGCTTTTAGTGTTTTCTTTTCCAGCTGAAAGTCCAAACCTGGATGCAACATCAATACTTTATAACTGTATGCATGTTTTATAAAACTATAACAAAAGGAGCCAACATGGAGTCTTTTTCAGAGTTTCAAAAGATTTCCGAAACATTTCAACATCACTGAAAATAACAACTCTCTCACAAAACATGGTGTAAATGATAGTACGCTCTAAATACATAAATAATAAAGGCAACTCTGAGCTAAATGACAAGAAAAACTCCAGAAATTCAAAATTGACAGTAGCACATCAAGGCTAGCAAGATCCACAAGGCGGCACATTTCAGACGTTACCTTGCCACAATCTGAAAGTCCTGGTATGATTTAGGACATGAAAACTGAAATCATAGTCTAGAAGAAACTTCAAAAACAAAGTCGCTGACAAAGAAATCTACAGATAACCAGCCGGACTCTGAATCACCTACAGGGATCAGAGCAAGGAATTCTGAAACCATGGCAATGGACTATGTCCAGAAGACAATTATTCCCTCGACAGAGATCAAAACTTAAATGTATCCTTATATACACATGTGTGAATAATCGTCTAGTGCAGGGGTGTCAAACTCAAATGGAGAATGGAACAAAATTGGAAAAAAAAAAAAAACTGTCTCAGTTGCAGGCCAGGATTTACTCAAAAAGCCCTGATTAAAAAGATTAACATTACACACTATAAATATTTATATTGTATTTATATTTATTTTTTAGTTTGTAGTTTAGCTCCTGGGCCCCCTGCTTCATTGTTCTGGCCCTGCCTGACGCTTTTGAAATGAAACAGCAGCATGTCGCTGACATCTTTTCTTCACTCTTGAGGCACATACAGCAGCTTTGCTTTTTACTTTTATCCACCTCTCTTCTGTGCTGGGGTTGTGGTGGAGTTAGGCTGAACCAGTTCCAGCATGAGTTTAGTTACGTGTTTGCTCTTTACTTGTACGTAATGGAGCGGGCTGCAGCGACGGAGAGAGAGATAACACGAGCAGAACGGTGAATGTCTTTTCTTAAACCATAGTCATATTCAGTCAGACCTCTCTGGACAGACACAAAGTATGGCTTGACTACAACATCAACAGGACATTACCGCATTTACATGTCCTCTATCACTATAGAACAAGCCTCACTCCAGCTTCACTTTCAGACAGTAGCCTAGTGAAAGACTCAGACTCTATTTTAACTCTGCCACAGTCTGTAGCTTCTGCTTTGTCCAGGTTTTTGTACCTGTCCTCAATTTTGTCTCCCAGTTCTCTCATAGTGATGCAGCGCAGTTATTTTCTTAAATTATGGCCTCATTATCTCCACAAACAAGATTCTCCACAAATATTCCACCTTTCACCTGTTCAAGAGGCCCTGGTTTTCACAATCCACATTTTATTAGCCATATTTTTAAAGAAAGACCCTAAATGTCACTTGTATATTTGTACATCACTGTTGTTGCAAGGCATTTTGGGACTTGTAGTTTTAGTTAGGCGCTATATATCAGCGAGCCATTAATAAAAGTAATTTTTTCCTTTAGTGGGCCAGATATAATTGCTTTGGGGGCCTGATCTTGCCTGAGGGCTTTGAGTTTGACATGTCTGCTCTCGTGAATCCCTTGAGCCTTTCTTTTACAGCACTTGAGGTCCGAAGCACTGTGCTTGCTGTCTTTGTTCCCTTCCTGATTTCTTAGTTTTTTGCAAATTTGTCACCCTTAAATGTTTCAGATCACCAGACAATATTTAAATTTAAATATTAGACAAAGATAACTCAAACACAAAATGCAGTTTTTAAGTGGTGATTTTATTTATTAAAGGAAACCAGCTACACAAACCTAGCCCTTTGTGAAAAGGTAATTGCCCCTGTTGTGAAGTCATGAATTAAATATGACCAATCACAATTGTTTGGAAAGCTTAGAAAATTACCCAGGCGTAATTACTGCCAGACCCATTGAATCAAGAAATTGAATTGAAGAAGAAATGAGAGCCATTATCACATAAAATCAAGCAAATATATAACCACATAACATAACATATAACACATAACACTGAGTACTTTGTGATATCAACATAAACATGTGTGATTAAATGTGTTATAAATAAAAGTGTGTTAAAATGAGCAATGATGAACAACAGATGAATAATGGTTTCAGGTTTTTTTTTTGTCAGAAGGTACTGTAATCAATGTCTAATTTGAATATATATATATATATATATATATATATATATATATATATATATATATATATATATATATATATATATATATATAATGAAGGATTGTATAGAAAACTTTTTTTTAATTTTGTTGTGAATGCAGAGTCTGTCCCCAACAAGCCCCACCCTTCTCCAGTTTATTTCTCCGTATAATAAGTTACAGTAGGATGTTGCTATGGGTCTGTTTGAAGGTTGTATAAGGTTTCTGATGTATAAGCTTGAACATGTTTTAATTTATGTTATATTAATGTCCCCTACATACAATTTATTTCATTTTTTTTGTATTTGATCATTGCATTGTGAGCCTTTTAGAAGATGTAGGATTCCATTAGGTATTGCTTTACACTTACATATATACATGCACTATACACTTTAAGATATTCTTATTGGGTGAATGGAAGTTGATACAAGGTAATGAATTCATTATATGGCAATTTTTGTCCCTGTGGAACTGTGGTGAACCTTCCCAGGAGTGGCCTACCAAAATTACCTCAAGAGCACAGCAACAGCTCAAAAAAGAACCCACTCAACAACCTCAGTTAAGGTCAATGACTCAACCATAAGAAAGAGACTGGGCAAAAATGTCATCCATGGCAGAGTTCCAAGGTTAAAACCAAAAAGAACATAAAGGCTGGTCTCACTTTTGCAAAAAACAAAAAAAAAAACAAAAAAAAACCTTGATGATCCCCAGGACTTTTAGGAAAATGTTCTGTGGACTGATGAGACAAAAGTATAACTCATTGGAAGGTATGTGTCTTGTTACATCTGGTGTAAAAGTAACACAGAATTTCAGAAAAAGAACATCATACCAACAGTCAAGTACAGTGGTGGTGGTGGTGAGATGGTCTGGGGCTACTTTGATGCTTCAGGATCTGGACGACTTGCTGTGATTGATGGAACCATGAATACTGCTCTACCAAAAAATCCAGAAGGAGAATGTCAAGCCATCAGTTTGTGACCTCAAGCTGAAGCACACTTGGGTTCTACAGCAGGACAATGATCCAAAACACACCAGCAAGTCAACCTCTGAATGGCTCAACAAAACAAAATTAAGGTTTTGGAGTGGCCTAGTCAAAGTCCGGACTTGAATCCAATTGAGATGTGGCATGACCTTAAAAATGCAGTAAATGCTTGAAAACCCTCCAATGTGGTTGAATTATATCAATTCAGCAAAGAAGAGTGGGCCCAAATTCCTCCACAGCAATGTGAAAGACTCATTGATTGTTGCTGAGAGTTGCACAGCACGTTATATAGGTTCAGGGAACTACTATTTCACATAGGGCTAGTTAGGTTTGGATAGATTTTTTATATATATATATATATATATATATATATATATATATATATATATATATATATATATATATATATATATATATATATATATATATATATATATAAAATTTTGTGTTTACTAGATTTATCTTTGTCTAATATTTACATTTGCTTGATGATCTGAAACATTAAAAGTATGACAAATATGCAAAAAAATAAGAAAGCATGAAGGTGGCAAATCAATTTTTATGGCACTTTATATAGCACAGTACCACAATAACAATTGCCTCAAAGAGCAGTAAATATATTGTCCTGTTCAAAACAGATTGAACTAGACAACATCCCGTCCTTAGACCCTCCATCAGGGTAAGGGAAAACTAAAAAAAAAACTGCCAGGAAAAAGAGAAACCTCAGGGAGAACCACAGAAGGAGGGATCCACTCCCAGGACGGACAAGCCATGTAATAGATGTGTCCAGGAGAGTCACTGACAGATAGTCCATCATATGTACAAGTGAATACAAATTAATATGAATATAGTCCATGATAATATCAGCAGCAGCAGTTCATCTGAGTGACAGGAACTCAGCTAAAATAATAGCTACATCTTATAAATTGTGTTCAGCAGACCAAGAGGTTAGTTTAGTTAGGAGGGAATGTAGTTGTATTTACAGAGCTGAGGTGTCTTACTACACTAAGTGAGATCAATGGAATATTTTTTCTACAGTCAGTGGCACAGAAAAGGTACTTACCAAATACTATATTATTAATGATGATATTATTATTTGTATACTGTTTAGCACCCTATACATAGAATAATTACAATTAATGAATGATTTTTAAGAACATAATCGAAATATTTGCATCAGTCTTTTATTATAGTATCAGTGCATCAGTCCATTATCTCCTGGTAGGCGTGTCCGCCTCCACAGGAAGCAGAGAGAGCCCGTGCATGACCTGAGTCTGGTGTCTCTACAGCCCCTCGGGCCTCTCGCGAGACACGCTCAGCAGTGGCACGCATTCGGTGCATCGATTAGGGTAATAAAGACCGTAACCAAGGGTTACAGGCTACAATTCACCTCCACTCTCCCCTGTTTCAATGGCATATTACACTCCCAGCCTCGGGGGGAAAAGGCCCTTGTTTTACAAAAGGAAATAATTTCTTTACTAGGCAAGGGTGCAATCTGAGTAGTTCTTATATGCTTGTCTGGCCACCTTCAACTGGGGCTCGCTGTTACGATACAGGACGTGCCTCAGGTTTCCAGGCCTGATGGCATCAGCCCTAGTAGTCATTCCTCCTGGCCGCCTAGACATGAGGCCGTTTCAATGGTGGGTTGCGGCCGCCGTTTTGTTTCGGTAACAGCAGAGTGCGTGCTTGCTCTGTGTCATTGGAGGCGAACGACTTTTCTGTCACCATGCAGACAGTCCAAGCACAAAAAGTTATTAAGATGGATGCCTCTCTGCAAGGCTGGGGCACCACGGACGAGGGCAGGACTGTAAGTGGAAAATGTTCACGTTCACGAACTACCTGGAACTCCAGGCCGTATGGCTAGCGCTGAAACATTTCCTACCCTTTCTCAATGGGCAGCATGTTTTAGTCAGGACAGACAATACTACTGTAGTGGCATGGAAGGTGTGTGTCTCGTTACATCTGGGGTAAAAGTAACACAGAATTTCAGAAAAAGAACAGTCAAATATTGTGGTGGTGGTGGTGGTGGTGGTGGTGGTGGTGAGATGGTCTGGGGCTACTTTCATGCTTCAGGACTTGCTGTGATTGATGGAACTATGAATTCAGCTCTCTAACAAAAAATCCTGAAGGAGAATGTCCAGCCATCAGTTTGTGACCTCAAGCTGAAGCACAGTTTGGGTTCTGCAGCAGGACAGTGATCCAAAACACACTAGAAGGTCCACCTCTGAATGGCTTAAAAAACAAAATGAAGGTTTTGGAGTGACCAAGTCAAAGTCCGGACTTGAATCCGATTGAGATGCGGTTTTCAAGCCGTTAATGCTTGAAAACCCTTCAATGTGGGGGTCTGTAGTGGCATACATAAACAGACAAGGAGGGCTGCTCACATCAGCTGCACATGTTGGCACACAAACTGATTGTGTGGAGCGGCACTCACCTGTTGTCAGTAAGAGCCACACGTCCCGGGTTTATTGAACCGGGGAGCGGACCTGCTGTCCAGGGGCACCCCTTGCTACAGGGACTGGAAACTCAACAGCGAGGTTGTGGATCATACGTGGGAGAGATACAAGCGGGCGGTGGTGGACCTGTTCGCGTCACAGGAGGACGCACAGTGTCCGCTGTTTTACTCCCTGGCCAATCAGTGCGTGTTGTTGGGCTTGGAAGTGTTTTCACACGAGTGGATGATCAATGGATGTATGCACCCCATGGATGATGCACCCTCGATGCCTCCACTCCCCTCCTCCCTTGGTATCTTAGTCCCGCCCACAGAGGAGCCACAAAGAGGAGAGAGGAGAGAAGGAGGAGGAAAGATGAGTTAAGTGCGATGGAACGTCCTCTCCTCAGGAGTGTCACCTGCAGACATCTGTTTCTGAAAATCTTAAATTAACTTCAGAATTTAAATTTAGTGTGATCTAAATGTTTGCCAAGAATATTTGTAACATTTTTAATAAACATAATATGTTTATTAAAAATGTTACAAATATTAACATAACAGATGTTTAACATGATTTCTTAAATGATTATTTTATTTATTATAACAATCACAGATGAACCAATGCATCAAACAGCAACCTCTAAAATCTCTGCTGAAGTTGTACTTAAATAAAAAAATTCACTCCTGTCATGTATCTAGCCCAACAGCACTTAGTTTAACAAGATAACGTTCAAATATATTTTATTCTTGCATTTCACAGATTACATGTAACAGTTCATTTATCACTTAAAAACTCCTTAAACACACGCACACTCACATGAATTCACACACATACATTTCAGTGACATACTTGCCGTACATTACATTAAAATACCTTTACATACAAGTATAAAGAGCATGAAGAACAAATATAGACCTCGATCTCAAGGCAGGCCAAAGCCAAGGTGTAGCCACAAGACAAAAAAGCATAGTGGCGAAGACTTTACTACTGATAGCTGGTTCAGTATTAATGTAATCACAGAATGTGCACTGGTTAGAATGCTTGTATTACCCCAAACAATGATGAGCCAGATAAACCTTTAGTAGTGTAATTTAGATTGGTATACAGATATGGATGTATGTGGTTCTACAAACAAACAGAACAGATTATCACTCACACATTACATGTACAAATAGCACAAACAATGATATAGCCTAAGTAATACAGAACATACAATTAGCTCCAAAGCCTATTCTAGTTGACAATTATTAGTATCAAGTTCAAGCTATTATGAGCCGTGTACATGACCTGATGTATGCAACAATTCGTCTCACAGTCCATCCAAACGGTGATGCATTTAAAATGCGAATAAACATAGTTTTGCATATAATATGAATCAAGAATTTATTTTAGGGCATAAATACATAGATATCAGTGCTATGATCGTGTTTAAAAACAAACTGATTAACAGTTGTTGACAGAAATGGTTCAAGCCTTATCAGAAGTAGTCTTTCCAACACAGATACAGTACTGGCCAAAGCTATTGGTGTGTAGTTCTCCATACTGCTTGGTTTACCTGTTTTGTCTTTAAGAACTGGGACTAATACAATAGAAACAATAGACTCTGATAATATACCGTGTATCAAAAATCAGTAAAACAAATAACCAGTAAACGATACAGTTTCCTGCTAAACAGCTGTGTTCAGAAGTCATTTTATCTTGCCCACAAGCCTTTTTGTTTTACAGCTTTGAGACTTCATCAAATATTTATTGTGATGTAACACATCTCAGTTTTTAACCGTTTGTGCAATATTCCTCTTGACACAATTATACAGTTCATAATAATGCTTTCGCCACAGCTGACAGATTTCAACTGCGTCACTCACTCATCAATACAGGATGGTAAGAATATTTTTAAATTATTTAAAGATTGTACCTCTTTTCAGAAATTGTTATAACTTCTATTATGTAACTTTGAAGCATAGACACAGCCCTCAGTACACTCTCGTTCTATCTAATAAAACAAAGGAAATATTTACTTTTTTTTTTTTTTTTAATGTTTAAACTTTTTATTTTCAAATAAGCCCATACCTCTGTCTACCGGCCACAACCCATGCTCTAAAAGCTCTCCTAGCCTCAGCATGCAATTCATCCTCAAAATTGTTTCAACCTGGCTTAATATATCTCCTATGCATACGTTTATAAAAATAACAACAATAGTAGTTTTAGACAGAGAGAAAAATTGGTGATTATACAGATTAAAACATTAGTGTGTTGTTTTGAGTCATAAAAACTTCCACCAACTTCGGTGTGGACTAAATATGCTCTTGGTATAATTACTCTATTCATGAGCCTCAGAGAATGGAAATGTTCATTCTAAAATGAGTGTCTTCTCGTTGTTCTTTTTGTAATGGTATTTTCAACTTCAGTATCAGTTTCTCCGGTGTTCTTAGGAGTGCCGTGAAGCATTCAACTAATGCATCACTTATTAAAGAAAAAATGAAGGCCACATTAAAATACCGTCTAGATGAACAACACTCCTCCATAGTCTTAGATATTTTTTCACAATTTCTCGACAATATTTTCGGCAATCATTTGCTTTAGTATGTTGTTTTAGATCAAGCAAGACTTTACCATGCTGTTTGGATGTGTCTGGCAATCTTTTGTCGAAATGGCCCACATACTTCAAGCCCAGGTTCCTGGCTGATTGTAATAACCTTATCGCTAATAAACATTTTGGTGGTCTGTTAACTTGGCCGACTTAAACATTAAAAATACCAGAGTTACTATAAGAAATGTTTTTTTTTCCTCCATCTTCTTTGCCCCAACGCTGGGACAGATCTGTCAAGTGATTTACTTTTGGTGCATATTCTTCCTCCTACCCCCAAAGGTCACAAGAAAAGTGCAAGAATATGCTTCTCTATGTGTTTGGACTGGGGGGAGCAGGGATAGAACCACCAAACTTCCGGTTACTGAATGCCCTGCTCTACCACATGAGTAAAATAACCTAAAATACTACTACTACGACTAATAATAATAATAATAATAATAACAATAATAATAATAAATCAAATTTGTATGGCACTTCTCTGAGGATGCAAAGACGCTTTACTGCATGAGACAAATAACAAAACAATGTAAGATGTGAGAAAACTACATATTACAGACAAGTTAATGTTTTTAGCTGTTTTTTGAATGTTTGTAATGAGTCTGACGTTCGTATGTGTAGGGGGAGGGAATTCCAGAGTGTAGTCGTGGCTTTGGCAAAGTCAAAATCATTGATATTTCCCTGTAATATAGGGGCAATTATTAATAGTTTACATATTAATTTAAAACTAAACCTTTTCATTTATTTTTTATTTAAATGTTAAATATACATGCACCACAATAGTATTTATTTTACTAAATTTATGTAATTTGAATTTCCTTATGATTACATTTGACAAACTCTTGAAGGGTCGAGGCGAGAGATGCAGTTCTCAATTGTACACCAGAACTTGAAGGCACAGATTTAGAAGGTACAAGAGGGTTTTGATGAACTTAAACACACAAGACAAATAAAAAAAAACAAAAAACGGTAACATGGTTACATGGTAATAGATAAATTTGTATATGTTCCCTCACATCTATTATTGAGAAAAGTGAATTATGTAACACTTTCTTACTAGTCAAACAACATGAAAATTTTAATTAGTTTAAGCCAGTATCCTCATCACATTTAAAAAATTGTCAGTCATATCAAACGTTCATCCAGTTCCATTGACTGTGTTCCACTGTGCCTTTTAAAGAGGTTTTGGGCAACTGCTGGCCCTAATGTACAGGAAATTATAAATCTGGAAATGTGCCAATTTTTTTGCAAACAAGCTACTGTTGAACCTTTGATCAAAAAAGCTGGTCTTGACACTACCATTGTATCAAATCATAGACCAATTTCAAAACGTCCTTTTTTGTCGAAGATCTTACAGAAAACTTTTCTTTCACAATTGCAATCTTTTTTTTAGACACACATGGCACTTTAGAAGTCTTTCAATCAGGTTATAAAGCCTTTCATAGCACAGAGTCTGCACTTTTAAAGGTTTTTAATGACCTGTTTATCATGACTCTAGTGATCCTGCTGTTCTTATCCTTTTAGACCTCACCTCTGCCTTTGACACAGTTAACCACACAATTCTTTTATCATGCATGGAAAACTATGTTGGTGTCAGGGGCAGGGCTTTAGAGTGGTTTAGGTCTTTCTGGGAGATGCTATGCTGTTAAACTGGGGGTTCCACCTCGGCCACTGCTGCTCTCATCTGTGGAGTCCCCCAGGGGTAAATTCTTGAACACACCATCTTTGCCCATACCTTAAAACTCTGGGTCAAATTTTTAAAAAAGCAAAGCATCTCCTATCACATCCCAGCAGCTCCCTGACACACAGGCACATGGGGGGGGGGGGGGGGGGCTTTGGGGGTGTAACTTTCACATTATATAAAATTTAAAATCTTTTGTTAATTAAAGTTCTACAGTCATTGAAATCGCCATAATCCGAAGGACAAAAGGTAAGTGCGCATTTGCGCAATGAAGCCCACAAACACACAGAAGGCTACACAGTAGTTATACTAAATCAGAATACAGTTATTTCTTGTGTCAAAACTCCTTATCAAGTTGTTCACAGGCTGCAGAACACAGGAAAGCGCGCGCACAAGGCTTTCTTTGAAGCCTCTTTGCTCTGCTCTTTTCTTTACTTGGTCTGGCGAGAGACGTGGTAAAGCAGCAGCCAACAACAAAAGTTTTCCAAAGCACAAAAAGATTTTCATTAAATAATTCAGTGTAGCCTTAAGCCAGTGTTATTTTTTTATCTGCCCTGATAGAGAGTAAAGACAGATAGTAGTTTTAGTTTTTTTAGTCTTGTAGACCTGCAGTGTCCAAAGGCCTTTGAGTCAAGTGTTATTGTGATATTGAGCAGTTCAAAAACAAATGTCTTGTCTTCTCCTCCACACTGTTGTAGAGGACCAAAGGGATGGATTAAAAGTGTGTAATAATTCATTGAACTTCATTGAAAATTCTCCATTCTACATCTTTAAATTTACGCAAAGTACTATGATGTTAGGACTCGTTAACAATGTAGCATACTGCAGCACAGACTATAGCAAAGAGGAGTATTGGCTTCACTATATCATTACTGTCATCGTAACACACTACAAATCGAGTTGATAGTAAAAGTGTCATTTAACTTTCATGTGTTCAACCAGTGTAACGCCTGGTAAACGGTAGTGCCACTTTTTTCATCTGCGCCGGTCCTGTCCCGGAAGTCCCTGTAGTCTGCTTGAGCCCAGTGTGAGGCCAGTGGAGCTGTGCGTGTGCCCGTCCATGGACACTGTGAGAGCAGCGATGGGGAGTGCTCGGTTTCCTGTATGAATAGTAAATGCAAACCACGTGGTGTAAAAGCAGACTGCAGCTTCTTTTGTTCAAATCAATCAAAACGGAGAAGGACAGGGAGCTGCTGAATCAGGAAATCGCCGGTACAATAATTATACTTACTCTTTAGCTTTTTCATTGGCACCAATTCAAAAATACTTATTTGAGTAACGCGTAGTTGTAATTAAAAGGCATCAATATTCAGTTTTATAAAGTTTGTAAAGCATCTTTTTGTTACGGGTCAGTTTTTATTTAGACTGCTGTTAGCTACAGTGACGAGGTAACGTTAGCTTATTTCAACTCGTTTCATTTAACTACATAAACAACATTTATACTACCTTCTTCTACCTGAAAACGGCTTTGGTAAAACTTTCTTGCGCCCGTATGTACAAACGCTCTACAGATTGGCGTTTGTTTAGCATGTCAGCTAGCTCCCAAAGCGTTATGTGAACAAAGAGACTGGGTTTAGCTGCTTAGCCTAATGACGCTAATGTTAGCGGCGATGCTAAACGTACTCCGGTCAGTCACGCTTTTGTCCCCTGCGTTCCGAATGGCTTGTGTTAAAACGGCAACTTGAAGGTCAACTAAAACAACAGTGTTCATTAAAACAGTGGCAAATGTAAAATGTTGGTAATTTACATTCTGAGTGGGTTTTTTCATGATGCATTGTAAAGTTAGTCAGTGTTATTCGGTATGCCCATACATTAGTTGGTGCAACTGAAATAATTGTTGGCTCATCAGCCAAGTGTTGAATTATGCTTTGTGTTGCAGAGAAGTGTCTTTTTCTTTCTGAAAGATGCCTCGCAAGAAGGTGACAGATGTTGCAGGAAATGGTGGGATGAAAAAGAAGAAGACCAGTGGCAAACGTAAAGAGAGGGACTTCAGTAGTGACGACGAGTTTGACTTCGAGCAGGAGAACAACAAGAAGCCCGGGAAGCCTGCTGCCAAGTCTGGGCTCCATCCAGTCACTGTGGCAGACGACCTCAAAGAAAAAATAGTCAGTTTGATGTCATTTACAAGACTACTTTAATACGTTGTAAAGGCTATACTAATTTGCATTTGCCTTGTTACTGGTTTACTTACAGCATCTCTTGAGTTGAACCTAAAATGTAATTTTCAGTGTACTGGGGTTTCAGTCATTGTTTTTTAAGTTTATATGGAACAGTTTGACCTTTTATGTTGACCTTTGTCAGCATTCTGTTAAAATGTAAATGTGATTTTAGAGCTACATTTTGTGGAAGATTCCCAATGGCTCAGTTTGAATTCTAGTACCCAGGCTGTGATGTAGTAGTAATACTGTAAGCCCTTTGACATAGCTCTGATCTGTATGTCTCATGTCAACAGAAACTTGAGTGCCCAAAAGTGAAGGGGCAGTTGCTTATCTTTGGAGCAACCAACTGGGATTTGATTGGAAGAAAGGAGGTGCCCAAACAACAAGGTAGGTTCAGTTGACTGTGGGTGAGTGTGGGAAGCTCTGAGTCTGATACGGGACAGATGGAGCTAACGGCTGTTTAGGCTGAGGAATGAGGGGTGCTCGCAGTTACAATGGATAAATGTAAACTGAACATAAATTGCATCTGTCCCTTTGTATCCGTATTGACACATCAATGTGAATGACAGCACACCCATTGCGTCCATATGCTAGGAAAAGTAAAGTTAAAGTTACATTCTTTGGTGCTTGTAGCGGGTAATAGCCATTTTTATTGAGGTTAAGAAACAAGCTTTATTCACTGGTAATTTAGATTTACTGTGCTTTCTTTTTTACTGATACTAATATCACGCTAAAGCTGCTGTTCAAATGTCTAACCCTAACCCTGGGGAGGGTGTCCCGTTTGAGCATTAATTTTATTTTAATGAAAATTCTGCACATTACATTTGTAACAAAGAAGCTTCAAAATATTATAGTAGGTTGCAAACAACACTGGCTTTGGTGACCCAGAACTTGTATGATGCAGCACTGAGAGTAAGAACATTTTCCCTGTTGCAAAGCTATACAATATGTAGTAGAGTAAATGAGGCAGACACAATCAATGGAATATTGATTTGATGTGTCTGGAGAGGTGATAAATTACCATATGGATGGTATAAACATGTCTCTTTGTTTGGAATATTTAATCCTCATGTGCATGTAAGCTGTACAGATCCTATTAATTGATAGTGACACTAATGTCTATTCATATTCATGCATGATATGCACAACCCCTTCACACTTGGCTAATGCCTGGGGCTTGCTCTGGACCGTCTTGTTCATCCTCACTTTACTCCTTTGGTACGGCCTTTGTTGAAATGGGATGGGGGTTGGGGCATCAAAAGGAGGAACTGCATAGACAAAGAGCATTTCTAGATCAGATGCTCTGTTTGTGATAGCACAATTTCACTTGACCATAAACAGATACCTTTTATAAATTTGTGAGTGCTTCAGTTGTTGACGTAGTGGAGCGCATACCACATACAGTGCTGATTTCTTACTTTTTTTTCCATATTTGTCACACTTAAGTTTTTCAGATCATCAAGTTAATTTAAATATTAGATGAAGTGAACACAAAATGCAGTTTTTAAGTGATGATGTGTGACAGGTTCAATTCTGGCATGTGTCCATTTGCGCATTGTCATCCCTCTCTCTCCCTGTTTCTTGTCAATCTACAACAATTCTGTAAAAAAAACCCCAAAAAACATGGATGTATGATTAATGCTGGATAAGACACCTCCTATTTTCCCCTACCATCAATTTGTTTAGTGGCCACTCGAGGTATTGCAACAAAAAAATTGAAATCGGCCCAAAAAGGATTTTCCCCATAGACTGCAATATAAAAACAAAGGCCTCCTATTCAGCTAACAAAACACCAACAACTACAAAAAACTCGTATTTTGTAGTGTTTGTCTATTTTTAGATCCAGGGCTTTTTCTCAGTTAAAAATCCTTAAATTCGCTAAAAATAATTTTTATTGTTTCATGATGTTACCGTTCTATCCTGCCTTTGCGCACCATTGCTCAGAACAGATCACAAGGAAGCTGATGGCGGGTAAAACACAAGACTGCATGTGCGAGTGCCGTAGTGTGCCTGCTGTATGGGCTGGATAACAAGGATTAAACCCAGAAGCCAAAAATTTTTGGTGTGCTGCACCAATGAGCAGCGTCCATTGAAAATAATTGGTGGCCATGATTTTTTTAGACTCATTCAATATCCTGTTCTAATAATACATCCATGGGAAAAAGCCTAAAAAAGGTGGGACACAGTGTACTCCATGATCCAGAGCTGTGTTTAGAGCCATACTCACTCATTTTAAGCTCAGCAAAGATACATACTGTATATATCAGGGGTCGGCAACTTTGACTGGCTGCGGGTCAATTTTTTTCAAAGTCAGTAGATCCTGGGCCACTGCAAAAAACAGCAACTAACTTGTGACTAGGACACCAGTGTATATTCGCTACTGCTGAATGAAAGGAGCATAGACCATGGGCATCTAGAGAGCTGTGTCTGTGTGTTTCAGCGGCTTTCCGGAACCTAGGCCAGAACCTGTGGGGCCCTCATTGCTATGGCTGTCTGAATGACGTGCAGGTGAGCTGTGTGGTGTCTGGTCCTTGTGCTGCATACAGTCTTCTCATCACCACTGAAGGCAAGCTGTGGAGCTGGGGTAAGTCACACATGTCCTGCTTTTCTTCTACATGCATTCTATTTGCCACCAGCCAATGAAACTCTTGTTATCTCAGGTCGGAATGACAAAGGTCAGCTGGGTCACGGTGACACTAAACGTCTGGAAGCTCCAAAGCTTATCGAGGCTCTGGCAGATCATGTGATTGTTTCTGCAGCCTGTGGACGCAATCACACTCTGGCACTCACTGGTGTGTGCTACTCATAAATCAACAAATCATCTCAACTTTAATTTGAATGTAATTAATCTATTGTGTTTCTCCTATCTCCTCAGAGGATGGCATGGCATACTCATTTGGTGAAAACAAGCTTGGGCAGCTGGGTCAGGGCAGCCAGACAGATGCTGTCCTCAGTCCTGCAACAGTAAGTATTGACTGTTATGTCCTCACAGTACAAGGACCACTGTAGACTCTAAAGACATCTGTAACAAGAGCGCAACACATACTAAAATATACAAATATAACATACACTTACAAAGATTTGGAACAAAGTCTGTATCCATAAATTATCAGGGTTCAGCTTGGCATGGTATGCTTTTCCATTGTCAAAATGGTTATGAAGGGTCTCAGAAAAGGACACTGAATCCCCACTGGGACTAAAATGGGAATCAACATTTTCTTAATGCCTGTCTTGTTCTTGTTAATTATTTGTTTTCTTACATTACATAACATGCATTTGTCTTGACAATGTGGTTGTAACTTACTGTCTCTGTTCCAGCTTTCCTATAATGGGCAACCTCTGGTGAAGGTGGCGTGTGGTGCAGAGTTCAGCATGGTGGTGGACTGCAAAGGAAACCTGTACTCCTTTGGATGTCCAGACTATGGACAGTTGGGTATGCCCACAGTAGGCCACCACATGCATTAAACGGCCCTCACTTGTCGCTACCCAGAGCTGGTGCTAGTAGGGCTGGGCAATATGATCTCAAAATAATAACACGATATAACAAAAACATTTGCAGTATAAAATGCTGAACATTTTAATATATTTTTTTATAATAAATTCTGTGGGGCTATATTTTAAGTAACGTAACATCCAGAGGTAAGATTAAACGGAAAGAAATATCCTCAGAAAAACGACTTTAACCTCAGATAGGGCTAAGTCGATTAATTCAGGTTTTGAACAGTGTCAAAAATAGCCATCTCACTAAATAGAATTTTATGGAAAAAAGCTTTTTCTAACCCTGTGCTGCACACATGTTGTGACTAATGCAAGCACCACAGCAGCTCACTGCTGACAATAAAGACGCAAAAATCACCAGAGAAAGCAGGCGTATTCCCTCTGAACTCCGTTGGTTAAGCAAAGTGGCAGGCCACTGATCAATTAAAAAATAGCCTAACAGCTCTGCAGCACAGTGTCTTCTTTATTGAGTTATTTAAATTAGCCAGGAGGACAGAGCGCTTTTAATGTAATTTATCAAGGCATTGTGTGGCTTATTAGATCTGGTCAAAGAGTCATAAAACCAAAAACTATCTAACTTAACTTTATTTTAATTTTGACTCTTCTTACGTATGTAAGTGTCGGTAGCAAGACAAAAAAATCTAATAAAATGGTCTGAATTTTTTATTATTTTTTTTTTATTTTTTAGCCATATTACTCAGCCTAACCTTAGGACAAGTATTTTTTATTTTAAATAAAAACACTAAAGAAGCATAATCTAAGTGGCAATTCATTTCACACCATGAGCCCTCTTAATACACCATGGTATCGCTTAGAGGGAAGGGCTTGCAAAACAGAGATAAACTGTGAGCTACAAATAATTAGCTCACTGTAAAAACAATTTGCCACTATAAATAAATTCATATTAATTTTCAAAAGCATATCAAGTGAACACACAGGTAAATATAACCTGCTAAGGGATGGATGGAGGGATGGAGACGATAGTTTGAGGAATAAAAGTTAGCAAAGGGGCTTTATTTGTCTGGAAGCTATGTTGATGTGTAGGAAAGTGCTTAAAATACTTAGTGTCAAGCACTGAGTGGTTTAGGCCCTTGAAATTCCAGCTCACTAATTTAACTTATCTAGTCATGTTGCAAATTGAGGTAAGTTGGTTGAAAAGTTAGTGTACAGACATGGAACATCATTAGCAGTGACAGCACCCCCCAAAACAAGACAGCTGCTAAACAGAACAGCAGAAAGCTCAGAAAAAAAACATCCTCTAGTAACATGTCTTGTGCTGTGAAGTTATCACACCATATGAATATTAAGTTGTTTAGTGGCAGAGCTAGATGGCAGCACTCATGTACAAGACTTGTAAACACACAGAAGTAAGGTATGCCGCCAAAATTTCAAGCTTCAAGGCTAATGAGTGGTGAGCTCTGGTCGATGTCTGGTGGAGAGAGCAGCAACTCTTTACTGAATAATTTGTGAAGCAGTTTTGAAAAAAACAAAACAAAAAACAAACTTCTACAGCTCTCCAGATTGATAATTTTAGCCTTTAGCTTGGAACTATGCTCTCAGAGAAAGGAACATTCCTCCTCTAGGTTGTTAAATCGTTGGCTTGGGTCTTCTGTATGTATGTTTGAACGAAATACACTTGCCATCTTCCTCCACAGGAAGGCGTGCTTGGTCCAGGCTTTAGTTGAAGAGCTGTCCATAGTTAGGTTGTGAATTCACCAGTTAGCTTCTAATTTTGCTTCTGAGATCTTGTTGGTCCAATAGGGCCGTAATGGCGTTGAGCATTAAGCTAGTACTAGCACCTCCTCTTACTTGGCAGCTTTATCCTTACCCCTTGTTTTTGTTCAGAACTTTGAGGCAATTGTTGTTGTGGTACTGGGCTATATAAAATTAAATTGAATTAGATGGCATTTTTGTCGCTTAGTTGGGCTCAGTAGGAGAGAAAACTGAGACAGAAAGTGAACATCCCAAGTAAGAGTTTGAGGGCTGAATGGTGGAAAAGGCAGAGATTTTACCACAGCTCAAATGACACACGTCTTACTCCATTGCTTGCCGAAAGCACTCTCTCGGGCCTAATAATTTGAAAACAAAACTTAAACATATGCACACTCTCTCTATTGCTCTCTATTTAGGTACAGTACAGTGCTGTGTACTGAGCACCTACTTGGCGCCTTTCACTGGGTTGATATCCATCTTAAAACTGCAGATATTGAACAACATTGCCATTATTTACACTTTCTCACAATAATCAAAACTCACAAACTACTCATAACTTTTCTAAGTAAACTGCTTTGCTTTTATTTCAGGTCACAACAGTGATGGGAAGTTCATAGCCCGGTCTAATCGAATTGAGTTTGACTGTGAACTCATTCCTCGCCGGGTCGCACTCTTCATTGAGAAGTCAAAGGATGGCCAGATCATGCCTGTGCCCAATGTGGTTGTCAGGGATGTGGCATGTGGAGCTAACCACACAGTAAGTTTTTTTAAAATGTAACCTTTATGTAATATGGATACTAGGTTTGTGCCAAATAGGGAAATACATGTTACATCGCTAAATAATTGTCAACAGTAAGTTTTGGCCATTTTTCTGTTCAATAGAGACACTAAGCAGGGATGGATAGGCTTAAGGTTAACACCCACTTTGAACTTGCTCACAACTACAGAGAGAGAGAGTGGTACTAATTGTGGAGCAGTAAGAAGCCTAACAGTGACAAAACAAGTCGAAGATTATGTTTAAGTCAACTTAACATTTCTTATGTCCCGTTCAAATTAAAAGCTGTGTCATGTTATATCAGCAGAAAACCCTTTATTCTGGCAGAATAGGTCTGGTCTGGTCCGAACAATCTGAAATGTCAAAAGACACTACTTCACTACTAGGGATACACTGATCTGATGAACAGACCGAAAACTAGTTCCGATATAGACAAAAAAGCTGGATTGGATATTGGTCTTTGCAGCGCTACACCATCAGGTCAGGATAGAGTGAGGCGAAACAGCAGTGTTAAGAGCAACTTTTATAAACTACATAGTTGTTATTGAGTACAATGCACCACACGTTGAGTAGCTGATGTCGCTCTATGAGTGCTCTGCAGCAGCAGGGCGCGCACTCTCATTCACCGACACAGAGCTCAGCTCATAAGCAGAGCAGGGTCAGCTGAAATGGGGTTAGGATTGTGAGAATGCAATATATCACAATACACAATATATCCACCCACTTTGTCCACAGCTAAAGGAAAGCTAACTGTTTATAGCTTGGGCCTACTTTGTTGGAGTTTTACAGTCTGAGCGTTAACCATGAACCCCTAACTACTGTCTTAACTCACTAATATGATTTACATTGGTGCGGTTTGACAAAAAGCTGCTGTTTTATCACTTTACTTATTTTAATGTATGTACAGTGAAGTAACAGTCTCTAAAATCCATCAGCTGGATTTTTTCAATTCCGCTCTGAGCTCAGCAGCTAGCTTTTGGTGATGTTGCTCAAATAGAGTTGAAATTTTAGGTACTAGAGAAAAAAGTGCGAGACAGAAAACAAACACACCAACTGAGTGTTTGAGGGCTGAATATTGGAAAAGCTGAGACTCCTCCGGAGCTAGAAAGAAGTAGGTCTCGAGTCAAGCCTAGGTGTGAACTGAAGTCTTTAGCACTCATGTATACTTTTAAATGCAAAGTACGGAAGTGCAACAATAACATTTTTGCTGCTGTGTTTTTGCAGCTGGTTCTAGACTCTCAAAAGCGAGTGTTCAGCTGGGGCTTTGGTGGATATGGTCGCCTGGGGCACACAGAACAGAAAGACGAAATGGTTCCTCGTCTGGTAAAACTGTTTGACTTCCCGGGCCGTGGGGCCAGTCACATCTACACCGGCTACCAGTGTTCTTTTGCTGTCAATGAAATGGGTAAGAAACAAGCACACTTCTAAAATTTCACAGCACAGGCTCTCAAGCTCACATTGATTTCACTAGCAGGGTTACAGTGCATGTCTGATCAGTATTGATTTTGCAGGGGGCCTATTCTTCTGGGGAGTTACAAATACCAGCAGAGAATCCACCATGTACCCCAAAGTAGTACAAGACCTGTGTGGCTGGAAGATCCGTAGTCTTGCCTGCGGGTGAGTGCTTTTTATTTGATCTGCCTACTGTGTTACACTAAGTACATTTACAAGAACACAGCCAAGTTAAAGTTTTGAAGTAATAACAATAATAATAATAACTGAATTTATATAGCACTTTTCAAAACATGGTTACAACCCCATATATGTGAGGAAAATAATTAAAGTACTCACAAATAACAATATGAAAAGAGCAAGCTACAACAAATTAAAACTGAATTAAATAACAAAAGGTTAAGTGCTGATAAAACATCCTTAAGTGCAGCATAATAGCAGGAACAGTGTAAAATGAAATTATGCAGGAATAATAAAAATTTAATAAAACTGTGTTGGTGTCAATTGTGTTGGTAAGACTTTTAATGGTCAAAATGTTCTGGGCTAGCGGCAGCTGTGTAAAGAACATACACTGGACCATATACTAATACTCTACAAATCTCAAATTGAAACTGAATCTGTTATATCTCAGCCTAACAGGACTGCTGGCTCACATTCAAACTAGGGTTAGGGTATTGAATTTTAATTAGTAAGTAAATTATATATATATATAAATAAATTAAATGTATGGGCTTTCATATGAGATTGAAAATTTATGAATTTTGTATTTGTTAATCCAGTCAACTGTTCTCGCTGTAGCGTAGCAGTGCTTGAGTGTGTGTGTTTGCTTGTGTTGTGAACAGGAAATCCAGCATCATTATTGCTGCAGATGAGAGTACAATCAGCTGGGGTCCCTCGCCTACATTTGGAGAGTTGGTAAGTTCGGTACTGAGGTCTTTTGACCACTGAATGTGCTAGATATGGGCAAATTTGTTTTTTTAAGCCCTACGATGGTTTGGAAAATGATGGGACATATATCTATATGTGTGTGTGTGTGTGTGTGTGTGTGTGTATGTGTATGTGTATATATATATGAACACACACACATATATACATATATATATATATATACATATATACACACACACACACATTTTTCCCTGTCTCTCTGTCTATAAAGGCGTAAAACCCACTAAAAATATATATTTAAAGAATATGAATCTGAGGTAAAACACTGTTTGCTTAAATGGTTGATTACAGATATGGAATATGGATAGAAATGTGTCGGAATTCATGACTGACTTGAATGTTCTCTTTCAGGGATATGGAGACAACAAAGCAAAGTCCTCCACCAATGCTCAGGAGGTCAAGACTCTGGATGGCATCTATGTCGAGCAGGTAAAGAGCACAGCTAGACCTCACCTATTTTTCCTCACACTTTTATAACCATGCGCTGCAGCTGGATTCTCTCAAGATTTCAGAGTTTACAAATGAATGAATAGCCATCTTGACCGGCTCCAAGCGAAGTATTCGCAGCCTTCTGACTGGTATGGATGTGTTTTAGGTTTGAAGATATAGCAACTGTTTTACGCTTACGAGTGTACATTGTGCTGCTCTGATTGGATAAAACTGCAGTAGTAAATCTAACCACCGACCAGTTCTAACTCACTTGCATACAGTATGACTATTAGCTTTGATAGTGACATTGAATAAATTGTTTGAAGGAAGGTGTACATTCTCACTGTTGTCAATGTGTTTGCAGGTGACCATGGGCTATTCCCATTCGCTGGTGATTGCTAGACAAGATACTCAACAGGAACAGGAGAAACTGAAAAAGCTGCCAGAGTACAACCCCCGAACAATCTGATTGGTTCTCTACTGCTCAACCTTACACTGAGCTGACCAGCGCTGTGGAGAGGCTGGTCATGTGATGTTCTAGTGCAATGGTTGAGTTCAGGAAGAGGCACTTGTTTGACAGCATATCCACACATCTCAGTTACCAGCAGCTCTTCTACAGCCATCCGGACTCACATCAAACTGGAACTGGCTCCTCCGAGTCCTGTAAACTGCCAGGTTTGCTCCAAGCACTTCACACACCACAGTAGTGCTTCCTTAAGCCCTTGTTCTTATTATAGAAAGTTTTTAATTTCTTTGTTTTTGGTGCATTATTGGATTGATGTTTTTCTTTTGTTGTTGTTGTTTGTTTCTCACATTTACGGGTGCTACGCCTCAGTATTCCTACTAGGGCGTTAAGACCAACACTCCATCCCTGTGCCTTTTGTACTTGTATTTTCAGGAGATTAATTCTTGCTTGTGTAGTTTATGGAGGGTTGTTGAATGTGGCAGTCAGGGTGGATTATGTGCAGCTGCCAAACATACAATCAGAATTTGGTAAGAACCGGTTATTCTGACTTGGAGTATTCCACTGTTACATTCCTTTTGTTGTTGTTGTTGTTGTGTTCAGTGTTGGCATCATGGATGCACACCTCAATCCTTCCAAGACCTGATGGTCAACCTGATCCCTTTTTTACTTTTTTGATTATTACAACGCTCAAAGCGACTTCAGGAGCATGTCAGAACTTTATGAACAATAATGAATACTGGACTGTCTGGTTCGGTTTGAGCTGAGGACATGTCAGTTTGTCATTAGCTGTTCTGCATTTTTATGGTGACATTTCTCTGAGTTCAATTTCTGTAAAATGATAAAATAAAGATTGTTATAAAATGTGGGGTTTTTTTCCTTTTCATTTCATTCTTCTGCCTACATGTTACCTCGTGTAATTGAACAGTAATGGTGGACTTCTCTTCCAAATGTGGCACTCAATACACTTTACATTCATTCATTTGCTCTCATCACATATTCGTTCATAAATCACTTTCATAGACACTAAAGACAGGTGAAATGATACCTGCCGTAATGCCAGTGTGAAAGTAATTTTAAACTATTCCAACTGTACATTAGTCTTTAGATCATGGCTGCTGCAGTCACCATGTTTTTAACAGAATATGACACATGTAGACTGACTTATGGAACTGACAGTTAACAGACTGTTCATATGTAGTATATGCATAATGTTCAAAATGTTGTGCAAAAAAATTTACAATTATTACATGCTAATGTTATTTGCCAGTTTGTGGAGTTAAAACTTCAGAACACTAACATGTAGAGGAGGAAGACAAAGGTATTTGTCACTGCCTGTTTTTGTCTTTTTTCATCTCGATCATCTCTAGACATTGTGAACTTTGACCCCCCCCCTATCTTTTTACATTTAAAAAAAAAGGGAAAATACACAACTATAAAGAATAACAATTTAGGGCTATGAAGTTTCCATAAATGAGTATTGTCTATTTTGTCAAAGAAAATGAAGTACAAGACACATTATCACCAGTGGCGGGCTTAGCAAATTTGGGGCCCTAGGCAAACCTTTTAGGGGGGCCTTCCTCATGTCTGCCTGAATGTACCAGAAGGCCTTGAGGTTGAGAGATTCTGTAGCCCCTCCACAATTGTCATACAGAAATACTTCAAACCAGAAAAGAAGCCAAATATGTGTTTTTGTTATTGTGATAAGACATGTCTTCTCACTCAGATCAACTTCAGAATCAAGGTTTTTTTTTTTTAATACAGTAGTGAGTAAATTAATTAATATTAATTTCACTTTAATATGTGACATTGTCAAAGTGGGAACATTATTATTATTTTTTCAGTAACAATAAGTTCTAACACAAGTGCAGTGTGGCTCAACCATTATGTTGCTGTTTTTAGGTGTTTTTTTAACTGTAAATTAAACTGTAGGAACCTCTACATTAATTTAAAGGAGGACTTGATTCCCATCAGAGAATCAGGAGACTGGAGATAGACTTAAGAATGTTTAATGGATCGAGTGTGTGTGTGTAAGTGTGTGTGTGATCTGAAAGAAAAATATACAAAAGAACAATCAGTAATAGTATATGACAGAAGCATGTCATATTCAAATAGTAACCTGAACATCATAGATCCTGGGTTACATTCATAACCTTAAGGTGCGCCGCTGTGGTGAGCTGAGTTAATAATAGCACGAGCTTAAATTGCTGGCAGACTGGACCGGTAATAACCCAAAATGTTGGGGCCCTTGCATGTTGGGGGCCCTAGGCATTTGCCTACCTTTGGCTAATGGTAAGCACGCCACTGATTAACACCTCTTTTTGTGAGGTACATAATCCATTTGTCCCAGAAGGCATCACCAATCTCTTTTTGCAGCTTTAGATTAAAGGTCATTCATTCCATGCTCTGGATACTTTTGATTATGGCTTCTTCCTGACATTAGGATTTTTATTGCATTGCATTACATTGCTAAGCAACAAAGACTTAATCCCATTGTGTTGTAATGTGTCCCTCACCGCTACTGTGACACTACCCCCACTGAGTGAGATGCTGTTACCAGTGAGTGTTTCCCCTTCTGGACCTGCAGACCATCTCCTTTAGTTTGTAGGTTACCTGGAGCCTAAACCCCAGGGTAACAGTGAATGTGTTGTAGCCCACACGCTCACCTCAGTTACAAATGGTATGACTACAGCCCGTCTTCTTAATCCCACAAATCAGAACCTTATGCTGTGAGAGGGCACTCACATGAAGGGGACCTTGTGGCTCTTCCAACACCCACTGATGAAACTGAGTCCACGTAGTTGCGACTGAGGTGCCTCCCGTGTCTCTGGCTGACTCCCCTGTCAACTCATCCCAAATCAGACAGTTAAAAGCCCTGTTAGCGGAGTATTGTGACATATTTAGTACGTTTAAGGCAGTGACGGGCAAATGCACCCTTATCAAGCATTGCATTTACACAGGTGACAACCCACCCCAGCAACAGCGCGCCTACCGGACCTCTGCTGAAAAGAGGGAGGAAATCGACCGACAGGTTGCAGCCCTGCCAGCAGATGGGGTAATCGAGGAGAGCTGCAGCCCTTGTGCTTCACTTGTCGCCCTGGTAAAGAAGAACGGTGAATGGAGATTTTGCATTGACTATAGACATTTGAATAGTGTCACGGTGAAGGATTACCACTCCCTGCCCCGGGTGGACGACACCCTGGATGCGCTGTCCTGGTTGTGTTGGTTCAGCACACTTGATTTTTCAAATGGCTACAGACAGATTTAAGTGGTGGAGGAGGACAGGTAGAAGACGGCTTTCACCACTGGGCAGGGCCTATATCAGTGGAGGTCTATGCCCATGGGGCTCACCAACTCTCCTGCTACATTTCAACGGATGACGGAGCTGGTTCTTCACTCCCATGACAGGTGTGTATGGTGTATTTGGACAATATGTTTATTTTCAGCCCTACATTTGATGACCATATGAACAGCCTGCGTGAAGTGTTCTCTCGTATTCAGGCAGCTGGCCTCAAACTTAACCCGAAGAAGTGCCACCTGGCTCGGGATCATGTGGTTTTCCTGGGCCATGTTGTTTCCCGCCATGACCTGCAGCCTGATCCCAGAAACACAGACAAGGTTAAGTCATTGGCCACACCGCAGTCGCCTACAGAGGTGAGAGGCCTCCAAGGCCTATGCTCCTACTACAGGCGAGACTTTGCTCTGTGCTGCCCCATTAAATCATCTAACATGCAAAGACGTCCTTTTTGAATGGACTAGTGAATGTGATGCTGCTTTTAGCTACTTGAAGTCAGTGCGCTCATCCGCCCCATCCTTTACTATGCTAAAGGATTACATTACTAACACAGTTAGTAAGTGGTATAAAGTCAGTCAGTTACTGACACCCAAAAAGGCTGGTCTACATTTGATAAAGAACTATGGGCTGTAGTGTGGGGTGTGCGTCAGTTTAGACATTACATTGGGTCATCTTCATTCACTATAATAACTGACTATAAGCCTCTTCTGGGGCTGAGGGGCATGGTTATCGACCAGGATCCATCTGGGAAGATGTTAATGTGTTGTTGCCTGCTCAGGCCGATCCGGATTTACTCCCTTCTCATGCTGACTTTGTCTCTGCTCTGGTTGAGAGTGAAGCTGTCGCTCACAAGAACCAAAAACTTTATCATGACTCTAATGCCCGTCATAGGCCTTACTCAAAAGAAGATTTTAATTTGGCTTTATTACCCCAGAGAAGATCAGTTGAAACTAGCTCTCCATTGGAGGGGCCCCTTTAGAGTGACTGATGTTTTGGACTCTGGGGAGGTCCCAGGGCTTAGTTATTGTGTTAGTGACTCCCTGGTGGATGGGAGACCAGTTCTAGTTGTTCACTATGACAGACTAAAGTCATATACAATAGGTATTCTCCCCAGACACCACCCTGGTGCCCTCCTTGACCCAGCCACTATTTCACCTTTATTTCAGGAGGGGGGTTTGTTTGCGGTGGGGTGTGGTCAGATATGGACAGCCTGTTTCAGGCTGTGTCAAGTGGAAGGACAGTTAGACCACCTGTCAGCTTTAAGGATTTTGTGACTTGTTATTGATTAATTTTTTGTTGTCTTTGGGTTCTGTTTTTGTTTTTCTCTATTTCCATGCAAGTAAGTATGTAAGCCACTTTACTAAGCTTTCTATTTACGTTTTATTATGTTATGGTAATGCCATACTTTTATTATAAATGCCAGAAGTGTGTGGTCTAGACACTTTGGACTGTTTGGTTAGATATGACACAAAGCTGTGGAGTAATAAAGTACCTCTCGATTGCATTGCTGTTGCCTTCTCTGCATATTACACCATTATTGCGTCAGGGCTCATCATCAAGAACCTTGGTTACACTAGAGTACTAACAGGAACAAACAGACAAGAGCACATTACCTCAGTGTTAGCCTCCCTTCACTGGCTTCCAATTGAATTCAGAATTAAGTTCAAAATCCTTCTCCTCACTTATAAGGCCCTCAGTGGTAAGGCCCCGTCCTATCTTAGAGACCTCATAGTGCGATACTGTTGTAACAGAGCAATTCGTTCTCAAAATGCAGGGCTACTAGTCATTCCTAGAGTTTCCAAAAGTACAATGGGAAGCAGAGCCTTCAGTTACCAAGCTCCTGTTTCATGGAATTCATAATTCATCATTCATATTTGCCTTCAGTAAACACGAAAGAGAAAAACAACACTGGCAAGTGGAAAACTATCGTTAGCCAATCAGTTCTGAGTTCTCAGTTGTTGGTCAAGCTAATCAAATATGTTTAAAGCATTACTGTATGTTAGGGCCAAAACATTTGACAAAACTTTATATATTGTATGCAGCAATGATATAAAATGTGAATCAATTATACTTTTTAAAAATTGTTTACATATATACAACAAATATATCCGTGCAGCTTTTAGTGGGGCAGGAACATTGGAACGTTGGAGTGGATGAAGAAGCATGGATGAAGAAGTAGTAAAGTGTGAACATGATAAAAGATGTTCTAAAGACGATTTTTTTTCTAGTTTTGTATTTCCTACAGGGCAGGGGAAGGAAAGATGTATAAGTTTCTACACACACTGTTGTACACATCGAAATGTTTTTGTTTTGCCTTCAGAATATGTCCAGATATATTTCAGCCTGAAAGAGATACCTGCACTTGCACCAATTTCACATGTATTTTGTATTTGTATTTAAACACATTTTTCCACACAGTATTATGTATTTTTATTTTAAATACATTTCTATGTATTTATGACCATCTCTGCTGCTCAACCAGTTTATATATTTACTGTTTTTGTTTTGTAAAACCCTTTGAGGCAATTGTTGTTGTGATACTGGGCTATATACTTTGTATATAGTCCATCATGTTAATCTCTTATTCTGTTTGTACTCTCGCTGTACGGGTGCGCCATCTAGTGACTTGGTAAGACATTAAAGGACACAACAAAAATAAAAAAAATTTCACATCTCTGCTTATTCCAGTGACAGGTCAGTGTGATGAGTATCAGTACACTTTTTTTTTTTTTGGAGGGGGTGGGGTGGGGTGGGGTGGAATGCTATAAATCATGCAACATGGGATATTTGTAACATTCCACCATGACTCAAATTGAAATGGAGTCTCTGGAGTCAGACCACGGTAGATGACAGGTGATCTCTGTCTTCAGAGCTTGTCCTCTGTGTCTCCTCTTCCTCCTCTGCTCTTGCTGTTCCTTTCTTTGAAACATCTTCACCATTATCTTTCTCCAGAATTGTCGTTGGCGCCATTTAGGGCAAAGAGCAAATCAAAGGTTAGATTTCTGTGTGATATTATTGGTCAGCTGTCTTTACCAGTGAATGAAATCTGTTTTCTAATAGAACACATAGGATTAAACCAAGTCAGCAGTTCTGAATGATGTGTATATCAGTGGTGGTGCCTTTATCTCCTATTTCTTTGAAGCAAGTTTGATTGGAGCAGCCACATGTAGTGACAAAGCTCTAAAACCTTAGCAGGTCTCACTGTAGATTATTTCAGCTGACTGAAAGCATCACTATCCGCCTATATAGCGTCCAGGAAAAAAATGTATATGTTGAATGAAGTTCCATATATACTTGATGAACTCACAATATAATAATATTGTATGAAGTTCAGAATATACTGAATGTAAAGTCTGAGCTGGTCTTTTAATCAGCTGAGCTATAAAATAGGAACATTTATTTAAATAGTTTAATTGTTTTGAATAAGATGCAGAACCATAAAAAATGCAAAATGCACATCCTTCCACAAAGTTTGTTCAATGGCCGTTACTTATTTAGACGAATTGCTCCTAATTATGATAATTTTATTAGTATGATTATATTCAGTAATAATTGATACAATAAATATAATATGCTCATTAAAATAGATACTTTGAAAAGTGTCCAATTACAGTTTTGTTTTATTTTCATACTTGATAGTTTGATACTTGATAAGAAGTATGTAAGCTTTACACAGTGAATTTGACAGGATCCTCCTGTCTTCTCCCTCTTCCCTCCATGTGGGTTTCGTGTGTGTGTTCTGTCCAACCTACCTGGGAGGATCCATCCAGTCTTCACCAGCTGCTACTGTGGAGCACCTAAAATGTGTCACCACATTGTTTTATGTTTTATAACCAATAAGGTAATTGGCAGCTATTATTATTAGATTGTATTTAATATACACTTTATTTTTGGTATAAGAGTACTTTAAATATTACCAGACATATTGTCTTATATATATGTGCTGTCCTGATTTATTAGGGGTATAGAGCTGTAAAAGGGAAGGTGGAACCTTTCTTGTGGGAGTCGTTGCACCCCAGTTTGCTCCTTTTGGGAAAACTTCCTGCTTACCTCAGACGCAATCTGGAAGTGAATGGCAGCGCTCCTGTGAGATCATTGCTCTTACCAATGACTATATTTTTCAGATAACGTCTTTCTGTTGCGGTACACCCCATTCTTGGGGCCCGTAACACTACCTGTGCAAATCACCTCATCTTTGGTCCATCTGTAGTCAGCTCTGCCTATGTAAACCTGGTTCAACCTCCACTCCCTGCTCGCATCAGCGGTAACTTGTTCCTGGCTCCTCTATAAGTGATTGTTTTTGAAAAGAGTTTTTGTCTTTGTTCCAGACTTTTCAGTAATTTGGACACTGTTTTTCAGTTTTGTTAAACTTTACCTGTGTTGAGTTCTGCAAAAAATTCAGGCTGGAAGACTCCTCACCTCCTGCTGCTGCGCATCACATGCTTGTCTCAGCCTACCATCGCTAATCCGCCTATATTTAGAGCATTCTCTCATCATCACTCACCTCTTCATCTCATCACCACCTCCAGTGTCTAGGCCCCGGCGGAAGAACTGCAAGCATCTACTCAGCTCTCCTATCACTCATGATGACGAAGCAACAAAGATGTACTCAGCACAATTTATACTTTCAATAAATCTCATGTCAACACATATATTGTGTTGTCTGTTTCTGTTTGAGTCTCTCTGGGTTGATATTAAATTTGGTACATACATCCTTTACAAGATGTGAAACATAAAGGCAAATGGAGACCGTCCCAAATGAAATTTGGTCCACACATTCAGGATGGGATTATGAACAAAAAAGTCCAGGGTACCACACTCAACAGGGATTTCATTCATTCCAATCCAAATTCTTTGCTTTACTGCTTTCACAACTGAAATGTTCTCTTTTATCAAGAGTAGGAACATTTTCCTCCATACTCTCTTTTGATATGAGTTGTACGTGTCAGTAGCTTCATAAATCTTCCACCATTGCTGCTGTTATGGAGCACCATTGCCTTGTGTTAGACAAGATCACAGTCTGCACACAACAGTGCCATAGGCAAAAAATCAAGACAATTCACCACAACTGTTTTTTGACTGCAATGTTGGCAAAATCCTAATTTAAGTCTCTAAGATCTAACTTATTTTTACACCAGATGTAATAGGACACACAGCTTCCAAAAAGTCCACAGAATATTTTCCCAAAAGTCTTGCGGATCATCAAGATGTTTTTTTGCAAAAGTGAGACCAGATTTTATGTTCTTTTTGGTCATTAGTGGTTTTTGCATTAGAACTCTACCGTGAATGCTATTTTTGCCCTGTCTCTTTCTGATGGTTGAGTCATGAACTCTGACCTTAACTGTGGCAAGTGAGGCCTGTTCTTTTGTGATCTCTTGAATAAGTCATCACTGCACTCTCAGGGTAGTTTTGGTTAAGTTCATTCATTGTTTAACAAGGGGGGCCATCACTATTCACATAGGGCCACAAAGGTTCAGGTAGCTTTTTTCCCTTAATAAATAAAATCATCACTTAAAAACTGCATTTTGTGTGTACTTGAGTTATCTTTGTCTAATATTTAAATTTGTTTGATGGTCTATAACAGTTATGTGTGACAAATGTCTGAGTGAACCACACATCTCTTGTGAATTTTGATTTCTCTGGCTGTTCTGGTGGTTTACCGTTTACCTTTTCCAGCCTCAGGACAATATTGATCTGATACAAAGCTGGCTGTTTCCAGTTTGCCAGCTCTCTTATGTAACACATAGATGAGTTCTGCAGACTTGTTTTTACTGTAAAGTTCCACACGATTGGAGCCCAGTTCATTCCCCCCAGAGCCATCCATGAGACTGTCGAGGAAACTCTGTTCTTGTTTTGGAAAGGAAGAGGAGTGCTTATGTGGTGACATCACAAGAAATTTGAAGCCGTCAGTTTGAGTAGCTCTTCCCTCCTCCTGCTGCCTGCTACACATTGGCTCCCCGTTCCCTGGCTTTCCCTGAGACCCTCACACTAGTCTGGGCTCCGCAGACAGGCCGTCCCAGCACACGTTGTCACCGAGGACTGTACCAAGTTCTTATGTTCCAGCCTGGTCCTGAAGGTATGTCACACAGACATGCTAGTGCCTCTCAACATTAAATGGGCACCAGCTGCCTCGGTGTGGGGTTTCTAAACTTTCGACTTGGTCAGAACTGTTGTATAGCACAGCTTCTCCTCCTGAAAGTTCTTCAAGTACATTTTTGTCTTCTTTTGCAGTTTTCAACCAGATACGTTAAATCATTGTAAAGTATTCTGGATATTGTGTTTTGGAAAAGCTAAGTTGTTAGAGCTTATGCTTAGTGTGGCATGTTTTGAAAAAGAATGCATACACTCTACATCATTACATAAGAAGGAAACCTACACATTCCAAAAAAATAGGGCAGGGCCTCCAGCAGCACATGTTGTACGTTATATTTTCTCTGAGGACTATAACTGCTTGGTGTATGAGTACATGTACAGCGATTTCTCTCGCTATTTGTTGCACCTTCACAAGTAAAATTCATGCTCTTTCAGGTTAGATTGACAACAACTCGAGTGTAGTTGATGTCTGGTTGAGAGAAGCAGCTTTGCACTTTCCTGAAGCGTGGAAAAGAAAAACATGGTCTAAAGTCTATATATTTCAGTAGGCGGGTGTATGATGTCTGCATTACAGTGTGTTTAAGACAGTTATCAAATCCCTTTTGCACCTTTAATTTAGACTTAACAGACCACTTAACTATATGGGATACGCTGCAGTGCAATTAATACAAACGCTAGTAAAAATATTAACTTTGGAGTTTATAATTGGATTACCGTATTATTATGCATTTATTTCTCATAGCCACACCAGTGAGAGCAGAGCAGAGTGACATATTTTTGCACAAAGTAAATGCTGTAAGATCACTAGCTTACACTCTGGGGTCTTGTTAAATTGATTGCTTCGATATGATTCTTAACAAACTAGTTAGAGCAAACATCACACATCTGTGGTAATGCCTGTTTACAAGAACTGTCACATGACATCATGTGCTCTTGAAGTTGATTGGAGCTCTCTGATGGGTGGGAGCACCTGCACCAAAACTAGTATCATCTGGTTAGTGTCAGGCACATGGTGCCAGCATGGCAGGCCAGCCCTGCAAGCATAAATGACAAATTAACAACTACTGATGCTTAATTTTTTTGTTGAAAATACAGCATTTGATCTATTTTATATATGTATTTATTGCATATAAGATTGTACATAAGAGCAAATATTGATTACATGTGTGATTTTTACTGTCACCAGACTAGAGATGTGTAAGCAGTGACAGTTTGTCCACCCACAGGCTACTGTTTACTAATAGTGGTCATGTGACGAGTGTACAGTGTCAATGTCTGAGGAAACAGGCCACTCATGTTTGAGCAGGGGGTCATTCTCAGCTCTTATCACCATGTCTGTCTAAGAGCTGTACATGTGGCTGTGCTCCAGACGCTTATCAACACAGCCACGTTGACTTTCACACTAAGATTTACCTGGAACTCAGTATTAACACGTGCAAGGTTAGTTCTGGGTAGAATTCAGACAAAAGCACAATACACAACACTTCAATTAAAAGAACTGGCTATGGCCTTTCTGAGTCTGCTTTCCTCCCTACGTTAGCCTGAGGTCCAGGTTCTTTCCGGGTACTCTTGCTCTTATTTTCAAGGCATTCTCAAATTGTAACTTCTTTAATATTCACCTTGTTATTCCATTTGCCAGGAATCAGTGATTCTTACCTGAACTATAGTAGCATTATACAGAAAGACTTGCCCATCATGGAGGGATGCCGCTGGCAGCTCAGGCAGACCATAGACCAAGGGGAATCCCGGGCTTGAGTCTTGGTCGGGTCATTTGCTCAATGTCATTCCCCATTCTCTTACACCCCATTTCCTGTCAAGCTACTATCAAACTATCAATAAAGGCCAAAAAGCCCCAAAAGATTATCTTAAAAAACAAACAAACAAACAAACAAAACCCAACTTGCCCATCAACTTGTATGATTTTTTTTTATAATGTGGAAAAATAAACAATTTTAATTTTAAGAAAATTTACAAATTGTACTGTGATCTTAATATCGTGTCACATTTCATGTTTTAAAAATTGTTCAGCCGTATTTTTCTCATTCAGTAACTTAACATTTTTGTTGGGTTAGTGCTGGTGTTTGCTCAGGTTGCAGATACATGTGTAGACTGTTGCTCTGACATGTGACTGGTTTCACTGATGAGCTGTATCAGAACAACATGAGTCGCAGCTGCACCTGTTTACTGAACTGCCCTCTTATCACCATTGCCTCAACAGACTATTACACATGGACCTAAAACCACCAACCAATCAGTTCAGTCTGTTCCAGTGACTGTCAAGAGGGATACAAAGTTATCTCTCTCCCAATCAACAACATTTTGAAAAAACTGGTCTGCTGCTTGTGATTGATAATCTCTGCACACTACTACTACTATTTGTTTTAACATTCAGGCAAACAATATATTGTATAGGCTCGCATATAAGTTGGCTCAAAGCAGGGCGTCCATTAACCAGAAGGCTGGCAGTTCGATCCCTGTTCCCCTCACTTCTTACTGTCATTGTGCAAGACACTTGCCACCCTGCCTCCAGTGTCAGTGCCACATGTGTATGAATGTGATTGTGGTAGTCGGAAATTGGTATGGCTGCCATGTCTCTCTGTCAGTCTGCCCAAAGGTAGCTGTGACTACAGAGGAAGCTTAGCACCACCACAGTGTGAGTGGGTGAATGAAAGCTTGATGTGAAGCGCTTTGAATGACCACGAAGATAGAAGGGAGCTGTATAAATGCATGCCATGTACCATATAGAAAATGTATGTTTGCTTTGATTGTAACATGATGTGCATTTGTATTTTTCAGGTTTCATCCTTGTGTGTATCTCGTAAAAAAACCATCATTGCCAGTGATAAAGATGGAGCTTCAGAAGCTTTCTAACGGAGGCCAGCCCCATGACATGTCTTTGGAAGGAGGGTATGTTCTGCACTGAACTCAATCAATCAATGACCACCTGAATAAAATTAACATTTTTTGCTGCATCTTATATGGTGTCTGAACTAGTATGTCATCATTTTATTTGAAGTTTATTTAATATGTTAAGGGCATCTGATTCAGTCTTATTGATCTTGGCCATGTTTCTCAAATGAAAGAATGATTTATATATGCTTTAAACAATAAATATTTGTAAAAAAAAAAAAACCCACTGTGGTTCCTCATAGAACAAATACCACCTAGACTGACTATATGGTCGCAGAGTATGTGTCTTACATTTGTAGGATCTATTTAATAACTTTTCTCTGATCAATAAACATTTATTTTCAGGATTTCAGATTTTCTGAATGTTTATTACCCAGGTCTTTATTGCCCTGTGTGGTACTAAACAGGTTGGCTGTTACAGGAACAGTTATGTCCCAAAAGCACAATTTCTTTTCAATCAAAGTGATACAGGCCTCAGTAAAGGACTAAGGTAAAACTGCAAGACTTTGCGAGAAATATGCATATTAATGTTGAAAGCAATGTGGAGAGTTTTCTAAAGATTTCTGGCGGAAAGCCATCTGGGCCTGGACATTTATTTGACTGCATTGAACTGATGGCAGCAGCTATTTCTGTCAGGGATATGGGCTCTTCAAGACTCTTCCTAAAATCCATTGTGAGTGTGGGAATAGTGTGGGACTCTAAAGCATAGAGCTGAGTATAGAAATCGCTGAAGCTTTATTCGCTTTATTTATCTTTAAAGGGTCAGCTGTGACATGACCGTTTCCCAACTGTATTTGGAAATGGCCTCTTTTGCCGTAAAGCCCTTAAGTTGATTGGCTAATAATTTGTTCTACTTGTACCCATAATCATAAAACATAGTTTTTTTTTAGTTTTTTATTTTCCAGACTCTCATGGGTGTACCAATTTTGTCCCCTGAGACCAAACAAATCTGTATTTGTGTATCTGGATGACATATTGGATGAACATTGGAATAATATTGCTACTTGATGTATAACTGAAAACCAATAATAAATCTATCTAATCTAACCTCAATGTATATGATTGAGAAGTGTAATTTTCCCTACAGAAATGTCACTTCTACATAATCTGGTTTAAATATCTGATTTTGTATGATCTGCACATCTATGTATAGAGGAGGAGCTCTCACTATGTTTGTGTCTGGGTTGTTTTCTGGGCATAGTAGCCATGCATGCAATCCGTCTTTGGCCTGGACTTGGAATATCTCAGCTGATTCAAACATTATAAGGTTTCTGAAGATTTTTTTATGCTTGCAGAAATCCTCCTGAGGAAGAGAAGTTCCTGCAGCAAAAGAGTGACAGCTCCAAGAGACCTCAGTTCACAGACGTGAGTATTTAAACACAGTACACCCGACTTAATGTGAAGTTCAGGCCATTCTGCTTTACATCAGACTTAGTGAGCCCATGTGGACATTGACTTAGAAACATCACAGGTAATGGTAGGATCAGGATGAGATTATTTTCATAGTTAACAGGAAATTATTTTAATGAGAGAGTAGTGGAGACCAAGAGCCTTCTAATTTATTAAAACATTGACTTTTCTTTATGTTTGATTTATTCAGTCTGTATTTTAGCTTGATTCAAGACTGGTCTTGGGACTAGCAAAAAGCCCAAATAAAACAGCAAAAGGCAGGTTTAGCTGTTCAAATAAAGCAGCTCAAACACAATATGTCTGGAACACCTCTTCTGTTTCTTATTTCTTGTTTCTTGTTTATTATTTAATTTATTATTTTAATCCTCAGAAGTTTATTTTTACATTTACATCTTGAAAAGTGGAAATTTGTGATTTTATTGTTTGAGGGAATAACCAATAGTAGTTGTAGTGGTAGTACATTTTAAACCTTTGAGTTTAAAAATTGGACATGTATCCATAGCATTCTTCCAACCTATTTTATATATATCAGAATAAACCTGTTAATAATTTAGAGTCAGATATGCTCTGAAACATGCACTGTGCAGGCAAGAAAATTAAGTCCTAACACACTTTTGAAATGGACAATATCAAGGAACTTTTGACACCGCATTACAGTATATCACAACAGGGTGCACCAGAAGGTATGACTAATTCCTGTTTGTGTGCTCTTGTGTGTGCTGCAGTTTGAGGGGAAGACTTCCTTCGGGATGTCTGTTTTTAACCTGAGTAATGCCATCATGGGCAGCGGCATCCTGGGCCTGTCCTATGCCATGTCCAACACTGGCATCATCCTCTTCCTGTGAGTCTCACACTGTCACATATTTCATGTTATAATATTACTGTTATGAAGCACATCTGTGTATTGTATGTACATCCAATGCTTGTTTGGCACATAGTGGGAATTGGTCAAATACAATATTACAAAAAAACCCCCAAAAAACAAAAAAAAAAGTAGGTAAGTAAAGTTTGAGGAAAAACTAGCTTTTGTTTTATTAACAATGATGCACAAGTTGTTGACTCCAGATCACTTGTCACTTGTCATTACTGGTAATTTCAATTTTACTTTATTAATCCCAATGGGATTTTTTCCTCCGTCTTGCTGCTCACTGATCATAGACGTCTACTGGCTGCTCTCTGTTGTTCAGAAGCTGAAAGAATGTTTTTCTTTTGTGACTGGGATTTTGTTGTATTTTAACATATAATACAACATTCAATACGACTTACCCACGTGTAACTAATGTAAGCCTGATATTGCCCCCATTTTGCCTCATACTCATCCCATCTATAGTCTGTTTTTCTGATGAAGAGGGTATTAGATGCTCCACCAACCTAATAGGCAAGAAAAAATACTCTGGTGTTCTCTGGTGACATCAGGAAAAACAAGAGCAATCAACCCATTCTAGAACTTTGGAGCAAGTACGGTCAGGAACAAAGAGCTATCCAGGAGGCCATTACCTCCATCCGGCTGGGCATGCTGAGCCTCTTTGACAAGGTTTTCAATCTCCCAGGTCAGTGCAGGAACTACACAAGTAGGAGGAATGATGGATTCAGGAACCACAGAGGCCTTTTCTGGGAAGAACGGGTGAGATAAGGCATTGAGTTAGTTATAGAAAACTTGAAGTGACTGAAGGAGACTGATCTGTCCTGGCGGGAGTTAAGCCACTTGGCAGACTAAATGTAAGCTGAGAATAAAGGTGCGAGGATCCAAATGATTACCAGGATCAAACCTTTGAGAAAGAACAGCTTCACAGTTCAAAGCGTCTACCTCCACAATGAACTGCTGGGAAGGATCTGGTTGTCGTAGTATCAGGCAGATGTGAATAACAATTTTAGTGTGGAGATGGCAGATTTCAAAATGAATGTAGGGGAATTGAAAAGTATAAAACCAAAGAACAGTCTACATTTCAGTTCAGTCCCCACAGTAGACCTCATCACAGCTATAGAGTCAGCCATACGACGCAACAAATTGGTTGAAAATGAAGCTGAAGAACTCAAAGTCACAGCTGCGCTGGCCTGTGCCAAACCACCTCCCTCTAATATCATCTTGAAGTAAAGGAAGGCCCTGACAGTACTGAAGAAAGACCACAGCATCACCCCCAGACAAAGGAAGATGCACCATGATCCTGAACACAGTGGACTATATTAGCGGCCAGTATTAACAGTTTGCTCAGTTACAGCACCACCTACGAGACACTGAGAAGAGATCCAACAAGTGGCTACAAGAAGAGGGCCGCCTCCTGTGGTCGGCCACACACACCACCATATCACCAATTCACAGGACTTCGCTACCAAAATCAAATATTTACAGCTGGACTCAGATGAGACTATTGTCTCTTTTGATGTCACATCCCTCTTCATCTGTATACCCACCAATGAAGCTCTTTTGGCAGCAAAGAAGAGAATACATCGCTACAGAATAGGACCAGCCTCACCCCCGACCACATCTGCTCTTTACTGGAGGTTTGTCTTAACACCACATATTTCCAGTTTAGAGGTAACTTCTACAGGCAGAAAGACAGTTGTAGGAGGAAGTGGAGAGCAGAACCCAAAACTTCTTCCCAGATACAGTGCCCAGCCACTGGTACAGCTACGTGGATGACACTTGGGTCAAGATTAAAACCCAGGAAGAGGAATCATTCACAGAGCACATCAATGCGGTGAATAAGAACATCAAGTTTACCCATGAGGACGCTAAGGAGATTCACCTGGCCTTCTCAGACTGTGGTTGCAGTGGTCCGTTGTGAAGACAGAACACTCCAGGTAGAAATTTACAGGAAGTCAAGACTCACAGACCAATATTTACAGTGTGACTCCCACCATCCTCTGCAACACAAGCTGGGTATAATCAGGACTCTACAACACAAGGTGCAGGAAGTGCCGGCTACCTCAGAGGGTAAACGGAAAGAAGAACAACACATCTGCAAAGCCCTGAGAACCTGTGGATACCCCAGATGGGCATTCAGTAAAACCAAGAGGACACAGATATCTAACAGACCGGAACCACAGAGCATAGTTATTCCTTATGTAGCTGGTTTATCTGAAAAGCAAAAAAAAAAAAAAAGGATTTTCATTTCAAACCTGTATTCTATACAATTCAAAATGTGGTGTATGAGTGCAATGAGGAGTGCAGTGAGAGTTATGAGAGACTCGTCAGCTGCTTCACTAAAGGATGTATCAACAGAAGGGCCAATCCTGGTGGGCCTGAGTCTGCTGTCCACCTCCATCTCAAAGAGAAAGGGCATTCTTTTGAGGACAGGAGTGTCCGAATCTTGGCCAAGGAGGCCAGGTGGTTTGAAAGAGGGGTAAAGGAAGCCATCTTTGTTAAAAATGGAAAAGCCCTCTTTGAACAGTGAAGGTGGCCTCAGATACAACCTCCCCTCCATTTACAACAGTGTTTTGAAGCTCAAACCAAAACAGTTCTCTAGTAGGAAACTAACCCCTGGAGTTAGCAGTTATGGTAATGGTTCACAGGATCCTAATGACTCCCCCATCAGCTCTTACACTGCCCATTCAACTCTTTACGACTATGAAACCAGTAATTCCAGGTGTTAGTTTCTTACTAGAGTGTAGTATAGTAGAAGAGTATAGAAGTATTGAAGAATTTTAAGAGTGGGAGAAAGATGAGAAAAAAGGTTTTGAATGCACATTCACTGGAGGTTCCGGAGTGTGGAGGTGGTACAAAGATCTAATCTGTTTGCTGTATTGGCTACCTGTAGACTTTGTTTATGGACGTTGCTACTTTTCCTTGGCCGTTCCAGCTAGCTGTCTTAGCACAATCATATGATACATCTGCTTTGGCAGCTTCTACTTAAGGAGGTGGAGTAAGAGATTGTCAAGGTGTTGAAAGAGATATGTACAGAATGTCCGGTAAACACAATAGAGCAGCAGGATGATGAAAATGGCTGAAGCTGCAGAGGAATATAAAGTCATCTTCAAGCTGAAAGAAAAAAGGATTCAGAGCTGTCAACGATTACAAGTTGCTAAGTTGTCAAGGTGCACTGGTTAGAGACTGGAGCCTTGGGGACTCCCAAGTGGGATGCCCCTCTTGGTCTGTAAAAACAAAGATCAAGTAGGCAAAGCAATCTGAATGGGGAAAAAAAAGATGGAAACTCCAACGCCTTAGTCTTACTTAAATGGTTAAAGTCCAATCAAAGACCTGTCATGTGTTGCTTTAAATGTCAGAGAATGGAGGTAGGTGATGTGCAAAATGTGGTAAAGATCAGGATATAGTGACCTGTAACAAGTCCACTCCAAAATACTGCAATTGTGGAGGCAGTCGTATGACTTCCTCGAAGGCACATCAGTTTTCAGGTTTGAAAGTCAGGCTTTCAAGACCCACCGTTTATCCCTTATATCAGTAGTCACAAACAGGCAGACCTTGAGAGACTTTGATTCTGAATTACAAGCGGCTCTCCTAGGACAGCTATGTATACACGCATTAGTCCTTAGGTTACTCTCGTTATGGATTTAACTAATCATAGCAATTTTTAATTCAATTCTTATATCTAATAAAAAATATTTGTATTATGATTTTTTTAAGTTTTAAGATGCACTTGAAACAATTGAACTCTTAACTTTTTAGTTGTTGGCAACAACAAATGCTGAAGAAAAGCTCAGTGCATTCTTCCTTGTGCCTGTTGTGTAATGACATGGAGATAAATTACGATTGCATCTTTACAAACTAATATTTTTTTTGCTTGAATTGATAACCTTCTATTTAAAATGTTCTCACACATTTATGAAGGAGTATTAAAGGCATAATATGCAGTATTTCCAAGCTAATGTCAAATCTGTGAGTTGTGTTTGGTAAAAGCGACACACTCCCATGTAAACAAAGAAAAAAAAAATACAGACATTGAATAGTGCACTGTGTACAGGAAAAGGGGACCTTTCTTGTAGGAGGACAATATATCTTAATAAAAAAAAAATTTCCAGACCCTTATCGGTGAGGAAAGTAACTAAGTGGAGCTACGTGTGTTAGTGTCACGTCGCCATCAATGAAAGGAAGCAAAAAATCACTATTTTCCCACTGACTGGTTTGTACTCAAATAACCACATCTAAACTTTTGTGAAAATGGACATGCTATACCTCATTTGAAAGCTTTAATTCTCCACTACTCAGTCTTTGAATGTATTAATTTTAAAGACAGAAAGAGCACCTAAAGCACCTAAGCACAGGATTCTCCAGCATCATTCACTATGAACACAATTAGCAACATTCACTGGGTACCTTCGAAGTGACATTATAAATCCAATCATCGATTATTTATATATCTTTAGTCCATAAAGGATAAAAAAGGTGTTAACTTGATAAAATCAAAATTCTCCCATACATTTTGGAATTACAGTAGCCTACAGTGCTGTAATAGTGTTTTTTGTTTTTTAATTAGTTTTTTTTTAATTTGTGTTCCACATTACAATGTGTGCATTCATGAATAGTGGTTTCCATAGGTATGATCTCACCTTATTCGGCCTCTGCAGCTCGAGGTCTGGGCAGGAGATGTGCAGGTGAACTGTAACTGTGTGACTCAGTGCAGATGTCACACTGTCACACAGAGTACAGCCCACTAAGGGAAATGTTGACAAATAAAACATGTCTTATTTCATACGTGAGTTTGAGACAGTACTACTTTTGCCCCGCATGTGCAATAGATTATGCCACTGCACACCTTACCAACCCCTACTACACTCTGTGTTGATACAAAGAAGACACACATACATCACCCAATGAGCAGAGCAGGGGCTTTATAGACTGTAGCAGCATATGTCTTAATGGAACACAGTGTCAGAGAGCAACTCCAAGAGGGCAGGGGAGCGACAGCAGCACAAATCCAAAGGAAATATGCAATGTGATGCACAAAAACATGAATTTGAGGGAGTAACAATAGTAAGTAAGCCATTGATTGTTGGTGGTGGAGTGCGTAGTAATAACAAATAATAACAAAACAGTAACAAATAATACATGTATCATTGTGATCACTTATGCAATAAACAATACAAAAAAAATCCAAAGGTTAATTTCTATATTTTATTTATTTTGTTAATTTTATTTTAACAAGTCTCCATAATCATTGATTGGGCAAACTACTTTGTACTCATTTTTTGTCCAAACATGCCTAACACACAATAACTTAACATGAAGACAGTGGCCTGTATATGACTTAAGTCATGCCATGTTGGATGTTAGTAAACAAACAAGCCATTAAGCCTAGAACTCACAGCACCTTTAGAAGGTTACTTTGAAAGTTTGGCAGTTTTAGTCCTGGTTGTAGTGCTGGTTTTAGTCTAGGACTAAACCAGTAGAAAATCTAAGACTAAACCCAGGAAGGTTAAAGTACATGTGAACAGCAGGATTTTGAGTCTTAAAAATTACTCAATTTTTTTTTTTTTTTAAGGTCCTTAACTGTGCTGGTCCTTAAGTGCTCAAAGGTGTTTCCTGCACTTTTCCTTCTGTAGTTGGCCTCTTTAAATAGAAATTTAGTGTATGGAAGTCGATGCTCTCGGTTTCTGTGATCAGCCATCTTGAACTGGGAATGACACCTCTGTGTGTATTTTAGAATCATGCTAACATGCATCGCCTGTCTGTCCTGCTACTCTGTCCATCTGCTATTGAGGAGTGCTGAGGTTGTGGGTAAGTTGTTTTAATCTTTTATTTTTCTCTCCTACCTGTTGTCAGTTATACATATTCACGTGTTAGTTTGGTCTTCTGTTTGCTAACTGGTCACTGCTGTGCTCAGGGATCCGAGCTTATGAACAGCTGGGCCTCCGAGCATTTGGCCATCCAGGAAAGATCCTTGCAGCTGTCGTCATAACACTGCACAACATTGGAGGTAAGGGGCCATCAACGTTAGTGATCTTTATATCAGCTCCAGCTCACGCCTGGGGCAGATTATAGAGCTCTACATCAAATATCTCACAGGTTTGTGTAAAGTCTGATCTGCCTAACCTATAGCTTTTGTGTGTGTGTGCAGCCATGTCCAGCTACCTGTTTATAGTCAAATATGAGTTACCGCTAGTTATTCAAGCCTTTCTGGGGCAAACATCAAGCACTGAGTGAGTATTGCTGCTCTGCATCATTCATTTTGTTTTTTCCTTGTGTTTTGTAGGGGAATACCGCATGCAACAATTCACATTTCACATTTGCAATATGCAGCACATGATAACAGTAACATAGCACATAGCACAATGTAGTGTAAAATTTGTGAAACTGAAGTATAAAAGATAAGCTAGTTTCACTGCATTTTGTTGTTCCGTGGAAGGAGCAACAACTGTAAAAAGTTACAGCCACGGGTCTAAAACCAGAAACAATGCTGCACAAATGCAAAATTCCACTAGGTTTTTGAATTATGTTGCCTAGTCACAGTTATGAAGTTTAAGGCTTCTAAAATATAGGTCAATTTTTAAAGCACAATGAATTGGCTGCAGTAGCTTCCACTTAAAATTTAATGGTCCCAAAGATGAAATTCAGAATTCTATTAAAAGCAGTTCTTAAAAATCCCTTATCTGCCACATTGTGAGGTGTTATAAACCTCAACTGGTTTGTAGTATAAATGTTTATTTTGAATATAACTAACCCTCTCCTCTCATGTGCTCCAACCAAAAATGAACTAGCAACTGTTGGATAAAAATATGCATAGTTTAAATATATATTACATAAAAAGAATTAAGTCTGGCTCTTCCAGAGAAGTGCATCAGTATTTCTGGCCTAGTTTTGTCCTGATGGATTCCCAGGTTTTCATAAGTGGACACATGTCTATCTTCTACTCCACTGAAGCCTGAAGTCAGTGACCATGCCTTTGGCCCTGATGGCAATTTGTTGGAAACAGTTGTTTGACACCATTCACAGAAGGTTTCTCTTAGACTCTTACATTTCTCCTATTTACAGCTTTAATACAGTGTGACAGAACTCACAGCTGCATGTTTACATCTACCTCTATATCTACAAAGAAGTAATATGTGTGTGTGTCTTTAGTGACTGGTTCATGAATGGAAACTACCTCATCATCATTGTCACCACATGCATCATCTTTCCACTGGCGTTAATGAAACACTTGGGTAAGTCCAATCTATGCAATTTTGCCAGTGTTATGACACAAAAAGAATAATTATCAATTATCATTTTTTTCATTTGAGTTATATATGATAACTTTATCACAATATGAGGGCTGCAAAGTATCCCCACCAGGGGGGGCTGAATGGACTCTGCACTCATTCTGACATAATTGGAAAAACTGCAAGGATATGGAATAATATTTAAAGCATAGTCAGTAAAACTCCCAGACAAATTTCAAAAATACTTTTTTACTACACATTAATTAAATATAGTTTAAGACATGAATGAAAGTTCATTTTTGCCAAAGGCCAAAAAGGGGTAAGAAAGAGATGTTTGTCTGTTGTCTTAATTGTGTGATAATGCTGATAAAGTATTTAAAAAAACACATTTATTGTATCTTCATTTTTTTCTAAATAAAAATAAATAGAAGAGGGGGAGAGTGGTTAGCGCTCCTGCTTCACAGCAAGGTCAGCAGGTCAGATGATCCTGGAGGTGAAGATGCTGCATGTGGATGTTGTAGCTGGTGCTGGCTACACATAGTCTGTGGTTGTGAGGCCAGTTGAATTTACTGTCAAATTCTCTGAAACACCTTAAGACAGCTTATGGTAGAGAAATGAACATTCAAATTCACAGGCAACATTCCTGCAGTCATCATGCCAATTGCACGCTCCCTTAAAACTTACGTCATGTGTGGCATTGTGCTGTGATAAAACTGCACAGTTTAGAGTGGCCTTTTATTGTGGCCAGCCTGAGGTACACCTGCAATATTCATGCTGTCTGATCAGCATCTTGATATGTCACACCTGTGAGGTGGATGGATTATCTCAACAAAGGAGAAGTGCTCACTAACAGATTTAGACAGATTTGTGAACAATAATTTAGAGAAATGGGACTGAAAAAGTCTTAGATCTTTGAGTTCAGCTCATGAAAAATGGGAGCAAAAATAAAAGTGTTGCATTTATATTTTTGTTCAGTGTTTATGAATGTAAATATAACTAATAACATAAACATTCTGCTCCTGCCTGTTTTATTCTCTTTCAAGGAATTTCTTTTTATGCTCAGCTGTGAAGGAAATAACTGTGACTGAAACAAATTAAACCAAATAGGACTGGATTAACAATATGAAACCTGGGTCTGACTTTATATTATCCATCTCCTCTGACACCTTTATTTGTGGAAAATTGTAAAGAGTATGTTTTCTGGTGTATTTGTTTACATTAATAAATAGCGTGAAAAATATGTAATGTACCAAATATATAAGGTCCTGTAAAACATTAAATATGGATCCTGAATTTGCTTAAAAAGTGCTTGAATTTTAGCCAGGGAACTTACACCGATGTCTGTTTATGTGCTCTGTCTGCAGGGTATCTGGGTTACACCAGTGGCTTCTCTTTGTCCTGCATGGTCTTCTTCCTTTCTGCGGTGAGTCTACGGCTTCTTAGAAAAAATCTGAAGTAATGTTAGCTGTCTTTGGTAAGAAGAAGAGAATGTAATTAGGTAACGGTCAACACTATAAAAGAAAAAAAAAAACGTTATTGGGGTTATGAGAATGGAGAACAGTCAGCAAAGACAGTTGAACGTAAGTGTACTTTCTTCCCACACTGTGTCTGATTTACAGGTCATTTACAAAAAGTTCAACATCCCTTGCCCTCTGGAGGTGTTTGGGAACCACTCTGCCAACACAGCCATCCCAGAAGACACATGCACACTCAAACTGTTCACTATCAACCTGGAGGTCAGTCTGAGCTCTAACACTCCTCATACTTATTCACCACAGTTGAGACTGTGTTGTTGTATAAGTGTTTAGTACAACTTGGAAAGAAAAATATTATCCAATAGTACTCTAAAGAAAAAAAAATCAAAGCAAGAGAAGAGGGATATGATTCAGTATCCATCTGCCATTGGCTGAGCAGGTGTGCGGGCTATGTCCATTGTGGAGGCAAAAACTGCTCAATTTTCTTTAAATGCGATGACTTGTAAAACAAATGTGCTCAAGACACCATGATATATGACACACAAAGAACTATACTGGTGATCACATAAGTCCAGTGACACAAACTTGTATGTGTGAGTGAACCAAACATGATTATATATAGCCTATGGATTATATGGAGCTTGATAATACATATGATCAGTGAAACAAATGTGATGATTTCATGTATACATTATGTACGTCATGTTAAAGCTGAGAATTTGAGATCTGTAACATTTTGAAATTGAATTGGTATAAACCAAGATTTTACCATAAATGGCTGCCTCCTTACAGCCACAACTGAAAACAGTTTTACGTAAATTTGAAGACAAATGTGTCTAGATGACACTGACAAAGTTCAAATCTTATATTTAACACAACAGGCAAATGTAGATTTACTTCTATAAGGCCTCATCACTGGTGATATGAATATGGTAAACACATTCTTGGATCAAACGCAGAAGATTGTAGTGTTGGTTAGAAGTCTCAATACATGGTTTTTCAGGTTAGGATTTTATGTCTACATTATGTAGAAACAAGTGGTTTTCACAGATTTTTTTTTCTGTCCATACTTTAATGCCACCAGGGGTTTACTGAACTAATCAGGTCAGAAGTAAAACACACACACACACACGCACACAATAAGTTCAGTATTAGTGTATTTGTCACCGCCTTATAAAACCAGAAAAAATGAACTGGTGCAGCACACAGGTGAACTTTTATGTGTGAACCCATGCAGAGAGAGAGAGAGAGAGAGAGAGAGAGTGAGGGAAAAAGCAACATAAATTATAATTGGTTGTGAAATAGCATGGCTACTACACTGCATGATAAATGGATAGAAATGTAGCTGGTGTTCCAGATGATTTGTGGTTTTTCACACATGTATGTTAAGGATCTCCCTGTGGGAGTTTTGTGGTGGTATGTGCGTCATGTGCAGAACAGACTAGTCAAATTGACTGTTCCTCTATTTTCAGACGGCATATACAGTTCCCATCCTGGCGTTTGCATTTGTTTGTCACCCAGAAGTGCTGCCAATCTACACTGAGTTGAGAAAGTAAGAAACACACTGTTCCAATACTATGTCCCTGTAGTGTTGTGGTTAGTGGTGTGGTGTTTATGGACATGACACTGTTCAGGTTAATTGCCTTAGGGTTAGTTTAGGTTAGGGTTGGGGTGTAATTTTAAATTGGCTCATGTCTAGGGGTGTGGCTATGTGAATTCACGTTTCCTGACAAAATAGTTTTCTTTTTAAAACTACAGTATGACTCCATCATGTAACTTTTAAAGAATCAATCATAAATGAGAAGATTTTTTTCCCTCAAAAATCTTATCTGATAAGATTACTCCTGCAGTGAACCGATAAAACAACAGGGTCTTTAATTCATGCAACCGTAATCAACACTTCAGTCTATAACTTACTTGTGGTTATTTACCTAATAATTTTTAAAACAAGAAGAGAAATGCATACAGGTTCTTACTTTTTTTTCTTCATATATACATCTTATGAGGTTATTTACTTTATTGCTTTTCCCATCAGTGTTCAACCATTATTAAGGATTTGCACTTTTAAATATACCCTTCCTGACACAATCCTTTCCAGTTATCCATGCTTGGGGCCAATATCCATATAAATTTGTCATTCATTGTACATTTATTATGGAGGACTATCTGTCCTGGACACATCTATTGTATGCCCTGTCCGTCCTGGGAGTGGATCCCTCCTTCTGTGGTTCTCCCTGAGGTGGGGCTGGGTTTTTGGAGTTTGTCCTTACCCTGATGGAGGCTCTAAGGACATTAGGGGATGTTCATCCTTTTGCATATTTACTGTCTTTTGTCTTTGTAAAACTTTTTGAGGCAATTGTTGGGCTATGTAAATAAAATTTAATTTATAATAAAGCATAAAGGGGCTTGTGACCCCTTGTGGCTGGATTTTCACCCACTATATCATCATGTGTAAAAGTATGTTTCCTCATTATAGTTTTGTACATGGTCTGGAATTATTTAGAAACCATCTACTTTGAAGCAAAATTATTTTCAATTATTGTGACAATACAGTGCTGTGAAAAAGTATTTGCCTCCTTCCTAATTTCGTATTTTTTTGCACATTTGGCACACTTAAATGTTTCAGCTCATTAAACAAATTGAAACGTTACACAAAGATAACTCAATTAAACACCAAATGCAGTTTTTAAGTTATGATTTTATTTATTTAGGGGAAAAAGCTATCTGAACCTATATGGCCCTCTGTCAAAAGTTTCTCTAATATTTAAGTTTGTTGAAACATTTAAGTGGGAAAAATGTGCAAAAAATAAGAAATGAGGAAATAGGCAAATACTTTTTCCCAGCACTGTTGTATAGTGTCTTGGGCAAATTTCCCAAGCATTGGAGGAAAAGTGGGAAACTGCTGTAAAATGAAATTGAGGATATGTGAAGAAATGTGATTTAGAGAGAGTAATTTTGGTACCCAGAGTTAGACAGAAAGCACTGTCAGTACAGAAGGGAACAAAAGGTTGGTTAGCTTTGAGAGGAGCTATAGGCCAGACTACTGTTTAAATTGAACCCAACTTTTAAGAGATGTTTTTACTACCGTCCTTGCGTAACTGTATTTGAACTTTTTAATTATGCTGTTTCCCTCCAGTCCAACCAAGAAAAGAATGCAGAACATTGGTAATGTGTCCATCTTGGGCATGTTCACTATGTACTTCTTCACGGCAACATTTGGATACCTGACCTTTTATGGTAAGCACTGCATGTATGCTTTGTGTTGTCTTCTGGATCCAGAGTTGTGGTCTGACTACAATGTGTTTGTGCAGGGAATACTGAGACTGAGCTGCTGCACACCTACAGCAGAGTGGATCCTCTGGACACCCTCATCTTGTGTGTGAGGCTGGCTGTGCTGGTGGCTGTCACTCTCACTGTACCTGTTGTCCTGTTTCCTGTAAGAGCTGGCACATCACCACTACACTTGATGCGCTAATTACATAAGTGCTGGCAATGTCCTAAAAGAATCACAATCCCTGTCACTCAGGGTATTACATAGTGGAACATGTGGTCAGCCAGATGCATTGTACCGAGGGCTGATACTCATACTGTGGCCACGATTGTCAAAGGCTGCGCTGGGATCTTATAGAACTAGGACAGAGACCAGTCCATTGTCTGCAGCTAACAGGAGGTCATTGGTAACTTTGTTTTTGTGCTATGATTAGGCCTAAAACTGGACCAAAAATCTTCAAATAAGTTATTTACCTGGCAGGTGGCAGCATAACCATTACCTACAAAGATAAAGATTATTTTTGGGGATCTTTTTGGGCTTATTGATAGATTGACAATAGCTGGACAGGAAATGGGGTGAAAGAGAGTGGGGAATGACATTGGGCAAATGACCCGACTACACTCAAACCCGGGTCTCCCCGCTAGGCATATGCTCTGCCTGAGATGCCAGGGGCACCCCCCTAACCAAACCAACAATTTTTTTAACAAAAGGGAGATTAGCTATGTGTCTTGATGCTAAAACACCAAGATTAAGGGCATTGGTAGGCATTATTATGTATTGTCTGGCAAACAGTTAAGTGGTTTTATTGTAAACATGGATCGTTATTCTATTCATCTCCGACTGTCATTTGTGCTCTGGAAGAAGCTCATCTTTTCCACCATTCATCCCTCAAACTCTTAGTTGGCGTGTCCAATTTCTGTCTAGCACAATTTTCTTTCCTACTGAGCCCAACCAAGTGGTGCCCGTCCCAACAAGCTTGACTTGAAGGACCAGAGCCAACAAATCAAGGACCTAGAAGAGGAATGCTCCTCTCTCCCCAAAAGTAGCATCTGGCTATCGATTTGGAGAGCCGTAGAAGATGGCAGAATATACAGATAATTTGTCTATCTATCTATGGAGGTAGATTCAGGTAGACAAATTATCTGCTCAGCGTCCGGTAGTAGCTCCTCATTAGGAAAATTTTGCAAAGAGGGAGGCTTGATTATCACGGTAAACAAATCCATCCATGCTTTATTGCCTTCTGTATGGGGCTGTCACCACTGATGATACCACAGATTGACAATGTGCAGTTCACTTCAGTTTTTCTTTCTGTCCACTGGGTCCTTGCATCGGGTACTTCCAAACCTGCTTGTCCCAATATGTAAAATGATTCATTGTGGTGGCAAAGAGTGCAGCTGTGGCAATGACATTTAGTTGGGTTTGTGTTGTTTGTTTGTTTTCTGTGTTCCTATGTATTTTCTTTTTCTTAAAATAAATTTAAAAAAGAAACAAAACAACAAAATCCATATTGATTAAACAGAGATCGCTGAACCATTTGTGTAATAAATCAAAACAACTAATTACAGCATACAGATAAAGGTTCAATTTGTTTTCTTTAGCTTTCATCTTGCTCCACATCCTTTATCTATTATACAGATTTTGGCTACTCTATCCACCTCACTATTTCCATGTAATTTATTTGTTGGTAATGTTTTAACATGTCTGTGTATCAGATTCGACGAGCTCTCCTGCAGCTGCTGTTTCCAGGGAAACCCTTCCACTGGTGTCGGCACATCTCCATTGCTGTGTGTCTGCTATTTGCAGTAAATCTGCTGGTTATCTTTGTCCCCAACATCAGGGACATCTTTGGCATTACTGGTGGGACATTTGACACTTTAACTTTGCTCTTATCTGCAGTGTACTCTATTGTTCATATTTAATAAATGTGGATACTCTGTTCTATTGTTTATTCAGATCAATCAAAGTAGGAAAGTATTTAGAATTCTGTAGAGCTGTGCAGATTATTCCATGTTTTGTCTGTGTTTATGTGTCCAGGAGCCACTACTGCTCCCAGTCTGATCTTCATCCTGCCAGGACTCTTCTACATCCGCATCATCCCCACAGAGCAGGAGCCCCTCAGCTCCAGACACAAGATCCAGGTGGGTTCACATGAGGGAAAGACCAGATTTCACCTTGTTGGTACATGTTTATACACTCACCAACAATCATCCAATCACAATGTAGCTAGCCAACGCTTTTTTCTGCAGGAAGAACAGCAACAATCAAAGTTGTGTAGTGAGGAGATTATAGGCACTATTTGATGATTTGCTTCAACAGTAGATGTCCATGCACATTGCAGAAATAATCCCATCATGAATAGTACCTTTAATAATGTCAGTACAAAAATGCAATTAGGTGGGACATGGATCAGAGGCAGCTACCTTGGTATGTAACTATGCAAAAAATCAGTCAAATGTATACAAACCAAAGTGTTCTTTTCCTTTCGGCTATTCCCTTCAGGGGTCACCACAGCGAATCAAATGCTTCCATCTAGCCCCTATTCCCTGCATCCTCTTCCTCTACCTTCATGTCTCCTTCACTACATCTATAAACCTCCTCTTTGGTCTTCCTCTAGGCCTCCTGTCTGCCAACTCTGACCTTCCTTTGACTGATAAATCTTTCCTCTGAACATGTCCAAACTATCTCAACCTAGCCTCTCTAACTTTATCTCCTTAACACCTCACATTTTTCTGTCCCTCTGATGTACTCATTCCTGATCCTGTCCACCACCTACTCTTTTTGCTCACTATGTCATTAGTAAACATCATACTCCATGGAGATTCCTGTCTGCCCTCATCTGTCAGCCTGCCTATCACCACAGCAAAGAAGAAGGAGGGGCTAAGAGCTAATCCTTGATGCAGTCCCACCTTCACTGTGAACTCTTCTGTCACACCTACGGCACACCTGACCACTGTCCTACTGTTCTCATACATATCCTGCACCACTCCAGACTTCCTCATGAAATACCACAGCTCCTCCCTTGGCATCCTGTCATACGCTTTCTCTAAATCTACAAAGACACAATCCAGCTCTTTCTGACCCTCTCTGTACATCAGCTTAATGTCACCCTGTGTTCCTGCATCCTCATGTTCACCACAGCCATTTCCAAACTTTTTGCAAAGGCTAGCAATTTCTGTTCTTCTGGGTTCCTTTCCTGAAGCCCAAACCAGACCATTACTTCCTCATCACCACTATTCTCTTCACCAACATGTCCATTAAAGTCTGCACCAATCACCCCTCTCTCTCCCTCTCTTCACCTCTCAGAATGTCAACTTTCCTCCTCTCTCTACCAGCTCTTGCCTTTCACTGCTTTCGTGTGTCCAAATTGCATTTCTGACATGACAACAAAATGTTGTGGGTCCCATTCAAATTTTGTAGGGGGCTGTGCAGGGCATCTGTTTTTCAAGATAGCAGATTATAATATATTTGTCTAGAGATGCACCGATATGAAAATATCCAGCCAATACCAGATGATCAAGTGCTTCTTGTGCCCGATCCATTTCATGTCCGGATCCAACAATTGTACATTTTAGAACTGTTAGAAAATACTGTATTTGAGCATCGCTCCAACAGCCATCCTCAGCAGTAACCTGACTCTGCCAGATGGAACTGCTTCACAGAACATAGTCTATTTCACAGTACCATCTGGGAAGGCTCCTGTTGAAAGCGTTTGCAAAAGGGAGGAGCCTTCTGTCAAAAACTTGGGAGTTGATTGGATGAAGCACTGACTAGTATCCACTTACCATCAGGTTTCTTTAACCAATCACAGCAACGATATGACGTGCCACTCTTTGCGCTTCTTTCAAAGAAGAAATACTCTCTACTTCTGATAAAACTGTTTCGATAGCAGCGTCAACGCTAACATCTTTAGGGGTAGCCATGTTGAAAACAAAGAGGAGAAGCGGCTAGTTGCTTTCTTCAAATTAAAAACCCGCCTCTACCTGTTAGTGCTGCAACATCATTGGTCAAAAGAGTCCGGTGAGTCCACGGTTTGCGACTCAAGCGGTTTGGTTGGCGTGATACAAGATGGATTTACAAGAGTTTTGGAAACTCCAAAATCTTGCGAGAATCCAGCTGCAGCGCAAGGTTAATTCAGTAGCGCCTCCTCTAAATCAAGCTCTATCTTCTTGGCAGCGCTTAAAGCTAGTGGGGAGGCAGTGAAGGAAGCGTCGGAGCAGCAGTGAGACTCGGGCGAGTGAACGTTGCTGTGATCAGCTGCACACTCGAGACAGACACTGTTTCCACTGAATAACTCCACTCAATAACAGCCATCACTCAGAGAGTGTAGTTATGACTGGGACATATAACAACAGTGCTTTCATGCAGCAGCACCTCTTGAGTTTGTCTCCACTTACAATTTCAAGTTTTCACTCGCTCACTCTAAAAAAATATAGTCATATATGTGACCATTGTAGTTGCAGTCTGCAGCCCTGAAAATGAGATTTTCATTATCTCCTATCATGCATCCCTAATTTTCTTATTTTTTCTGACCTTTAGGACTCAGACAATGTATGTGAGAATTACAGCAGTATAAAAATCATGAAGTTACCCCAAAATGGCGGGCTTGTTACAGCCACATCTGAAAACTGATCAAAACTTTTGTGAGGTTTCGAGACTGAAGTTCGAGTTCGTAGACCTTCACACAAAAAATAGGAGCACTAAGTTAAACTAGGAAGATTAAATATGAGGATGGTTACATGTTCAATTCAAAATGGCTGCTTTGCTGTGTGTGATAGAGCATCATCCTTATTTTTGGTAACAATCTCATCCTAAATGTGCATACCAGATTTAATTTGGCTAAGGCAAACTAAATCATTTTTTCCACAAATTTCCACAAACCAACATGGCAACATGGTGGTAGGTAGTAGGTGGTCCTCATTGATGTTTTTGTTTGTAGCACGTTGCACCAAAAATGGCTAATTTCCTGTTGGTTAGGGTGGTGCTATAATACAAATATATATTTATTGCCTTCCCTTGATATCTGTGTGTGGCAAGTTTCATTTTTGTTATGATTACAAAAAGCTTTCGCTTTACATAGGCCCGATGCATTTTGACTTTTCCGGGGGTTGCCACTGAGTCATATATTATTATTGTACCTTGGGGACTTCAAATTAAAACATCTTTACATGTTTTATCATAAGCTGTAAGGCAGGGCTGCACCAACAGAGTTTATTTTTACTTTTGAGCCAATCCAAGGTTAGTAAAACACAGTTTTAAATTAAAATCTAGTAATTTAAGTAGAGTTGAGCAACATTACACCCACATTAATCAGTCTGGGTCTAAAATGAAAGGAATAATTATTTTAATAACATGTATTGTAAGCACCAAGTAGAGTGAAAACAACTAAGTGCTAGGGTTGGTGCTACTCAAACGAAGCAGTAGCTATGCTGCACTTTATCAAAATATGCTACTCTTCCTCATGTTGTTTTTAGCAGAGATAGCTAGAATGTCAAGATTGAGTCCCTCTTTCATGTCGAAAAAAACATATAAATTGTAGGAGTAAAACTGTAAGGTAAGGTATATTGTCTTACACTGTCTTGAGTAAGTGAAAATAGTCCTCAGTTTAGCAGTTGGATAGTCCATTCTGTAGAAGACTCACAACCTACTGTCAATAGCCTTGCAGCAAACCCTACAGGTCCAGATAACTCCAGTTGCATTTGTTTCTCTATTTGGCACCTGATAAAATCCCCATGTTTATCACAAAGTGGACAATCAGTTGCATTATAAAATTGTATTTATAACATACTGCTGAATTGATGCAACAAGATTAAACGCAATCCCAGTTTAAAAGGAAAACACAACTGAGTTTAAAGAAGGTTAAAATCTTGTTGCTAGAAATTTCACTTAAATCATGATGGTTTAAACAAGCTTGTTGGTGCAACTGAGCCTAAATTAAGTTTCAGTTCAATGTGCTGTACATGATTGTCTGAGTGTTTGTCTTATGTGTTTTTTAGGCGATCTGCTTCACCTCTCTGGGATTCATTCTTATGACAATGAGCCTCACATTCATTGGCATTGACTGGATGAGTGGAGAAAAACGAAGTCTAGGTGGCCATTAAAACCATTCTTTGGAGCCTCAGTCTGGGGTTCGATGCTGCTGGACAACTTCACCTTGGAGCTATGCAGGGACTCTTGGACAACTTAAAGAACTGTGTCCTGTATTAGTAAGGGGGCCCTGCTATGCTCCCTTACCCTCAGGTTGAACATCACATGTGCTGTTTACCATAGATCTGGACCACTGAACCATCTGCCTCTGTATCATGTCTACAAGAATATGAAAGCTAATTGGGCAAATATAAGAATGACTGAGACCATTAAAGACTTGTCCTACAGAGTATTAACTGTAGACTGGACTGCTGTCTGACAGACAAACAGATGAGCATCAGCTCTGAGCTCACCATTTAAACTTTTTGCATCAGTGGTGTCAAACAGGCCACATGAATGATATGACAAAGGCATGCAAGCTGCTAATGAACTAGCTTTTATTTAATGCTAAAATAAAACATATGATAGCATTATCATGCTCATTACCACTATAACATATAACAAGCTGGAAAATAATGTAATCATCCAACAATAAGTTATTTAGCATTCAGTGAAACATGATGTAATAATCGGTTCAGTGAAAACTTTTTTGTGATTCATTAAAATTACTGAGCAGTAAAATGTCAAATTAACAATTTCTTAGTGACTGAATAAAATTATACAAGTGACTTATGCCTGAGTGTGACATGGATTTTATTGAAGAAAAAAAAAAAAAGAGTTAGACTTGATGGTTACAAGGAAAAGCTCCATCCAAGGGGTGCCCATGAAAACCACCTAAGGTCCTTCCTCCACGCTCCCCGATTAATGTTGGGTTAGTGGTTTAGGGTGATTAGCACTCTCAGATGACCAGACAGTCGCAATTTTCTCAGTTTGTTTTTTTGGCATTAGTAAAGAGTAATCTATCTCAATGACTCCCCTGAACAGGTCAATCTAACCTTCCATCCATCCATCCATCCATCTTCTTCCGCTTATCCGGGGCCGGGTCGCGGGGGCAGCAGTCTAAGCAGAGACGCCCAGACTTCCCTCTCCCCAGACACTTCTTCCAGCTCCTCTGGGGGAATACCGAGGCGTTCCCAGGCCAGCCGAGAGACATAGTCCCTCCAGCGTGTCCTAGGTCTGCCCCGGGGCCTCCTCCCATTGGGACATGCCTGGAACACCTCCCCAGGAAGGCTCCTGAACTCCTCACCCTATCTCTAAGGGAGCGTCCAGCCACCCTGCGGAGGAAACTCATTTCGGTCAATCTAACCTGCCAAAACTTAATTCTGGTCCAACCATCTAAGTCATGGACCAGATAAGCTACCTTTCCTACAAATCCCTTGAGTCTTAACAAGGTAAATTTGAGCTAATATAGACCAGCCACATCCAAACACTCTCAACCGGATGCTATATCCTCAAACAAACAGCAATCTGGTGTTCAAGAGACACTTCATCAGTAGTGTACCTCCAGATTGTCAGGTGTTTCATCTTTTTCAACACTAGACCCTTCCCCGGGGCAGACCCCCAGAGACTGATCAATTCTCAGGTCTCCTAATGTCCAGTCAAGTCCCAACTGTCATCTAAGGTTAAAAGTTATAATACACTGCTTGTAAATCAGAGTGACACCTCCTCTATGCAACATAGGCACAATAAAACAGAGCCCAAAAAAATGCGTAAAATAGGTACGAGATAGTAGGTAAAAACTATCCTTCAACATACCAAGCTAAAATAGGTTCATTCCGGGATGAAGGCCAAGCTACCAAAACATCTGCCTATTGTCAAGTTGTTGTTTAAGGCCACAAATTGCCACACATTCGTTCGCATCAGATTATGTGCAGAAGACTATGTTGCATAGGAGCTTAAATGTGTGAATGAAGCAGATGAGACATAAATTGGCTGTAAACAAAAATTTCTATTCAGTAGTTTCAGAGCAAAATTGAAACCATAATGTCATGAAGCAAGCATTAGCACAATAATGCAACATCAGTGTTAGCAGTACACAAGACATTATAAATATGAAAATGTCACATTAATATGGACACCAAACTTAAGTAGGCTACCACTCTTAAAAGGAAAACTCATAGAGCTAAGTTAGCTGTCTCCTATATAAAATCCTACACCGTCATAATATAGCTGTTTGTCTCAGACTGGTAATGGTTATGAGACGCCACTAAGTGTTACAGTCCAACATGTGTTTTATTTAACTACTTACTAGAATCACAGCTAAACAGAAAGGCCTCATATGACTGATGTCTGTGCACCGGCTCTTCTCCACCAGTCCCGTGTTATTTCCAGTCCATGATGTGGCATTCATTTAACCACTTGTATCCTGGCAGAACAACACCGTACTATTCCAGCGTGTCTTTTCCGAAGTTTATCAGGCACTCAATTATCCCACAATATGGGTTTGTGTTGGAAGACTGAGTTATGAGCCAATCACCTAACATTATATCAACATATTACAAGTGACCTAACACACAGGTAGAGATGTCTGTCGGTCAGGTCTAGGTAATCTTACCTTCTGCTGCCTGATATGTAAAACTCAATAGGACCCATGTAGGAAAATGTATGTATGAAAATCTTCACATATTTTTCAGAATAAGTTGGGTGGTCTTGGGGTATACACTATCAAGCTACTCCCTTCCTGCTTTCCAGAAAATGCACTCCTTGTTAGACACAACCTGTCCTGCAATGTTCTATGCAGCTGTTTTCAAATGAGGCTTGGGTATGCTAAAACCTCTTTGTAAAAGTGGCACTGCCATTCTAAACAGGCCTCCCAATCTGTTTCCATACTGAGGACTGCTTCTAATAAATCTGCATAATTCTCCACCAGCCTGGCTCATACAGTATGACATCTACCAAGAGTAACTGCGATTGTAAGGGGTGCGTGCTATGTTAAGAAAAACTTTTTCATCAGTCTAAAATGTAGTTTCATATTCACCTTGCCAAGGGTATATACTGGTTCTATATTTGAACATAATGAACACTTCTTTGGAAATTGGTTATGTTCCACAGTCTTTTAAATCTGCAGTGATTAAACCTCTTTTGAAAAAACAACCCTCGATCCAGGCGCCTTAGAAAATTATAGACCTATATCCAATCTTCCTGTTTCATAAATCTTTCAGAGAGTTGTAGTTAAACAACTATGCAGTCATCTTCAGGACAACAGTCTGGACCACAGTCTCCAGTTACAGAGGTTAGAGTCTGACATTGGCTTCAGAGGATCAGCTCTCTACTGGTTTAAATCTTATATAACAGACAGATACCAATTTGTCTGTTATACCAATTTGTAGACTGTGTCTGAATCAACACATTATGCTGACTGTATGCTGATTACTCCATTTTGTAGCAGTGTCCAAATGCGTAGAGACTCAAATGTAGTTCACTCAGAGTTTCCCACAATGCATTGTGGAAAGTAGGTGGCAGTGGTGGTCACTAGATGAGCAGAATGTACTATCATGCTTTGCGTGAATGAAAGATGGAGGAATTGTCCGAAAGAAATTGCAACATGTCTTACAAATGTAAGTAGTATTATTTCAAATAATTGGGGCACAGTTACAATTTTAGTTGTCTTTTTTTAGGGAGAGATGTTGATGGGGCACAGTTCATTCGATTAAGAATGCAAAATTATAACCTTTTTTCAGGCGTTTGCCTCAAGGGCCGGATGGGAATAGGTTACAAGAGTTACACAGTTGTTCCTGCCTGACAGTTTATGTAACACCACTTTCACGATTCACTTCAGACTTCAGACTCTTTATGTAAATTTCAATGTTTGAAGGAGCTCAGGAAGCCCCCCATAGGTAGTGGTATGTGTAACCCAGGGTAAAAGCTGCCCTGGTATTAGTTATTAGGTTGTTTTTTCCCACACTCTCTTGGCCTTAAACACCTCATGCCCCACCTTAGTCACCTGACTGTAGTCACATGATTATTTTGGCCCAACCATGCACTTTGGAGGGACAGTTTAAGCTCTACCATGGCTTCCTCTCATCAGTTGAGTGCGAGAGGAGCCAAGGGACAGCAGCTGCAGGTCAGTACCTCAAACAAACAAATTATTTTGGTCCTTTTAATATTCCGTTCATGCGATTCAATCCACCATTTCACACTTTAGATCCTGATCCTCGTGTTGTTCGGGACTTTAAAGCCGAGTGTGTCAAGTTGACTAATGGAATTGGTGAGTCTGAATGTTTGGTTGAATTGTTTGTTAACTTGTTTTGTTAACATTTGCGGCTAAATGTTAACATGTGGTTTTGTTCTTATGTACATTTATGTTGATCATTAATTTGATGTTTCTTAATGTGTTACCATACTAACGACACATGGTCTTCATTGTCACCTGTGCAATTGCCTGTTTATATACAGGGGGTTGGGTTTAATGATAAATTCATGCTCTGGAGGCAGAGGTGAACATCTCCAGCTCTGCTGCAGCTGAAAGGGACGCATGGCAGCGCCTGCTGCTCGCTGAGAGAAGTAAAAACGTGTCTCCCAAAGTCTCCTTTAACACTTCAATAAGACTTGATTTGTCGCTAGTTGCTTTTTTGAAAAAGAGTCGCTAAAGGGGTCTGAAAAGTTGTCAAATATAGCAACAAAGTCGCTAAGTTGGAAACACTTGCACACACATTAAACTCCGTAAGCGAGTGAAAGTGGCTTTTAATAGATTACCCTCTCGGCGCCGGTTCCATGATGAAGCTGCCAATGAGAGGATATCCTGAACACAAACAGAAAACCCAGTGCCTCAGTGCCTATTTAGACTCCTCTCTTTATTCTTTGGAAAGACCTATGGCTGTGCTTTACGCAAGCAGGCTCTCATTAATCTCTGCAAACGAGAGAACGAGGGAGTGTTATGACACTGTCCATATAATACTATCGCCTTGACAACACTGTGTCTCTTTGTCTATATAATTTTTCACAGCATCTGTGCACATCTTCCAGCGCACACTATCACTTTTGTATTTTGCCATCTTTGCAAAAGCATGCAACATTGTTGTTAAAACAGTAGAGGTCGTCAGAAAGACAGGACGCAGGGTGAGAGGGGGAGTGAAACTAAGTAGATGACCTGAGCTGGAATCAAACCCAGGCAGAGAGGTACCGACTAGAGATAGTCGGGCTTACCTCCACGCACAGCATGGGCTCTGGAACTCAACTCCTCTAGAGAGGCTGGACTCTCTGTCACTCTGGAGTTGCCCACGGTGAGAGGCGGTGGGCTGGAGTGGGCTTGCTTATAGCTCCCCAGCTCAGCCGCCGTGTGTTGGATTTTCCCCCCGGTGAACGAGAGGGTCGCCTCTCTGCATCGGGGAGAGGTCTCTCACTCGTCATTTGTGCATATGGACCTAACGGCAGTGCAGAGTACCCAGCCTACTTGGAGTCCCTGGTAGGGGTGCTGTAAGGTGCTCCAACTGGGGACTCCATTGTACTGCGGGGGGACTTCAACGCTCATGTGGGTAACGACAGTGATACACGGAGGGGCGTGACTGGGAGGAACGGCCCCCCTGATCTGAACCCGAGTGGTGTTCTGTTATTGGACTTCTGTGCTAGTCAAAGTTTGTCTACAACGAACACCATGTTCAAGCATAAGGGTGTCCATCAGTGCACGCGGCACCAGGACACCCTACGCCGGAGGTCGATGATCGACTTTGTAGTTATTTCATCTGACCTTTGGCTGTATGTCTTGGACACTCGGGTAAAGAGAGGGGCGGAGCTGTCAACTGATCACCACCTGGTGGTGAGTTTCATCCGATGGCGGGGGAGGAAGCCGGAAAGACTTGGCAGACCCAAACGTATGTGAGGGTCTGCTGGGAATGTCTGACTGAGTCCCCTGTTAGAGAGGTCTTCAACTCCCACCTCCGGCAGAGCTTTGACCGGATCCCGAGGGAGGCTGGAGACATTGAGTCCGAGTAGACCATGTTCTCCACCTCCATTGTCGACACGGCTGCTCAGAGCTGTGGATGTAAGGTCTCCAGTGCCTGTGGTGGTGGAAATCCCCGAACCCAGTGGTGGACACCGGAAGTAAGGGATGCTGTCAAGCTGAAGGAGGAGTCCTGGTTGGCCTGTGTGACTCTTGAGGCAGCTGATGGGTACTGGCAGGCAAAGTGGACTGCAGCCCGGGTGGTTGTGGGGACATTGTCGGATGGTGGAAGGAATATTTCGAAGATCTCCTCAATCCCACCGACATGTCTTCCACTGTGGAAGCAGAGGCTGGGGTCTCAAAGGTGGACTCGTCCATTACATCCGGACTGAAGTCACAGAGGTGGTTAAAGGTCCCATATTATGCGAAATCGACTTTTCTGAGCTTTTAACCATGTTGTAACGTTGTTTCTACCTCAAACACATACCCAAAGTTGTGTTTTGTTTCATTCGTGCATGTTTAAGTAATTTATTTAGTTTGAGCTACAGTCCTTTCAACGAGCTGTTTCACGCAATGATGTCAATATGTGAAATAAACCACTCCTCTCCAGGAAGTGCTCCTCCACACTCCTCCTGCCCCTCCCTCCTGCACTGTCAACAAGTGATGCTCTGCAGCTCAGACACAGAGAAGCATCGCTGCTACTGTGTTAGCTTACTTACAGTCAGCAACATGTATTACTAACAAGCATTACTGCATAGCTCTACATATTGCTAGGCTACTTTATTATAGTTCTTTCAATATACTGCACAACAGCTACCTTAGGAGTCTCCAGGCAGCATACATTCTCAACTTCAGTAGGCATTGTACGGCCATTTCCACATGACACTGGACCAGCTCTACACCCTCTACAGGGTGCTGGAGGGTTCATGGGAGTTTGCCCAACCAGTCCACATGCGTTTTGTGGAACTGGAGAAGGCATTCGACTATGTCTCTCGCTGCGACCTGTGGGGGGTGCTCTGGAAGTGTGGGGTCTGGGGCCCTCTGCTAAGGGCTATCTGGTCCCTGGTCCCTATACAACCAGAGCAGGAGCTTTGTTTCGTATTGCTGGCAGTAAGACAGACCTGCTGGACTCCGGCAGGACTACCCTTTGTCACCGGACCTGTTCATCATTTTTATGAATAGGATTTCTAGGTGCAGCCAGGGGCCGGGGGTCTGGTTTGGGGAACACAGGATCTCATCTCTGCTTTTTGCGGATGATGTTGTCCTGTTATCTCCATTAGACCAGGACCTTCAGTGTGTTTTGTCCCCTTCAGGTCGGTGAAGAGTTCTTGCCTCAAGTGGAGGAGTTCAAGTATTTTGGGGTCTTGTTCACGAGTGAGGGAAGGATGGAACGGCAGATCGACAGACGGATCGGTGCAGCTTCTGCTGTCATGCGGTCGATGTACCGGTCTGTCGTGGTAAAGAAGGAGCTGAGCTGCAAGGCAAAGCTATCGATTTACCGGTCAATCTACGTTCCTACTCTCACCTATGGTCATGAGCTCTGGGTCATGACCGAAAGGACAAGATCTTGGATACAAGAGGCTGAAATGAGTTTCCTCCGCAGGGTGGCTGGACTCTTCCAGATAGGGTGAGGAGTTCAGTCACTCAGGAGGAGCTCAGAGAAGAGCTGCTGTTTCTCCACATTGAGAGGAGCCAGCTGAGGTGGCTGGGGCATCTGTTCCAGATGCCTCCTGGACGCCTTCCTGGGGAGGTGTTCCGGGCATGTCCCACTTGGAGGAGGCCCCAGGGCAGACCTAGGACATGCTGGAGGGACTATGTCTCTCAGCTGGCCTGGGAACGCCTCGGTATTCCCCAGAGGAGCTGGAGGAAGTGTCTGGGGAGTGGGAAGTCTGGGTGTCTCTGCTTACACTGCTGCCCCCGCGACCCGGCCCCGGATAAGCGGAAGAAAATGGATGGATGGATGTATTTAGAATCTCCAGACAAATTACTCAATTCACAAAAGGGCTCACAATTTTACAACAGAAGCTTCAGCGTTATGTCTTAGCCCTTACTCAGCTTTTCTCAGTCTTTAAAGTTCACATGGAGTTTATTTGTTTATTTATTATTATATATTTAGTTTATTTATTCCTGTAGTCTTCTCACACAGAGTATGGTCTCTTTGGTCCCCGACCTTTTTTAACACCTATTGATATTTGACCTTTATTCCTCAAGCACCTTTAGAGAGTTAACAGAATCTATATATATTTATATTCTGTTCTGGTATATATCCTAGCACATATGCTTCACTATTAGTACTATTAGGCCTAGGTATTTCTCTCAGTGTTTTTAACAATTAACCGATATACCCAGTATATTCTAGTTCTCTTTGTAGAAAATGTCGTCACCGTTAGGTAATTATCTCAGCATATTATCTCTCTTTTTTAGAAGTTTTTATTTTGTTTTGTTTCTTTTTTCTATTACTGAGAATCCGGCGAGTCTGTGCCTGTTCATTGGAGATTCTCCTCACCTCCCACCTCCCTAATTTGATTAAATACAGAGTGTGGGCAATGCCTGAAACAGACAAATAGATCAGGATAACATTGTTAAAAAAAAAAAGAAAAAAAAAAGATAAGGAACGGAACATCCCGTTATTTTGGCAAATAATTTCCCAAGGCCAAACATTCCTGTTCACTCCGGGTCTCTCACATAAAACATCTCTCCAATCTTTGATGAATTTCATGCAGCTGTGTAACAGTTAAATATATTTTTCCATCACAAGCCTCCAATTTGAGAGGCTAAACTAGCCACAAGGGAATCTTAATACAACAATTACCCTCAATAAAAAAAACTGAAAATATCCAAATGTGAAGATGGCAGGATGAAGAAGGTTGTACTGTGCACTGGCCTAATTCAGACTAAATGTCAGTTGAATGCTGAAATTTTAAAACATTTCATATTGCTATCACTTCTCAACAACTCCCCTAATCAATGACTGAATCTCTAATCCCTGTCAGAGTAAATAAGGGAAAGATCCATTGGAGTGCTGAAGCTATATCCCTATCAGTCTTTTATGCTGTGATGCAAAATTGTTTACAAAAGTTTTCACTGTGAGAATCAATAAAGTCATAGCATCTATTATTCATCATGACCAGGTTGCTGTCAATAGCAAGTCCTCCTCAGATAGCCTAAGGTGTCTCCTACACCTGGTTATTGTCCTGTAGCTGCTCTGTCCTTAGACACTGAAAAAGTGTTTGATAGTGTTAGTTGGAGTCAAATATTTGGATTTGGCATTTACTTCAAAATGATCAAAATGATATATAACTGTTGTCCATCAGTTGTAACTGTGTACAACTAATGGCCTGAGATCTTTCCCATTCTCACTGGAACATGGAACAAGACAGACCCACTCTCCCCACTGCTCTTCATTGTTGCACTTGAACCCCTGGCCCAAGCTATCAGGCAGAGTGATGTGGGGCATTAGGATGGGTGGCCAAGACAATAAAATGCTAATTTTTGCAGATGATATACAATTTCATTATCAAACCCACAAATCATTGCCTCCATTGTTGGATCTGGTAAATTCATTCACCGGGTTATCTGGATGTAAAATAAACTGGACCAAATTAGAAGTAATGCCTTAATCAAAGCTGTGCTACAAGAGTTATTTGGAAAATTTGGCCCTTTATTGGGTTCCAGAAAATCTTAAATACCTAGGCATATTTTTGAATCCAGGTCTGGATAATATTATATTTGAACCAATGTTAAATAACATCACATTCATTTAAAAGGATGGGATAAACTACAGAGCTCACTTTAGGAAGACTCCAAGCAATTAAGATGCGTATTGCTCTGAAATTTACAGTCCCACAATCTATATTTAACATTATAGACAATTCATTTGGGCAGGACAAAAAAAACAGAATGGCCCTGATAAGGCTTCACCCTAAAACAGACTATGGAAGACTGCAATTACCGTCAGATTTAATAGCAATATTTCTGATGAATACTCACAATTTGAGGATTTTAATGTAAAAGGTGTTTGTTTTTATTATTCAGATTGGTCTGTTTGTCTTGCTTGTTTGCATTTGCTTTGAGTCCTCAGTTTGGCCAAAATACAAAGGATGCATCTGTGGATCCTCCGTGGCCTTGGCTCATTCCAAATTACCCACAATGCACCGCAAGTGTTTTGAATAGAAGGTGGTAGAAAAGGAAGTGGGGCTTAAAGCTGAGAATTTTCAGTTTAAAAATGAGTGTCCAGTTGCTCACAGAAAATGTTTTATTTTGAAAACATTTTCCCAATAAACTTCACAGTTCAGTTTCATTTCACATAAGTGAGATTTTGTCAGCGTTGTCATATCAGCTGATTGAGTCACTCACGTAGAACATATCACATTCAGCTGCTCTCTTAAGCAAAAAAATTAAGCATTCAAGGGATTTTTTGGAGAGAAAAAAAACATCTTAAGACGTTTCAAGTACTTATTCTTGATTTTTTTCAATTCAAGGCAGGATTTTTTTCATATAACAGTCATAATTTACCATCCTCAACTTTTAAATATGCAGATATGTATCCATCACATATAATTTAACAAATTTAATAAATAATTATTTCTATAATATTGGACATTTTAAACAATTTCCAGGACATTTCCATGACTGAAAAACTTTGCTCTGAATTAACATGTTTCCAAGGTTTTCCAGGACACATGAATAACCCTTTTACACTTTTGTTATTTAAATTAATACTGGTTTAATAGTCCTGGTGAATCTAAAAGTGGAAATTCATAACTAAAATAACAATTAAGCTACACTATATTTAATTATGAATATGTAAAAAAATAATTAAAATATCAACAAAGTCAACAACACTTAAATAGATTTTCAACACTGTTGACACCTTTGTATGTGTGACTGCTGTTCACACATACAAATAAAATGGTCACAATATACAGTTACCATGTCATTTTCATTGACAACTTTCAGTCCTGGAATACACATTGGCAGTCTTCACAGCAGTCTTCAGCTATTACTTCAACTATTACACTACTACTACTACTTCTACAGCTTCCTTCATTGTCTGAAAAGTTTTGGATGATTTTTTTAATTAGGCAGTAATGCAGCTACTCATCTGCTATGGTATTACACATCCTGCAGATTATATTTCACTACTTTGAATTGGTCTCTCCCTGGCGTAACCGCACTCAAACACATAGAATTATTATACAAAAGGGCATTAAAATTCTTTGCCTGAGAAGCCATATCTCATATCATCACTGTGATATCCTGCACAGTGTAAAAAATACTTCATGGACTTGCACCACCACCGTTAAAGGTATACATCAAACTGAAAGCTATCATCGGCACAACCACCAGGGCCATGGCCAGAGGAGACTGTGGTGCCCCACCTTTGGACAATTAGTTCAGTCAGGGGCAGTAACATCTGGAATAACATACCTTTCACAATAAGAGAATACCCATCATATAACACCTTCAAAAACTGGCTCAAATCAAACCAACACTAGTCATCCGAGCTAGGCTGATCTCATGGAGCATGATACATACATATGTACCATGCACCACAACTATCTGAATCACTGAACACTTTAGTTGTCATTGTTGTGCAGTGAACATATTTATACAGTTATTTATATATTCAGACATGCATCACATGTATTTACTCTGCTCTGTTGTTGTTATCATTCTTGGTCTTGGTATTGTATTGTGTATTTTGTCTTTTACCACCTGCCAAGGAACTATCAATTAATGAGCATTGTTTATTGTTCCAAAAACAAGTGTCCACTGAGCTTTTAATCAAAAACAAATAATAACCAAAGTGTACAAGATTCATGGAGTCCACTGATGTGATGCAAAGTGTCAGTGGACCACAAGCGTCTTTAATACTTCCTGAGAAATGGGACCTGATCCTTCCGGATGCACTCAATAGTAATGTGAAAGAATATGTGATCTCACATGTATGAGACCTCCTATATCACTGTGTGTATTGTGTTTTTAGCCAGAGCATCGCATTGTAGGAGCAGTCAAACAGCCAGCAGTCTCTGCACATAATGCAATGTTAATTGTTTTTAATCAAAGAGAGTCATCAACAAGAAAGCTGTACTACTTTCAAACTTTTCAGTTTTAATAGCAACTTAAACAAAAAAGAAAAATGCTTGCTGTTACTTAATAGTGAAATACCTTCAATATAATAAAGGCAGTAGGAGTATACATCATTTTAAACAATCAAAAGCATGTGCGGATGAAGTGGGATAGTGAGAAATGATCTAATGCACACTCAAGAGGACCCATGCATATACCAGGTGTAAATGCCCAAAAAGTTGAGCTGGGCAAGATTCTGAGAGAGAAGACAGACTCAAATGCAAGGCATGTCTTGTTTGTGTCGCTCTCTGCAGAGACTGCAGCCTGGTCTCAATGTGGCTCTTATCCAGCACTTAGAGTATACAAACATTTAAAAAAACATATTAACAGGAGACAATTTCTACTATTATATATATATATCAATATATCTAATGATGTCTTTTTAACAACCTTGTTAATCAGTTTTTGTTTCACCCTGTGTTACACATATAACACAATCAGAAACCAAACAGTGAATGAGTTCTCAATCTTTGTTTGCTAACAGATCATCCAAAATGCACTCACACATGTACAGACACCGAGGCACATGAAAGAACCCTGAAAAGAACAATAAAAGACTTTTAAAACATAACAACTGAAAGCTGAATTTACCAATAATTATTCAAATATGATATTTTTGCTGGCAGAAAAACATTAAACTTACCTTTGAAAGGTCCTCCTTTAAAATTCAGCGCTACTTTCCCTTCTTGTGTTAAATAACCAAACCACTCTCCATTCTGAACATCAGGGAACTGAAGAGTCAGAACACATGCAGTAAGTTAGCATCTCAATCCATCAAGTGAACATGTAAACATGATGCCAGTCAATCTCGAGATCCCGTGATGCGGCTGATGCTTCGGTTTCTCATGTGTATTTGTACAAGCATGTGCCAGCAAGAGCAAAAAATGACTGCAGTTCCTCTAATGGCCACTTGTGTCACTAACTGTTGAGTATTTCTGAAAGTTACGCATAGCCACTTTGACTGTTTTGTATTCATATGTTAGAAGTCAAGCTTTTAAATTTATTTAGGAAAACTAACTCTGGCCGACTCAAACATCCTCAGCTAACTCTGGTCTTTCTGTGAGGAGTCTGCATGTCCTCCCCGTGTCACCGTGGGTTCTCTCCAGGTATTCTGGCTTCCTCCCACCGCCCAAAGACATGCATGTAGAGGTCAACTGGCAACTCTAAAGTATCCCTAGTGAATGAATGTGAGAGTGAATGGTGTCTGTCAATGTTCGTCTCTAAGTATCAGCCCTGCGACGAACTGGCCACTGTCCAGGATGTCTAAGGCCCAAAGCTGCTGGGATAGGCTCCATTCACCTGCGACCCCCAACTCAACTAAGTGTTTGAAAATGTATTGAAAAATGAAAAGGACTCTAAAAATTTAAACTTACAATAGTGCAACAAGTTAGGGTCACTATATGTGTAGTATCTAAAACTGTTCAATATTGATTCACTATTCTTCATCTAACAGATATAGTGGTATAGTAACTGAATGTTTTGGGGCAAAATTTTGACTTTTTGACATGGCCCTGGTGTCCTGCAGACTGTCTAATACAAGCAATTTAAAAAAGTGTCCCAACTCACGTGACTAAGTGTGTATTCGAAAACTTGTGAGAATGTCTCCAGCAGTTCAGGTTGCTTAGTGTGTTTGTACGCCATCAAGAAGGCAATCAGTGCTTCACAGTGAGGCCACCACAGCTTCATACTCCACTCCAACTACTCAAACATGGAATTAAAAAGCATAATTTTAGATTACCAATATGCAGACTTCATTGAGAAGCTAGGTCAGGCCATTTTCGGATTTTCACTTGGTTAGTGTGTGAGTTTTAAGTAGTTCAGATACCAGTACCTTCTATACCTTCTATAGACCTTCTCTCCTTAGTACTAGTATCAGAATCTATAAGAGAATCTAATCTAGAATCTAGATTTGACCTCCTTCAGTACTGCTATACAAGCATATTGCTCACAATGTGCTCCCCTTTTTTCTCTCTCTCTCTGTCTCTATATATATATATATATACACACACACATATATATATATACACACACACACACATATATATATATATATATATATATATATATATATATATATATATATATATATATATATATATATATATATATATATATATATATATATATATATATATATATATATATATATATATATATATATATATATATATATATATATATATATATATATATATATATATATATATATATATACACAGTCTGTAAAACATCTAAAACGTCAGCATGTCTCTGAAATCTGTTTTGTGAATGCACCAACCTACTTTAACTTTATCTGGCAATAAATCTGATTCTGAAAAATTTGAATTTGAAATTTGATCTGACCATGGTAGGCTATTTCTCTTCTTGGCCCTCCAACTCCCCCTGCTGGCAAAAGGGGACATCACCACTCTGAGTTTACTGACAAAAGTGAAGAGTCATAACTGATTTCTCTTTTTTTTTCGGATAATGTTTCCTCCCAGTCTACCATTGTCAGGGCTTCACTAAGATTTTATGTCTGATTCTTCAGTTTAACATTTAATTTAACATCTCGCTGACAAAACAAAACAAAAAAGCCAAGGTTACTAAAATCTGATGCTGTTCCATATTTTATTTTTGTGGCAGAAAAGAAAGTTTCCCTGCACTGACCAATAGATGAGGTTTGTTTGTTCTGTTTTTCTTGTCCTTTACTTATCCGTTCCAGTACTTATTGAAGCATCGCCACAACAGGAGAGGGCGGTAACTGTGTTATTTAGAAGGCTTGATTCGTTTGACAAAATGCAGTGTGAAAGCAAACCGACCCAACAACGTTGCAAATTTAGGCCCCGATGCTAAAATATTTACTGGTTTTGTGGATATGTGCACTGTGCATTCACCCCTTGCACTCACTAAGCTAGTATTCAAGTGGGACACAAATTTTATCTTTATTTTTTTTTTCCATCATGTGGTCAAAATGTGGTTTTATGAAATGTGTACCTTACATATAATTGTCTAACTACTGTAAATATGGATAGAACCTTAGGTCATTAGTTTGAGACTTCTGTTGTTCATAAAATTGCATATTTGTAATATCTTCTAATTTTTCGTATTTTAATTAAATTAATGCAGTTAAAAAATATATATTTTAGTTTATGAGAGAACATTAGTAATTTGTCCCCTGTAACTGACTTTCATTTATTTATTTTTTACCATCTGAATATTAGTGGTGTCACCAGGAAAGGGTCAGGCTTTGTATTTGAAAATTCACCTGTGTAGGGCAGTAACCATCCACATCCAGGAAATAGAAGAGACCTCCATGCTCCTTGTCCCATCCACACTGATATGGCAGCTCCACAAACTTGCGGATGGCAGTTTTTTGAAGGTCCTCGAGCCCCCACTCAGCACTGTACTGTAGCAGGAACCAGCCTGCTTCCAGAGCATGGCCTATGTCACCACAGTGTAGAAAGAGGAAGAGCGATAATGGAAAATGTTTAGCTAAGCAACTGAGAACAGGGATACACTTTAACCCAAGTGTTTTTGCTGCTCTCTTAGGCTCACATTATATGGCTGAGTGAAGACAAACGCTGCTGTTTACCTGGGTTCTGCAGCCGGCCCTGGCATCCCAACAGCTCACATCCATCCTTCGACACGGTCTCTAATATGGCTGTCCCATCCCTCTGCAACACAAGGGATAACAGACATAATATATAATACTACAGACCAGTGTTTAAACACATTGTGTTTACCCATTGGTGTTTTTACCCTAAATCTGTTTAGTTTTTTTTGTTTTTAATCTCAGTTTCTTCTAAATTATAATTGCTTTATCTCTTTGTAAATATTGGTTGGTAAAGCTTTATACATGACTTTCAAAATATTGTAATCTACTAATTAATTACATTTCGGTTATTTTAACTGTATAAATGTTGGGCTTGTTGGATCCCTGTATCCACTGCCACTAATGACCCTAGTGACAGCCCACTTGGATTGATAAATATTCTACAGGCAACCCCCAACGTTCAACACAGTAGGTCAGTAATGGAACAATCAACGGGTCAACCAACAATGATTTTAGTTAATGAATCCTTGATTTTCACAGCAAGTTTTCACCAATTAGAACATTATATTTCATTTGTTCTTCGTGTTTTAACTTTAACTACAACACTTTTTCTTCTATTTCTAAAAATCATAAATCTGGTTATGCCAAGGTTCAACAATAATCTATTTATATCAAACCAGTTTTTACTTTAATAAATTCATTGTCACTACTTTTGGCCCTTTTGTTTTTACGTTTTATCCTGGAAAGAATAAGGTTGTATCTTCTGCAAATAAAATACACTTTTGCGATTTAGAGACCTGAATAATATCATCTTCATCAGAAACAGTATAGGAAACAGTATGAACCTTGGTTGTTTCCTATCTTTCAAATAGCCTCTAATCCTCTGATGTGCCACTCCTCTGATCCATATTTTTATAGTTTGTTCAGTAATTCTGTAAGGTCTAATGTATCAAATGCTTTTTTTCAGTCAACAAAGATACTTACTAAATATTGTTTATTAACCATTGCAGTTGAAATTGACTGAGGTCAACTTAAAAGCAGAACAGTAGTAATGACACCAAAATGCCCCTCTCCCATCACAGTAATGTACAATAAGCTACAACCTTATTTTTATTCAAATATGTCTCCTCTGGACTGGACAATGTACACTGGTGTCTATGAAGACCAGCCGCAAAGAGGAAGACAACTGCCTAGGGATCGTCTTTAAAGTGTGAAGATGTGTTACAGAAGTAGTCAATAACGTGTTACAAAAATCATCAAACATATCAAGAACATCCTATTTACAATAACAGCATTTTGCATTAAATTAATAATATAACAAATACAAAGATATGTGTAGTGTAATGTAATCTCTTATGACAAGTTCCGTTCTGGGACAGTAAAGTTACATTGGACACTTCTGTTTAGCTGAACAGTTACATGGTGCTACTTTAAAGGAATAGAACGGGATATTCTTGATGTGTCGGGTAACTTTTGTAACGCTATAATATCTGTAAAGTTATTGATCATTTCTTTAACACTTCCTTTCAGTTTTGCCCTTTACAGTTGGTCCCTAGCCAGCCGCTTGGTCTTATTATTATTAGTATTAGGTTATTGTAGACATTACGATAATGGGACAAGGGCATTCCTGTGTCTTTACAACTTCTAACTTTATCTCAGTCAACTGCAGGGAGCCACTGTCTATGTGTTCACAGCTCGAATACGATATTATATATATAATAATCTCATAATTATAAAAAAAAACCAAAACAAATGAGTCTCGACAAACTGATAAAACTAGTGTTCTGTGTTCTGGAGTAGTTGAATACAATTACCCTATTTGTACAGAGATAAACTGAATTCAGTTGGTGCAGATTATAAACATACATATCACTATGAACATTTCTGCCAATTTTTTTGACAGTGAATAAATTCAATATGAAATCTGATTACTCATGTGCCCCTGGGATTTTGAACTCAATGCAAAATAGTTCTCATTCAATCCTTGCTTCAAATAAGAGGTACAGTATGGGTCAGGTCAGCACACTCAGGCAAAAACAGTAATGTGAGAAAATGCAAATCTTACCTACTTTTACAAACACTAGTTTAGAAAACACCAACATTTGAAAAGTTATCTTCAAATATGATTTACATCTCATCTAGAAACTTTAGTAGCGCTTGTATGACCACTGTTTACAGAGCAGATTTTATCCTGCACCCCAGTGAAACACTGGCCTTTTCATGAATTAACAAAACAAAACTGTGCTGATCTTAAGCATCCCTCTTTGTAAGCTATTGACTGACTTTACTCCACTTACAAGAATGACCTAATAGTATATGAGATAAAACGCAACCATGAAGGTTACAAGTACAAAAAAATATATATACATAAATTCATGAATGGATTAATTGATAATTCATGATGAGACACATGTGTAGTGTGCCCCAGGTGTGCTTAGCTGTACCTGGACATGCTGGAGGATCTGCTGCACACACCACTGCCCTAAACATTTGTACTTGAGAGCCACATCTGGGCCACGGCCCTCAGTGATCTGCTGCACCAGGCACAGGAGCATCATGGGAACGGCCATGCTGTTGGTGGGAGTGTCCCCTGGAAGCTGGGGTCGGCCCAGGCCTGAGGGGTCCGCCTGCACCCAGTGGATCAGCTGCTGCATCATCTGTTCAGCCTCTAACTACAACACAGTAAAACAGAGGACAGTGATACTGGGTGAATGTGCCCCCCACACAATGGGGAATGTGAAAGGTGTGCTGAAAAGCATGAATATGGCATTGTTTGTAAACATCTTGAGGGGGCCAGGTCCCTTGTCCATTTACTTTTTTATTAACTTCTTCTCAAGACCCACTACAATCTGAACCAGGCCTGATGTGCCAGCATGACTTTTTAACAGTGCTGTCTCATTGGGTAAATGAGGTTTTATCAGATTTACTTTTATCTTCCGCTGGATCTTCCCAGGTATGGGTGTACTTTCCTCTTTTTTTATTTCTTGAATATACACATCTATGTCAGTACAAAACAAAGATGCGTTGGATTGAAGTAATTTAGTAACCTCACACACACGCACACGCACACACACACACACACACTTCAAAACTCAAATTGCTGTAATATAAAATGAGTTGACCTGCTGCTACATCCTGTTTAGACAAGCATTATAACACTGTTTCTCTGGCTAATACTACAAAATCTAAAAACAGCTGTCACACTTCTTTCGTTGTATTATAAGCCCTTTCCTGAGTCTGACAATTTGAAGATAAGCCTGTTAGTGATTTAAACAGTAGACCCTCTGTACTGAGCAGTGGAACAATAAATTTGATTTAATCATTGTTCAAGGTAAATTATAAAAAAAAAATGTGTGTCATGGGTCAACCCCTGCCACGTATGCAGTTAATAAGCCTTGAAGATCTTTGTCTTCTGCCAGATATTACTTTCAAACAACTGGAAGGAACTGGCAAAAATGTTGGTTTCTGCCAGAACAAGAGCAAACTTCACTTCTTTTTGAAACATAAAATACTGTATAGTGTTATTAAAAGGCTGTCAGGGCATTAAAAGTGTCCTGTTCCACTCTCTCATAAACAGTACAGTATGTGTGGCATATATTGTTTGAGCATACTCTCCAAAAGCTGTTGACAGGTCTACCTTTGACCAGGCACTTATTTTTCCCTGCTGTGTTCCCCACCCACACTTGCCACTGAACAGTGCAGCACTAACAAATTAAGAGCACCAACAGGCTAATAATCAAATACAGATTAATCTTTAACATCCTAATGACGAGTTATGGTAAACAAAGTTGTTGTGTCAATACATTTTCTGACTCAGCTAATGTTAGAATAGTTTGGTATTGTTTTTTTCAAAATACCTGGAAAACGCAAAATAGCTTGAAACTAATTATCATCTCATCATATTTTTATCATTTTAGTTCAGGGACCACATACAGCCCAATTTGATCTCAAGTGGGCCAGTCCAGTAAAGGTATAGCTCAAAAACCTATAAATAGCAGCAGCTCCAATGTTTCCCTTTGTTTTAGCACAAAGAAATACAATTACATTATACTGCCAGTGCTAGTTAGTTCTGGGTCCAGTGTTTTGTCATGCCTGCTACTCTTATAACAGCACAATCTCCAGTGGACAAATTAGGACTAGCAGCAACTTTTATGTAATATTTGCAGTTAATGCCTTTACTTTTCACACACCAAAATCATCCCGTATGTTTGACACCCTTGCACTAGGGGATGTACATACTGGATTGGAAGTGGGTAGGGAGTCATTTCAGAAAGGCCCAGGGTCGACAGCACTACCTTATACCACTACCATATTTATTTGTTGTTGTAAAGTGTCACTTTGGCATTTTCTTAGACTTCAAAGCAATTTGTATTTGTTGTGAGGATAAAGTGTTTACAATGTACACACCAGGTGTAAAGTTAATCAAGGTTAATACATTACACCACACAATACACACCTGCATGTCCTTGTCGTCAGTGACCCTGCTCAGTTCATCCAAAGCCAAGACATAAAAGCATTCACTGAAAATGGTTCGCTGAATTTTCACCACTTTACCATCCCTGGTTAAACAGAAAGCACATTTCCATTCACCACTGCTGCTTGAGACTCGAGCAAACCTTCTCAGGAATGACCCTCCTAAAATTCAAACAAAAAGAAAAAATGTACACAAAACATAATGTAATTTCGGATTTTCTTTTTGCTGTCCCTATGTCAGACTCCACTCACCCTCAAAGGCAAACTAGGAACTCTCGTGCATTGCTTGGATATAAAAGTAAAACCAGAACAACTTTTCCTCCACCAAATACTCACACATTGCACCAAACTGAAGTTTAGCGCTTACCATAAACATTTAGCTGCATCAGAATGGCAATTATGTCATTCATTCATTCCTTATTAAACATTATGTTATTGAAGTGACAGTATTTATAGGCTTTTTCAACATTCTATACTTTTCTCTTTTTATGTTTTTTTCTTTTTTGTTCTGTTTCTCTGTCTTAAAAGACACATTCAGTGTATATACACTTTGTCAGTTCACAAAGTAGACTGGAGATGTAGAACACACTTGTGTCACTGACTTCCATCAGTCCTATATGGGGCCATCTTGTTGCAGGAAACAAGGCCAGGGGCGCCACTGGCTCTACATTATGGTGAGTATTGTTACAATTACATTATAAATGTAGTAATTAAATCAATGATGACACTGATAAATGATGATGACATTATTTTTGTGCCTGCAAATAAAATGATATGCACAAAAATGCCTTAAAAAGCCATGAGAAAGATTAATTAAACCTTGTACAAAAAACATGAACATATTTACATACCAAATTTTGCAGCTTGTAAAATTTCTTCTTTGTGAAACCGTTTCATGGATCTGTACAGACGGCAGTACATCCACACCTGTTAAAGAGATAAGAGGCCACTCAAATCTGAAGACAAAAATATTATTTCTTACATGTATCTCACTTGCCTGTCTGCCCTGTAGCCACACATACTTCAGCTCATCATATACTTTCCCATCTTTCCCAAGGCAGGTGAAAAAGCCTCTAAAAAAAATAATAAAAAAAAATAAATCAATTTTAAGCAATTACTTGATGGTGACATTAAAGCTCAAACTGAATATCACAGATTTAACAGTACCCATATTCAGTGTCATGAGAGTACTTCAGCCAGAAATCCACAGTTTTGTCCAATTCACTTTGGATCTTCCCTCGATACTCCTCCAGCTTCTCCACAGACATGGTTCCTGCTCAAATACAAGTGACAAGTGAAAAGGTGTTTTTTTCCATTTCAATTCCATTCAATTTATGGATTTCTGTTTAGTGATTATGTTTTGTGACATTCAGATTAAGTTTTTTAAGATGTTGCATAAGGTCAATGTTTCATATGGATTTTTACAAATGTAATGGAATCTCTCCAAAAACATATAACTTCTGACATACATATAACTACTGCAATAAATGTGCTGTACATTCACACTTTGCATAATGATATACAATATTTGATCAATCAGGTAGAGTGAACTCAAAGGAAAAAGAAGGTATTGCAAATTTTGTTGCATTATTTATCAAATCTTAAATATTTTATGTTATGTCATTATATTATGATATGTTACTGGACCACTCTGGAATTTGTACTGCATTTACAAATAAGGATTTTTTATTTGATATAGAAACTCTTACAGTGGGGTGCATAAGCAGAATGGTTAGTGCTCCTGCTTCACAGCAAGAAGATCGTATGTTCTGTCTTTCTGTGAGGAGTGTGCATGTCCTCCCCGTGTTACTGTGGGTTCTCTCTGGATACTCAGGCTTACTTGCACCGCCCAAAGATGCACTGCCCAAATGCATGTATAGGTGAACTCTAAAGTGCCCCTAGTGGGAGAGTGAATGGTTGTCTGTCAGTGTCTGTGTCTAAGTGTCATCCCCGCAAATAACCATTGTTCAGGCTGTACCCCACCTCAGGCCCAAAACTGCTGGGATAGACTCCAGCCACCAGCGACCCCCAATGGGGACCAAGTGGTAGAAGATGAAAGAATGAATATCCTCCACAGACAGTAAGATGTCCACCTGTTTGAGTCCTTTTTTAAAGGAAAAACCAAACAAGCTGCGCACCACTGGCATAATGCTGTATTTATATGCGCTCAGAAAACTTAGTGCTATAGTTTATATATAGTTTATATATAGGTTTTTGTAACATGGTATATTTATTGGTCACACAGAATTTACTTGTGCCAGTTTTTTATTTTGCCAGTTAAACATTGAGTTAAACCATAGGTAACTGAACTTGTCAAATCTTTAATCTTCTTCTTAATTAAGACATGGTTATTTGAGGGTTGTGTAGTACGCAGTACAACCCAAATGTGGGGCACTGATTTGTTATCTTGCCTAGGCAAGGCCACTTTATTGCATGGACTAGCCTGGGCTGAAGCCCAGGGGCCTATCATGAGCATGAAGAGAAGCAGAACACCCTGGCAAAGCATTTTGTTGGTTTAGCAGAACGCCTGTAAGTGACTTAGTCAAGTGGTGTCAAGAGGTCTCACCATTAGTAGACTATTATTTCAAAATAAAACACATAGCTAATGTCGTCTGGAATCACTTTTTATGGTCAGATCATAATATACCAGTGCTGGTGGTGACACAAACATAGCCTTCACCTCAATAACTGCTTGTTCTTGTTAAGCTGCCGTTAACGTATGGCCTTGTGTTTTCACCGTTTTATAGGCTCTGTGAGCATTATCAGTGTGTTTTTTTGTATTAGGTTTACAGTTATTTACAGCTTTTGTTTTTGTGTCCAGCTGCTGTCGATGCTGACCTTTATCCTCCATGAAGCACAGGACAGAACGTGAACCATCAGAGGAACATAAAAGGAGCTGTAACAGGTAATGGCTTGTCCAAAACATGTGACTTTAGTTTCTGTCAGTGCTTTGCTCAGCTTTGTGAACACAGGAGAAGATAATACTATAATAATTAGATTTAAATCAACAATGGAGACATTTTAGAGAAATATAGAGAAATTTAATTTAGAGAAATAAAAACAATGAAAGTTGAAAAATCAAGGGCATATTCCATCACAGTAAGGGTCTGGAAAGTGTAAATAGAGAATAAAACTGTTACATATAGTAACACATATACAGGCTGTTGCACACAATGGTTTAGTGGTTATTTTACTGATGTATAAAGTCTATATCATCTATTTTTAAAACAGGACAACTTCTGGAGAACTCCTACAATTCCAGCCTTCAACCAACATGTGTAAAATGTACAGACGGTGCTCTGTTTACATGAGACAGAGACCTACAGCTACATCACTGAAGGAGACTTTTCAAAGAGGCCTCAGTTTACAGCCTGAGGATGTAAAGGACTGTTGCTCCACTGTCTGTGTTCACAGCTGCACTCAGAAGGACTGCTCTACAGTTTTTACACTACATTTAGACTCACTTTACATGACTTTGTTCAGAGAAGTAGCAGTAGTCTGATCATTTCTACAGCAGACCACATTTATTGTATTGTGGACATTCATAAGAGACAATCCAGTACTAATCAGCTAAACCTGACATGATTATATGAAACATGACATAAAAATACAATTAACCAAATAAATACTTCCTACATCATGATACTTTTTCTCAGTCTGTGAACTGTATATTTTCTCTGGATCTGGATGAAGTGTGTTTTAAATGTATCTTGTTCTTCATCCCTCTAGAGTCAGCCTGGACAAGTCTGGTGTAGGACACAAAGCTACAGTTACAACATAAAACATAAATATATTATAATAGTTTTGACAGATAGAACACATGCCTCTGAGCTGTGTGTCCTGCAGCTGTTGCAGCCTCTCTTTTCCTCACTCTGACCCTGACTCTGAACTCACAGAGCTGAAGGTGGTGTTGAAGACTGGGAAAACATATGTTTGTGAAACAAGCTAAAACCCCACACTCTGGTAGAAATAAACAGGACTAACTGTATCTGGCTGCAGTGTGACATTACTGATTCTATGGGTATTATAATATTCTTTATTGAGGTAACTATCATTTCTTTTGGGGCAAAGAGACAGTACAGAGACGACTGAGTGCATTTTACGTCAAACAGATGTTTAGCTTCAATCAATGTTCACTACGTTTTGAGATGAATAGAGATGAATACAGACTGTGACAAATACATTTCTCCTTTTCTCTAAGTGTTGTCGATCTTAAGCCGTAACTCCACAAACTCTCAAATAACTATATTAAGTTTTCTGTTTTCTGAAGTGAAGCATTTGTACATTGAGAATTTGAACATGATACACACAGCCTACTACACACGCAAACAGTGAACTTAGACAGGACTCTAACAGAGATATATCTGCATAAAAAGTTAAATTGTCATATAATACTGTACCTTGTCATTCCCAAAGGTCAGTTCAAGAGATCAGTTCACTTGTCATCTCTCTTTGTCGGCGTATTAAGGTAAACACAGTGTCATAAGGGCATCGCCATCTTGGAAAGCGAAAAGTACTAAAAACTACAAATTTAGGTGGCCCCCGTGTGGCCCAAAAAGTTACACAGTGTGCCTAAAGTTCCTAAATCTCCCAGTCTGTGTAACATTTAAGTGCTCTAAAACACCAGATTCATTGTGGGATATTTCTTCTTTGATCTGTACATGTTTACTAAAACATTTGGAAGGATTTGTTATAGTATGGCAAAAACGCAACAGTGGACTTTAATGATACTCACTTTTTCACACAAATTCAATTGAAAATAAATAGACAGTGATTTGCATTGGTATTGTATATATGCTGTAACTATATTCATTTAATAACTGAATTTAGTCTACAGTTAGGTAAATATTATTGGACTGGGCTATGGTGATACTTGCAGCCTCACCCTGTGTTGCAACGTTTACTCAAAATCTTCAAAAAAAAGTCGTAAAATTTTTTTTAGTTGATGACATTTTTTCAATAGCAGCAGAGTAAGACAGTGAGATTTCCCTAGTAGGCTATCCGATGTCTACTTCTTCAGTAGCCTGAAACTGCTGACTCAGTGCTTTTATATTTTTACATGGACATATCAATACATGTGAGTGACCTGCACTGAACTGTAACATAAGTTAAAGCAAACGATTATTTGAATACCTACTAACTAGAGTTGAAAAACAGCAGAGAGACAGTCTTTCTTTCTGTGATGCCCGGCAGTCAAAACGCTCGTCTCCGTCAGTTCCACCGGTAGAAATTCAAACAGTAAGTCTGCAACCTTTCTGATCGTTCACGTATCACAAGACGAAAGTCAGTCCCAAACCGGTCAGGTCTCCTCGTGGCTCTAGCCCCAGAGTAGAGCTCCTACCTCGGTACGAGTTCGCAGACAGAGCGTTGAGATGAAGAGAATGGTGCTGGCCGAGCTGGTCACGTGAACAGAGAGGAAGTGCAGCGGGGTAAACAACACGAGACCGTACAAATAACTGGACGGTTACTAGGATGTATATTAATAATTAAAAAACAAACAAATTAAAAACAGCAAACAATTACCAACACAACATTAGAATTAAATGTGTAAGATAAAGCTACTATTAAGTGAATGAATCAAGAATATTAACTATATATAAATAAATAAATAAATAAATAAATATAATAATATTATATATATAAATATATATATATATATATATATATATATATATATATATATATATATATATATATATATATATATATATATATATATATATATATATATATATATCATATTTAATGTTCAGAATGTATATATTTGAACCTGTTCAAACCCATACCACATATACACATCTGATAACATTTTCTTATTTTCTCAGATTTCTGTTATTGCATTAGACACCCTCTTCATTTGTTGACTTTAGACAGTTAAATTCTGTTAAAGATGAATATTGTGAAACATGGAATTTAAATTTGTATTTGGGCTTAGTCATTATAATATGAATATTGTTCATGTTGATATTGCATTACTAAACTGTTTTACCCAAGAGTGAAACACACTCATTTCCTGTGTCCCAACCTTTCACACTTGCCCATCTAATACCCAGATAAACACTTCCCCTCTCTCTGATGATGTAAGAAGAGCTGCTGTGAGACTCTTCAGTAAAAAGCCAGCAGATTTTTAGATTTTTTTGTGGCATTTTATACTTTATTGAAAGTGTATAGTAGCTGGACAGGAAATGGGGTGAAAGAGAGTGTGGCATGACATTGGGCAAATGACCCGACTGAGAACCCGGGTCTCTTGCAATTATGTTCTACCTGAGATGCCAGGGCCCCCAGCCTGCAGCATTCTTGTGATGTGCATGTGATGTCAGGTAGAGACATGCTGGAACCAGGATACTTCATTAAACCAGTAAAACTTATTTTAAAGTCTGTGTTTGATGCCAGATAGTAATAACCGGAATAAAAACTGCATTGTGGCAGCCACTGTTACCTTCTCCAGATGAAGAGCTACAGGCCAAAATATGTTGACATGTTTTCATAAAATAGACATGTTATAATAAAGGCTAAAGTGTAGACATTTTACTTTTAGAGTTTTATGAATTTCTGCCTTTTACCTGATTCATAGAGAAACCAAACTGAAGAGCACCAAAGAGACAGTTCTGCAGACTTTTATTATATCCATCTACACTACTGCATGCCATTGTCTGATCATGATACTAGCCTCCTCTGACTCAATCAGGAAAAGCCACCTTTGAATGTGCATAAAGCTCAATTTGTCATACTTTTACTATGCTTTTAGAACATTGTTTCTCTATTCCCAGTCCAGTGTCTACTTGTTTTATGGTGACAATGATTTAAAACTGTACATTTGCAGTAGTTGCAGTGGAAAGCTTGGAAAGCCTGGCCTTGCATATTAGATGTTGCAATACAGTTCTTGAGTGACACAGAAGGTGGTTGAGACATGTTGATTTGGCTAAGACCACAGTTCAAGACATCTGATCATAAGAATACACACGGTAAGCACAGGCCACTCTTCATTTGATTGATTTCAGTTTTAGTACAGGACCAACTATTTGAGCTGAGCTGTTTTGTCTTTTAGTCCTCAGGTCTGGATCACAATGGCAGGCAATTTTCTAGGAAACCTTTTATGTACTTTGTTTGGTGCTGGTGTATTGATAGCTGGTAAGTTTTAGTTTAGAAATCCAATACATAACTCTTATTTTAGATTTTTTTTTAAAGAACTTTTTTTCTGATATGTTTACCCAGGCTGCACAATTCTACTTGTCACTGCTTTCCCAGTTGTTCAGATTGCAATTGGTAAGAGAACAACATCACATCAGTCAGTCATTTTTTCACATAGGTTCCTGTGTATGGTCCATATCCGTTTTTAACATGTAATTGTGGATATAGCAAGTGTAAAACTGACACAGGGTGGATTAGCACATCTCATTTGTCTGAACATCCATACTACTCTCTAAAATGACTCTAAAATGCACCATACCCCATTTTAGTTTGAAAACTGCCTGTTTGTCTTCCTTGGTTGGTTATGGAGGAAAACCATATGGAACGTGAACTACTCTCATTCACAAATTCCTAATGCCATTTTAAAAATGAAAACACACAATGCATTAGTTTGAAACCTGTCAACAGCTCCATACTAATAATGAAGTTATAACCCTTGTATGATCAGTTGTATATGAATTGACTGTAGTCAGTAACATGGTGACAGTACTGTGCATGTGTGTGAATAGGTGCAGTGTACATGAATGAGTGTCCTGTGGCTACAATCATCCCAGTCTATATTCTGGTGAGTGGAATAGGTGCCCTGCTCATTCTGGGTCTGTTGGCTCTGCCCAGTCTGCTATTTCCAGCCCGTGAAACTGGCTCATTGTGGATTATATGGATGCTCAGTTTGGGCCTGCTCTACTTCATCTGGTTTGTTTTTGGTGAGTTGCTTTTCATTTCATTTATTATACAGGAAGAGATTAAAAGCAACAGCTATATTGCAATTAAACGGGACTTAGTTTAAAACTGTTTTTAGCAGGTTCCTTTGTGAAGGAAAGATATTTGACCATAACTGTAAAAGCAGTGATGGTAAAAGTTCTTGTGAACCAGTTCTTTGATCTTATCCTGTGCAGGCTGTCAAGTGGAGCAATCAGCTGGCTACAGTTGTTTTTTTGTTTGTTTGTTTTGTTTTTGTTTTTGTCTGAAGTGAAGTGCAAATTATTGGCATGACTTTTAATTCTGAAGAGTCAACGCATGAGACTATGCTGAAAAGTGATGGACCCATCCAGGATTTTTACTGTGGATCTTATAAGCATTGTTGTAGTGTTCAGCCCCTGATTCTATGACATAATTAGTTAGGGACCAGACAGTAAGACAAGGTTGTGTACAAGGTGGTAGAGACAATTATTGCATGTAAATATGTTTAAGAAGAAACAGAGAATGACAGATAAGGTCTGATTTTGTTATAGCCAGGTATTTTTCTGTTAAGTAAACCATGTTATGTAAATCATTTTATTAGTAAAATGCTTTAAACAGAGCAGTGAAATTAAGTTACATTCATTCATTCATGAGTGTTTGGCTAAATCTATCTGCCCACACAACAATATTTTAGATATTTTTAATATTTCACCAGTGCATGCATGTCTTTAGTGAATAGCAGCAATATTTTAAGTGAGCTCATTGTGTCCCTGTAGGGCTACTGTCCTCAAATGCTGTAGAAAGTAGAGGCACTTATTTGCAATAATGCAAATAAGATTCAACATTGCACCTTTAAACAAACAAAAACTTCTTATCAGAGAAACTGAGCATTAATCAGTAACATTATGCCAGTGCTACACAAGTTGAGTATGAAAGATAACTTTTAAAATGTAGGTGTCTTACTGCTATTGCTATTGTTTCATCATTGTTCATCTTTGGTCTCTTTCCTGTTTCAGGGAGTTACCACATTTATTCAGTTTATCCTCCCAACTACACCAGGAATTCCAGTCTTCCAAAAGACTTCAATACTGCTGCAGTGGTCAGCTCATTCAGTGTGGACGCCCAAAACCAAAGCCTTCCACACAACAGCTCCATACACAAATACAGGAGGCTCCAGACACATGAGCCCTACTGTGACCGCACTCTGTACCTGTTTGCCTTCTGGACCACCACTCTAGAGTACATATTTGCAGCCAACACCCTGATCATTCTCATTTGTCTGTGTGGTTTTATGAAGATCACTGACAATGTTGTACAATATCTAACAACCTGACAAAATTTTTGCTGTAGAATATTTACAAAATGACACATCTTCACTTTACCTTCCTCTATATCCAGACTGCAATATATTAAAGACAATTTTGTTCTAATTGTACAATGATTCTCTGTATTCATGCCTATGAAAATGTCCTGGACAGAGTAATACTGTATATATGCACCATTATTTGTAGTGAGAAAAAAAAAAAGTTTTTTACATGTAGTGGCTCTCTTTTAAACAAAGCTATTTTGCACTACATGATCTACATGGACAGCTATAGAAGACTGGGCTCTAAAAAGTTGAAGTTTTCATGTTTGTACCAGCTAACATACTGTATTTCATGATATCATCTTGGACAAAAGCTTTAGTTTTTTACACTTGCACTTTACAAGACATACCAGCAGGGGGTGCGAAAACACTTATGCTTTTGCCTAACAGTGAGTCCCCAACTCTTGCACTTCAATATGACTATTTATCACCAGACAATAGCTCCTGATAAATGTTTTCTTAATACATCTAGGAAAAAACGTAGCATACACAAAGTGAAGCCACAAAGCCATAGGACAAACGCAGAGTTAGGAAAAATCTGATGAGGCCTACTCTCTTCATTTAAAGAAGTTCTGCAAAAAACAATTGATACTGTTATACAAATATAATATAATAATAAAAACTATTTTTTCTGCACTAGGCCTACAGGCCGTTAAAGGTTCAAACCCAGGTTCGGTGTTAGCAACGGACAGGTGACTGTGAGCCCCGGTAACCAAAGAGCGACAGAGAGGCAGGTCACCTTCACCGGAACAGAGCACAGCGCAGATACAAAATAAAAGCTCTTGAACTATCGGAACAGTACCCGCGGCACAGCGTTTTAGACCTTGATGTATTTTGAAACATGACAGCGGAAACATGTGATGTATCCCGCTACACTTGACCATATCTTCATCTGAGAGCCTTCCAATGTCGTCAAAGCGGAAAAAACCTTCCAAGTTTCTCGTCAAGTGGAGTTTCTCGGGAGTTGGTGGAACCGTTAATCCCTTTAGTGTTCTGCGAAGTTGAAGTTCTGCGTTGAAAGGCTGGTGTCGGCCTGTCCCGTTATCATCGGCACAAAGTGGGCCAGAGGGAAGCCGAACCCAGGTGTAGAATGCACACGCTAGCGTCAGACGGAACCAGAATGGATCTGCATGTGGACCTGGTGAAAGTGAAAGCTCACTACTGTGGGTGAGTGTCTGTGTGGGTAGAGAGGGGTTGGACTGAGAGGAGACACCTGTGGCTTACATGGGTCAAATTTGGAGTCTGACCATTAACAACTAAAGCTGGAGGGGTTTTTTTTATACAATCATCAACTTTTAAGTTTTCACAAATTCCCTGCCCATTTTTTTTCTGCCAGTCTCTGAACAAGGGTCCTAATTGCTTTTGTAAAAAAATATAATTTCAGAAAAAAAATGAATGGGCTGTAGGCCTATGTTCCTTTATTTTTTTTTAGGAGGTACACACATAAAGAAGAGGTATGGTACGGTTCAGTTTGGTACAACACACTTTTAGAGGCATTTCCATTGTCAAAAGTAAAGCGTACCAGATAAGCAAAACAGCCCATAGATTAGAGCAATTTACTATAAGGTGCGGTCTGTTCTGAATTCTCACTGGGACAAGAATTTGATTTAAAGTGTAAAACACAATGGTTTTCTTCTAAATCTTGTCTTGATCTTCTCTTATAGTCTTGTCGAAAAAGAATCCAACAAAGACAGTCCATCTTATCAGTAGAACTTTCTGGTTTAAGACAGAGTTTGCGTGTTACTGTCTACATTGTGTTAAACACAAGCAGCAATGGTGACAAAAAAATGAGCCCTGTAAATGCAAACAGACGCAGATCTTAAAAATTGTTCTATTTAGAAAAAAAAAAAGTAGAAACACACATTTACAGCACTAAATGGCTATACTACATGCTGCTTCCTCTTGTCACTTAATTTAATTACAACTTGTGTAGCAGGATACATTTAAGACACATTGCTCTTTATGTAGCTGACTCTGTCCTGCACCACAATGAAACAGCAGCTTCTTCAAGGATCACCAGTGCTGTGCAATCTTGTCCCTTTACAAAGCCCACCTACAACTGCAGTAACCTTTGAATTTTGGTTTTTTGTTTTGGTTTTGCAGTCATTATTTCTTGTCTAAGCAACCAAAATGTATTCACAAATAATATTAAGCCTATATTTCTGGGGGACAATGAAACATTAGTAAAAATGCCTTGGGTGCACACTGTTTGAATCATGATGACGGTAAAAGAGGCCAAGTATTACAAAGTGTCTTTTACATATTTTTTGTGTGTTCTTGATACAGTATAACAGCACTTTGGCCCAACCCTTGAAAGCAGACACTTGACAAAGAGAGCAAGGGTCACTATGAAATAACTGGAGCTGCCCACAGAAGTGCAGTGTTGTGAAATGGGTTTCTCAGTTTCTGATTGTGTTTCGAGATCTGTCACTCATTAACTGCACGGACTTGACCTGGCTTAGACTCAGTATTGTATATTCACAGGTAAACATTCTTATTGTGTTTTCATTCAAAAACACAAAACCTTTGCTGCATATTTATTCGGTGTCCACACCAGTGGGGCATGTAATGTTGCACGAAGTACTGATACTTTAAAGGTACCATGATACCATGATGTTTAAATCAATTCGATATCACATTTTTTAGGTATCAGTACTTAATTTAAATATCTGATGCATGTCTAGGGCTGTGCCAAGAATTGAATTTCATGTTACATCGCGATACAATTAAAGTCAATCTAGGCTAGAACTGATCTAGAACTGGGGCCTTCTAAGATTAAGTTATAATTTGCCCTACCCCCTGAGAAAATGGTTAAACCCGTTACAGCACTGTTGTTAACTGGCACTTAACTCATCAGAATGAATACTCAGCACAATTTAGGAGCTAAAACGAAAAAAAGAGAGGATGTCAATAGAGAAGACAGGAGGTGATATGGAAACTTTTTATGGAAAAGAGAAAGGAAAAGCATAGTGATAATAATAATAGCCAATAAGACCAGTGAGACAATTACCCCACTCACAGCTACTGAAGATAGGTTAAAGAGTGGAGAGAGAGAGGAAAGAGGATCTAACCCCCAGTTTCTACTGCACATGTCTCTGCCAGCAACCCTCGCTCACTGGATACGTTTCACATCCAACCAACTCGAAAGAGCATGCGTGGGAATTACGAGATGGCATGATAAAATGCATTAATAAAGAGCTTGTGCCGGACCAAAACAACTGTTTATTGAGAAGGAGAATGAGCAGAAAAAAGTTTATTTTGAGATTGCTTTATTGATCACATCAACATCACTTCCCAGGTTTTTCCTCATTACATTGGGCACAAAAAAGCTCAGTTTTTGCAAATCTTATTACATTTAATGCTTAATCATGCATATTAACATGTAAATATTGAAATAAAGATTTTTTTTTTAACTAAAAAATTCAGATCGCTGTGCTTGTTTGTTTTCCGGTTTGGTGTGATTTGATCTGTGCAAACTGATGGCTCCTCTGTTGCTGAAAATAGAACTGCTGCGTATCTTCTGTGTACTATTGGACCCGAGGAGACTGTGGCGCAGCTGTAGTGTATGCGTGTGCATAATTTACTTGCATTAGTCAGATTTGCAATTAATTTGTTAATTTTCTTTTGTATCAGATGTTCATGTTATGTTCACATTCCTAGTTTTAATACTCTGCTGGACAGTTGAGGACAGAGCTGTCCACAGGACTCGGAGAATCATATCAAAACAATTTGAAAATACAAGTTACAAAAGAAGTCACATAAAAACTTGATAAAACTCGTCCAGACAGAGGACCACTTCTCACCAGATGCACATGAATGCTTTGCTACACTGACTTATCAGTTTACTGCCAGTTATTCGGGTCCTCCATTCTCCACAGACCCACCAGCTTTACCGGGATCTGTCCAGTTAATTAAAAATAATTAACTGTATGCATGAGCAGTGGTAAATATGACAGCCCTCAGACTCTCTCATTGTTTCCACTGGTTCACCACAAGGGTGTGTCTTATCTCCCCTTCCTTTTATTTTACACACCAACAAATGTAAGAGCACTCTTGAGCACAGCTACTCAGACGACAAAGCATTGCTGTCTCTTCACAGTGGATCAGAATCAGAACATGGGAAAGCACTTGCAGATTTTATTCTTTGGTGTGACAACTTCTTGGATTTAAATTTTACAAAAACAAAGGAACGTATCTTTGATTTCAGGCATAAAAAAAGACTCAGCTACTGAGAGTATTATGCATAATAAGAGTGTGGAAATAGTTAACTCTTATAAGTACCTTGGCCCTTTTTTTGATGATCAACTTAAATTTAATGTGAACACTGCAGCTGTTGTGAAACGTGGACAACAAAGAATTCACCTTATGCTATAGCCTAAAGTTTGGTGGGGTCGATATGAACCTGTGGACCATTAGCATAACTCCCTTTAGGTGTTAAAGTCATTCTAGAGAGAAACTGTTGTGGTATATTTTAGTATGTACATCTTTGGTCTGTGTTTGCTTGAGGTAGTAAGAAAGATGTCGCTGGGTTTCCTGATTCAGAATGAACCACAAAGAGGTGAAATTGTAATTGGTCCAATGAGTAAAAAAGAAAAAAAAATCCAACAAGGACATTCAACCCATAGATTTAGATCAAGTTTGAGGCCAACTGGAAAGCAAGGCCATACAAAAATGGATCATTAAAATTTGGTAAATGTAAACAACTGTAAATTTTGGTATCATGTTATACAAATGATGATTTATTTAAATATGGACTGTGTGTGTCATAATGCAAATGATAATGTTTAGTATAAGCAGGCCTCTTAGTGTTACACAAATATTTCTTTCAAGTGTCTTTAATGTGAACAATGCTATGGGAGTGTGGGGCAGACACTGCTGGGAGCTCTGCCCCACCGCTACATAGTCCAACATATAATGGCTTTAAACATACACAAGTTGTCATAGAGCTTTTGGCTGATCCTGTTGTGTGTACAATGTGAGGAAAACATATCACGGACACACAGACTAAAGCTATTGGTACTCACAGTCAAGTCTTGGCTGTGTTATGATTTTATTAAAAAAAAAAACACACACTCTTTAAGATCATGGGTAAGTGCCTTTATCTATCTATACTTTCTTGAAATACTACACTGTTATAGAAGTCACAGAAGGACCAAACTAATATGAACCTCACTGTAAGCATATCTGCCCCTGAGGGACTTGGGTTAATTGTGGAAACATGCCTTAATAGATAACAAATGGTGTGTGTGTTTCAGGGATGTGCTGATCAGTGAGCTGGCGGCCACACTCAACTTTCAGCAGGTGTGTAATGAGGTCAGGAGCATGTGCAGTGTCTCTCTACAGCAGCCCATCACACTCAAGTGGATCGACGATGAAGGTGGGTTTGGTTCGTGCAAAAATAGTATATCCTGTATGTTCACACTGCAGGCAAATGCATTATGAACAAAAATCTACATGTGCCTATTGGAAGAGAATTCTTCAAATATAATTTTGGCTTCATGCTTTTTTCTTGTTTTTAATGGACTGTATGTAGGAGATCCCTGTACTATCTCATCTCAGATGGAGCTGGAGGAGGCCTTTCGGATTCACAGTCGAACCAAGAGGTCTGGACTCCTGCTTCATGGTAAGGTCCTTCTTTCAATACAGTTTCATACTAGGGTTAGACAATGTGTCTAAAACTCATCTATAACAGAAGGTAATTCAAAGATTAAAAGCTTTATGTATTACTTAAAATAGTATACATTTTCTGCTGTGTTTTTTAGTGTTCCCAAGTATCCCTGAGCGGCCTGGTCTGCCCTGCCCTGGAGAGGACCGTGAGTAAATCAGCTGCATTTAGAGCACAGGAATGTGTTAAGCAACAGTAATAGAGTAAAAGAGGAACCCGATTTCTAATAGTTTCATAGCTTTCTGTTTTTGGAAGTGGTGTGAGCATTTACACACCCTCCAAAATCTTAAACCTTAATCTTTTGTCTCGTCAGCCCACATAATCTTTTCCCAAAAGTCTTAGGGATCATCAAGATGTTTTCAGACAAAAGCGAGTCGAGCCTTTTGGTCTGCTCTTTTTGGTCAATAGTGGTTTTTGCCTTGAAACTCTGCCATGGATGCCATTTTTGCCCTGTCTATTTCTTATGGTTGAGTCATGAACACTGACCTTAACTGAGGTAAGTGAGGCCTGCAATTCTTTAGATGCTGTTGTGGCTTCTTTTGTGACCTCTTGGATGAGTTCTTGCTGCACTCTTGAGGTTATATTGGTAGGTCGGCCACTCCTGGGAAGGTTCACCACTGTTCCATGTTTTCTTCATTTGTAGATAATGGCTGTTATGGTGGTTTGCGACAGTCCCAAAGCTTTCGAAATGGCTTTGTAACCCATAGGTGGCAAAACAGTGTCTTCTAGTTTAGCTTGGATTCAGTGGTGGTACCCAAGATGCTGGCCTTCAAAACGGAAAGGCTGAATCTGTTCACGCTGGAGAGCTGCAAGTAGCTGTAAAGGCAGGTAGATGAGTACCTGAGGGGTGTTCCACAATACAACACCATGTGTCATGTCCATGGTCACTACCATCTGCAAAATGATGCAACTGGGACTGTAGGAATCCTTTATAGCTTTTAGGCTTATCGTCTTTCTTAACTTCAGTATCTTCTCCAGATCCTTTAGCCATGTTGTCCATTGTCACAACCTTGTCTGTGGAAAAGGACAAACTTTATCTACACATTTCCTGCAGCAGTAGCTTAGGTAGCAGGGTGAAAGGTACCAGCAAACCCAATGGGTCTTAGAGGGAGCTGACCATAGAGAGCTACTGTACTGCCTCTTGCACTGTAGCCATGCATTTTAGACAGTCACCCACATACAAGTTGTCATTGCAGCTGTCCTTATGGTCTGCTGCAGTCCTCAAAGCAGTTGGCTCAGCTTGGAGATGAAACTGCTCCAAAAATGTGCATTATCATATGATGCTTGATTGGGAAGTTGAGAAAATTGACATGCTTCTCTGACACCTTTACCTAATGGAACATAGCACCAAAGTCAGTTGTTAGTGCAATGTTTTTCTGCCTGAACCTAGTCAACACACCAAAGAGGGAGTTGGTAAGGTCCAGCCCCTGTAGAAGCTGGCTATTCAACGGGGTTCCTTCATAGCTCTCTCCACAGACAAAAACAACTTGTATGGTCTTCTTGGATGGTATACTCCATGATGGGGAAGATATGACACACTTTCTTTGGACTCCAGCTGGTCCTTCCTGCTTACATGAGGATCTCTCCAGGATCTTCATGAACGTCTTGTCCTCCACTGACATTTCAAGCTCCTCATCCAGTGTCTTCTCACTGAACTCTTGGTTATAATGAGAGACTTGGCTATTGATGATGTCCCATAGCTCCCTCAGTTCTGGCAGCTTTAAAAAGTTGTTACTTCAAAACTCCCGGGTGTTTATTGGAGGATCCTGTTACAGTGGCCCCCTTCCTGATTTCTTATTTTTTGTACATTTGTCACACTTACATTTTTCAGATCATCAAAAAAATTTAAATATTTGTCAAAGATAACTCAAGTAAACACAAAATGCATTATTAATGTATTAGTTTAATAATTTAATAATTTTTATTTGTTTATTAAGGGAAAAAGCTATCCAAACTTAAATGGCCCTTTGTGAAAAAGTAACTGTAATTTGTGTTATCTTTGTCTAATATTTGAATTAGTTTGAAGGTCTAAAACAGTTAAGTGTGACAGATGTGCAAAAAATAAAAAATAAAATAAAAAAATAAAAATAAAAAAATAAATAATTAATTCATCGCAGGGCTAATACTTTTTCACACTACTGTATATTATTCCAGGAAAAATAAAGTAAACCTTTTTCTGTCATTTAATCAGCCTGAAGATATTTTTATTCAGGCCCCACCATTTTAACAATCTTTATTTATTTATTTTTTTATATATTTTAAGCACTGGCCAATCTTGACTGGTTGGTGACTGAATGGAGCTCTGTTACTTTAGCCCAACATTTTGCATGTCTCTCTCTGTCTAGTTAGCACACACTGCTATGATTTTGTGAGACGATTATTCAAAAAGAAATATAAAATAAATAGAAACGTGTGTAGTTATTTATAAAAAATGGTGTAAAATTTTTTATATTAAAACCCCAAACAGTTTTTTCTTCAGCCTCTAGAGCTGCAAATACTAGTCCTGATGTCAATTTCATGCTTTCATTTTCGATTGTTGCTAAAACAAGAGAAAAAAATCACTGAGCAACAGCTTGGGTTTTTCAATATTGTGTGTGAACAGTCCCCCTCTGTGTGCAGACGGCCCTGCCTTGTACCGGATTCTCCAGCATCACCCACCCCCCTCCACCAGGCATCGGCACCAGCTCCACCAGGCCACGCCCCCTTTCTCCTCACCCCAGCCCCCTCCCTGCTCCCACTTGGCTGTGTGGCACACTCTCCAGGGAGGAGCTTGCACAGCGCTGCATCGGGACATGGTGTGGTGTTGAAAGACAGCCACACAGCTACACTCTTTGTGAATGCTGTTTTCTGTTCTTGCTTCAGAAAATAGTGAGAGCTTGACGGCGTGAAGGCACCTTGACCCAGAATGAAAAAGCTTCGAGAGCAAGCCAAGATCAAATGAAATAATCTCACAGAGAGAAAGAGAGAGAGAGAGAGAGAGAGATGGGCGTTCCATCAGCGACAGGCAGAGGAGGGATGTAGCATTGTTGCCGGCTCAGTACACCACACACACAACCACACACACATCCACTGAGCCTCGATCATGTGCTAAAGGAGGTGGAGAGAAGCCAGAACCGGTGAGCTATCTGTCTCTGCACCCATCCATCCTTCATCCCTCCATCACTCTCATCCATCTGTGTGTGTCGGTGCTCTCACAGTAGACCAGTCTGTCCTTGTGTGTGTGCAAGAGCGTGGGGTTGATTCAAGCCTTGTTGTCTGTCGCGTCACGCATTGCAGGCAGGGCTGGTGTGAAGGCTGCTAGCGCTGACTGTTAGCATGGATGTGCTCAGTGAGGTCTGTGTTGGCTATAAAGCTGCTCCTGCAGAGCACTTCCAGAACAGACTGTATGCCAGGTTTCGCGGCTCGATTGGAATCATGTAACCTGTATGACTGTGATTATCTAAGGACAAGGTGATTACTCTGCAGTGTGGCATGAATTGCTTTTTTTCCACAACAAAGTGCTGTCTGATTGACCTTCAATAACTGTGAGCTTAACTGCGTAATGCACATGCCAATGGAACACCACTCTGACACAATGATCACTTAATTTCTATGTGTGTCTGTGTGTGTGTGTGTGTGGAACAGGGAATATGCCCTCCTAGAGGTGTTTATATTGTATGTTGTACATTCTATATAAAACTTAAAGCACCAAAGGTAGAGACATTTGTTGCCATAGAGATGTGCTATTGACATGTCATTAACATGAGTTCATACTCAGCAGTTCTTACAATCTGTAAAAATGAAAGATGAGATAAGAATGCACAATTGTTTTATTAACTTAGCTACTAGGGGCAAAAATGGGGTACACCCTGGCTAATTGACAGTAAATCACAGAGCCAACGCTATAGACATGGTCTGACAATCATTCACTCTCACATCCATTATTTACGATTTAGATTCACCTTTTTACCTGTACCTGCACCATCTTTGGAACAGAGTAAAAGTAAGTGCCTTTCGGCTAATCCCCATCCGTGGGTTGCCACAGCAAAATACTTTGCATGAGTAGCTTGGCAATGTTTTTTTTACACCAGGTACCCTTCCTGACGCAATCCTCTCCTTTTACCCGATGTTGAGACTGGCACAGACTGAGTCTGAGTTCCATGGAGTTGCTCAGGGAAGTCAAACCCCCAATCTCCCACACCAAAGGCAGGTGCACTAACCTTTTTACCACAGAGGAGTATATAATGTATCTTTGGACCAGAGTGCTCGCTGAGAAATAACGTTAGCATGACAATGACATGACGAGTACTCACAGAAGGGTTATGAGGGTAGGGGTGCTAACCACTTTGCCACTGTGCACCTCTTTACTTACTTCATATCTGTAAGAAAATATTTATACAAGTTAGGGTTGGAAAGCACCTTACAGTATGCTGCAAATTATACAGTCCCGATGCAGCAATTTATGTTTGAGACAAGAATACCTTAAAGGAGAGGCCAAGGAAACAAATGTGGCTTTGAAATAAACTTTAGCGTTTAACTTTAACTTGGATTTTTAAAGAGGTAGTATTCTGAATAAAATTTGAATGACCAGCACTTATGTGTCTGTTCTTTTCAGTAGACCTAGCTGTCCAGAGCCTGTCACTCTTTTCTGTGAAATGTTGTAGTAGTACACTGGTAGTAGTATTGGTTTTTGCTTTCCACTTTCTAGTTCACTGACAGGGTAAATTACATTAAATAATTAAGTAATATAGTTCCCCTAATCATGAATTCAGTTTTGCCTAAAATGGTCGTGGGCATGCTGGAGGGTCTGTCTGTCTCAGCTGGCTTGGGTATATTATTGTATTCTTTGACAGGAGCTGGAGGAAATGTCTGGGGAGGGGGAGAACTACTACATGACCCAACACTTGATAAGTGGAAACAAAAGACATGATTGGATGTTTTAATGTTTTTAACTTTTTTATGGGCTGCAGTGACAATCTACTTTTGGGTGTCACCTGTCAGTCTTGGGCCTGCTCTTCACATCACAGAGACAGTATATCTGTATAGTGATCCATCTCTGAGGCTGATTTGCTTTGGGGGCAGTTGAGGCTGGTTTGGGCTGTAGTGGCTGTGCTCCATGCAACCTGACTCATACTGACTATCGATCCTTAAGCTATTCGTGAGCGTGTGTAGGCCAAGTGTCTTTGTGTGACCCATATAGCTCTACCTGCACTGCAGTTGTTTATATGTGAAACCATAACATAATATAGTGGTGACTATGTTTGTTCATTTGTGGTTTCCTATTGAAATATTGCATAAAATTGCTAAACCTTTTTTTCTAAAAAGATCAGTTTATGAGATACATAATTATGATAGTGATTAACTGGGCTGTACAGCTTTCTTTAGTTGCGCATATTAATGGAATAAAGGACATGGTGGACAGACATCTGGAAGTCTCACGTTCCTTCCTTGCATATGACATTCATTTGTCCATAGATGCCAGACGTCCTGCTGGTGATGCTGGACCTCCCTGGAGTTCTTCATCCTGGGGACCACTTAGTCCTTATTGCACTTCTTTCTCTTGAGGTTGTCCTTTGGGGAGCTGTTCCTCAGTGCATAGCCGTTTCTTGCTATATGTGGACTATGCAAATACAAAGGGCCCCTTAGCCACCAAGGAGGCCCAAAGCTGCATGCTCATCTAAAATTACTTGTCTTAATGTGAAGCCATCTTGTGTTTATTATATCCTTCATATCAGTGGTCACAAACAGGCAGACCTCGAAAGACTTTGATATGGACCCAAGACATTTTCCATAATTTCAAGCAAATTGTGGAAAATATATTTTTGAACCAGCTCTCCTTGGACAGCTATGTATACATGTGTGGGTCCTAAGGTTACTGTGGTTACTGTGGTTAGTTCAACTATATAAAAGAGTTTATTAAAGATAAAGTCAAAAAGGCAAGCCTTAGGATTTCTTTGCAGTGTAGTAGCAAATCATAACGGACATTCACTGACTTGTTTTGCATATTTGACCTAATTTAGACTTGCAAACGATGTGAGTAATTATCTCATGCCATTAATCTTCATTTGTAGCTAACATGTTAACTTGGGTGATTACAAATCTGAAAAGGTGTGAAGGAGTGTTAGGAGATGAGTGACAGATACATAAGTCTGTACTGTTCACACATTCTGCTGTAAGTTTATTGTCATTTTCTGACCTGACCTGCAATCTTTGTATTCTGATTTTGAACAAGTTTAAGATGAACTTGGAGCAATTGAACAGCCCTGCCTCAGTGTTTTTTCTTATAAAACAAATAGGAGTTTTTCTGTTCTCCTTGGTGACCTCTTATCCTTTTCAGCTCCTTTGACCTTTGTGCTGTAGGAGTTCATTTTGGACCCTGTTCTTTTTTCTATGTACATGCTGCCATTAGGGTCAATTATTACAAATCACTTTTTGTGTGAAGAAGATTTACAAATCAAATCAGCCTTTTATCTGCCAAATAATAAAGTTGCACTAGTGCCCATGCACAGCTGCTTTGCATGACATCATACTGTGGCTTTCACAAAATTCCTTTCATCCGAATGAAAGCATAACTACATTTATGTTGTTGTGCACCTCCTACCTTTCCAGTAGTGCAACAAAGATTTGAGGTGAAATTTGAAAAATTAAGCTGAAGCACAAATTTAGCCTGGAAGACTCCTCCCCTCATCTCTCGATGCTGCTTCCTGCCCTGCTTGTCTCAGCCAATCATTGTAGAGCTGCCCACAATTTAAGCACCCTCTCTGCGAAGTAATTTAGTTGTTCAGCTTGAGCCATTGCTCGTACCCACCACAATTTATTTATTTTTTTGTCTTCTTAATCAATTCCAGCATATTTCTTCGTAGCACATCAAATGGCAACTACAACATCATCCTCAGGTCTTTTAATCCAGGCTGTGACCTACTGCTTGCCGATGGAGTGGAGTCACTGCAAAACAATGATTCCTCAACTCTGTGCCAAACGTAACTTGAAGCCCCCAGGCCAGGAGTTTATCATTACAAGAGTTGCCTGATTTAATTGAAACAGCGTCTCCATTCTCTCTAACGCTCACGTGCAACAGAGCCAGGAAGTGTCCAGTGCTCCTCCAAACAATAATCTCTCGGCTGCGCCTCTACTACCAAGAAATCTATTTAAACCTGCTGTACTCAAGCTCTCTGAAGCTGCAGAGTGAATCTAAACATCTAATACAAATCATATTTTATAAAACCTGGAGAACAAACACAGAACACAGTATTAACACTGTAGGAACCTGGCTACGTCATCATTGTCACCGTGGAAGCCTTCTTCCCATTGGTTTATGGTTACATAAACTCATCAGCGCTGGCATGGCACCAGAGAAACTAAACAAATCCAATTTGACTGCACTTGTTACTTGTGATGAGTTGTAGGCAGTTAATCCTCAAGATTTCTTCAATCTGATTCCTCCATCAGCTTTGGACAGACACCACTGAACTCCAGCCTCAGCTAATGTGCTGCATAGAAGTCGTGTTAGAATTTTACTTTATTTTATTAATTTTACATTGTAAATGCAGGGCTTAGTGTGTTTTTATATATTATGTGGAAATTATACTGATGTTGCTAATTTACTAATTTCACTTTATTTTAGTTAATTTGTCTGCCTTTTAGTAAACATCTCTTTAAATGGATTGTTGTTAAAGGTGTCAGTGCAGTCATTTTAAATCTTTTGTCCATAAAATGTCACCACCAAACACAATCCTTTTGTCGATTGTACCAAAGGCACAGTACACACATCACATGTCTTAAAAAGTGAAGCAATCCTGATTATTAATCCCAATAATAAATCCTGTTTTATTGTTCGTTCACCATTCTTCTGCTTCACAGAAAGAAAAACTCATCGGCCAGAGAAATGAACCCACCCCAGTGAAGTAAAACCTTGAATTTAGTCTTGAATTTATATTATGATGAAAATGCAATAACAACATGTGTTGTTTTTGGTATTGCGGCTTTTCAGCACTTTTGCTGGTTATTTATTTTTATTTATTATTTTGTCTCTGCTGGGAGACAGTTTGTAGTTACAAAAACATTTAGAACTAAAAGTAAACTTAAAATGAAGTTCTGTCTAAAGGGTTTAACTTCTCGGTAACTCTGAAGCAAAATCCCACAGTAGACCTTATAACAGCCATGGAATCAGCCATAAGAAACTACAAATTGGCTGAAAACGAAGCAAAAGCTGAGGCTCACTGTCACAGGTGCTCTGGCCAGTGCGAAACCTCATCTTTCTAACATCACTTCTGAGCAAAGGAGGACTCTGACAGCACTATAGAAAGACTAAAACTACATTATTCTACCCGCAAAGGAAGATGCACCATGATCCTGAACACAGCGGACTATATTAGCGGCCAGTATTAACAGTTTGCTTAGTTACACCACCACCTACGAGACACTGAGAAGAGATCCAACAAGTGGCTACAAGAAGAGGGTTATAGACTGTCTGCAGAGGCTTGAGAAGGAACAAGTCGCTGATCTGTACTACAGGCTTTATCATGGGAAAGACATCCGTTGCACTTATGGCTTGCCCAAAATACATAAGGAAGGCACAGCACTGCAACTCATAGTGAACAGACTCTGTCACTTTCAATATATCTAAACACTTGGCCGCCATCTTGGCTCCATTGGTCGGCCACGGACGCCACCATATCACAATATCACCAATTCACGGGACTTACTACTACTACTAGGATGCTACCAAAATCCAATATTTACAGCTGGACTCAGATGAGACTATTGTCTCTTTTGATGTCACATCCCTCTTCATCTGTATACCCACCAATGAAGCTCTTTTGGCAGCAAAGAAGAGAATACATCGCAACAGAACAGGACCAGCCTCACCCCCGACCACATCTGCTCTTTACTGGAGGTTTGTCTTAACACCACGTTTTCAGTTTAGAGGAAACTTCTAAAAGCAGAAACACAGTTGTGCCAAGGTATCACCAGTGTTCCTGATCGTGACTAACCTGTACATGGAAGAAGTGGAGATCAAAGCCCTGAACTTTTTCCCAGGTACAGTGCCCAGCCACTGGTACAGCTACATGGATGACATTTGGGTCAAGATTAAAACCCAGGAAGTGGAAGCTTTCACATCAATGCTGTGGATAAGAACATCAAGCTTATGGATACCCCAGACTATGGGCATTCAGCAAATCCAAGAGGGCACAGAAATCTAACAGATATATGCTAGAGACAAAAGGGATGGGTATAGTAATCCTTTTTGTTGCTGGTTTATCTGCGAAGCTTAAAATGATTTTTTTTTCAAACACATCATTCCTATTCACTTGGCAATAACCTGGCACTACTCTCCCTCAAAAACTGGTCCACCTAAAGGACAAGATCCAGCCACAAACAAAGCAATGTGATCTTTGCTGTTCAATGCAATTAAGATTGCAGTGATTGTTATATAGGAGAAACACATCATCCACGTTACAAACGGATGTATAATACAGCAGGGCCAATCCTGGTGGACCTGAGTCTGCAGTCCACCTCCATTTGAAAGAGGAAGGGCATTCCTTTGAGAATATCAATGTCCGATCTTGCCCAGGTGGAGTGAAAGAGGAGTAAAGGAAGCCATCTTTGTTAAATTGGAAAAGCCCTCTCTGAACAGAGTTGGTGGCTTAAGTCACAACCTTTCCTTCATTTACGTTTTGAAGCCAAAATCAAAACAGTTTCTCTCTAGCAGGACAGGCTAAACCCATCACTCTGAGGGTTTAGAATTGACATGGATGTAGGAGGAAAGGCGTTTATCTTCATACCTATGTCCAGATGCCTTGGTCAAAATATTTCTTAAAAACATTTATAGTTTAAGTCATTTTTGTTATTTTAATTGTTCAGTGAGTCAAAAATTATGATTTTTGCTGTTTAATGCATTTTTCTGTAGTATGTAATTCTTCTGTATGTTATACGTTCTGTAATGCGTAAATTGCCCTGTAGTTTTGAAACAGAAGCCATTTTGCCCCTTACCCTATAGACTTGGGCAGTTCTCCAGATGGTAGTGGGCAGTTTTGTATTGCACTGCACTGTGTTGTACTTCATTAAACTAATGTATGAGGTTAGAATTTATGCAACACATAATGTGACTTAACACATAACGTTTGCACATAACAGCAATGTCGCTGTTCAAAGTAATCATTAACAATAAATGATTGTATTAGAAAAACATACAATAAACAATATATGTGTTAAATATTGCAAACACAAAAAAAATATGATTACATGGTGTTGTGTCAGTGAGAACAGTGGTGCAGCTTAATTTCTTATTGTATGTATTATGGTGTATGTAAAGAACGTAAGAATACAGCTGGTGCATCTGTAACCATAGTGTTATGTAACGCGGTAGCTGGAATTAATCAGTGGCCCTCTCCCTGAGGATAACACAACATGCTTTATGGACTTCCAGGGATGTGTTTGTTTAAGGACACGACCAGATTAACAGCTCTGCTCATCTCCATTATTCAGCTGCAGCAGGATGCTCTGTTACAGTTACACCACTAAGATAACCCTTTCTCTGTGCAATATGCGCTTTTTATTATAGCCTATTTATTTCACAATGTCAAAAATGCTAAACTCCATTTGAGGCCAGCAGCAGTATGCCACAAGCCACTTGGCTGCAGGTGGAAGGTTTTCTGATGCATTTACACAGAGTCCAATACTCCAGCAGTAGAGAATATTTGATGTGTTCGATGACTGGTTTGATTAGGTATTTACATTTAGACACTGTTGTAACACAATAATAACTACACACTATTAAACATCATTTCTAAATATGTACCAAAAATAATAAATGAGTAGTTTATTGTTTAACAGTGGTTTTTAACTTAATGGTGACTACAGATTTAGAAGTAATGGTTCGTATATTCATTCAGCTTCTTTCGCTTTCTTTTGTGGGTGACTGGAGCCTATCCCAACAGCTTTGTATATGATTGAAATAATTTAATATTTACTAATACTTAATTAGTGCTTAATAGTGTGCGGTTATTATAATGTGTTACCAACATTGTCAGTGCTTTTAAAATTAGAACAGGATACAGTCCAACAACAGAAAGAACTGACAACTTTTAGTCCAGTGTGTGACCCAAAAGCGGACAGTACTAGGTACTAGATTGAGGATTGATCCATTTTCTTCCAGCCAATAGTGCCAGCAATTCTACTCCAGTTCCATTTACTGATTGCTGTAAGCCCTTTCACTTAACATGACATGGCTATAAACTGACCCTGACCAGAGCACTACCAGAATAATGGCTGCAGGCAGAGTGACATGTCTACATTAACGGCTACTGAGTGAAGGTTTAACCCAACTCTTTGTGGAAAAAGTGAAGCCTGAATGTCCAATGCTACCACCACAGCCCCCTTTTCTCCTTCTATTGTATTCATCACACCAAGACTGACATTATGTAATCTATATGCATGCATGTGTAAGCTTAGTGATGTAACAGAAATAATGGAATAACTCCAACTAGGTCACATGGGTTCCAAGCCCAGGTGGATCAGTACTATCACCAGTGATGACCTCTTGTAATATGTTTAGTTTTGTCCTGTGTTCTGTAAGCATGCATGCACAAGTGTGTAAGGTGCCTCTTTGTTTATTTAATCAACAAAATAAATTCAGCCTAGATGTACATTTTTTATAATGACTTATGACAGGCCTTTGTTTGGCTTTTTTGAATGTTCTTCCTTGTCTCAATTTTTCAACAACATGCTTTGTCCATGCAAAATTAATTATTGGTTTGAGGACACCAATATGCGTAAAATAGTCTGGATTTACACGTGTCACATAATCTCTTTACTGTGTTCCATTCTAATCTTTATATTGTGCTTATAAAAGGGAATTTATTTTTTTTTCTAGACCTGCAGATCATGGATGGTGGAGACAGTGATACGCCACTGCTGTGCATGGTATAAAGGCTATAGTGTGGCCTTCCATTCCACTGCATTAGACGTGACCCTTGCATGTCCAGTGTTAATTAGGGGAGTCTCTTATGCTTGGTGTAATTTAGGGTTATTATTACTGAAGTCACTGAACTTGCATATAAATCTTACTCTTAGGACGCATCTTTAGCATCTCTCTTCCAGAAATAGCACCAGTGTTTGTAAGGTGTCAGGCCTCACTCTGCACTGCAGCACACCCACATGTTCTTGTGTGCTGAGAATGAACAGCTGGGAGCCTGTGAACATTGATCAGAATGCAGGAGCAGCTCAGAGTGGCTAGTATCTGTAATGCTGTTAAGTGACACATGGAACAGAAATTACTCATGAAAAAGTTATTTAGCATTTCCAGCACTCATGTACTCAGTTTGTCTGTTCTCATTGGCTATTAATTTATATTTAGAAGGCATGTTTGAAATTCATTGTTCTGATCTGATTTGATCTGATTAGTAAAATATAATGACCCAACACGATGGGCTTTTCTGGGATGATGCTTGAAAACTTCAATTTTTGCACTCATGGCCTTAGGCACAACATCTTCTAAAAGACTACACTTAAGATTTACTTGTTCTTTTAAAAGCAGGCGGAGATGGGTTTTGTTTGCCACATGTGTTTACTGTGTAGAGACCTTGTGATGGTTTGGAATGGGACATTTCTGCATCCAAAAGACATGTGAATATGACCCTAAAACAGTTCTAACCTTGAAAGTGTTCTAAAACAGTAGGCAGTTCTTTTTGATTTTCAAAGGAAGTGATAGAAACCGACAAGAAAAAACAAACAAACTAACATATCTTCTTAAAAGGTGGGGTCATTTTAGTGTTTTTTTGGTTTTTTTTGCTAGGGTCCAGTGCATTAGCCTTAACCTATTTCTGCTCCTTCTATTGGAGACATAAAGAGCATGTCATTTACATAATGTCTGTGCATCCCAGTGACAGGGATTAGATTTAATTTATATTGGAGATTTCTGTCCAGCTAAGGGGGTACTCTGTCAGTGAAATAGGCATGATTTAAAGAACCTCTAAATGATTATGAGAATATATACATTTTGGGGCTAAAAATTACATGGTGCTATTGGCTAAAAAGTTATGCAGGATGACTTATGACTTTAAATTATTGATGAGCACTAAAACAAAGAATGGACTACAAATCCAGGTGGATTGTGCAAATTATACAAATCATATCATTGGTGATTTAATTTATGAAGATTATTGTAAACATAATTTTCTTAAACTCTTGTTACAACACCTCAACATGAATGTCTCATAAACATTGTGCGTGCTTTTCTCAGCAGCTTGTGCCATCTTAACAGATACAGTACATGACGGATTCTGAGCACACCATTAGAGCAAAATCAGAAATTAAGCTTGTTGATTCACACAGGTTGTGACACCACTATGCATCTATTGTTATGTAATACTTTTACATAATATGATGTGAAAGCTATTGCAGTCCTCATCAGCCGCTATTTTGACACAGAATCGACAATTCCCAAGATACATGTCTCTGCACTAGCTTTAAAGGAAAAGTACTGAAAAGTACCCCAGCTGTGCTGAGGAGTCAGTACTAAACTGGTCTTGATTGAGCTGATCCACATGACATTTTCTTTATATACGGTCCTATTGTGGTGCTTGTCCATATATTTCACCTGAATAACAGGCTGAATCATTCACAGGAGTAGGTAGACTGCTCTGAAACAGCTGAGCCCAGATTGATTTGAGGTTGAGGACAGAGACTGACCTTTTGATGGTCTTTAATAAGATAAAGTGCACCTCAGAGAATTATATTTAAAACCCTAATAAATAAGACATTTACTCCACACTAGAGACAGCTGTTTGAGTTTAACCAAACCAAACGTTTTTTCAGAGATCCAGTTAGGCTAAAAGAAAAAGGTAAACACAATATTACATCATAATCAGTGATATCATCATAACATTTATTTATTTGTAATATTTTTATTTAGTTTGTTTTTTCTGCACTGTCCCCCGTCACTGCATGTCACTCATGTTTTAAGACGAACCTAATCTGTCACATATTAGGCTGCGAGTGAATGCTGCCAGAAGGCAGCAGTGGAGCATCTGTCTGACCTGATTCTGTTGTCAAGTAATCTGGCATGTCCAGCTATTGACCCAGTCCATTGAATGTCCCTGGCCTGGAGCACATCTGGTAAGAGGCTATGCCACAAAAGGCTGGTTCATTGCAAATGGGCCACTGAGCCGACCACCACCACTAATGCCATAAGAGACCACAATACGAGTAACTATTTACATGTACAGGTTAGAGGAGGTGTGATTGTGCCTCACTGGTCAATCAAGTACTGGCGTCTGCCTAAAAAAAAAAAACCCCAAAAAACCTGTTTTTTTCTATATACCAATATAACCAATATTACCAATATAATCCAATTAAAAGGTTTGGCCCGGATTATTTCATTGGCTGAACTACTTTCATGTTCCACAAACAACATTGCATGCCTATTTACTACATACTTCCTGCCTCAGCTGTGAAGCGGCTGAGATTATGCTGTAGCCATGGCCGAATTGCACAGCTACTTGCAATGCAGCTCATGTAAAAAAATTCAGCTGCCCATTTCATACGCATAACACATGCAAAGTAGAAGTAATTTAATTATTCATCTGAATTATTATTTTATATTATTATTAATTAACTGGGCTTGCTTCCTGCAACGAGTCCCATGGAGGCCTGATTGGAGACAATGACACTCGAAGTGTGCTCCTTATGTCCAGTCTACTGCATAATCTGGTTTTCGTTGCTTACGGCTTAAAAACACACTTCACACTTGGCTGTTTTCATAAAAGAAAATGATGAGAAGTTCATGATGATGCTCAATAGTACGCGATCACATCATTCAAAACTCTGTTAAGTTCAGGTGACATTTTTTGCCACGCCAGCATTTTTCTATGAATTACACAGTGAGTAAACTCACATTCAGGCGCTGTGTCCTTGATCTAGCCGTGAAGCCAGAAAGCCATCCTGTCATAGCACCTGCTCCAGCCGTGCACACACTGACACAAAATGACTCTTTGGGTTTCCTGACATGTATTCATTCAAAGACTTGAATAGCTCTGTAGCTGTGGGGTTAGTTGGTAGCAATGATGCGTATACCCTGTCTTCATGTATGTTCTCTTGAAAAGTATACCAAACAAAAAAATACTTTTTGTCCTGTTCTTATGCTATCCAGGTTGGTGGATTCATCAACCTGGATAGCATACCACAGGGACTGATTAATCCACAGAAGAAGCTGTAATTTAAGTAGGACTCATGGTATTTTCTCACTTCAGAAGCTTTATTTTTGTTGGAAGTGGTGATTTCTACTGTCTTGTGCTTGGGCTTTTCCCTCTAATCAAAGAAGCTCCGCAGAGATAATTGTTTTTTGCTCATTTTAACTCAGTTCAATGTGTTGGCTTTGGCAGCATTCAGATGCAGCAAGCACAGGGAGAGGAAATGCCATTCATTTATCCTATGCTGATGTTTGTTTTGCTCGAGTTTGGAGTAATTTCATGTTTTTCATTTAGTTAACTCTCTCACACATGTCGCTGTGATTGGTTGTTTAGTGCCGACTCTGCCTGGGTTAATTAGGCGATTTGATAACCTGCTTCATGATACCACTTATCCAGACCGGGATTGTAAGGTTTTCGTGTAACTGGATAGGAGAAACATATCTGGGATAGATAGTAGCTTCGGGGTCCAGATGCGTCTGCTGCAGTCCTTGAAATATGTCCTGCAAACAAAAGAGAAAAGTAATAGAGAGGTTATTTAGAGCTTTATTGTGGTTTTAAAGAGACGAATGACTAATAAGACTAAATGACAAATAATTAATAAAAACTTGAGTGGCCACTAATCAAACTGGCGGCAGGAGAAAGGGGGCGGTGCCTTATTCAAATCTTGGGATCCATGGGAATGACAGGGCACAAAACCCTAGCTGCTAACACTAGTTTTTGCACATTACCAACATTGGCTTTAAATAAACATATGCTATGCTAGACACTAGTTTGTCTGGAAGGGACTGGCAAAACTTTGATAAACTGTTAGCTACAGGTTATTAGCTTTAGCTCATACTTTTTGAACAGCAATACACTTAACTGTAGACAAATGGGAGAATATACCCACTACAACCTTTACTGCCCTACTTAATTTATTTGTCCTGCTCTGCTTTTCTCACGTGTGTGTGCAGCTCCCTTTTCACTCTGTGCGTCTGCCCTGTGCCATGGATGTATTATAGATCTGAATAATCACTGGTCCTTTCCCCTGCCACCAATTTGGCAACTGGCAACTTGAGGTATTGCAACGAAAAAATCCTCTATGGCCCATCCACATCCACATAAACTGCAGTGTAAAAAGAAATGCCTTGTATTCGGCGGACAACTACCAAAATCCTTAAATTCACTAAAAATGACTTTTATTGTTTTGTGATTTCACCGCTCTATCCTGCTCTTGCACCCATTGGTCAGAACGGATCATGTAAAGAACAAGACCGCATGCGTGTGCAAGCTGTATGGGCTATATAACGCGGAAACAAACCCAGAAGCCAAAAACTTTTTTTGGTGTGCTGCACTAATGAGCAATGTTTATTGAAAATATTGGGTGGCCATCTTTTTTTTTTTTTTTACTCATTCAGTGTTCTGTTCTAATAAAACATCCATGCTCTGTGCTCCTGCTGTCTCTCTTTGAACGATTGCACCACCATGTGTGACGTGTTATCAACAATAAATAACTCAGTAATGAGACCTGTCAGTCTATTCCAGCTAAGGCCTGTTCCCTGTATTTCTTTATACCGGTATAATCGTGAGTGATGTGATATAGCACTGCCCAACTATCAATGACAGAAACAGTACTTTGACTAGATTTTAGCTAGCTTTCATCTGCTTTGGTGCAGTAGTATACGCAACCCCAACAAGACCAAGCAGTAGAAGATGAATGAAAATGCAGGTTTGCCAGTGTAAGTGTACCTAGTTTGTAAGTACAGTTTGTTTGTTGAAAAAGCAGAAGAAAACACAAATAGTTAAAGCTCCAGTACCTGATTGTCTTTTTCAGAACCAAGAGAAAGAGAGAGAGACAGTTGAGTTTCAAACGGAAGCCCCGCCCTTAGCTCCTTACTCACTCTCACAAACCCCTCCCAGGCTTTTCTTTCGTCTCGTGCATGAATTCATGTACGCATCTTATATGCGTGCACAACTCAAGACGGACATGCTCACTGTTTATAGACCGCTAATCCTGTCCCAACACAAATCATGACAGTACTAGGAAACTGGTGTTAGTAGGTGAGAACACCTAGCTATGAGAAAGCTGAGCGTGTGGAGCACTGAAATTATGGCTCTCAAGAGTGATAAATCCCGGAGACTACAGCGCTAGCAATATTAGCATTAGCAACATAAGGCTAAGCCCTAGCAACGTAAGGCTTACATCTGTTTGCAATTCGTTTAAAATGTAACGAGACAAGAGAAACTGACCACAATGCTAATAAAAATATAGTGAATAGAAAGTTAGTTACCAATCTAGAAGATAAGCAGCCAGCTCAGAGTCCAATTTTAGACCAATGCAGTCGCGTAGTTCTCTCCATCTTTGGAAAGCGGTTCCAATATTTATTTGCGTTATGTCTTTTATTGTCCCATTTGCACTTTTCTGGTCTCTTTAGTCCTTCTGTTTTCCTTTGTTTATGATGTTTAGCAGTGTATGCAGTAACAGCTAATGCAGGAATAGCTACGAGACTTCGGCCGCTATGCTGTCTGTCCATGGCAAAGACATTGTACAGCAACAGCCAATGGGGTTCTCTGTTAAGTCCCTGGGCGTCAGTAGGCTTGTGATTGGACAAGAACTCCCCATCCCTGCATTGGAGTTGCTCCTATCTCTATTGAGTGTTCATTTCTTAAAATTGCTCATAATAAGCAGCAGATAGATCATAGAGCATGATTTTTTCAAAAACAATTGCTTTTGCAATATACTAAATGGGGTCTAAACCATTTTTTTCACCACTAGATGAAAAATATATTAGGTACTGGAGTTTTAAGTGAAACATAATAAAACAATGCAACTGGCAAGATTTGCAATTTTTCAGGTAATCATTTAGGTCACATATGCATATGAATGCATTAGTATGTGTTGTGCATATTGGTTTTATATTATGTGTGAGGTGGCTGGACTGCTACAAATAAAAAAAAGTGTTACTGAGGATATTATGTCAAGATTTAGCAGAATGCCTGTCAGGAGCAGAGAGCGGTTTGGATTCTTGGAGTTTTTATGTTTTTTTCAGATGTGTAAGGAGAATTTTAATACACTTTGCAGACTAATAGAAGACGTGTCTTTGGATGACTGTCCAGTGGGAGTGGAGCTCATGCCTGACCCAGTCTGTACCTGTATTTTGGTGTGTGAATTGGAAGGGAAAGTAAATAAAGCAAAAACACACCAGTCCTAGATGTTACTTAACCTGTAGCGGGTAAAGTGAATGTTCTGTGAAGGTTAAACGCTCCACACACAACACAACACAACACAACACAGGAGAGCCAGGATTTTTGGCAGTGCATCAGGGCTTATACTATCACTATTAGTGTTGTGCTGTTAGAGAATGTGAAGCAGTGCTATACTGAGAGCAAAAAATAGGCCTAAAGAGTAGAACTTACTGAATGTATATTTTCCATCAATTTCATCGCTCACACTGGAAAAAAAAATAAATATGATTTATTGACAGCAAATGGGAACGGGAACTACTTTCAAATAGTTTATTTCCAGAATCAAGAATTCCCTGATTGAAAAAATGCCCCTCATTCATCAAACATTTCTTTGCTAGAAATCTTTCCACCCGTTTCTACTTAGACATTGTTTTTTATCTGAACATAAGCACACTCAAATCCTAGCCTGGCCAGCCAGACGACTTTCTCATTGTATTACATACAGAGAAAGTCAGTCTGGGATTATCCTATCTGCTCCGTATTCTGCTCCAACTCTTTCTTACCGGCTAATCATAGCAAGGGAGGCAGGATTTTGGAGTGCAGAGTTTTTTCAACCAAAACAGAACGCAGGTTTAGGTAGCTTACTATGATCGAAAATAAGCACTTTGATTCAATATTACAACCTGTGTCCTCAGATTTTTCTGACAAAAACGACAGAAGTCATTCACTATCACCGAATCGTCTTCTCTCTCTAGCCATGCTGGTATTCGCTGTGGTTTGTTGACAACTGGAATCGGCCGGTCACTTTCCTTACGTCACATCTGTAGTTTCTCTGATTGGTTTACTCAGTGATCGTTAGTTCCAACCATGGTCTCCCCTTGAAATGCTGTTCAAACCCCTCATTACCAGACTGATTTCATTGTATGTAATACAATGAGAAAGCCGTCTGGCTGGCCAGGCTACTCAAATCCTACGTCAAAACCAAAAAACCAAGCTGTGGTGACAGTTGTGACAAATTTCATTCATGGCCTTTAATTGACATATCATTGTGTTCAGGTCATAAATGTGCTTCCGTTGTCTTCTATTGGCTCAAACCCAATCTATGTAAGTGAGAGTTACAGGAGATTTTATTTTCTCAAAAATTGCGGCCTTGTTATTGGCTCACCACAGACACACCCAAAAATGTATCAAAAAACTATTATAACGATAACTTTTGTTGGCACATTTCTACATAATTTGTTTGGAGTTTTTGGGATAAAGAAGATATTTAATATTTTTTGAACAAGGGGTGTGATTTTGGGGGATGCGGGTTCCGAAATGAATGGCAGTGTTGGGCAAGCTTCTTGGAAAATGAAGTGAGCTAAGCTACCAGCTACTCTACGTGAAATAAAGTGTCACTACTAAAGCTACCCCTCCAGAGAAATGTAGCAAGCTATTTTATGGAAAGGGGACACAGCTCTGCACAGTTTAGCTTCACCCATCTCCAACTCACAGCTGCTTTATAGTTTCTGGTAATCCTGAAGAGCTTGATTAGCTGAGCAGCTGTGAGATGGAGCTGGTTGAAGCTAAACTGTGCAACGCTGTGGACCTTATTATAATTAAACAATTTCTAAGTTGACTCTCTTGCCTCTAAAACTATGGAACTTTCATAGTAAGTGAACAGTGTAAAATCCCTGCTAATGTCCTTCAAACACTTTATGTGTGGCATGTGATGGCCGCTCTAGTTGAGTCAAATCAAAGACGGCTTGCGTAAAGGCACAGGGATGCGAGTGTTTATTAGCCATTGTCAATTTGGGTTGTGATGTAAAGAGAGGTGATGCACTACAGGATGCCTAATTTCCTTATTGAGATAGCGGGTAGTAGCCAAAAACTCTGCTAAGTGTGCAGCGTCGTCAGGCTGCTGTGCTGTGAGAGAATTAGGGGCAAAATATGCATCACCAGTATTTGCGGAGCGAGTGTTTTTGTTTATTTGCCATTGCCAGTTTGGTTTGTGATGTAAAGTGAAACTTAGGGACCACTAATCATCTAAAACGAATAGCGCACAAAAGAGAACACTGCTAACTGAATGTGCAGCGGTGTCAGACTGTGTGAGGCTGCGTCCTGCGGAGGCTGTAAATGAAAGAGGGCACGGGCAAGGGTTTGTGGAGCAAACAATGTAGTCATAGTCTATATCTGACGCCTAAGCTGAAAACCCTGGGGAAATGTAGCTTAGGTGGATGCTACTGCTCTACTTGATAAACAAAAGAGCTTCGCTACCAAAAAGCTATCTGATTCAGAAAACAGCGACGCTACCATCACAATGCTACCTTCACACTAAATTTCTGGGTCCCATTCAAAAGTTGTAGGTGGCACATCCATTTTAAAACATTGCCCTTTAATTGACATATTGTGCTCAGGTCTTGAATGTGCATAAGTGGTCTATTGGGTCGTACTGGATCCAACAATGTTGGTTAGAGTTACAGGAGATTTTTATACTCCCCAAAATGGCCACCTCACCACGGACGCTAACAGTTTCAATGTTAGCAGCCTGTTACAATTAATAAAATTTCCCATTTTCAGGATGATTGGATCTGTATTTAATTAATAAAACCCACTGAGCAGTATTTGTGTATTTAAGTATAAGGAGATGCAGACTAGATCATAGTAAAAGGTGAAGTTCTCTAGGTTTTTCTGTCAGAAGTGAGAATGTAGGCCACCTCATTTATTTATACTCTTTAATTTGGTGGGTCTGAAGCCTTTTGGAGTATGTTGTTCTAATAACAAAAGTGCTAATGCTGTTAGTTCTAGCTACTGGGCAAAGCAAACATTTTGAAGATAAAGCTGAGTGTAACTTGGAGAATAGCCTCACCCTCACAGTGAAAGAATGCTGAAAATGCTTGCACAGCCTCCCAGTGTTAAAGAGTGGCAGCTGAGTGCAGATACAAGAGTGTGCAGTGTTTGGACGTGGGGCTGGGGCGGAGTGCCTGTCCCAACACAATCAGCCTTTAAGCCACCGTCTCTCAGCAAGGGGCTTCTATGGTTCACTCTTTGTTGTTTGATTCTTACATTTGCTGTCCTTTATAAATTCAATACATAACACTGGCTTAACAAAACTAGAATGATTAATCTATTTCCATGATTAATAAATCTTGTGCTCTGCCTCTCAGATGGACCTGTTAGCACAGGGAAGCTTGTATAGAGCAGGACTAAACTTGTGTTTTTGGGATATGGAAGACTATTGTCACTAGTCCTGGAGCAACTGCAGACTGAGAGTTTGAACTAGGCTGCCATTTAGTTAGGAAAGTGATATTAAACAGTGTACCACTACCACCTGTGATACCCTTTCAAAATCTGTTCACAATGGTACAAATAACAGGTCTGGCTTGGTAGTGCTCACAGAAAAGTTTCAGACAATCTTACAGAAATTAAGGAGTTTTCACCCCACATTGTCATAATATTCTATTAATTTACAGATTATTTTAAAAAATAATTAGTGTGAATCAAACCCCTTTTTAATTAAACAGTGCTGCCCTTTTAATCATAAGATGAAGATCATTATAAATTTAATTTGATTTACAAGTGACCAGCACACAGAGCTGCAGGGTCACAGGGTATGTTGATAAAACGTAGCAAATTCAAACCAGCAAAGTGAAAATGATGAGATAGATTATAATCTAGACTACATGTGACTTTCAGTTTTGATATTTAATATCACATGTATTTTATATGTGTGGATCACTCATTTTATAAGTGTTGTGTAGTAGTTTCTAGAGAATTTAAGACGCTTTTTGCAGACCGAGTCATCATTAGCATTAAATTCTGTCTGCATTGGGTAATCTTATGTGCACCACAGTTCACAGTGAACTTAGTAAGTGCACACATTTAATGTCCTCTTTGTTGTCTTTGTGCAGAGAATAAAAGTATGAACCAAAAGATGACGTCAGAGTCAGATCGATGTGACTTTTTTCACAGCTGATTGATTGAGTTTGGTTTTTTGGTCTTCAAACCAGAATAAAACCTCCTCCGGAGCAGAGTAGCTGTGTAGTGCAAGTTACCATGGCCACAAAACCTGCTCAAAACCAAAGCTCCTTGAGCCAGAAAACTCTTACTTTCTTCAGAAGCAAGAAGCTTATCTCAGCCTTTATTGCTTCCATCAGGTGTTCTCAGTGTTTACCAAATTAATCAATTTCAAATTGTCCTGTTTTTATATAGTTCTATAAAAAACATTTTTTCTTTCAATAATGAATTTTACATGTATACTACTTATAGTCCTATAGTCACTATCTTCTCAGGCTGCCTTACTTTTGAACCTGCCAGTCTCATTTTAGTATATTGTACAGAGGGTCCAAAATATGGAAAAGCCTACCTGTATCCTTGTCAGATCTTTCCAGCATTTAAAGAAAAGCCTTGACACCTCTGCTCCTGAATAATTTTAATAATTTTAATTTTCCATATGTTTTTTTTTTTACTGGTTATGTTAGAACTGTCTTTGTTTTGTCAATCGATAATTTTATGAATATTTTTACTGGATTCGGACATGTGCAGCTTTTGGAGATTACCACTTGTTAAGCCCCCAAAGGATTTTTTGGCTATCACCCATCACATTCTTTTATGTAAATTGTAGTATTTATGAATTATTATTTTATTTGTGTAAATAAACTAAACTAACCAGTTTTGTGCAACTGGCCTCTTGTATATGACTATATTAGTTCACGACATGGATGGATTCTATTTTACATTGGCGTCACAGGCTTAATTTATTTGCTGTTAAAGACTTTGCCTTTCACAACACATGGAATCTTGACCTTACCATTTGATGTTGTTCTGTTTGGTTTGGTATTTGATATTGCTATTTAAATATTTTGGGTCATTTTTGAGGATTTTTTAATGTACATACACAATCTGCTTACTGACTGGAAGCTACACTGACTGATTAAAAGTGAAGGTTACACTTTCCTGTATGTTACACAGGCTAAAGGCAGTAAGTGATGCTCAGTATATTCACACAGAAAATGTGAGGAGTGCTCAGGGACAGCTCCATCAGTGAGGTGGCCATGCTCCAGTAGGCTGTGTCGGTTCTAAAAATAGTACTCCTCTTTATAATATAGTTCAGAGTGGTGCAGACCTGAGTGTGCCATCTTGTGGTCAAAAATGGGGACTTCAGAGTGTAGGCACTTCCCAAAACACTACATTTAAACAATACCTCATTCTGTGAAAGGAAAGTATGTAACGTATGTAACACTTTTTCCACCACCATAACTTTACTTCTTTCTTGCATGGAAAAATCTTTAACCGTCATGTCTGACCACATGAAAGTAGAGGTGTTATACTGTCACGTGTAGTTAAAGTTCAAAACTCATATTATGTAAAGAACATTGTTCTGGCACAGGCTACAATTGTAACAGACTCAAAAGGACAAATGGTTTGTTAGCTATGGGCTGTGTAGACAAGACAGAAGAGAATCAGCTTGGAGAAATGTGAGCAAATCAGGGGGGGTCAGACACATGAGCGGAGGAAGAGAGAAATGAGAGAGGCAGGAGTACATGAGGAGAGAGTGGTTCAGAGACCATGAATATAGCCCATTGAAGGCAGGGGTCTATGGACGATGGCACTCAGCTTGAGGCATGCTGCTCACACTGCTCTTCTACCTCCGAGTCAAAGGTAGGCAATGTTAAAATAGGTCAGTGGTCTTTTTCATTTGGTAATGAGATGCTTCTTGATAAAAAATATGGACTCTGGTTGCATACATATTTGCAGTGACTAAGTTGTATACAAGTTGAATATAGTGAATGAATGTGTTAGCTGTTTCTTTTGTGTCAGCTTTAACAGCTGGTGCCTTTTAGTAGTGCTCTGTTCTGAAGCTGCTGATGAGGATCTGTATAACCTACTTAGACTGCTGTCTCAGAGGGAAAGAGACTTTAGCAGAAGCGGAAGTAACTTCAAAGTGATTTCATAAATGTCCACATTTAAATAGCCTTGAGGCATCTTACTGATACACTGGGTTATTTTAGTAGGACATCTGGCTCATGTCTTTATGTTAGCATGGGGCTGGAATCACACATTAAGTGTTTTACTAGAAATACAAATACAAGATAATTTGTTGCAAATTAGACAATAGTCAGGGCCTTATGAGGGTGATTTCATTGCAGCAGCAGCAGCAGCAGCAGCAGCAGTTGGGCTTTAAACTTTTTACAACTTAAAATTATTTATCTCCATGACACAAGTGTGGCTCTATTTCTCAGGAACCCCACCCATCTTGTCTGATATTGTGAGGACACAAACAGAGACATTCCAGACATGCAAACTGCTGTGACAAATGTCTGCCCTTTGGGTTTTGGACTTCCTGGCATGATTAAGTGTTGGAGGGAGCCCTTGGGGTGTGGCAATAATTTAAATTTTCAGTGGGCAGTTTGCCCTCAGAAATTGGTATACCATCTTACACAATCTCTCTCTGCCACAGGTTGATGCTAGTACGATTAGCCTGAATGGCTTTGTTTACCTAGCCAGTTCCAACTTCCTTATAAACTGGCTATCCAGCTATGTGGTAAGAAGAAATCCTCATTTCTCCAACTCTGTCATCAGATATTTGACTCCTGGGACTATCACCTCCTGTCTCCTTAGCTGCCAACTTTCTGAACTGACTGCAACTCTGTCTGACCTAAATCCCACTGTCAACATTTTTCCTGTGCGCTCAGAAACTAAATGACTAAATGGCTAGTTAGTTGTTAATGGCGAGTCCTTGTGCTGAATTAAGAGCCTGTCATCCTGCCTGGCATCGATAAAACACAAAAGGCACAATTCTCACACACACCTATTGTTTGTGACTAGGGGTGTTAATGGTTAAAGGATAATTTATTATTTTTGATTAAGAACGTGACCAATTAAAATATCATTAACCAGTTAATTAATATGTTACATATGTTACTCTTTATCTTCTAGGACAGCTACGTTTACATGCAGGGGTCCTAAGGTTACTGTGGTTACAGACCCTGGACCAACCAAGGTTCAAAAGGCTTTGTTTAGCTTGATAAAAGAGTTTATCTAAGATATAAAGTATAACATAAGGGGCAAATCATCAGACATTCACTGATGTTGTGGATGAAGAAGAAACATGTATTTTATCAGGAAAAATAGAGCTTCTAAGCTCCTGTCTGTGCTGTTATAATCACTAAATGATTAGGACTGAACCAGGACTGGACATTTATCATGACCAGAATTAAAATAATCTACCTCTGAGGGAAGTGAGGACTCAAATAATATGTTTAATAGTGCATTTGTAATTACCTAACGCCATTCATTGGTACCTAACATGTCAATTTGGGTGATTACATATCTGTAAAAGTGTAAAAGAGTGTTTGGAGATTAGTGACAAATATACAGCCTAAGACTGTATTGCTCACACATTAAGTTCAATTTTACAAAGCTCAATTTTACAGACAGATTCACCAGCATCATACACTTTGAACACAATTAGCAATAGTGACTCCTTAGTTTCGAAGCAGTCCTGAAGTCAAATTATAAATCAATCATCGATTATTTATTTTCCTTTACTCCATAAGGGTTACTAGAGGTGTTTTCTTGATGAAATATCACCCAGGGGGGCGCCCCGCAAACTCCGCCAATGGCAAAACTGTCCCTGTAACTTGTCCTATTTGTTGAAGAAATGCTACGTTAAGGGGCTTAAAAATAAACATAGCATTATGCTACAGACTATTAACAATATAAACATCTGTCTGTGCCGAGCATGCCCCTCATCTTCGCTTGAGCTTCTATTTTCTGTTACACGTCATAGCGATAGTTGCAGTAGGCTGCTCTGTAGCTGAACTCATGCGGGTGGTTAATGTTTAACTGATGATCAACTGTTAAGGTGTTAATAATCTAATCTAATAAAGCAAATGCATGTGCATTTCTATTTCATTATAAGGTGGACTTGAACCATATATTAACCTCAGTAACACTGCTGAGCCACTGCAGATTCCTTTTCATTCCACAATAACGGAAGCGTAATGGCCAATGTAGCATTAGCATCTGATCACATGACTCACTGTGAGACAATGACCTCAGTTCTTTGTCATTATTGAATTTGCCACTACATTCACAACACTATCTCATGGAACAATGTCAGCTTTACCTCAAAACCATCATTTTTTGTTCCACAGCTAATTCAGTGGTGTCATGTTTTTCTTGTCTCAAAATCATGCTCCAGTTTATTACTCTGGCCTTTCTTACACCCCACTGTTGGTCTCTGTTTCTGAGGGTCAGATCAAGATATATGAATCTGTGGTTCAACATCCTTGAGTCAACACCAACTCTGGCTCAAATGGCATGTCCTATCTAATTTCATGCACTTTCTTTTTTCTATCTTGAATCTCCAACATGAAAAACAATTCACTTCATGGAGTAATTAAACTCAGACTAAAAAAATACATTTCATACCACCGTAAAGCATGTATTATCACAGAGTCTAATAGTTGGCGATGCCCCAGACCTGTTCCACTGATTCCACTCTGCTTCTGTGGGAGCACTCTAACCTTGCTTTATGTCATTATTCAGTGGCTAGAATACAGTGGCTCTGCATTGTAACAGTCTGTGTGGTAGTTGTAAATAATGAGTTTGTGTGGTTTCTTGATGTTTTACTCAGTCAGTGTACCTTTTGTAATGAGCACAAGGAGGAACTGAGCTGCTTTTAAACATTTAAGTCTTGCCTTAACAAATAAACATCTTTTTAGAAGTTTGCTTATGAGGATCCAGAAGGATTTGCCATAAGGATTTTGCCCAGATAGTAACCTCTATGCAGCCAGTTTAGTCCAAAATAAGACTCAAATCATTAAACATCAAACCTTGTTTAGATAATATGTGAACTGAGAATTTCTTCGTTATCATTGCTAGGAACAAAGAATAAAACAGCCCTATTTTTATGGAGTTGTAGCATTTGATACAAGTGTAACTGCAACCTTTTTTATGTCTTTCCTGCAAACAGCAAATTGTCATTGTTTTGCCATTGAGAATGCTATCTTCACAATTGTCACCTTACCCACTGCACACAGTACCATAGCTACTCACATTCTCAGGGTAGTGCAACAGACTGTAATGGAGCCAATATTGCTTGCAAATAAAACAAAAATGTTTCCACAATGTGCTTGTAAATATGGAAAATGTCTTGCAGTCCAGATCAAAGCCTCTCGAGGTTTGCCTGTTTGTCACTATATAATAAATATTTGGCCTCAGTTCTTGAATTTGCTACTACATTCCAAAACACTATCTTATGGCACAATGTCAGCTTTACTTCAAAACCATCATTTTTTTGTTCCACAGCTAATCCAGTGGTGTCATGTTTTTCTTGGATATAATAAACACGAGATAGCTACAGATTAAGTAATTTTAATTCTCCTCAGATGAGCATGCAGCTTCGGGGCCCCCTGGTGGGTAAGGGGCCTTATTCGTTTGCAAAGTCCACATATAGAAAGAAACGGCTATGCATGCAGCCTTAGATCCATGCATAGCCGTCCTTACTGTGGACTCAACCTCCTGTGCATGTAAACTGGACAAAGACATTAGTCCAGTTAACTGATCTAATCAAGCAATAAGCACTGTGGGCACTGGCCTTTACATCAGGAAGTGTAGTATTGAACAGCTTTGACTCTGTGTAATTTGCTTTCTCCTCTGTGCTTTTTGGCAGCAATAGGGCATTGCGGCACTCACAGAGCATGTTATATTAGGTCAAATGTTTAAAAAAGAAGAGTACCTACAGTTTTGCAAGAATGTTCGAGACCAGCCTTTAGCCAAGCCAACAAAATTATGGTTAGTTCACTGTGACTGCCTGTTTAGTTGTCTGAGTTTTATTATAGTTTTAGCTTGGTCTGTGTATGACTAATGTGTATGTGTAAATGTTTCCATTTGTATCTGGGAAATCATTTTTAATCAGGTCAGTGTTTTGCAAAACATGCAGTGGTTCTGTTTATGCATAATGAATGCTAAATTTCTGCAAGTATAGGATTTTTTTTATAGATTCATTTTTCAATAAGTTATAGATGTTGTTGAATGTGTTTATGAGGAAAGCCTAATGCAGGGGATTAGTAATGAGACAATTCATTAAAGAACATCAAAGAACAAAGGAATTATCAAAAAAAAGTTAAGTCCAAGCTAAGTTACACTTTGCTGCACTGGCCAGAGCACTTTCTGTCTTAACCTTCTTTCTGTTGGTTTTGTTCCTTTTTTAACATTCATTCTAAGCTTTCGTCAAACTTAGTTGTTGGTGCCATGTATAACTTTATCTGCGTTTTTCAGTCCAACAGTTCCTTGCAGAGGCGTAACACTAGGCATAGTACATGACTTAGCTTTTTGTGGAGTATGACAGTACTTACAACTTTTTTTGTTTGTATTAAGATATTCTTGGTCTCCATCTGAAAGGCTAAAACTGAGATTGTTGAGTAGTCATTGCCATAATGTAGTGGGTGCTTGTGAGTGTTCAGGCTTATCATTAACAGCATTTCATTTTATCTCTGTCTCAGAGGTTATTGTAATCAACTCATTATAATCCTCTCAGAAAATGATAACCAATTCTATTCTATTCACCAAAATATGTTCAATTGTTAATGAACTGGCTGAAATATGTTAAGATTGCATAGATTATTATTATTATTATTATTGATTGACACTGAGTAGAATAATAAGACTCAATTCATTGATTTTTTTATGTGCCTCCTTCATTTATGACAGGATGATACTAAATATAAAAATTAATGTGTTCTAAAAAAAATAACCCAACCTTTAAAACATATATTTTTAATGAAAACTTGTCAAACAAGTTGTCAAGACAGCCTTGTCACAAATGATGCATTTGCACCTCTTGATTATTGAAACATTTCACATTTTCCAAATCCACCAGCAGCTACTTGGTACTGTAGCCAAACTGCCAGGGCTTTCCATAAACCGCAATCAAACACAGACTTTGTGTTGACGGCACATGAACAGCTTCTACAATCCTCTCATACGGTTTTGTTTGTCTGTTTTGATAGTAGAGACTAAGCTTACCTGATGGTTGGTCAAACACCTGAGTGAGTAATACCTCTCATTTTTTCAAAGATCTTTTGAGAGTACAGGGCTTATTTGTAGACCGCTGCCGCAGCAGAGGGTAGGGACACACACATTTTAACGATGCCCACAGTATGAAGGATCTGGTTCAGAGTTCAGTCCAGGCCAGGATCTGTGAAACACCGCATCATCTTTTCTTAAGAATAGATTGAATGAGATTCTACTCGGCACTGAGCACAAGATGAGGAGGGCTAAAGATTCCCCGTAAATTTGCAGTGGATACAACAGAGGCAAATCCTGAGTGAGCGTCACAGCAGCGGCTGGGACCAGATTCGGACCATGATATACTTCAGTTCAGCCTTATTCATGGCAACGTCCAGCAGGCTAGACCAGAGTTTTGTTACAAAGATCATCTTTTGGTGCCAGTATGCTATAGGATTTCTGTAGCTTTTCTGGCTACACATCACACAACCCCTGGTATTCTTGATATCTTAGACTTTGGCTAATATACTGTGAGTAATCATTCCATTTTGCTCTTTTAATAATGTGTGCCTGGATGAGTTAATCCGATTTAACTTCCACTGGAAGCTAGTCTTGAATAACTGGTGTGAACTTTGGACAGAATGCAACATATTATTTCATGCAAAAGTTGATTCCTTTTCTTACCTGGAAAATTGTTGTGTAAGTTTTACTTTCTTTGCTATATAGTGATAGAAATGTGAAATTTGATGTAAATAATAATAACCCTCACAACAGTTTATCTTCACATCCCTGCTTTTTGTCAGTTTGTATACATTCATATCAAGTATGGAATTTTACAGCTGTAATGTTTTTAAAAAGCCTGAGAACAACCTTAAGTACTTAAAAAGTGTGTGTGAATTGATCATGGGAGAATGTGTAATGAGCTTGATCAGAGCTCGGTGCAGCTTGTGCTTCTGACATGAAATGTAACCGTCTCATCAACACTCTCCTCTCTCTGTGCTAGAGTCCATCTACCGCCGTGGGGCCCGAAGATGGAGGAAACTCTACCGTGTCAACGGACACCTCTTCCAGGCCAAACGCTTTAACAGGGTGAGTGTCTCTGCCTCAAACAGATGCTTTAAAGATTCCTGCTTCATCAACACAAAAAATACTCCAATGTTGTCATAGTTCATACAATAACCTATCACGGTTCTCTTTGGCTACTGCTGTAGTTTCCCAGTGTTGGTCTGGAATTGTAGAAACATTAAACAAGTCAGTGTAAAAAAAATTGGGTTTGTCTAGTCCAGTGGTTCTCAAGTACCCCCTAAAATATATATATTTTTAGCTAAGTACCCCATACAAGTGGTTCAGCATTTTTTATTTAAAATAGAGCTGAAAATCCTTGCTGTGCAAAAGGTGTTTTATGCTTAACACTGTTTCTATAATAATTCATCTTTATAACAATATTTTGTGTGCAAAAAAGTAAATAAAAGTGACCTTTTTATTGAAAAGAAAAATAACTTAATGAATCATTAAATTATTAAATGAACCAGTGGGCTTACCATAGTGACACCCATGTTTTGTATTGAGATACTGCTGGAGATGAGCTGGCTTCATGGCACCGTTAGCCGTCTCTCTTTTTTTATATTTCAGCATTGATTATTAGTAGTATTTATTTTGTATACTATTGTTGACTTTTTCAATATATTTTTCCCCAAAAACTTCAAGTACCCCCTGGGTTGCTTCCAAGTACCCCTGGGGGTACGTGTACCCCCATTTGAAAAAGAAGGGTCTAGTCTGTGGGTCTCAACAATAACAGATTGGAGTGAAAGCAATTAAAGCAGAATTGTATGATCTGTCCTGTAGACATGCAGAGCTTGTTTTGTCAGACCAGTGACCTTTTCAAACAGGTCTCCCCACTGGATTCTATGATATTGACATATTTATTATTCAAAATTGACAAATGTACCATTTTGATGTAACAGAAGTTTTGAAGTTGCATTTTGCTAACATTTTACTTAATACATATTTAAAATATCAATTTTAAAAAATATCTTTCCATTTGCACATCATGTCAAAGCTGTCTCAGAGTCCAGTCAGCATAATGCACCAAACCTCTGGGGCCTTCTAAAGCTCTTTCTGATACAGCCTCACGTCATTCCTATTGCAATTAAAAGATTTATAAATATGTACCTCAACAATAGTACAGTCCATAAACTAATCTTTGTGTCATAAGTACAGGATTATGGGAGTCTGTTGCTCTGAACAGTGATACATCAGGGGCTGGTGTCAGGTTGTATGTGGGGAGTGAGCTGATTGCACGCTGACTCAGCCTTTAGCTCTGATGTCTGCTTTCTTGATGCGGTCAATGCAGATGCTCTGTGGAGCCAGTCTTATCCGATATCAGACTGATCTGATCTACAGCAGAGGCCATTATGGGTAATTGCATGTTGTCAAGATACCTTGTTACATAAACACAAGCCAATTTACTCAAGCCATTCTTGATTTTTCTGCAGGCACAATATACTGGACTGCAATATATATTATGATTTTTCTTTCTTCATTGGGATTTCTAAACTTTTTCCTAATAGACATAAGGTAGATTGGTGTTGTCATTTAAGTCCTGACTTTTAGCTGAAGTCCTTAATTTTCGTTAATGCCAATTGTCTTCTACCACCTACCTTCTACCCCAGGTGATTGGGGCGTGAGGCGGGGAACAAACTGGATGATTGCGGAACAATTCTAGGGCCAAAATACTTTAAACATTTTAATTCTGCTAACCTGCACATGCATGTGTTTGGACAGAAGGAGCCCACAGTAACACAGGCAGGGCCTGCAGACTCCACAAGAAATTCTTCTGGTTGCCACCCTTGGGATCAAACCAAGGACCTTTATGCTGTGAGGCAGGAATGCTAAATGTGCTCTCCTTTTTTGGGATCAAAAGATCACTATTGCTGTAAAACATAATTTAGGTTTTTGTTTTATGTGTTCATGTTTCTGAAAGCATTACACAGATACATTTGCATTACATAGATACATTTGCAGTACACCACACCACCGTGGTACATTACATTTTGAAATGTGTTGGCCATACCAGACATGTGATAGATTCCCCTCATCTCTTATTAGTGTCAGAGTATTGTCAAGCTCTGCTGCTGTTGCTGTGGGTGATTCCGGGTTGATTCTGGTTGGTTCTTCATTTTGTCCACAGCGTAAAAATGACCCAACCACAACTGGGTCAGGCTTTCTCCCTTCACTCATTCCCTTCTTTTAAAGGTATCAAGCAATTAGTCTGGTACTATAGCTGCATGATATTGGAAAAACCAAGCTGTATAGCAATATGCTATAACTATTTTTAATATTGTGACGATATAACCTGCTCCTTTCTGACAAGTGCAACACACAGTGCATCATTTCTCAGCACATTAGCTTGTTTATTTTTCCTGGCACTCTTATGATTTGTAATACAGTCTGCCTGTACAAAGGTATGAATCAATACAAGCTCTTCTCATCCTTCCATTTCCTCGCTGCAGTTCACAGAGCTGGAGTTACACACAAACATCGTCATCAGTCCTGTAGATGCGCTGAGTTAATGTCTTACTCTCTGGTTCAGATTGCTGTCTGTATTACACAACAAATCTACTGTTTAGCCTTGACCTTCACTGCAATATTTGTTATGAATCTTTAAAATCTTACAAAGTTTAACAGACTGGAGAATGCTAACAGTTACACCTTACTCTAAACAGAATAGAGTGTGTTAGTGTCAGGGTCCACCTGTTAATATCTGGCTTAACCTAAGATAAGAAGTCATGTATTTTTGTATGTATAATGTTCTGTTGTATTGATACATGCTGGTGTGTTTTGGATCATTGTCCTGCTGCAGAACCCAAGTGTGCTTCAGCTTTTCACACTACCAAAACAATATTTCACTGTTAGCATGATGTTCTTTTTTAAAATGCTGTGTTACTTTTACACCAGATGTAACTAGACACCTTCCAAAAAGTTCAACTTTTTTCTCATCAGTCCACAGAATTTTATTCCCAAAAGTCTTGGGGATCATCAAAGATCATAAGTCAGGTGAGCCTTTATGTTGTGTTTGGTCAGTAGTTGTTTTTGCCTCAGAACTCTGCCATGGATGCAATTTTTGCCCAGTCTCTTTCTTCTGGTTCAGTCATGAACTCTGACTTCAACTGAGGCAAGTGAGGCCTGCAGTCCTTTAGATGTGGTTGTGGGTTCATTTGTGACCTCTTGGATGAGTTGTCGCTGTGTTCTTGGGGTAATTTTGGTAGGCCAGCCGCTCCTGGGAAGGTTCACCATTTTTGGATAATGGCGATCAACATGGTTGGATGGAGTTCTAAAGCTTTAATGAAGGCTCTGTAACACTTTCTAGACTGATAGATGTCAATTACGTTGTTTCTCATGTGTTAATTCATGACTTAACAATTAACAAGTAATAATTAGTAAGTAGTAATTAACTTGTCACATAGGGCTAGGTGGATTTGTATATTTTTTTCCCTCAACAAATAAAATCAACAGTGTTAATAGGTCTGTGCTTTGCAAGGTTTGCCTTGGTGGCTCACCTGGTAGAGTGCATACCACATACATGGGACACCCGAGTTTGATTCCCACTCGGGTAATTTACCCATTCCCCTCTCTCTCACCCTCTTTCCTGTCTGCTTACTGTCCTATACAAAGACCAAAGACCAATAAAAAGATGATGGTATTTTAAACTGGTTGTGGTTGGTGAAAGGACAATTCATTGTTCAAGTGTGTACAGACTACTTTGGATTTATTCAAAGTAGTCTGGACAGACTTTTGTTTTTTTTAAAAGAACTTGCAGATAAGCACCAGTTGAAGCCTTCTAATTTATCTTTTAAACACCTTGATCTGACTTGACCTCATCACACAGCGTGAGTTAACCCTCTGCGCTACAGTTACACTTCAATCAAGGTTATGCGATTTATTTGCATTATAAAAAATAATGTGCTATATCTTTTAGATTATTCGCATGCATTAAAAGGTTAACATTGACAGGCCTACTCAAGAAAGGACTTCCAGACCTTCCTTTTAACACATGCTATATGAGACCTACAGCTTAGCATTTTCTTCAGTAACACACCTAAAAGCCTAAACTCACACTTTAATATCAGTTCATTTAAAGATAAACTCTTAAAGCCTTGTCTTTTGTGTGTTGCAGAAAGCCTCCTGTGGCCACTGTGCTGAAAGGATATGGGGGCTGGGCAGCCAGGGCTACAAGTGTATCAACTGCAAACTGCTGCTCCATAAGCGCTGTCACAGACTCACCCCCCAGACCTGCCTGAGGCTTATGGTGAGTACCCCCTGTTGGTTGGAGCTATCCCACATGATGTCATGGACACAAACACCTGCTGAGTCAGAGCATCAACTTGGAAACTTGGTTCAGAATTGTGTGCTCATATTAGTAGAAGTATCATACCACTAATAACTGCTGCTATACAGTACACCTGATGTTTCCTGTTGTTGTTTCCTTAAAGGCGGTTTCACACCAAATGTGATTTTGACATGTGGATAATTTGCTATTTTATTTTTCTAACAACTGTTAATGAGTGCTTCCACAGTGACAGCAAATGTGCTACAGCAAAAAATATGGTATGTTTTGCCGTTCAAGGATGGAATTTTGCAGCAACAGAAAGTTGGTGCTAGGATAACTGTTTTGTTATGTAGCATTCCTGAAACCATGACAAAACTCAAATTCTTTCTCTTCCATCACTCCTGCAGCGTAGTCTTTATATATGGCTATGAGAGATGCTTTATGCTGTAGTTTACCTCTCCTGGCCTATGCTTCACAAATTTTCATCTCCTGGTACTGATAACAGGTCTTTGTAAAGGTTGTGGTTTATTATAGAGGGACCTGTGAGCTCTCTCACATTCTGGAGGCAAGTCCCAAACTGTCCTCCAAATACCTCTAATAGCAGTTTGGAAAAGAAGGTTGATGGATGTGGTTCATAGATTCAGGCAGGCCAATAATCCTGATGTTGTTGTGCTGGATTTGGGATTTTAAATCTGTAACTTTAGATCAAAGTTTAGCATTGCTTTCAGTAAGCATAGCACAAGTGTTCTCTAAGGCTAGCAGCCACTCTTCGCTGTAGTTAGCGTTTAGTTCAAGTGAGGTAATTTTAAAGTCGTGGTTGAACTTTAGACTGTATACAATTCAGTTTTTCCTCAAGTGTAGTGCACTGGATTTCCCTTATTGATCTTGGCGCTAGCGTCACTCTGAGTCTGAGTGGTTGTTTTGTTCAACTCTTTTGAGCTTCCCAGATCTTGTCGACATGTCCCATTTAGTAAGTAGACACGCGCTTGACTATTTGCTGGAAACCGCTGCAAGGTTGAAGAGTTTTATGCACAGTAAAAGTTCTAATATTGCGGGAATGAGACATAGCAGTGTCTATTCTGTTGACCCAGAATCATCCCCACAGTACATACAAAAATGCAGAGACCTACTTATTTTCTTGACCACTTATAGCAGAGCTAAAAGCTGTTAGTGCGGTGCCTGTTGAGTTCTCATAGTCTTCACAGCAGCCTTTGTACAGCTCCTTGTCACTCCCTTTATCTCTGCTGTCATTTTGCTGTTGGAAATGCTTCGTAACCAAAGCAAATAATACAACATTGTAGGTGATTTTGTCCATATTTTGTCCATATTTCATTCAAATTAGCTCCAATGCAAAGCTCCAGCCGCGTCCATACTGTTCCTAGTGCTTTGTTCACTGATGACGTCGTGTCCAGTCACAGATCACATGCTGCTACGTGGTGCTATGTGTAAAGCTCCTGATGTATGTGACTTCCTGTTTATAGCAAAACAAAAATGGTCTTTGCAATGAAAAGGACATCATTAAAAGGCATTTGATGCCTTTATAGCCCTTTTTTAAGATGTTATGGTTTTAACTGGCTCTCTTGCAACAACCCAAAGAATTTTAATTTAAATCTGTGATTTTATCAATTTTAGAGCATATGTATTGAATTATACTTAATTGCTTATGCTAGTGCCTCAAACTACTTGACAATGCTGTGGAGTTGGTCAATCCCAGTTTCTTCTTTTAGGAATATAAAAATTTGAGCAAAAGAAAAATAAAAAAACACAAAATTCCACAAAAATTGATATGCATAATGCATGACCCACGTCTCAAAGTCAGGCTTCTCGATTCTAACCCAAGATTGTGAGTTCCAGCTTGATCTCATGTTTAGACATTGATGTAAAAGTAAAAAAAGCTAATCCACATTCCTCTCAGAGATGATTCTTCACACTCTTTCTCAGTAGACTTAGACCATAAATGGATACGTAACTGAATATTTTGGGGGATATCTAAGTGGTTTTTGAATGTGTTCCACCAGGATCCAGTCATGCCATCACAGGAGCCCCCTGCAGACACCAGGAGCGAGGAGGTCGACCTTCCACCAAACGACACAGACGACACAGACAGAAGTAAGAAACTCACATGGCTTTTTGACATCAATTTGTGATCACTAGTTATGCAGTCAATATGGAGAACATTGACAGATGACTGTGTCTGTACCATTGTAAAGTCTGAACACATACACTACTTGAAGTTTTATTGTCTGACATAGCTGTTGATGTGCATGATGCATGGTGCAAATACAATCTCAGATGACCATTTTCAGTTCTGCTATTATTCGTTCTGCTGAAATGAAGTCAAAATTTCAGAATTTTTACAGCAATACAATACGTGTAATTTAATATAGGTACAGTATAATTCAAGAAGAATTTTGGCTGATCAAGAATGATGCAGTTTTATTTATAACATATTGCATATTGTATCATATAGATTTAATATAATCTGCCGCATCACAATGACATAGTTGTTTTGTCCTTAGGTTTAAATGTAAAACTGCAGTCAAATAAAGTTTGTCGTGTTTAAATATGCAAATTCTTAATATTGATACACTTTATTTAAACCGATGATGCTTTCTGTAGGAGGCTAGTATCATAAGAATAAAAATCCATACATCAATGTAGTATCAACCACCGTCCTGTGGGACAATTTTGGCCTGCAGACAATAATTCCTGGGCCCCCAGATGATTTTGAAAATTTATTGATTACATTAGAAAACGAAAAGATTGTAGACACATAAAGAGGGTTCAGAGGCAGAACAGTTCAATTCAAAATCTTGGCACAAAAGTCCGTGTGGGAACGAATTCACCCGGTGGACCAGTCTCCTGAGTCCTGCGAAAATAATAGACAGAGGCTTGTTAATCTCTTGTAAGCCATGTGTAGCTGCTATGATGCTGCTGCGTTCAATTGCGCTCCGTAAAATGGATATGAAATAAGCTAAATGGGCTTTGGAACACAATTTACCACTTATTATTTCATCTTTGTGTCAAAAAAAGGCCAAATCATTGATTAAAACACATCAAAGCATGTGATAAATACATATAAAGTTCGTTGAGATAGGCCTATGAGTGTCTGACAAATAACTGTAATAACTAATAAATACTAACTTTTCAACAGCTTTTTAAAAATGGCCCATTATTTTTGTTTCCACTGCAGTTGCACATTGAGCTAGTTTAGATGGCAATTTACATCTAAACAAACACATTTATCATTTATTTATTTATTTTGGGGCTTTTAGTGGCCCGTAGTATATTGAGTATGTATTTCTCCTCTATGTGCTGTAACAATGTGAGAAACATAGTGATTTGTTTGTGAGTGTCTGAGCCAGGCATGCCACAGCTTTAAGGACTTTTAGAAAGCGAGAACATGTTTCCAGTTTTTGAAAACGTCATAGTGCACTTGCAGTTTTAAACTGAGCTCATTAAGACATATAAAGATATTCGCACCAGATATAGCAGTGTGAGGGTCCATTCATGGGTAAACAAATCTGCAAAAGCGGGTTTCGTCTTGAAGAAGAAAGCATCAATATCATCTTTTAATTCATAAACTCTGTAAGAACTCTGCTTTGGACAGCCACGGCACTTCTGTGTGAAATAGTAAGTGTGTGTGTTCCACGCCTACGTCAGCGCAAAAAATTTGGTTGTTGAGAGCTCTGCCTTTAATAAAGTTCACATCTGATTGTGTCTTTTAGTGCTTTTCCAAGGTCAGGGGGCATACCTTTAGATACCAATGCCTTTAGATGAATAAAGAAGTGATTCCACACTGTATTTAGCGGCAAACAATGTAGGAAGCTAGGTGGCATTTGTCATTTAACTCCACATTCTTTTGAAGTATCTTGGCCAATGATTTTGTCTCTTGTGCACTGCTTTTAAAGAAATCCTGTGGTTTATCTGCTAACTCATGGTGAAGCTTTTCCTAATGTCTTTGTCTTTAGTTTATTATTTCTTGAGTCGAACTAAAACCATATTTAAGAAAGCTCAAAGCTCTGTTTGTTTCCACCCTCATACTGGACACCCTCTTGATTTGAAGTTTGACTTAAGTCAGTTGTAATTTGTCTTACAGCACTATTTTTGTTTATAACTAGGCATCTGTTCTTGCAGAGTGGCTGCAAAATCTGGCAGATTTATGTGCCTACTGCAGGTCTAAATCATAACTCATAAATCCATGTTAATTTTTTGTTGACCCCAAAAACTTCTCATGTGACCCAATAACTGGGAAACAATGTTCTACACAGTATAGTAGCACTTATCATGAAGCGTTTTCAGTAACTGTAAAGAAAATTATAGAAACCCATAAGCTTTGTTCAAATAATTATTATTTTTGATATATTTTGATATAGTTAAGCATCATTACCTGAAACATCAAGACCAAATATCATCACAGTCGCTATCTCACCCTTCTCCTCCAACGAAGTAATGGTGACCTTTTCAGATTTGATTTAAAAAAAAATACATAGATTAATACATTTTCCTATTACAATAGGCTATTAGGAGATTGAACTGTTTTCACTGTTTAATGCATTAAAATCCTGTCACTTGTAACCCATGTATGACCTTACAGTGATTTTCATTGGTGTACTGTTCTCTGTAAACATTCTGGTGCTGGTTTAATGCCCTGGACCCATGTGGACTGAACCACTTTAGGAAATCCTGTGACTGCCAAGCTGTTCTGTCTGGAGTTTTCTTCTACCCTTTTACTTTGCCTCCCTCTAATGGACAGCAGAAAGCATTACAGAGATGTTGTTATTTATTCAGTGGGTATGTTGTGCCATTCATTAACATAATCCTTCTGTGTATTTTTTACAGTACCTTTTTTGCCACACAACTGTACAGTTGATAAAACAGAAGATGAACACACAGAGGTGAGAATTTTCATTTTTATTTGGAGGACCAAGACATTGATATGATGTGTGGTGTAACAATGGAATTCACAAGCGTAAAATTTGTATCATAATAATCTTTTTAAAAGTGTGAGTTTGTGCAAAATCAGTGACATAAGTAAGAGGAGGCAAGAGGCAAATAAAACAAGAATGCAGATCACTATAATAGATAATAAATAATAGATATAATAGATAAAAAATAAATAAATACAAAATAAATACAGTGATAATTATCATAAAAAGCTAGTCTATAAAAATGGGTTTTAAGAAGTGATTTAAAAGATATACTGATTCTGCCAGCCTTATCTCGTCAGGCAGGTTATTCCAAAGTTGAGGGGCTCTGACCGAAAAAACCCTGCCACCTTCTGTCTTCAGCCATGACTTTGGAACAGTTAACAGGGCCTGAGGATCTAAGGCTGCGTATGGGACCAAACATTCAGATATATAACTTGGTGCCAGGCCTAAACGAGCTTTAAAAGTGATCAGTTAAATCTTAAAATCAATTCTAAAATGCACGGGCAGTGAAGCAAGGCTAAAACTGGTGTGATACGTTGTCATCTGTTAAAACCTGTGAGCAGCCTAGCTACTGCGTTCTTAACCAGTTGGAGGTGAGAGATTGATTTATGGTCCATTATGGTCCAGACCGGAGAGGAGAGAGTTGCAGTAGTCAAGTCTGGAGAAAATGAGCGCATGAATGACTTTTCCGAGATCTGGAGGAGGTAAAATTTGTTTGATTTTGGGGATAGTGTGAAGATGGAGAAAACAGAACTGAGTGTTTGTTTGTTTTTTTTTTGTTTTTTTATGTGCTCATGAAAGGAGAGATTGTACTCAAAAATTACCGCAAGATTTCGGGCGGAGTGGGTGATGTTGGCAGAAAAGGGACCAATGTGGTTGCGAATATAGGATATGGACTGAGGAGGACTGACTAGAATTATTTCAGATTTTGTGCTGTTGAGTTGGAGAAAGTTCTGAGACATCCAACTGTTCACATCATTAAAACAGTCTACCACAGCAGCTAGGCCTCTAGGGTCACTTGGTGTCAGCAGGAGGTATATCTGTGTGTCGTCCACTTAACAGTGAAAGGACACGTTATGACAAGCTATAACGTGTCCTAAGGGGAGCATATAAATAGAGAGTAAAATGGGACCTAAAATGGAACCTTGCACCACAGGTAATGCGGGCTGAAGAGGAGGTGTAATTACCTATGGTGACCGCAAAGGTTCTGTCTAAAAGATATGAATAAAACCAATCAAGTGTCATTAGTTAGATGTTATACGCCTTCTCATTGCAGTTATATTTTTAGTTAATGCTATACCTCAGATTTGAAAAGAGAACATATTATAGTTTCCAAAGTTAAACGTGTTTGTACTCCGTTGGTTTTCAGGACATTACAACAGTGGTGGATGGCATCGATGGCATTAAGCTGTCCCAGGGTCTGGCTCTGGGGCTGGCGGACTTTGAGCTGGTCCGGGTGATTGGCCGTGGCAGCTATGCCAAAGTGCTCCTGGTGCGGCTGAAGAAGAATGAGCAGCTGTATGCCATGAAGGTGGTCAAGAAGGAGCTGGTGCACGATGATGAGGTGAGGCTCTAAATATGTGAGGAATGACCAGAGCTGTAGTTTCAGAATAAAAACAGGACAGAGAGGGATTGTTTCTCCCCACACCTCACTGACATTCATGCACAAAAACTGTGACAAAACACTGTAGACTGACTATGTTTGAGTTTATGTTTGAAGAGCAGATATCTGAAAATACAGGATTACTTTCACTGTGCAGTCATTAAGTAGTACAGCCCCTTTTTCATGTCTTTCAGGGATGCTTTCTGGTCTCTGTGTACTCTGTTTGCTAGTTATCATCTGAGTTCACTTATTTAATATCAAAATCACAAATTACCATTTTTAAAAGAACATTTGTGATAGAACAACACCAGGTACTGCTACTCTAAGGAAAAAATATATGGAAAGTTATGTCTCTTTGGTGCTCTTAAGTTTAGGGGATTGCTTTTTATCAAAATGAAACAGAAAAGAAGAGGCAGAGATTATGAGGATATATTTAGATAAAAAAGCTACGGATATCATATCATAGCCTTTTGAATATATTTTAGCTCTAGAAGTTATTCTGATGAAAGGCCAATACATCACACATTTTTTTGTTTTGTATTTACTATTGAAGCTAACATAAGAAGAGACCACCACATGATGGCGCTATTGTGTAGATGATCTTTTAAAGATGGCTTCACACACAGCAACAGTTCTCCAGTTTGTTTGTGTTGTCCAGTTCCGTTTTTTTCTATACTCTGAACACTGGCTTCATTTAAATGAAGAAAAATAACAAATAATTGTGACACAAAGTCAGTTACAGGCTTTGAGAAAATATTTAGATGCTCCTAATGTTCAGAGTGGACGCTGTTTTACTCTTTTTTATTCACATTACCTGAATAATAGATCTCTGTAGTTTGTTGTGTGAGATCAAAGAGCATGTGTAAGTACAAAGTGTAGTGCGTATGAGCAGAAATGATTGGTATTTATGTTCTTGTGTTATTAGTTGAATATTCTTATTTTTCACCCCTGATGAGTTAATAATTAGATTGGAGATACAATATGGGCTCTGGGGTCTTGTGATGTAGTGAATAAATCCTGTGAAGTTTGAGCACAGCATGTGGACATCAAACTTTAGACAGCTCTGTTGTAGTTCACACAAAATATCATAAACATCATTTCTGTATGAAAGGGCATAAAACATCCACGCCTCGGGCTAAGCACTCGCAGCCCTCCGCTACCAGGACATCAAAAATTAACCAGAGAGATCACATGCTCCAGAGGTTAGTGCTGAAAACAAGTCCAGTGTAATTGTGCTGCACTGATCTACTCTTCAACTTATGAACATTGGTAATTAAACGTAACATTTACTAAATGTACAAACTCAATTCTAAAAGTCTAAGATTTGTGAAAACATGTCAGAAAAATGTAAAATTGCAATATCACATAATCTACAGAACATGTCATCAAAATATTTAGACAGTATTTAGGCTCAAACAGTACTTGATGCCCTGCTGTGGGATATTTGTATATTTTTGAGTTTCATCCATATACATTCATCTATATTTTGACTGTGTGAGATGTTTTAAATTCACTTTAAATTAAAGTGAAGAATTATTTTACCTGTAATTTACCATTTCTCTGCACCAAACTTCAAGATTTTTTGTAAAAAATAAAGTCAATCATAAAAACCCTATTTTGCCCTATTTTAGCATACAAGTCTTCAATCTTCAAAGGTAACTCATAACTTTTTCTTAACCTGGCCTAAGGTTTAAAAACCTTATTTTAACCGTTCTGAAATCACTGCATGGATCAGGTATACTTCCAGAATTCAGTGTCTGTGGACACAGTTCTCCATGCTGTCCACAAATTAAGTTAAAGCTGTATCAAACAAAGAAGAAGCCATATGTGAATGCCATCCATGCTTCCCGGGGCCAAAGCTCAGGCTGTGCAAAAAAAAAGTTGTCTAAGCCGATCTTTAAAATGAATGATTCCTGGCATTCAGTCTGATCAGAAAAAAGACCAATGCACGAGACATGGCAGGTTGGCTGACCAGTAGGGCCCCATTAGATTTGGATTTTTGGAGGTGGGTTTTTTAAGATGTGGTCGTTTATTCTGCCATAAAAAGGAAGAGATAAATTGACTGTAGTTGCTGAAAAAACAAGCTAGGAATTGGTAGGGACTGGAAAAAGTACAGGAATTTTTCAGGATGACCATTTTAACTGAGCTTCATCTTCCCACAAGGGACATCAATAGATGTTACCATCATTGTGTTAGTGTCTGTTTGATTGCATTTAATTGTGTGGTAACATTTTTTGTGTTTCTGATTGACTGTAACTCCAACATAGGAAAGCTTGTTGTACTCAGTCTTAAAGGTCAAATTGATGAGGTCTAAGGCTCATGCTTTGTCTTTTATTGGAAAGAGTTCACTCTTGTTAATGTTCATCTTGTAGCCTGATAAACTGCTGAAATGACTGAGCAGCATTTGCCAAATGTCACATTAGTAGTATGGATCTTTGCAGTCAGCTGGGAGTAAAATAATTTGATCCATAAGATGTAGGTTGGTCCAAAACTAAATTCTTCAAGTACAGTGAATGGGTAAGGCCAATCTTCCCGTTTTTCTGCATCAGTGGAGACCACGCACTGTGGCCTATCCTCAGGGGTAAAGTTGACCATATTAAAGAGGTGCTGAATGTTAAACTCGGATGGTCTGCCTTAGATAAATCCTGTCTTTGAGGGTCGGGAAAATGTTATACAACCTTAGACTTTTGCTAACATCTTAGCATCTAGATTTAAGAGAGAGATAGGTCTGTAAGAAGCATTAGTGAGGTCTTTATATTTTTTTATCTGAGTGACACAGACCTCAGTAAAGAACTTAGGTAAAACATCTGTCTTTCAAGACTCAGAGAGATCCCTGCATATTAATGGCGAATGGCAGCAGCTATTTCTGTTTGGGATATGGGCTCTTCTAGTATTTTCCTAAAATCCAATGTGTTACTCTCTGATATGGTGGACGAACTCAGAGTGTTCTCTCTGTGATCTACGTTTCATATGAGAAGTGTGAGCTATAACTTGGCCCCAAAGGTAGATTTTGAGTGCATCCCATAGAGTTATATATGGGAGAAGTCTGGGGTTATATTGGTTTCAATAAAGAAGGTTAGTTCTCTCTTTATGAACTTTGTAAATTCTGCGTTGGACAACAAGGCTGGGTTAAATCACTGCCAACTGTCTGGAGGAAGGCCAGGTAAAGAGAAAGATAATGTAGCTGGGGCATGATCAGAAATGAAAATGGGGGAGAAGCTGACAATCAATTAAAAAAAATCAGTCCAAGAGTAAGAATAGTGAACCTGTGAGGAAAACAGTCATTCGGATGCAAAAAGCACCAGATGTCACTGATGCCAAAACTTGAAAGAAAGTCATGTATAATACAGGCCCTCTGTGCTGGGGTTACTGGAAGACCAGTCTAAAACTGGATCCAGCCAACAGTTAAGGTCACCTCCAAGTATAAGTGAGTTTAAAAAAGTCAGGATAATCTATATTGGGGCATATATATTAACCAAAAACTGTTGAGCTATTGTATTGTTTGCTTGAAACAATCACATCTGTATGTAAGTTACTTTGGATTTTTAGAGAGTTTGAAGGGTAATACACAGCGAAAGCACTCAGGTCTCAACACTAGACAGAGGTGAGTTTAGATCCATTAGAGTTTAGTCTGTTCTTTGAAAATAAATAAAGCAATAGCTTAATAATTAAAAAAAGGCTTTAGTTCGAAACTAGCACACAACACAGCAGTGGACAAGTTGAGGGAGTGACTGAGTCTTTGTGAGTCTCTGGTCTACTGATACATACATGCTCTGAAGGCAGAGAAATGAAACAACTCCTGCTCTGATGCAGCTGAGAGGGACTGATGCGAGCAGACTGGGACGTCTGTGAGTTGAGAAAAGTAAAATCAAATCTCCAATAACACCAGGAAAAGTCGCTAGATTTGTTCCTTAGTCGCTTTTTTTGAAAAAGAGTCACTAGAGTGAAAAGTCTCTAAATATAAGTTGGCAACACTGTTTGCTTGATACAGCTTTAACTCTCTGTGTGGACGGTACTGAACTGTGTTCACAGAGATTGACTTCTGTTGTGTTCTTGATCCATGCAGTCATTTCCAGAACAGAATCTGATCTGTTTTCAGTGCTGTGCCACAAAACATAACCATTGAATACTGACCTTTGACCTTGTCCCTTTCACAGAGATTTCTCCAAGTTTTTGGACACTTTTGATGATATTATGTTCTGTAGTTCGTGGAATATTGAAAGTCATTGCTGTTTTATGTTTTTTGGACCATTTTTCAGCTTTTGCAGATCTGTGAACCTCAGCCTACCTTGGACTGCCTTTATAAAATGCTCCTTTCATACCCACTCATGTTTCTGACCTGTTACCAATGACCCTAATTAGCAGTAAAATGCTTTAGCTGTTTTTTGTTTGTTTGTTTTTTGGACCAATTTCGATGTTTTGTTGTCCATGTCCCAGCTTTTTTGAGATGTGTTGCTGCCAGGTCTGCCTTAATGTACCAACAGGTCCCGGGGCTGGGAGGTTTTGGACAGCCCCACAGAGTCACACAGAAAAAATATAAAAAATGTTTTTAATATAAAGGCAAATTGCACTTGTTTCTCTCAAGAAAGACAACAGTGTTTTGTCTCACTCTGAGGCATAGAGCAGCTCTAGATGTGTCTTAACAGATGAGCACATGACCAAGGTCTTTTTCATAAACACTAAAGTCTAATCAGTTGATCAGTTCAGTCAAAAATCTTGCAAAAGTCTGATTCAAAACAGCATAAACAAGCCTCTTCTCTGTTCTGCTGCTCCTGGACAAATCCTGGAGTCAGAAATGAGAAAATACATTGAGCAGCAGTCATCAGTGCTTATAATACAAATGTAAACAATATAGTCTTTGACCAAAAAGTCCATATTGGTCTAGTCTATGTCTTGGCCAAGTGACATATATGTGATGCAGGCCCAGCATCTCCAGGTCCTCTGGCTTCCTCCTGCCCAAAGACATGCTTGTATATTTTGGAGACTCTAAATTGCCCCTAGTGGATGAATGTGAGAGTGAATAGTTGTCTGTGTCTAAATGCCAGCCCTGCGACTAACAGGCCATTGTCCAGGGTATACCCCGCCTTAGGCCCAAGGCTGCTGGGATATGCTGCAGCCAGCTGTGACCCCCAATAGGACCAAGTGGTAGAAAATGAATGAAAGAATGAATGAAAAAAAAGCATTTATGCAAACATTTCAAACAGGAAACTTATTGTAAAGGGACTAGGGACTAGTCAAAGTATGATAATAGATGCTTAGACCAAATGCACTAAGTCATAGCCAGTTAAACACACAAAGAAGAGTAAATGGGGGAGGGAAACAGGCAAACTGGATATCGGTCGGGGTTTAATAACACAAAAAACAATGACGTATGGTTCTGTTTTTCTTGTTACGCTACGGCAGATGCCTCCTGTGCAGTAGACCATTTGCGTTATAATGATTAAAATAATAGTGCATTTGAAGTTTTGGCTGTTTGTATTAATTCTTTATTAATAATAACCTGTCTTTATATGCCCAACTCCAGTCTGATTATTGTATTTCTCTAGTTCAACTATAAAATGAGCCTCTGAAGAGACACATTCACCACAGTAAAAACTATAGGAGGCGCCACAAGCGACACGTAAAGAATAATATGAGTAAAGACATAGCCAATGTGTTGATGTTGATTTAATTCAGCCTTTGGCTCTATTTCCATTAGAAACAAGACAGATATACAGTAGTCCAGATTTTTGCTTGAGTGACATTAGAAAAGGTGGTTTCAAATCTAAAACTCTAAAATAGTTTCTAAACAACTTCAAGATCAAAGGCCACAGCATGCTGCGTCACCGAGCACAAAAGCACAAACACATGAGAAAAAAACAATTGTACAATGTTAATGACCATCACACAGAACAGTATGTTGAAACCAAAAAAGCTTTGTATGTTTAGTGCAGAAATTGAATACATTTACATATGTGGCCTTTTCTAAAGTAACGTTTATCTAGAGTTTTATGTGAGTTTATCTAGAATGACCGCTCTCCTGGGAGTGACCTGAGGTTCTGTCACTGTTCTGTCAGACCCATGTTGTTTTGATTCATTCTGTTATGGTCCACAAGGGGTGAAGCGGTGCTTCACGTCCTGGGCACTCAGCTCTTACCAAGCACTGTGGTGCGTGAGTACACAGGAACATCGGCCAGTTTAGAGGAATAAAACACAAAATAGTGGAATTAATAATCCATATTAGTTAATTCTATCACTACTCCTAAGTAAAAGTGGTGTTATTCAGATTCACAGTGTTTTGCTAAGGCTAGAGGCACAAAATGTGAACATTGTAAATGGTCCTAATGATTTTCTGTTGCAGTGCCAACCGCTTTTTGCCAACCAAGAACAGAACAATGTGATCTGTTATGTGAAAATGTATTTGTTTAATGTTAAGGTTTTTATTTAACCGATATTTGGTGTCTCTGTTGAACAACAACGAAGCTGCACTGATCAAACTTGTTTATTGTTAGTAAGCTTGGGTAAGGTTAGGACCCATTTTATGTTCTTTTATATTCATTCTTTTACCATTTGTTTTATTCAAATATTGAGTCAAATTGCTTAGTAGTAGTTAACAGTAAACAGTCAATGGTATGCAAAACCAAGGTCTGCTGTTGCTTGAAGTCCTTTATTTCAAATATGAAAGAAGCAGTAGGACAGTAATACTAGTACAATTAGTGGAAAAGCTCTTGGTTAATGTTTCATCAAAATCTCTGAATGTCCTTTCTCTGTCTCTTCATGGTCTTTATGTTTGCAGGACATTGATTGGGTGCAGACAGAAAAGCACGTCTTTGAGCAGGCGTCCACCAACCCTTTCCTCGTGGGGCTCCATTCCTGTTTCCAGACAGAGAGCAGGTGAGAGTGTTCTACTCCTCACCCTGTCCTGTCTGCGCTAATCAGTACACCACCACTGGGATTGACAATCGGCATATTACCTGGAACCATCAATGTTGGAAAGATCCCAGTCACACAGATTGACTTTGCAATGTCTGCAAACATTGAATCAGTCAGTCATCCTTTCATCATTTGGTCTTTCCTGTTATGAAGCCCATTCCATCAACTATGGGCCTGTGGTGAGGTACATACTGGATAGTCACCTGTCAAGTGCAGGGCTAACACTTATAGGGAGACACAAATGGACAACAATTCACATTCACTATCTGCACTTTAGATTCACCAGTTCACCCATAAACACATCACTGGACAGTGGGTGGAAGCCAGGATTTAAATAATGCGGCATTAGGTCAAACAATTGAGCAAAGATAGTTTAATGAATAAACTACCAAATGACTTGAGAAATGAGAAAATTTGTGTCATTTTATCCATCCTAGTCTCAATACCCCCAGCAGTAGGGACATTTCAAGCTTTTCTTTTATTTAAAAAGGGTAAAACCAAACCATATACATTATACCAACCTAAATTTAGAGCTTACCTTAAACTAGCTCCAAGTTTACTGTCAAATCCCCTTTATTTATTTCATTGCCCAAATGCATTCATAGTAGTAGTAGCTTCAGTCATCTTTATTTAAGTTTCTTTTTTGTGCTATTTTGCTGTGTAAAAAGACGGAATAACCAATTTCTCATTTTAATCAGTTGCCGTTACTTCCTTGTGGACATTGGTGTAGACCAATGGGAGCTCTCCTTTTCCCAGAAGCAAGCATGTGATTGGCCCAAGAACCTTTATGTGTTGATCATTCTCATCAATTAAAATCCTTAATAATAAAGAGAACGGTTTGTTTTTTTTTCATCCACAGATCATCAGCAGGAGTCTAAACAGTTTCCCTTAATTAAACTCTGACCTCTACTCATGCTGTGCTTTGCAGGTTATTCCTGGTGATAGAATATGTGAACGGTGGAGACCTGATGTTTCATATGCAACGGCAACGGAAGCTCCCAGAGGAACACGCCAGGTATACGCCAGCTGGTACCTCACAACATCTGCCTAATACAGCTATTTCCAAATATAATGGGATTTAGTCGTGTATCTAATAAAGACCAAAGAGCACCAGTATTAAATGAGTGTCTGATGGCAGCTTGACATACATGGAACATTAAGGGAGCTGCGATTGGACAGAGGTTAGCCGTGCTGACAGCGTGCCAATGAAGGTTCCCCAGGGAGCACATTTGTGTATTTCAAATTTGACTGTTGTTTGAAGCTGAACACATCCAGCCTCTTCCACATGGGTCTCTTTGTGTTCAGCTGTTTCAAGCAGAGACAAAATAATTAAGTGTAGGCCTATTTTGGAACAGAAATAGTGGACATGGCATAAAGCTTGAGCCCAAAGGGAAACATTTCTTTTTCTGGGAGTAAAACAATTTTAATGATTACTTAGCAAAGCTCATAAGAAATAAAACATATAAATGGTGAAGTGCTTCCATTTTTGATAGGCTCAGTTTGGTGAGAATCTTGCAAAATTTGGCAAAAAAAACAAACTATCAAACCAAACTGTCATCATTGGTGATAATAATGAGTAGTATTTTAAAAGACCATGTGGCTTCAGTTGATGGTGGTCCTCTTTAGGTTTCTGAGTTTGTTGTGTCATTTTTACCACTGTAATGTTATTGAGTATGGTCTTATTTTCTTTTAGGGTTTTACCATGCTTCTACAACCACTATGTGATAAGAAATCCTAGGGAACAGTTGTTGAACTGTTGGTAGGCTGTGATTACATATGGGCTGGTATTTGTATGTAAAATGAATGCTACAAAAGCGTTTTAGAAAAGAATATAACCAGTATAACATGCATGAAACATTTTTTGCCTTGGTTTTGTCGTATGTTACTTTAGTATGGCTTCTATTCTGTAATGTGCTGTAAAATCTCTCACAATGCCCAGTCAAGTATCTTACATTTTTTGTACATTGTATTATTAAGTTTTTTCTCTTTTGTATGTTCATTTGTGCTGTTGGGACAGACCAGTCTTATTCTTCTTGTGTATGTGAAAGAGTGAGCATACATTAGACCTGGTTGATTCCCTTGCTTGATCAGCTCTTCATAGATCTCTGCCAAAAACCCAACTTAGCACTTTTCCACCCCTACAAATATATCGAGCTCATGTGCTTGTGCGCGGCTGTACTCAGGGTGCTCTCACTGCAGCGCTGGAAAAAATGCTGGATCAAAGTGTGGGTAATTTACAGTGGCACTGTTGGGCCCCTATTGGCTCCTGTGATCTGTATTCTGGAGGTGCCGGCTGTACATATGCAAAGCAGCATGTTAATCACACATAATGATTGTACATATTCATGAGCCATGTTCTTGGAAGGCCCTGGCGCGTTCCCCTGTGCTATGGAGGAGGCCTCTACAAGCCCGACTGATATGTACTTCACTTATTCTTTAGCAGTGCTGGAACATCAACTCCCAATCCAGGCTGTTAAAGTTAGAGTATAAATGTTAGTCTCAAACTGTTTAAGAGCTACAGTGGTACACAAGACTCATTACGAGAGCTAGAGACTCCTTAAAGACATATGTATTTAATACTCATTCTGCTGTATGCTATATGCTTGTCCCATACCTAGTTTTTTAGTGATGCTTAGTGCCTTTTTTCATTCATTCATTTTCTACCGCTTAGTCCTGTTTGGAGTGGCTGGAGCCTATCCCAGCAGCTTAGTTCCCTCATTTATTATTAGCTAGGTAGAATATGCAGTGCCCTCAAAAAGTGGTTGCCCCCTAATAATAATGACAACAACAACAATAATAATAATGGATTAGATTTAAATGACGCTTTATTGTAAAGTTACTCAAAGCGCTTCACAATTGAGTCCATTATTCATTCACTCTATATCGTGATGACATTTTGATGATCCCCAAGTGGACTGACAAGACAAAATTGAACTTTTTGGAAGGTATCTGTCCTGTTAAATCTGGTGTAAAAGTAACACAGCATTTCAGAAAAAGAACATCATACCAACAGTCTAATATTGTTGTGGTAGTGAGATGTTCTGGGGCTACTTTGCTGCTTCAGGACCTGGACGACTTGTTGTAATTGATGGAAAATGGAATGAATTCTACTCTCTACCAAAAAATCCTGAAGGAGAGTTGTTGCTCCTTTACAGCATGTAATCTATATTGAGTGCATATTGTCAATGGCAGCGTGATATGTGTGTTGTGCATACAAGAGCTTTGTAATCGGGCCTTCCTGTAAAGTTTATCTTGTTGAATGGGTGTAGTTTTTTGTACAGATGACTTCCAGGTATTTACACCATCCTCGTTTCTGCTCACAGCACTCCCATATCTCTCTGCAGATTTTATGCTGCTGAAATTTGCATCGCACTGAACTTCCTGCATGAAAAGGGCATCATCTATCGGGATCTGAAGCTGGACAATGTTCTCTTGGACCACGAGGGACACATCAAGCTTACAGACTATGGCATGTGCAAGGTGAGTCACATATAGTATGACTGTACAACTGTAATAATATTGCAACTCTATGTTTTTAGCAAAGTCTGTTTTTTCTTCCACTGAGGTTAAATTATTACACAGGTTAAACCCTACTGAGGTTGCATTTGAAAAGAAAAAAAAGGGGGGAAAGATATTGCAAATCAGATAACCAACCCCACTCCATCGTCTAAGAAATCATAAAGAAGAGAGGTCTTAAAAGCATTTATTACACTTTATTGCTTGCACTTTTTTACAAGTTGGAGTGTTTGGTTAGTCTTCTGATGCAGCAACATAAGCCTTGTTGTATGGTATGTTTTCTTTTGGTTGCATTTCTGTGTTGAGTGTGAAGAAGCCAGGGTGAGAATCTCAAAGTTTAGGCCACGGTTCTCGGTTGGAAAAGCGTGGCTTGCCCTCTGGAGGTTGGAGGAGAGTTCCTGCCTCAAGTGAAGGAATCTTGTTCATGAGAGGAGGAGGAAATGGAAGATTGACAGGCAGATCAGTGTGTAATGCACAGCATGTATGTGATCTTACATTGAGAGGAGCTAACTGAGGTTCCAGGCATGTACCACAGTCTCAGGGCAGACAAAGTCCCTCCATAGCTCCTGTGATGTCTGGTGATGGGTAGTACCTCTTTACACTCATCACATATTCTGCTCTCTTACTTTCTCATCTGACATCAGGAAGGCATACGGCCTGGTGATACCACCAGTACCTTCTGTGGAACACCCAACTACATCGCCCCTGAGATCCTCCGAGGAGAGGACTATGGTGAGCACTGGCTGAACTCAGGTCTCTGTCCTGTTTACCTGTGATACTTATTCCTCTTTCACTGTGGACAGGCTTCAGTGTGGACTGGTGGGCTCTAGGGGTCCTCATGTTTGAGATGATGGCCGGCAGGTCCCCATTTGACATCATCACTGACAATCCTGACATGAACACCGAGGAGTACCTCTTTCAAGGTGGGTCCTTCATCTTGTCCTGACATTTAGGGTTTTTTCAATACACAACATAATTACAAGCAGAAATTTGCACATCTGTTTACATTTATATAAATGCTTCAAGAAACACATTTCAGTTTTGACATTGGGCTGCTCTAATGTTTTTTAATGGAGCCATGTGGGACTACACGGGCAGACCCCCTCTCCTCTGCACCCCCATTGGGACAGTCCAGAATAGATATTGTTCCACAATGCAACAGTCTCCTGTGCCATGTCTGTCTGTGCATCTTAGCCATCTCATACACTAGATTATATGTTTACATTATTTTTTGGCTGGTGTATGTATGAATTTGATTTCATACATAATGTTAATACTAAGGTCTGACATGATCAGCTTTTTTCCCGAATTGTTTTGTACATTTTAATAGAGTCAGGTGTTAGACAAGAGTGCTTCAACTCTTGCCTATTTTGAAAATATCAGCCCCAGTGATTCAAGTGTTGTTTTATGTTATGTTGGTTATGTTATTAATATAATATTGTCACATTTGACCTAACCTTGCAGTGAATGTGAGTAATACATAAACAGACAGGAATAGTGTTTATGTAGAGCATATTCCATGCTGTGCACAGATTTCCACAAAGCGTCCTGATTTAAAGGTGGTTTCTCACATGTGTCTTTGGGAGTGTAATTTTGTTTTGCTGTTCTGACTGCGTTGGTCTGTGGGAGTCTCAAGGCTGAGTGAGGACTGAACAGTGACAGTGTGAATCATGCTCTTGTGCTCACTATTGTCCTCTCCTACCCCTCCCCCGCTCCCTCTCTGTTTTTTCTTTTTGCCAACAGTTATTCTTGAGAAGCCCATTCGCATCCCAAGGTCTCTGTCAGTGAAAGCTGCCAGCGTGCTGAAGGGGTTTCTGAACAAGGTGAGAGCAGCCTCCCTCTTAAAGTCTTTCAGTGTGTTGAATCTTAGCCATGTGAGGGCAACCACTCCTGGCTCATTTATATTGAGTAAAACAAAGCAATATAGCACATTTGAACAGCAGTTATTGATGGCACACCTCCCTGGAGACAGAAACGCCCACTATCTTTGTACAAAATAATGTCTACTTTTACATATACAGCCTTTCAGAACAACAGATGCCCCAGTCAGTCATTTTTTTATTGTCTTTTCTGTTAGTTTCATACATATGGTGACATACTTACAATGGATAAATAGGGAATTTACCAAGGAAACCAAAGTAACACTTGAAAACAGGCAAGGCTTAACTTTAGCTTAATTACTTCATTATAAACATCTCTCCTCAAACATCTAATGTTGGTAAAAAGGGAAATAATAATTTGTGTTATCTTATCTCATGATGTCAATTAACCTTTTAGTATTGCCAGTTCTTTTCACCTCATATATGCAAAATAAAGATACAAGTGTTTCCCTTCTGTTTAATAGGGTCTCAGATGATGTTATAGATGTGGCCAAACATGTAAACTGATTCATATTAGCTTAATGCCTGGTGTTGTGCCCACATCTCTCTGTTCGAAATCCTCATGGGGCTCATGTGTTGGCCCTGCAGCCAAAGCCTAAACTCAAAGCCAATGACATGTAGCATTTCTGGCTGCTATTATTTCTTCAGCTTGAATAAACAGTCTAAAGGCTGTCTTTGATCCAGCAGTTTATTGTTTAGTAAAGTACAATACAACACAAAGCCAATAAAAACAAAATCTCACACATATAAACCATAACCATCAACCAACTAAAAGCTGAACTGTATGAGAATAGGTTAAACAACCTTAGTTACTGCTGAAATGCCTCACTCCTGTATGCATGCTCACTTGTCGTGTTGGTTTCAACAGGATCCTAAGGAGCGGCTGGGGTGCCAGGTTCAGACAGGCTACACAGACATCAAGTCACATACGTTTTTTCGCAGTATAGACTGGGAGCAGGTAAGACTTGAGCAGCACTCAACACGGCTGTCTGAGGATTTTAGTTTTACAACATGGGTTTTGACACCTAATAGTCTGATAGATTAAAGTTCCCAGTCGAACCGAGTGTTGTTTTTCAGAGGGTTTGGTTGCTTTTACACTGCACTTTGTCAAACGAACCAAATTTCTAAAAAATGGCGCCTGTGGTAGTGCTGTATATATAATAATTACTGAAGTAAAGGAAAAGAAAAACATGAATTTTGTAACAGATTTTAGTAATCTTGGTATTTTGTTTTTGTATCTTTGGTAAGAATAAGAAAAATATACCCTACAGTAATGGGTTCAGTGTGAGTACTAGAAACGGCAGCGTCATGAACATAGTTGTTTACCTGGAGCAAATGAGACCACTGTGTACAAGACAGAGTTAAGAGAGAGAGAGACAATAAAGCTCTGGAAACAGGTGCCAAGGACTACTAAGAAATGGCTATGACAATATTTATATATTTCCTGCTAGAATGAATCAGGGACACTGCCAGTTATTTTTGGCATCATGAAAAAATCTCACAGTGGGACCCATCACTGCAAGCTCTGCTAACCTAATACTGTAACTAGAGGTGATTTGGTTAGAGATTTAGAGGCTGCTGATTGAACTCAGGAGGTTGGAGATATGTTTAAACTCATTGGTGGACACTTAAGTTGTATGATAATGCTTTAGTGGGATCTGGGGGTCCTTCCTTGGATTATGGAATAATTAATGAATTTCCCGTATTCTGGTGTATTTTAGCAGTTGTTACGATATTGCTAAAGAGCATAACATTTATTAGAACAATTAGTGTTTACTGATTCCAGCTGAAATATTTGAAGATAGACTGTTAAAAAACTAGAACAAAGATTTAAAGCCAAACCATTTTACAAAGACCAACTCTGATTTAACTTGACAAAACTTAAAGAAATTTTCTTTATTTTTATTTCCTTACACTTAAAAATTCTCTATATTTTTAGGCATAAGTAAAGAAAACAGAACTAAAACACAGTGTAGTACCAGACACAGACAAATGAGAAAATTTCTCATTAAAAGGGGAAATAACACCAGGATAATTGAGAATCTCCATAGATTATGGATACAGATTTTAATCACTTTCTAAAACATACTAATCTTAAGAATGACACTATAATGATGATAATAATAATAATAATAATAATAATAATAATAATAATATGACTTTGAACTAGGAACTGTTGGTGAGAGGGAGGAGCCACAAATATGAATTCTTAGCTTTGTATTTAATGGATGACATAATGTTTAAAATTAGTTTGTATGGAAAAAAAAAAAAACATTTATTATTTCAACTTTTTAAGACTGTTATTTAGCCTTATTTGTGATACCCTGCTGTCTGCCTCTATTCTTTCTGCTGACAGGAGTTATATAAACAGGACGGATAATATTCTCTGACTTATTGTGCCTTATTGTTTGCTCTAACCATTAGCAAAGTCACTTATTGTTTCTGTTCTTGCTGGAAATGGCTCTGAATCCACCTTTGATCAGGTCTTATCTGTCAACATCCTCACAACACTAACAAAACCTGTGCACCAGAGTTTGATTAAGCATTCACACTTCCCCTAACAAACCAGATATTCCAAGCAAATGAACTAGAGTTTGAGTAAAGCGGATAAAACAGGACATTTTCTTTATAATTGGACATCTTAATAATCAATAATCAGTTAACCATTAACCACATGTATGACGTCACCTAATGTTTACGTTTTTATTAGAATTAATGGACAAAAACTGTTTATCAGGTGTCAAATATGAGTCATAAACAATAAATTAGAAGATTTTTTTTCAAACTAAAGCCTTTTTTCATTTATTCTAAAGATGTTGCTTAATTTATTTTTAATGTAAAGCCCCTTAACTCTGCCCTTGTTCACGAAGATACGACAGCCTTCTTTTTACGCACCACCTGTTGCTACAAAGACAATTCTAATACACTTTATCAGCATTTTCTTGCTTGCCTTTAGGTATTTCTTTTAGTTTAATTCAGCTTCACTGTAGCTTACATTATAAAACTAAACTAACTTATAAACTAAAAAACTTTTGCTGTTTCTGATGAGTAAAATAGACGCTCAAGGCGATGAGGGGCACATTTACAGTTAAACCACAGAAGCGGGTAAGAAAAAAAACTGTAATGGAAATAAACTCACGTGTGTCCAGTTTGAGACCTGAGCACCCTCTTAGTGTATTATTTTCCAAACTCTCTAAGTATGAACTCTACAGCATGCTGATTAATCAGTTGATGAAATTTTAATCGGTCAAGTTCTTAATGACAATTAATCAGTTATGGGTCAACCATGAACACCCTTAATGAGAATACACCCTTATAGTCACAATTGATTCTGTTAGATACCATCAACCTGTACATCTTTAATAACTTTTCTTCTGCCTTTACTGTGTCAAGGCATATTTTCTTTGACAATGTAACCCAGGTCTTTATCCCACCAGTGAGTGTTCTGGTCTATTTGGAGTAGGTCTAATGTTGCCTTTACGCCTCACTTGTTTATTCCAGTTAAAATGGTGGTCCTGTGGTACATTTGCTTTAATGACGGAGGTAAAATGCCTTACACCGGAGGCTCAGATCCCTTGTGACTTCAGTTTATCCCTCTAGAACAATGTGAAGATGTATGTGTGTAAAATAATGTTCCTTAACAAGGATTTGATCAAAATCAAACAACCTAGATATGACTTTCTGTGATAAACATTTAAAAAAAAAAGATTAGGCCAGATTTGTTAAGAAGCATTTGAATTGAAATCCTCCATATGATGCCTTTAACTACATTAACTTTAAAGGCAGACTGTGCCTGACTCTGACTATCAACCAAGAACAGTATTATGTTTACTACAGCCGTATACAGATGTATCTGAAGCCTCACATCACTACACACCTGAGTTTACTCTCTTCTTTACTGTATATTAATTATTGGCAGTGCGTCCATGTTTTAAAAGTCCACTTCAAATATGATGTATATTTATGAGAGCACAATTCTCACATTTCCATAGCAGACAACTCTCTCTATGGATAAACCACAGAAACTAAACCAAACTTGGCCATTCTGACCCGATTTAGACCACTCAGTGTAACATAGGCTTAAAATGAGGGGCTTTCCCAGTAAGGATTCATTTTGAAGCTATATTGAAGGGCTAAGACTTGAAGAATTTGTCTGACTACTATGTCTGTGGAGGTTCTCAGTCATGCAGGACATATTCAAGAAAAGGTTTCAACAAAGACATCTGGACGTAGATTTGTAGGTGAAGATGTTTTGTCCCTCAACCAAGGGAGTTTGTCAATTCTAAGTTCGACTGGTAAGAGAGCAGAGTTTTATATCTCTCGGAGGGAGGGGTTTAGTCTCAAACTACTGTGATTGGACAAGGCTGATGAAAGTTAAAGTCGGGTTTCATTATCGTTTAGAGTTGAATGGACAGTGTGAGTGTTGTTATGATCCTGTGGCCAATTAGCATAACTACTCCCTCCAAGTGTTTATGTCCTTCTAGAGAGGAACTGGTTTTGGTTTCAATTAGGCTTTCATATTTTGTGCATTTTCTTTAACCAATAGTTGAATGCCTTGATTATCAAAACCATTAACCACATGCCTAAAAAAATTTCTGTTCAGATCTCAGCTCAATTCTGAAATAAAAGCAAAAAAAATGTTACAAAAGAAAAAAAACATGCTATAAGAAATTATCGGCCAATATTGATTATATTGAATTAGTTATAAAAGTCAGATAGTAAATGTACAATTCAAAGGCCCAAGAACAGTACTTTTCTTAGTTTTTCTATTTTTTTATACATGTAGGCTTCAAATTAAACTGGAGATAACAGTGTTCTCTCACATGTACTTTTTCCCAGTAAATCCACCCACTGTAAGATTCTTAACATAAACAGAGAGCTGTATTAAAAAGTGAAAAGTTGAGAAAAGTTGAGAAAGCCATTTGATACATGAGAAGCTGACATGTTCGCTTTAGCGTACTACTCCTTGTTTGTGGAATGACAGGCAGCGCTGACAGCTGATGTGGAGTTCCACTTTATAAGCTGTCAGCTGTGTTCCAACAAATGTTACAACAACAAACAGTGAATAAATACTGCACACCCACAATTAATGCCAATCAGCACCGAGCAGGGCACCACTCTCAAGAAACACTGCCGTTGTTAACTTGACTGCATGTCTACTACACACAAAGCACAGTGCTGTTTGTGATGTGAGCCGTCGAAGAGCGAGGTGGAGCCCTCTGTGCTACGGATGTTAAAAATGAATGACATGCTTATAGACATTGTGTGTAGTCTGTTGCTGTGTGCTGTGGAACCCCCCCAAAGCAACAAGGCAAATAAAAGTGAATTCCTAATCACATGGGCCAACAGAAAGCTGCGCGGTGTGGTGCAGTCATCTTGTTAATGGAGAGAGTCTGATGCACGCTCTCATTTGAAACCTACTTGAAAGCAGAATACAGTTCATTCAATATTCATGTTTTTACAGTTCACTGCTCTGTCTACACGTGTGTGTCATATACTATACTCGTAGTAAAGAAGTGTGGAGCTTTGAAGAGTCTAACTAAACACTAGGATATATCTGTGAATGAGTGTGTGCAGCATCTACTGGTTCTCTACTGTAAACGTCAGGCCAAAGGATGGGTGTTGCTTTCAGCTGCATTTCAATTAAAAAAAAAAAACAACAGTAAAAAAACTGTACAAAGAATCAAATTAAAATAAAGCCCTTTTTTCCACAGGTTGGGTCAGTACAAAACAGTTTTTTTCAGGTAACCCCTGAAATGGTTTCCATTGGAAAGACTGAAACAGGTTGAGAGAGAGCATATGACCCGAGCCCGAATGGAATCAGTTGAGCCGTCAAGGCGCCCCCTCGAGCTCTTTTATACATCTCAGCACTGGTGTGCATGTGAGAAAAAGAGGGTGACAAAAATCTGGTCTGTGTCAGAAATGTATAAAGGAAATGTAAAGATAGAGGTTCTTCTAAACTGTGTAACATATACTCGATAAATTACCTGATGTGGGTTTTGCAATATCCTAACCAATGGTCTCAAGCTGGTGCATATGCTGATTAATCTGAAAAAAGATACTTAAAACTTAATATTGGATGGATGACAATTATCTGTATTTCATATAAAATGCTTGTTTACCCAAAAGTTTAGAAGTGTTCATGGTGGTTAGCGCTTCTGCCTCACTGCAAGAAGGTTGTGGGTTTGTCTCCAGACCGGCAGCCAGGGCCCTTCTGAGTTTAGGTGAAATGTTGTTGGCCCTAACCATTGTACAGCGTGTACCCCATGTCAGGCCCAAAGCAGAAGGATCCAAAAGGATAAAGCAGTATAAGATGAATGAATTAGGAGGGTTTCTAACTGTTCCAAATCATGTCACCTCTAAACTCCCTGTTACTCCCAGACATTAGTGTCTAATGCTAATGTATGAAAAATAACATGGTACAGGTATCCACAGTGAGGTTCTCTCCTGGGACAGTTGGGTAGGACGGTGGTAGAGTACAGGCTTGAAAGAGGAAGAAAACAATTGGCAGAGTGTTAATGAGCACTGCCACTGAGCATTTGATGTACGCACCAAAGGCAAACGGGGAACATATCAAAGCACAGAGCCCACGACACGACTCGGTGTAGAGCACAGAGAAAACAAGTCGACAGAGCTGTGAAAGGCAGAGGAGCACCACACTCTGCCCTGCCAGCACAAACCTGTCTCCAGACCTGACAGCAGCACCATTAATATTCATCAGACAGATCCGAGGGGAGCCCAGGGACTCTCTGAAGAGATGACACCTTTGAATATCATTTACCTGCCACAGTTTTTCCCAGTAGATGCACACATGCCTACAAATGAAATAAACCAAAAATGAAAAAATAAAAGTTGTAACCCCAATAATAGTTTTAACTGCAAACAATGCAAATCAATCAATTACTGTAAGCTCTTGGTAAATTTCACAAGGTTAACAAGCTTCACAAAGTAATTAATTGTCATTTTCTAATGAAGAGACATGAGCAAACAATACTTGTTATTTAGGTCCAGCAGTGTATGGTGGATGCAATGGAGAAGAGTTGATCAGTCATACAGCCTCTGGGAAGACGGCCTTCTGTCTGAGGGAGGTGTATGAAAAGTTAATGTGCTGATGGGACAGATCGTGAAGGAGGTTGCTCTGCTCCTGAAACAATGTCCTATAAACAGAAGAAATGAAAGTGAAAGAGTTGTTTGGCCTTTTTTCCCAGAGCCTAAGCCAAACAGATTTCACAGCTTTATAGCCACGGATTTTGAGCATCAGCTTTCAAGAAGAATGAACAAAAATTCCTTTTACACACTTGTCGCTTGCATCAGCTTGTGCAAATTGTGTATACATCTATATTAATTCATGTGCGCAATTGAGTCATTCACAAGAAATGTTTTTTTGATGTCATTTTTATTTTCATAGTTAAGTTTGGAATTAACTTTAATTCCAATGCAGTTCAGTAATGTTCAGTGTGTTACGGTTGCAGTGGGCTATTAGTAACAGCTATTACTAAACTTGTTGTTGATTTTTGCTACTTTATGTTTTATTACATTTGAGGACAGCCGTTATGGATCTAGCCTGATCATTGCGAAAAAATGCAAAACTTGAAAATAGTTTTACAAGAGCGACCTGGCCAAGTGGCAGCAGCACAAACATGGAAACACTTAACACATCACAGACAGGTAACAGTTAACATGAACACATATCAATCAGTGTATCAAACAATTAGATAAAACATTTACATCCACCACGGCTTTTCTCTAAATCATTTAAAATAGATTTAAAAATGTTCAGAGAGACCAGCTCTCGAACACACAGCTCACCCTGGAGCTGATTCCAGTCTGAGGGGCCAGAGAACTGAAAGGCCTTTTTTCCCAGTTCGGTTCTCACTCTGGGGACTGAGAGGAAGAACCGGTCCTGTGAGCGTAGACTATAGCTGTTGGTTGGTTTGTTTGTCATGTGTGACTAAATATGATGGAAGCAGACCTAGTAATGATTTGTAGATGAAAATGTGCCAGTGAATGAAACGGCGTGTAGAGAGAGGTGCCCATCCAACCCAGGAGTACAAGAGACAATGATGAGTGAGTGATTTAAGATTTGAAATGAATCTTAATGCTCCATGATAAACTGTGTCAAGTAGGTGTAGTGACTGTGCTAATGCGTACCTATAAATGATATCACCATAGTCCAGAACTGGTAGAAATGTAGAGGCCACAAGCTGTTTTTTGGCCTTGAAGGACAAACAAGGCTTAATTCTAAAATAAAGACCAAGTCTAAGTTTTAGTTTCTTGACTAGACACTGAATGTGAGGAGTGAAGGTGAGAGAGCTATCTAAAATAATACCGAGATATTTATACTGTGATACTTGCTCCATTTTTGTACCGCTGTGAGTTGTTATAGTTGGCAGGTCTTGTGATTTTGGAACTTTTGAATTTGTAAATGTCATTAGTTTTGTTTTTGTGGCATTTAAAACCAATTTCAGATCAGACAGATTATGTTGTAAAGTGGAGAAGGCCAACTGAAGTTCTGTGAGGGCTTGATGGAGTGAAGAAGCTGAGCAGTATAACACAGTATCATCTGCATAGAAATGATATGAAGCATTATGGATATTATGGCACAGATTATTGATGTATATTATGAATAATAAGGGTCCTATGACTGATCCCTGAGGCACGCCCTGTACTACAGTCAGTGAGGAGGATGATACACTATCCACCTGCACACACTGTGTTCGGTTTAAGAGGTAGTTGTTAAACCAGCCGACTGCCTGTGATGAAAGACCAATAGAAAGGAGTTTTTGTTTCAGCACTGCGTGATCTACTGTATCGAAGGCCTTGGACAGGTCGATAAACAGTGCCGCACAGTGCTGTCTGTTGTCTAGGGCCCCGATTATGTCATTTAGTAATTTTGTAGTTGCTGTAATGGTGCTGTGACTTTTTCTGAAACCGGACTGAAACTGATTTAGAATATTATTTGTGGCTAAAAAGTCTTTGAGCTGTTGACTGACATGTGACTCCAGAATTTTTGCTATTACAGAAAGTTTGGAAATGGGTCTGTAATTGTCTAGCGATGTAGGATCCCCACCTTTGAGTAGGGGGAGAACGAATGCTGATTTCCGTATGTGGGGGATTTTATTTGTAGACAGTGAGAGATTGAAGATATAGGTTAGTGTTTTGAGATAATGTCGCTGCTACTTTCAAAAGAATGGTTCCAACTGGTCAGGGCCAGGACTTTTCTTAGGATCTAGAATTTTGAGGGACTTGACCACCTCTGCTACTGTAAGAGGTTGAAAAGTAAAAGGTATAGAGGGTTGGAAGGGACAAACAGAACAGACAGTGGGAGGGGAAGCAGTCTTAAAGGTATTGAACAAAGAACCAGAGGCTATGAAATGCCTGTTAAAGCTACTTTTCTGTCTTGTCAGTGATTTTTAAATTGTTCTTTACAATGCATAATGGAAGTGAAGTCTTATGTCCAGTATGAGTCAAAGAGTTTATTGTTTTCCAAAATTTAGATGGATTATTTAGATTATTTGTTGTCTCAGTAAGAAAATGACTTGCCTTTGAGTTTCGGATTTGTACTGTAAATAAGTTGCGCAGCTGTTTGAATTTTAGCCAGTCACGCTGGAGTTTAGTTTTCCTTGCTTTTGCCCAAATTGTTTCTGAAAAGACTAGATAAAGACTCACAAAACTTTTGCTCAGATTTGCAGTGATTTGTCAATCCACACCTATACAGAAGTGTGCAGAGTTTGGTGCTGCTCAATGGAATCTGGGCTAAAATGCAGCATGAAAAGAATGGGTAAATGTGACAAAAAGTAGGAAAGAATATGAGGGGGAAGGTAGACCAATGTAGAATGGAGGTGTACAAAGTGATACAATAGAAAAAGTGAGTTGTGTTGTTTGTTTGAAGCTATTTTCTCTTCTTTGAAGCATTAGACTCTAATGAAGCTTGTATCTGCAGAAAAAAGCAGCAGGGAACCACCATAAAACACACTGGAAACAAGGACAAACAGAAGGAACACAGAAACAGGAGAGAACTGTGCAGCTGCAACCTCACTCTGTTTATGTATTTCACACTTATTACATTAAATAGACTAAAGATGATGATGATTAGACTTGTTCCTTCTTTTTTATATATATATTCTTTTGGTGATATTTGTTTATTGTATGTATGAGACTCTATTTCTAAAATCTCTAAAATGCAACTGATTGCAGGTTCTACTGTGAGGTCACAATGGATGTGGAAGATTTAAACTTTTGTGTGGAGCACTGAATGATTTGATATTATAGTTAGTCTTCTCAGAAAAGCCCTCATGACGTTTTTACCAGAAAGTGCCGATTTGTAACCATGGAAACAGAAATTATGTGAGTCACTCCACCATTACCGACAGCCTCCACTTCTCCATTCACTTGTTTTTCTCTCTGCCCTGTCTAAATGAGGCCCAGCCCATTAAAACTGCTGGACGAATTTGAAAAAAAGTCACCCTGATTCTGTGCCATGCAAAAGCATAATGAACGGGAAAAGAGATGGGAGATAAATCTGGCAATCCCACAAATGTGGATTGTGGAACAAAGGTTGGTCTCAGAGTCCAAGCTGTTTTATCAGAATGCCCACCTCAAGAAAACATTGTGAATCCAGTCATGGTTGAAGTCTTTTCAACCAGAGCAGCAGCTGTAAATGGACCTGTCATTTCTTAGATTTTTTGTGTTTGAAAGTCCTGAATGGCTCCTGAGTAAACAGAGATTCAGTGCATAATGTACATCCAAACGTTTGTTGTGTTTGCAGTTGGAGAAGAAGGAGGTGATACCGCCCTTCAAGCCTCAGATCTCAGACGACTACGGCCTGGAAAACTTCGACACGCAGTTCACTAATGAACCAGTTCAGCTCACACCAGACGACGAGTGAGTACTGCTGATGAACTCATCTGAGCTAAAACAGAGTGAATAATTCAGCCATCGTTCACACACTGCACTACACTGCATCCATGAGACTAGGCAGAGATTTGGGATTTCTTCTCCATTATTTACCAAAGTAACAATCATCTGTGAATCTAACTCTCTGCCTAATGATAAATTTGCAACATAAATGATTACTCAAACCTATAAGTTTAAGCCTGGGTCTGAATAATGTAAAAGTATGGCGTTAATATTACATGTTGCGAAGGATGTACAACTCTAACATATGAATTTCTCTAAGGGTACACTCACACAAGGGCCATGGATTTGTGCAGTACCAACTTCAAGGGAGGTAACAAGTAGTAACAGAGTTGTCACTGAGATGAGACAGATCAGACAACTCCAGCACAAATGGGATTGTTCTACGTCTGTCCTGTTTAAGCAGTTTGGGCAAATTTACATGGTTATTTTGTCAAGATAAAATGTAATATATTTACCATTGGTTCATTTTTATTCATAATAGTAATAGCTATTGTGTGTACTTTTTATTTCAAGGGACAATGTGTAATTTGGAAAATCTAGACCCTAGATCAACACACTAGATCTTTCTGCCAGAAATTTAGATTAAATTATATATGATAACTCACGTTACTGAGTACACAGAGCAGGTCTGGAGTTAGAGCAGTACAGGAGATGTGCACATGCACATAAATAATTTATTTTCTCATAGAAGCGCAGGGAAGTATGAAATATCTCCATGTGCTATGACTGGCCCCCGGACCACACTTTTGATATGTCTGATGCACACTGTGTTCTAAAATATCACTGATTATAGAAACTGAGTACTGTGTGAGGGGAGGAGCTGAGACTGACAGTGACACCTTCAGTTTGAAACGTATGCAGTAATAAAAAGCAGTGTGTTAATGAGGCCTTATTAAATGCCCATCATGTGGCGTGCCCTGACACCTGTCTGTGGGTGAGGGAGGGAGGAGGAGACCCCTCACTGAAGCTTGCTGCTCATTAGGACCCAGCTGCTCCATGACAGCGGCAGATGAACGGAAGCTATGACAGCACAGTTTTAAGAAAGTGACTAAAGCGTGTCCTGCCTTTTGACTGAAAAAAGATCACATTATTTATGACTTCACTACAGAGGTTTTAGAAGTCAAATCATAGTTAGGGCCTGAGCATGAAAGGCAACGAGGTACAAGTCAAGGACTTATATATGTTGTATAAAGTATAGATATATATCTTGCACAAACTTTGTCAGATTGGACTCAAATTTAAAGTGTTTGATCAGTTTCCTAAACGGCTCCATCAGAAATTTTAGGAAACAGAGAGGCACCAGCACCAGGCAGCGACAGGTGAGGGCTGATTGTTGCCACTTGTAGCTGCAACAGGCCAGGAGGACCAACTGTATCTGCTCATGTCCATTTTTTTTTTCTTTAGTGAAATTATCACAAATTTGACCCCATTTTGGGAAGTATAATATCTCCTGCAACATTGTCAGAATGGGTTTGACCCCAAATGAGAACTTGTGCACATTTACACCATGAACACAATGAGATGTCAATTAATGGGCCATCTTTTAAAATAGATGTCCAGCACCCTCTAAAATTTTGAATGGGTCCAAGAAATTTAGTTTGTTGTAGAGACATGAAATTTGGGACACACCCTTTTATGATCATGAACAAAAAAGCCAATGTGCACTATCTACACGAGACATGGTAATGTCTCAAATTTAAGAAAAAATTGAATTTGAGGTGATAGATTTTATTTGAATTTGGTATGCACATTAGACATAGGCACCTGAGCCAAGAAGACTATTGGGACCATGCCCTGTTTTTCCAACAGGAAGGCAGCCATTGACTTAAACATGTGAAACCCTTTAGTTATAGCCTTTGGCCCTCTGAATATGACTGAAAACTTACCAAACTTTTCACCAAATTCAAGCCTTCAAGAAGAAGAAATTTAATTTGAAGTCTGCAAGTAAAAAAGAAAATAGCTCAGTGTCAATGGGCCTATGGCCTGTGTGCCATCTGTACTGAGTTACATAATTACAGTTCACCTACAGCTGCACAGTGTTTTCCCACTCAAACTGCTGCACTGCAAAGGGCATTAGAAAACCCAAGCTCACACCTATGTGACCATCCATTCACAGATGTGCCCTGGATAGTCTCCTAAATGTCTGCACAAACTATTTGGTGCTTTGTGTAGAGGACAATGTGAAGTTTAAAGCTGTTGGCAGCTTTGTTGTTAGAGCTGTTTCTAACTATAATAACATCCAAATAGAGAAACATATATTTCTTCAGTGTATTTTGATCCGTGATCAACCCGTGTCCATGACGATGTGCCCCTGGGGTCCTACATCCTACGTTAGACATTAAATGTACTTATCTTTTTTGAAGAAGGTCAATGTTGCACTATATACCTGTGTGGAGTGGTGGCGATGGGTGTTATTACGCCCCACAGCAGGCGAGCCCGGGGCTGAGCTGAAACCCCATGGACAGTGAGGATCCTTTCAAAAAGACTGTTTGTGTCCAAGTGCTTTTTTATAAAGGACATCCTGCACACACAAGTCCATAACTTCAACAATACATATAATGTTGACAGTGCTGACACTTGAGAGTTTTTATGTAATGTGCTAAATAAAAAGAACGGTTTCATACATGCAAAAACAATGCTATGGTTATTTCCACAGTTGTGCGTTGTGTAGTTTGTGCGTGAATATGAGCTTCTGTCCTGTTCGTCATAGACATGATGCACAGCCACAGAGCTGTGTTTTACGTAGCAGGTTGCCGGTTGTGCTCAAAACAACAACGCAACTTAATTTAAAATATAAAGTTTTACTTTTTACTATTACTACACAGTGTAATTATCGAATTTAGATATATACTGTATTGCACATAACAGCACATTCACCTGACCATATAGTCAACTGTAATTTGTTGATGGTGGCAATTGAACTACATTGATGTGGCACTCCATGACAAAAAGGTTGCCAACCCCTGTCCTAGACCAATGAAATCATTTATGAGGTGGCAAACAAAAAGCCAATGGTGGCCCCTCCCCATCTACGATGGTGTTGCTAGAGCCATGGCCCAAATTGTTGAGAAAAAATATATTTCTCCTACACAAATTAAATTTGGTACACACAGTCTTTGTAGCCATCAATGACCACACCCTATCTACATCCATATTGCCACGGCCACGGCCCAAATTAGTGAAAAAAAGTGAAATGGGAAGTGAAAAATTTAGTTTGTTGTAGGTGTTGTTTGGTACAGAGATCCAGCATGGGATCATGAGCAAAAAAGTATGTAGGGACCACGCCCTATTTCCAACAGGGAGGGGGCCATAATGGAAAGTGGGAGCCACCATAAATTTTAGAAATCCAGTACACACACTCAGAAAGGGATCATGAACAAAAAATGTCCACGGGTCCACAGCGTGTCACTAACAGTGCAATTTTGCATGCTTTTTTTTTTTTTTTTTTTACAGCGTATGCTCATTGTGTTCTGCGTCCTGATTGGTTAAGGGAGAACTTGCACATTGTGTTCTGCGTCCTGATTGGCTAAGGGAGAACTCGCACATTGTGTTCTGCGTCCTGATTGGATAAGGGACTGTAGACCATTGTCAATCAATCTCCTCCGTGCCATGTCTCCTGTACAGTACAGAATGTGTTCAGCTTGCCAAATTAACATACATGCTTGATTGCTAGCAGTGTGACTCTGAAGTGCTGTATGTTTGCAAGTTTTCTCCCTGACAAAACCCACAATGTCGACGAAACGTTCTGCACCGACAAAGGCACCTGTGGTCGCACCCAAAAGACAGAGGAAGATGCTAAGGTTTGAACTTTGAGAGTGTTTAAACAAGAGAGAAATGTGAGAAAATGTTAATGCCTGTCTGAGAAAAGTGTATAAAGTGTGTGGTGAGGGGCTTTACAGTCTTAAAACATATATAATAATTGTAAAAAATAAAAGCTGACTACTTTGCGGAGTTGCCTATTGCGGGTTATTTTTAGTACGTAACCGAGATAAACGAGGGACCACTGATTTTCTATTTTCCAAAGAGTACAAATGGCCCTCATGCCTTTTTATCATTTGGAACCAAGAGAGTGATACATTAAATAAATGGGGTAATAATTTTGTCAAAGTCAGCTGCCAACATTGCATTAAACATGAGCAGAACACACAAGAGTTACTAAAATTGAGAAAACCGGAGCTCTTCATGTTTTTCTGTATGGAGTTTATAAAGCCAAGAAACAACTCTTCTTAATAAAATGTAGAAATGTCTAGTGGACCAACTTACCAAATTAAGATCTCCAAAATGTGTGGCACTACCATCCTGTCATGTTGTTGCTGGCATCACCCACACACCCTCACAGCGGAAAGACAATCTTCTGTTCTTGGATACAGCATCATCTCTTGGACAGACTACACTTGATACACTTCTTTACTTCATAGCACAGTACTGAAAAATCTGTCTTAACCCCTTTGAAAACACATTTACGTTTTTCTAACAACAGAGACCTCAAACCCCAGAGCTCATTGAATAAATCTGTGCACCTCCTATCTGTATCTCCTGCTACTATCTGTCTCCACATTGTTTTGTGTTGGTGCCACAGTGAAGCCTGGCGTCGCCCACTCCCGCTCAGCTCTGCACCCCCCTCTCTCCCACTCACTCATGATGTGCTTGGCAGCAGACGAAAGAGAAGTGAGCGCTGTGCAGAGGCACGGTAAAGCCTCATGTTGGAGATTTAAATTGCCACTTTCAAAGCCAGGATTGCCAGAAGCTGAGGGCCCTGCCAGAGGAGAGAAGAGGGGAGGGTGGCCCTGACAGTGCAGAGGAGAGGGGAGGGGGGTGGGTGTTCTATGCCGTACCTATTTTGAACATAGCTGCCACAGCAAGGCCAAGGTCCATGTTTTCTTCAGCCCTGCCCTGTCACTGGGTTTAGACATGAATAACCAGGAGACAACCCTAAAATCCTCACTTCTCTGAAAACAGAAAGCCATAGCAACAAGTCTCCTCCCCAGTGTCTCTGGGATCATGTTATGCAGTTTTTGTTGCTGGAAAATATTAGTATCGTCTTTCACCTTTGTGATGTGACACATAAGACAGTTTCCTCACATCTATTACCATGACTGATATTGGCAGCTTATGGTCATTCTTAAGTACACCATACACTATGCACTAGACACATACTGGACATGCAAGGAGGAGGTGCACAGATTAATTCGATGAGCTCTGGGGTTTGAGATCTCTGTTAGAGAAGCATAAACTTGGGTTTTCAAGAGGTAAAGATACAGTTTTCAGTACTGTACTATTGTTAGGACCTGGCTCTTACAGCCGCAACAAAAGGTGAGTCACAGCGACGAACATTCAAAAATATTTATTAGTAGATAAGTAAAGTTTAAGTATAGTAAAGAATGTAATATGGGCATCAGTTGTGGGTCTGTATGGGTGAGTGCGAGCATATGTGAAATAAATGTTGTGCAGTGATGGCGTGGCATAACAAAAGGCAAAAGGTTGGGTGCGCTGCAGCGGCGAGGCAGAGAGGGCGGACACTGCTGGGAACAGGGCGTTTATACCGGATGGGACCACTGGGCACAGGTGTCTCCCATCAGTCCAGCTCCACCTCCAAAACAAAGTATACATTTTACATTCTGCTGAACAGCCTCAGTGATGTATTTACACATTTTGAAACACTAAACAAACCCCGAGGCACAGCCCCCAGGTGAACCAGGCTGTGTGTCTGTCTCCAGCCAGCGTGAAGAGGATCCTCTCCAGGATCAACTCACGCAAAGGAGCTGGATCAGACCACATACCTGGTAGTGTTTTAAAGGACTGTGCAGAAGACCTCAAGGATGTCCTAAAAGACATCTTCAACATCTCCCTGAGCAAAGATGTTGTCCCTGTCTGTTTCACAGCCACCACAATTATACCAGTTTCAAAGAAGCCCCATCCAGTTACAATGACTATCTGTCCTTGTGTACAGACGCAACTAGTCTACAGAGGACACATCTCTGCTGCTCTCCACCCAGCCCCCACCCACCTGGACTCCAAAGACTCTTATGTTTGAATGCTGATCTTGGACTTTAGTTCAGCATTCAACACAATTGACCCTCAGCAGTTAATAAACAAACTTGGCCTTCTGGCTCTCAACAGCTCTCTTTGTAACTGGGTGCTGGACCTTTGTGTGTGTCGGTGTAGGTCTCTACAGCACCCCCCACTGACCATCAACGGTGCTGCTGTGGTGAGGGTAAGGTGGTCTCCTGGACCATCAACACCACATCACTGGCCTAGAAGGCTCAGACACTCCTATACTTTCTCTGCAAATTGAAGAGAGCCCAAGTCCCAACCCCCATCATGCTCTCCTTTTACAGGGGCACTGTTGAGACCATCCTCACTGGCTGCATCACTGTGTGGAATGGAGCCTGCACTGCCTTCAGCTGAAAGACTCTGCTGCACACAGTAAACACAGCCACAAAAATCATCGGTGCCCCACTTCCCTCCCTCATGAATATTTTCAACACCCACCACCCCTCACATTCCCTCTTCAGTCTCTGCCTTCAGGGAGAAGGTACCAGAATCTCCGAGCCCACTCTACGAGGCTCTTAACGACTTTGTACACCAGGCTGTCAGGATGCTTGACCCTGTCCACTACCTCCCCCCTCTACCCCCTGCCCCTGGACTCTAATCCTCTTGCCATTTTGTATACAAGATCTTACCGCTTTTGCACTTTATTGCAACCATTTGCACAACTGTTACAACTGCTGCTGCTGTTTCTCACTATTACAATTAAAATGCTGCTGTTAATGCACCTTTTACAACATCGTTGTTTAACAATGCTGCTGTTCTTTGGACTGCCATTGTTTGTACATAGATGTGTATAGCTAAACTTACTCTGCCAGATAGAACTGCTCAACAGTGCGTAGTCTGTTCCACAGTGCCATCCTCCTTTTGAAAGCTTTTGCAAAAGGGAAAGTACTTTGAATGTGTAACTGGTCAGTGATTGGATTTACTGCTGCAGTTTTATGCAATCATAGAAACGCCATATTGTTTACATTCATTACAGTAAAATGGTCGCTACATCTTCAAAGCTAAAACGCGCCTATACCCGTCAGTACTGCCACATTATTGAACACACCAGCCAAGTTTGGCCAGGGTTTGGGCTGCAATTACTTTGCTTGGGGCAGTTCAAGATAGATTTTAGTGAGTTTGTAAACTCTCAAATCTCGCAAGAATCCAGCTGCAGTGCAAGGTTATTCTATAGCTGGGTTTCCACTGGTATGGTACTGGTGTGGGTCGGTTCTGGCACATTAAACGGAAATGGGTTTTTTTTGGGTTTTTTTTATAGATTAGACCTCACATATTTCAACAGAAAACATACTAAATGTTGTACTTTTTCTCAACGACAAAGAAAGCTAGCATTAGCAACAGCTGTTTTCAGTGACGTATGGCTCTCGCTTCATGAATTTAAATATTGTATTTATCATCTACACTGCACTAAACACAAGCACAACCTGTGCCTCAAATATTGAGTCGCTAAACTAAAGGACATTGGCGCAGCTCTATAAAGTTAACTCTTTAGAAAGTAGGGAATAACTCAGAAACGTTGTATTGTTTCCTGCAGCAACTGTGGTTCTAGCCTCTCACTACCACACACCAGGATTTACTCTCCCTTTATATTAATTATCTCACAAGGCATCCAAATTTCAAAATGTCTGCTTAAAAATACGTTTGTTTTAAATAAAAATCTCAAACAGAGACACTGCTTTTGAGGGACTTTGATGACATTATTGGTTATGAGACAGGTGCCGGTCTTCAGGATGCGTAAAAAAACGTTCCATACTGACCTGACCTGTACCATAATGATAGTGGAATAGCGGCTTATATCTTTTCTGGTAGAGAGTCAGCATTTCAATTCTTCTGTATGTCTGTGCATACACTGAAAGTGACAATAAACAAATATGAATTTGAACTTTGAATTCAAACTACCAGTAAATTTTCTTTGTATTATTCATTATGTGAACTAACTACATATGTAAAAATCACTGCATAAGTGATAAGAGAATGGATATATTCATAGTCCTATGCTTCCCATTTACTTCCATCAGAAATTTTCGAGACCTGGGGACCCATGGAAACTCCCTGTAACTTAAGCTCTCCTATTACAGAAGCTGCACTGGCACTTTATTTAGTGGGGACAGGTGTTGGCTGGACGTATGATGTGATTGTATGACATTCTCATCTGTGTGTTTCCTCAGGGACATCATCAAGAGAATAGACCAGTCTGAGTTCGAGGGCTTCGAGTACATCAACCCCCTGCTGCTGTCCACAGAGCAGCCTGTATGAAGTCTGTCCTCTTCCAGCCTGTCCCACAAACAGACGGGCCCGGCATGAAATGAGACACTTTGGTCCTGCACAGGTTCTGAAGGGGATTCTGCAGGGCTTGGACCATTAGGTACCAGACATTTATTTTGAGCAGGTGTTGGACTCTAAGGATATTCCCCAAACTGATGCTTTAGGTTCTTTTCTAAGACACCCTAAACTGGGTTCACCGCATCCTCCTCAGTATGTCCATTGTTTGAGTAAAAGCTCGATTAGTGTATGCTTTGGACAGACCGCTGTTCCATCGTGTGCCTACCATCGTCAAAATTCACCTTCCACACCCTGGACATCTCTGTGCACTTTTTTTTGTCTATTTCCTGTTTTCTATCTTGTCTTGGCGCGAGGCCTCACACAAAACAAGAATGTACAATGATAAATGAGTTATTAATGTGTAATATAATGTCAGTAGTGACTCAAATGAATGATGCCTTTTTATTGATGCAAGTGGCACATTTTGTTTGTAAATCACATTTTGTCATCTTTTCCAAACAGTGGGAGTTTTATTTAAGAAGTGCCTCAAAGATATTACTGACCATGTCTCAACTTTATTTCGCTCTGGTAGAACATACAGCACTTTCTAGTCATGTATTTAGCAGGTTAAGACCAGCAGAAACACAGTTGGTCAGAGCAGATCTTAAATCACAGCCACTATTAGTTGAGCACAGCTGTCTGCCACTGTTCTACACTCCACAAATAATCACTAGCCATGTTTCCTCACAGCAGCTCTGTTTTACTGTGTGATAATGAGTTAGAAGATGTTAAGAATTACATTGTTTCTCCTCAACAAGAATGTAGTGACCATACATAATTAGTCTAAGGCTATGTCTACACTAATACTGTATGTTTTCATTTTAAAATGCGTAATATTTGTGATTTGTCATTATGTTATTTCTTAGTTATATAGTAACGTCTACTCGACTCAGATGTGTTTTTACACTAGATCAGGAAAATAAATGATGGTCGCTAGATGGTCATATGTTTTGCATGATTTAAATAAGGGAAGGAGCTTGATAAACTGTAGACAGCATGTGGATGATACACACCAGATAAACATATTTGATAAAGTCTTACTAAATGTATTTCTGTCACTACAGTGTCATTTACTAACATTAGCTTGGCTTACATAGACAACTGATGGTTCCTTTTTGTTAAAGGAAGAAAAACAGAGCATAATAAGAGAGTATCTATGAATTTGTAATAATCTGCAAATTAATTATTGTCCTGGTATTTCACCCACTGGATTCCAAAGGAGTTTACTCAATCTTCGACAGAAAAAAGTAGAGTCTGAAACCTTCACAAGTGACTCACTAGAGGCTGTTATCTAAAATCTATATAGGCTTTGAGGGTTTAGGCATCAGCCAGTCCTTTCTGGCACAGCCAGTAAGTTAAGTTTAGACTCACTGTTGCCCCGCCCACAGACACACAACCTCAGCTCAGCTCCATTTTGGTGGTCGCTGTGTTTTAATTCTGAAATGGTGTGTAAAATAAACATTATTAGTGTGGACATAGCAATAGTCAATGATAAAACATGGTGCTCTTGATAATGTTTTATCAAACATTGGGAAAGTGTTCCAAGTCTTAAAGCAAGTAACAATCACAGACAGCTATAGGCACATTTGCTGCTTATTCACAACAATATGAAATATGATATGAAAATTTAAGCTCAATAAGTCTGTGAATGGTTCTCAGGAAGGCCAGAAATATCACGAGTATAAATTTGATGATGAGCTTTTTGCTGCAGATGCACATATAATATGTGAATGAATTATGATACATTATTGTGCATTATATTATGAAGATGTTATTGGTAATTTAGTTTAAGCGGCTTTCTAAAAATAGTGTTGCAGAATGACGATTAAAACACCACACCCGATTTTATTTTTTCTGGTCTAGCTCTTTGTTCATCCATGACTGGTGGGATCCTGCAGGTATCTCAGTCTTGTTAAACATTACACAAGTGCATTGCCAATAGATCCTGGTTTCACTTTGCCCCCTCTTCTCGTTTCATGTTTTTTTTTTTCTTTTCCGTGCTGTTTCACTCTGTAAAAACAAATAACCAGCACTAAATAACCACTTTCTGTTTTATTGGTAACCATTACTTCATTGTTAACAAGCAACCAGGCCAATGGGAGCTTCCCCTGGCAATGTGAGCAATGTGATTGGTTAAGCTTCCAATTCGAGCTGAACATACTGATCTAATAAGATAATAAAGCCTGGACGATGTCTTAAGGTCTCATTTTTCACACATTTTTAACACAATATGGTTGTTAGGTGATTAAATAGCTTTTCTCAAATGCAAGAAAAATCGCATACTTTCTGTTTAAATTTCCTCCCCAGTGCTATGTATTTTTTCCAGTGGTGTCTTCTGTATGTGCTTTGGAGTTACATCTCCTGAATGGACAGTTGTGAAAGATGTTCTTTGCTGGTTTCATCCACTAAAGTGATATCTGGCCTTCTGTTGTGCAATGTGATGTGAATGTGGAATTCGACATGTCCGGAAACTGCCTGGCAATGTACAAATGGAAATATTTGGAAACAAGTCATAAACATTAAACACAAAACAGTTCATAATTGATTTAACAATAAAAAGAAATATATATTTCTTTTTATTGAAATTATATATATATCACACTCTTCTAGGCAGTGGGTTTCTGATGAGCATTTTCCACAAGCATAATCTAGATAAAAATCAGTCTCTGTTAATCAAAGCCCTCTGGAAATGTACAGCAGATATTAATCAATAAGAGAAAAGATGAAAGCTGCTAACAGTCGAGTGGTGGGCCTCTGAAATCATTTGCATTTCCTCAGCTTTGAGTTATTTGATGAAATCTGACCCGTGCTTATTTGATAAGAACATAATAGGATTAATTAGCTGATCCTGAGTCAAAGGGTCTCAATTAGCTCCAGGGCCTTTATGCGGGGGGAAAAACTGAAAAATGGGATAATAAAGCAGTTCCACACACACACAGACACAAATATTGGACTTCACCCCCCACGCTTCTGCTGCCTTATTCTACTGGGTCGAGTAGGGTGCAGGATAGTGTATGTACATTTGGAACATCTCCACAGCAAAGTTCAGGCACCACTTAATTAGCCCAACAAATTATTTTGTGTTAAGATTAACCTCTCTTTGTCTTTGTCTAACAGGTGAACTGCAATAGTACCACAATGGCAGCTGTAAATATCAGCCATTTAAACTTCAGAAGAATAGTAGTAACTGATAAAACAGTGCACAAAAAGCAAAAAAAAGGTCTGTCTTTTTTTGTTTACCCTCCGATTTACATGTACTTTAATTTATTCATGTTATACTTGATCATAGTGACATTTTTATTCTTATAAAGTTTTACCACTTACCACTGATTTGACCTTTTGACCCTTTCCCCAAAGCCGAATGAACTTTCCTTTTTGATGATTTGTAAAACTGATATGGTATCAATTCAGCAGTATTAACACAAACAACAAAAATACATCAATACACTTTTTTTGTCATTCGAGAAAAGAGACGAGACTGGCCATTTTGATAAAATGTGTTTGTACATTTTAAGGAACAGTAAACTGTCCTCTCATTCATTGTCTAATTGGTTATTAAACTGAATAGATTTCATAGAACATAGTGTTTCCCAAAAGGAGAGTCTCTGTTAATTCCACATCATTTCCAGTTCCAACATAAAACTCCAAAAGCATGTTAATGTGTTTTGACTTGGTACAGTGTTGTTCTTCTGAGGTTCTGGTCATAACATAATAAGACCCACTAACATCAGATTACATACAGCAAAGTGGTCATAAGGGCCCATATTATTTCAACATTATTACATTATTTCAATTTTTTTTCAAATCAAAATCAAAGCTCTATTGTTGAATTGTTGCACAGCGGGCGATGCATTTGAGGGACCAATAGATGATGTCACATTACAGACCAGTTTATAACATTTAAAATGTGGAAGAACCTTTATAACAAAGTGACTCAACTTTTAGCATTTTTCATCTAACCTGAGAAATGTTTCATTTTGCTTCTTGGCATATGTAAATATGTGTAATTATTAAAATATGATACTGTTTTTTGTGAACTCCGTCCTGTTTTTTTTTTTGCAGACAGTTTAAATAAGACACAGACATACAGTTGATAAGATAGGCTACTTTCCACCAGCACTGGCTTTATCTCTGATATGAGAGAGATAGCTATAGATTAATATTAGTTAATTTTGCTTTATTTATTTAATTTACAGAATGGAAAAGTAAGCGAAGAGACAAAAACCTGTGAGTGATCCCAGAACAAGGAGTCCTCCTGATGTGATGGTGTAACTGATCCCAACATCATGGAGTCTGGCCCTGGCTCCAGCTGAGATCACATAGTCTGGTTTAACCTAAGTTCCTTGTCCTGGTTTTGTCTGGGATTTTCCAAATCCCAAAAAATTATTCAAAAACTGAGACAGTGGAACTGCTTGAACTGGTGCTGTTCTGAGGCAAAGTCACACCAAATATTTGATTTGATTTAGAATTGTCTTCTGTTTTTTCACTTTTCAAACTAATAAAAATAAACACAATGTAATGTTAGTGTTATACACTAGCTCTATCTTGTAATGTGACATCTGAAATATTTTTTGCCCCCTTTTTATTAATGAGTGTATTTTGCTGCCCAGAGAAATGTAAGATAAAGAAATGTAGTCCCCTCTCAGATTGCCACAGTGCTTCAGTTGAATACTGTGTGGAGTCTCAGAACCTGTCTCTGCACCCTATTATGTGGAGGACACAGAGGGGCTCTCAAGGTGTGTTAAGTCCAGATCCTGCAGAGTGAGGCCTCAGCTGCAGCTCAGCGTCTGGACCTCAGCCCGTGTCCCGTCAGCTCACCACGTCATATCTATGTTCATGTCCGACAGACAGTGGGCCAGGTGGCTGTCCCGCTCCATCTGTGTGAACCTGAGGAGACAGGACACTGTGACTACAGGGCAGGCTCATATGCACGTGAGTGGAACTGGCAGCAAACAACATGTGTGAACAATGACTACTAAAAAATTACACTTTTGCTATAAACAATAGATAATTTTCTTTACACTGTTTTGGCCTAACCCTTTCTTCTCCCATTAACAGACAATTGGGCCCATGACAGGTCCTTGCAATTATTATAGAGGGGATTAAGTTTAGTGTCCTAGTGGTATTCTGTTGGTTTTGACAGCAATCCATTCCAAACTCTTATGGAGGTCTCTCCCAAATAAAGCTTTACTGAATACAATAAACTAAAGGTGCTCCGATCAGGATTTTTGAGGCCAATCACTAATCACCGATCACTGAAATCATTATCGGCCGGTACCTTAATACATTAATTCTTAAAAACACAGAAGCCTATTTGAAATATTATTTAATAAGGGGTGGTAAAATTTAAGGGTATTCAACTGACAATGTTTTTTTTCTTTTATTTATTTACTTTTTTTAGTTTTATCCAGCAAATACAGTAAGTTTTGCTCACAATAACCACAGGCAACAAAATGCCTAACATAATACAACAAATAGCTGCCTTATTATGGATTCATCCAACTATCCAAAGTCAGCCCTCGGCTTTACTTCACTGAACTTTACATTAAGGAACAAATAACAGGCACAAACTGGAGTGCTACATAAACCAGAAATGAAAACAGCATATGCCATATGGTTGCTGTCGTTGCAGAGTTTGTGACAGTAAGAGCTGCGTGATGGGCGTCTGTAGAGGTGCTGGGCTTGGTCTTAGTGCTAGCTTGATTACATAGTATGTTATCCAGTATGTTTTTGGTTGCTTTATAGACAAATATTTAATTGTAAATATTTCAGATTCTCATTTATGCAGTTACCTGTAAGATAATAGCTTACTTGAAGAGTTTCAGTCAAGGTTTGGTTTAGACTTTACCATAGCAAAGAGTTTCTTTAGTGAAAGTTACCAATTATTTGTTATTAGCTTAGATAATAACAGATCATTGGTAGTCTTTTAAGATCTTACTGTGACTTTTGACACTATTGACCATGGTATTTTGTTACAGAGAGTCTGATCTGCTCTCTGCTGGTTTAAATCTTATTTGACAGGCAATCAGTTAAAGTAAATGAGCAATCATCAGCATGCACAATAGTGGAATCTTGGAGAACCAGGGCTCGTAAAACCCCTGTGGTGTGAGTGTGTCCTTACCTCAGAGGGAACGCCAGCAGACACATGGGACAGCTCGGCAGCAGATCCCCTGCCTCCCTCTGTTCTGCTGTGTCCTTCTGACTGCTGTGGTCATCTGCACTGGTCTCTGTCCTCACCTCCTGTCTCTCAGGCTGCTCAAGCTGTGGGGGTCCTGCCTCAGAACAGTGGGGGGAAGCCTGTGGTCGACTGCAGTGAAGGGACAGAGGTGAGTCTGGGTAGGCTGGTGGACGCTGGGTGTGCACTGAGATCTCCGCTGAGGTGTCCACTAGTGGATCTGGATACTTCAGAACAGTTAAAGAAGGCTCGGGTAACGGGGGCACTTCTTCGAAGTCCAACCCAAGCTCTTCTGCAGCAGTGCTTGGTGGAGGTTTCTAAAGGGACATGAAAAAAACAAAACTGTATGTGCTGGGTCTGTATACTTCTGTAAACTGTTAGACTTGGCTTCACAGTTGCTGTAAAGGCACTGCTGAACAGAAGAAGGGAATTATTAACCTCAAATGAAAAACGACTCAAACCTCTACCAAAGGTGATTCTCTACATGCAACATTTGTGACTGTTATGAAGCTGTGAACAACACAGTAATGGCAGACAAAGCTTTTAGAGCATAAAAAATGTTATTGTGTAAATGTGAAGGTTTTAAACCAGTATTATTATTAGACTCATAATGAGGGTAAGACCAACTCATAACTTCTACATATTTTATGTTCAATCCATTCCCATTATAAACTCTTCCACTTATCCGGTACTGGGTCGCTAGGGCAGCAGTCTTAGCAGAGATGCCCAGACTTTCCTCTCCAGAGACACTTCCTCTAGCTCTTCTAGGGGATTCCCAAACCGTTCCCAGGCAAGCCAAAAGACATACATAGGAACATTCTCAATAAGAAGAGGCATCTGAAACAGATGATCAAACCACCTCAGCTGGCTCCTCTTGATGTGGAGGAGCAGCGACTCTACTCCGAGCTCCTCCTGGCTGACTGAGCATAGCGCACTTTCTCTAAGGGAGCACCCAGCCACCCTGCGGAGCAAACTAATTTTCACTCACTTGCATCTGAGAGCTTGTCCTTTCATAGGTGAGAGAGGGAACATAGATTGACCGTACCACAACTGACCATTGTCCACTTCACTTCTGCTGCTGCACCAATCCATCTCTCAATGTCTTGTTATATCCTTCCTTAAATCCTGAACCAGACACCAAGATACTTTAACTCCTTACTTGAGACAAGAACTCTTCTTCAACCTGGAGAGGGCCACCCTTTTCTGGCTGAGAATCCAGAGAAGAGAGCAGTCCAGCTCCTCTCAAGGATTTGGATTTCAGAGGCAAAACTGTGTAAAGAGGTGAGCCGACTATCTCTCGTCAGTACCGCTAGTGGCTAGGAGTGCTAACCACTCAGCCACCATGCACCCCAATAAGAAAAAAAAAATTAGATTCCATGTTGTTGCAGCAGGTGTCCATGCACATTTTAATGAGAAAACCCAACTTCTATTTTTGATAAAAGATAAATTCAGAACATTTACAGTGTACCATATAAAACCCTACATATGCACTAACAAACCAAATAAGCATAGCATACAGCTACAGAGGGAGGCGGCAGGTCTGGGACCAGGCCTGAGTGGTCCTCCAGGTCCAGGAGAGCTGACCTCATGATGAGGGCCCACAGACTGTCTGGTGCAGGTATGTCTCTGGTCCATAACGCAGCGGCAGGAGGCACTGACCTGTGAAGAAAATGTTTAGGGATTAACTTCACTAAAACCTGAACAAGACACTTTTTACTTAATACCAATTTATTACTTTTACTACATTTATGACCAATATACTTTACTCTATCCACAACCTTAACAGAAGGGAATAACAGAATGTTATGTGGGTTTATTTTAAGATTTCTAATTCATGTTTTGTCATATATTGTACTTATAAATGGTCAAAATGTTTATTTATTCCAATCTGTTTATCTTGTATAGTATCAGTCCGTAAACGTTCCATATGTACAAACTCTCTTCACTTGAGTTTTCTAAGTAATGTTGCAGTATGGTCGGCTTCGTTAGAGCTCTCAGTCTAATGATGCTAACATGCTCATTTTACCCTGTGTCCTTGTCCGGGAGACCACTCACTGACGCTTCTCGACGGTGCTGTTTACTTGTCAAGGGTAGTTCCGGTTCCGCAAATGATTTCCTCCGTTTAAGTTTTAGTTTGGGGTAATTTTCATTCATTTTCATGTCTTTTCCCAGACTTTCCCAGACTTCGCGGTACCTTTTTTAACGACTTCCGTGTTCCTGTCTGGACCTCACGTGATTAGCTGTCATGTGCCCGCACCGGGCAGTGATTCAAGCTCAATATATAAGGACAAGTTTCATCATGTCATGTGCCCCTTTCGCACTCGGGCAGTCATTCAATTTCACAGTCATTAGGTTAGATGACCATGAATGAATGTTATTAGTAAATTTAACACTCATGAAACTAAAAAAACAAAAACAAAATAAATAGAGGACAAAGTTTCATCAAATCTAAGCCTAATATATATCAAATTATGGGCTGATTGGACAGTAGGGTCCTGCAGTGAGAAAAGACATCTCTATTGCTACACGTGTCTCCACTTGACCACTTGTTGTTTAGTTGACAGTTTTGTGAACTCCATTTATTTATTTATTTATTTTTTATTTATTTTATTTAAGCCATTATATCATACAGTAAGCATTTCTATCCTAGAGCCTCTCTTCTACTTTTTGAATGACTAAGTTTACACACAGGTGAGTCAAAAAGACATTTATTTCCAATGTGAAATCAGGGGAACATTTGATTCTTATCCATTGTATTCTTCAGTCATTTTAACTGTGATGACAAAGAACATATCTAGAAATGGCAGGATGATCCATGCACTATTTAAGGATATATTTAAAATATAAAACCCACTGTTATTCAACAATGCAGCTTTCACATACAGTATGAGCACATAATTAACATGTTCACAAAAAGAATGTTTTCATGTTTCAACAAACTAGCTTATTCTGGGGTAAGCTATGACGATCAGACCAACTACACTAGCCCACTTTATTGCATATGTGCATCAATTTGTGTGTCATACATGTAGTGTCTATTTGTAATGTTAACAAATTGCCTAATCTCATAACTAAACTAAAAGTAACCTAGTGTGCACGTGTGTATATTTGTGTCTATGTGCCCGTGAGTGTGTGTTTTATTTTTTTCTTCTGTATCTGCAGTATTTATGTTGATTGGATTGCCTGTCTTTGTGTGTTTTTTCCTCCCCACTGTCCATTGTCCATTGTACCTCTCTTAAAAGTGCTATAAAGTGAGATGACTTGACATCTGAATTGAAGTTGTCTTGTCTTCTGAAAGATTCAACAAAACACCCAATGGCTTCAAGATATGTTTCCATTAGTCTACTAAAATTTCTGTTACATAAGACTTTCTCTGTGGTCACTCAAAAACATTGGATAATCTCATAATGTAGTAATGTATGTCAGTAAAGTAATGCTAATACACAATATTCTCTGCTATGACACACACAAAGTGGAATATTGAGGTCATAATGGTGGGACTTTCTGAGCTTTTTAAGCTTTTTGCCAGAAGAGAAAGGGACCGACAGAGACTGGCTACAGTTATGGGATGGAAAAATACAAAGCAAAGCTGGAAGATCGTGTGGAAAAAAGAGAAAGGGAGAAAGAGAACTAACAAAAAAAAAAACCAAAAAAAAAGAAGCCTGCAATTGCAAAGAAAGAAGGGTAGAGCATTTTAAAATTAAGGACCACTTCCATGACTATTCCAGACCTGCTGATGTGAGCTAGTGAAACCACATGAAGGGCAGAAACACATGGGCCTGACTCTGCTGCGCTGGGGAAAGCACCATGACGCCTGCAAAGAAAACATATGTCATCTATAGGACATCATGCAGTCTTATACCTCACTGTCATGGTAATCTCTTTAATATAAGTGTACGTTTTAGGATGACTTAACAAAGTTTAGTTGCTGTTTAATTTGTAACAGTGTAGTATTGATAGGAATCCGCTTGCAGTTACGGCATACTTTGGCTAGGGGGCGCCAAAAGAACAACAACGTGGCAGAGTGGCGTGAACTGCTTCTAGAGTTCACTTCCTTAATGACAAGTCCACTTCCTTCCTCTTTTATATTTATTTCCTTCTACTATTAGCCTATTACTTTGTAAAATAGTGAACTATTATTAGGCCTATTTCGTTTTTAATGCGAGAGAAGTTTGTTGAGTATGAGTGGGAGAACGGTGTAGTTATTTGAGATGAGTCTACTGGAGGTCGTCTCATAGGTTTTTGGAAGTTTACTCTGTGCTACTTGCCAAAAACATGTAACACATTCTATCAAAAGGGAAAATAAATAAACCGCAGTCAGTCGTGCATGTTTGCTTTTCCCTCTCAGAACTATATTTGTCTTGTCTCACACAGCATCCTCTATGTTGGCTTTTTCCTGTAATATATTCATGCTCCACATCCACAGCCCCTGCCACAGCGCAGGGATTCACTCGGTTTTTTTCAAGGCTCGTGGTCGTGGAGAAATTTTGAAGTCCATATTTCGGGGAAGATTTACTTGTTTGACTTAGAAACGCCTTCAGAAGATTTTTAAATTGATTACTTGCACCAAAGAATTTCAGATAGGCTTGATGGAGTATGTTTGTCTCAAATTGACCATAAGAATTAGCCAGAATGAATGGCCCAACACATAAAGTCTCTAAAATCTAAGATAGCATAAGCATAAAAATAAGGAATAAGTGCTTGAGCAGATGTATTTCACGCCAGCTCTTCAGGATCTTTATTGATTAGCCCAAGTAGCCTTCACTTGTAGAGTGTGTGGTTTCCTCCGTCTTCTGTTCGCCGAGCGGAAGAGGAGGCGTGTTCCTGAAGAGCCCGGCCCGCTCACTCACTCACCCACATTCCTGGCTGCGATTCACAGACTGAGCCAGACACAAACACACACGCACGCACACACGCATACAGGGAGAGACGCACACAGAGAGAGAGAGAGCGGGGCGGACTGCTCGCACACGCGGTACAGTCCCAGTCAGTCTGAGTGAAGAGCGTGGCACACGGCGGACTGCAGCGCTCCTCTACAGCGGAAAGATCGGCGGACAGTGCTTTTATCGAGCTTTATCGACCCACGACGCCTTGGCACCTCTGGACTACTTTCTATGATTTTAAAAGGGAACTTTTGGTCGGATTTATGTTCGGTGTGAACGGTGTGGAAATGGACAGTCGGCGAGCCGCTGGGAGCGACTGGCCACTGTTTACTCACTAGTCCCAGGGAGGAAAGAAAACTCGCTTCGTCTGAGTTTTGCTAGATGTTTGATGAAGCGTTTCGCAAATTCAGTCACTTTTGGACCGCCGTGGATTTACCAGGTTTGGATATACACTCGTGATTCTACCATAACAGGGACATCGGCTCGTAAAGTTTTAGTAGAAACATGGAGACTGTAAGTCGGCAGAGCTTCCAGCCTCATCCGGGACTGCAACAAACTCTGAAGCAGTTCCACCTCAGCTCTATGAGTTCTCTGGGCGGCCCGGCGGCCTTCTCTGCCCGCTGGCAGCATGAGCTGCTCTTCAAGAAGGATGGCAAGGAGCCCGAGCCGGTCCTCCAGCACCTGCCGCCGCCGGTGATGCCGGGGCCGCTGTTCATTCCCTCGGACCGCTCCACTGAGCGTTGCGAGACAGTGTTGGAGGGCGAGACCATCTCGTGCTTCGTTGTCGGCGGAGAAAAGCGCCTGTGCCTCCCGCAGATCCTCAACACGGTGCTTAGGGACTTCAGCTTGCAGCAGATCAACGCGGTGTGCGACGAGCTGCACATCTACTGCTCGCGCTGCACAGCGGACCAGTTGGAGATCCTCAAAGTCATGGGGATCCTGCCCTTCTCCGCGCCGTCCTGCGGGCTCATCACCAAGACCGACGCGGAGCGCCTGTGCAACGCCCTGATCTACGGGGGCGCGTACCCGCCGCGCTGCAAGAAGGAGCTGAGCGGCGCGGGACCCCTGGAGCTGGAGCTCACAGAGAAGAGCTTTAAGGTCTACCACGAGTGCTTCGGCAAATGCAAGGGCCTGTTTGTGCCCGAGCTCTACAGCAACCCCAATGCAGCCTGTATCCAGTGCATGGACTGCAGATTGATGTACCCCACGCACAAGTTCGTGGTGCACAGCCACAAGGCACAGGAGAACAGGACTTGCCACTGGGGCTTCGACTCGGCTAATTGGAGAGCCTACATCCTGCTTGGCCAGGACTACACGGCCAAGGAGGAGAAGGCCCGTCTGGAACAGCTCCTGGATGAACTCAAGGAGAAGTTTGACTTTGCCAACAAGTACAAGAGGAAAGCCTCATCCAGGGTGAGTCCAGACTTCACATTGCTTTGCTTCTGCCGTATCTTCTCTGGTCTGTTAGGGTGCATGTCCAGACTGCAGGATTTTGGGCTCATGTGAACACTCAAGGAGTAATTGTGGTTGAGAGCCATCCTGCAAAAACAGCAACGGGAGTTGAATGTTATGTGTTTTCACGAAGTCTCAGTGGATCCCAGCTCAGCTTAGTCTGTATAGTTTGGTGTGTCATCTAGATACACGTGGGTTATTACTCTACTTGTGTGCCAAGATTAATCCTATGAACAGAAGTGTCTTGTTCAAGCCTTAATAAGTGTGACAAGTCCTGCTGTGGATCTGTCAGTCTGGAGGTCAGTTGCTGCTGTAATGGCACCTTTCTCTGTTTGTTCATGGTTACCATATTGTTGTTAATTAGAGCTCATCTAGTAGTGGCAACAGAATGCCTCTGGTGGCAATAAAGCCATTATTTGCCTGTGAAACACCTCTTAGGTTTACTTTTATTGGCCTGTACTGTAAATACTTTCTCATTTTGCAGCAAATGGTTCGGTGGGCGGCAGTAAACAAAACAGCAGTGCATTATGGGAGAGGACACTTGTGTATGGAGTTCTGGATAAACCTGAGCTTGTATGGTAGTGACGTATGTGTTACATTAAATACAATTCTACACGTTATAGTGCTTTGTTGTCGGCATATATTTATTGAGTTTGGTTCCATTTTTTCCAAGTATTCTTACAAATGATTTTACGTACTTCAAATAATTTCAGCTAACATAAATGTGTATGATCATATTTGAATTTAGATATCCTCAAAGATTTGATAATATTTGGCTGTGATGCCATAAGGCATATTAAACTAGAATGTTTAGAAGAACTAGAGCTATATTTTGCCAATACAAATCCAAATAAAGAAGTACGACAAGTGGAAGTTCTAGAGCCTTCCATGTCTTGTCTGTCTGTTGCCATGTCTCTGTTCATATCAACTGTCTTAATATTGTCCAGCCGTAGTTCAGATGAAAGTTGAAGTTCAGCTTGGCTGTGTGTGCTGACTGTATGAAGAGATAATAAATATGGGTTCTGGAGTGCAGCCACTGACAGTATTTGGGTGGGACAGAGAGAACCCCACCCCCAAACCCGCCTCTAGAAAAAAAGGCCAGTGCAGCCATTTGCATGAACTGTTACACATGAATGGAGATGATGAAGCAGGGTTTAGAAGTATTGTGGTGGAAACATAATATGATCACAACAAAGGTGGGCATTCAGCAAACACAAGCCCCTCCCCCGACATATGCACCTTGGTCCAGGCCAACTCTGACACTCATCAGACCTTGCCTCTGGAGATGATCCAAGTGTCCTGGACCTAGAATGCGTTATATTTATACATCTTCTCTTTTAAAGGAGTACATTCAAACACAGCTCAGTAGTGTCCTGCTCTGGTCAAGAGTATTCATCATACACGTCTTGTGCAACTCCAGCAGGGCATTTAAGAAGCTTACGGGCAAACTTTGTATCTTTCATATAAAGTAAAGTATCGGACTTACTTAAACCATTTACCATGCACTTTTTTGATTGTGAAGCCTGCAATAAAAGGGTGTTAACAATTTTTAAACTTTTTTTTGGAAAGCCATGGAAATACCTGCTTCACTTTGAAGCAGCAAAATTGTCATGTTTTGGTCCTTTTTTTTTTTTTTACCATGAAAAGTTTTTTAACAGCCAACCAACATAATGGTGAAATATGGCGTTTTTCACCAAACTCATCTTCTAATATCAGTGACTGTGTATACTCTGTTCAGCAAATCCTCGGTTTCAAAAGTGGCCTGTTTTTTAGTGCACTTTTACTACTGTGTCTTCTTTGTGCTCAGTCACTTGCTACTTCTCTGCTCTCAGGCTTTATCCAAGCTTCACAAGATCCTTCCAAAGAAAGAGAAAACCCTTGAAGCTCTGAACAGTGCCAGAGTCCTGCATCACTGAATACCCTCTCCTGGTACACACTTTCATTGAGACTGGAGTGGGCATACCTCCAGACCCTCTATTCTTGGGGCCTCTTCTATTTTTATAAGTGCCGACGGGGCACCCAAGTGTTAACCCAGGGCTCGTTTAAGCCTCCCCTCTTTTTAACTCAACTCTTTTTTTCTTAAGTACCATGTTTGAAGGAGTTCTAATGAGGGAATGCATGCTGGGTAGGAGTTGAGAAATAATGTTAAACTTCTGGCTGTGGAACTTTGCTTTGTCAGCACTTTGGAGGGAGACACTTTGGATGTGTTGTAGGCAAAGTGCTAGACTGCACTGCTGCCTTCCTCCTTTGAGTGCAGCAGAACTCTGTGTGTGTGTGTGTGGTAGACGATAGAGCTGTGAATATTCATGAGGTGTTAGCCAAGTGTGAGGAGCAGTCTCACATGCAGACACACAGGAAGTCATATTACTGCACTTCCCTCTTTGCAGACACTCCTTTTTCACTCTGAGATGTACAGCTGAGTCTCTGAGCCCAGCAGCCTTTCACTTCTTGCACAAAAGCAGCGAGCGTGTGCAGCGGGGGAAGGGTCTCTTTCTGTTCTTGTGAGGATGTGAGCTGCAGTGCTGGCTCACAGTGGACTCTGTGCTCTTACACAAGGAGTGGAGGAGCCAGCCCTGGTCTTGGCTGCTGTGTGGGTGGTACATCAAGCCTCAGGATGTTTAGATAAGGGCTGTGGCCCCAAATTTACAGTGTTCCTCTCTTCAGAATTTCCAATCTATCTGAGTAAGAAAGATATGAACATGGGGTTCTCTGGAACTGGAATCTGACTCAGCCTTCATAGACACAAAATTTCACCTTTGTTGTCTTCTTTTAATGACTTCCTCATAAGTTCAATCGAACACCTTGTTGGACTATTGTCAGTGGTCTGTGCACAGAGATAAACCTTATAGTATATGTGGTGGGCATTTAAAGCAAACCCTTTCAGATGGTTTAATCAGTTATCTATATTTTAAACAACCTTTAACTATGTGAAGGTAAAAAAGCATTTGCAGCTGTTGCTTTCACTGCCATAGGAATTTCCTCTTCTTCCACACATCTTTTATTCTGAGGTAGCAGGAAGCGAGTCGCTTAGGAGAGTAGGGACTACATAATCTTTGGAGAACAAAAAGGCAGGCTAGGAGCCATTTTGTGTTCATGCTCCACATATGCTCTGACTCGGTGCTGACAGCCAGCACATTCCTGCGGGCTGTTTTCACACTGCACCCTGAGCATTCTAAAGAAACTTCTGCCAAACAACAACAATGGCAATTAAAAGCTGAAAGGTTTTATGATTTTTCTTAAGTAAAATATGGCTCTCGCACATTCAAAAATACATGTGCTCTACACACTCATGATCTCAAACCTCCCTGTACTTTAAATGTGGCCTGCAGTTGAAGAGGCCACTTGTTTTAGGGGAAGGTGGGGGAGGGGAGTTAAAGGAAGTGAACTCTTTCAGGGAATGCAGGCCCATGTCCTGTTTCAATGCAAGGCCAGGCTAAGCCTGACAGCCAGTCATGTCCACATGGTGGCCAGCAACAGCATGTCAATGGTGTTGGGGAGGGTCATCTTTTCATCTGTCATCTTCTTTTCTTTACAGTTTGGTACCTTCGTAAGTTCCCTTTCCATAACAAACTTTTACTAAACAAGTACAACTGTAATGTTCCACTTTGAACAGGCGAGAGTAAAGCCTTCTGCTGTAACCTGTACTGCAGTCTCTCTGTTTATGCTCTTCCTCTGGAACATCCCCTACCTAGAACTGGAGCACTGGCATTGGTCACTTGTGCTGTGTTTTAGGTGTACAAACTGCCAATGAAGGAACAGAAAACTGAGAAGGAGAAGTCTGGCAGCCCACATCCCACCTGCCTGCTCTCTAAAAGTAAAGATAAAGGCTCCAAGGAATCAGTCTGGAGTGTTGTTCTCTGTTGTAGGCAGCCATGCATGCAAGCTGCAGGGGAATGTGGCGCACGTAACGCTCTGAGCAAATGGCTTTGAGGAGCTAAGAGCTTGCGTGTAAAGAAAGTCTTTCCTCCTACTCAGAGGAATCTCTGTCAGAATATTCATAGGTTGACAGCACTGCGCTGAAGCAGCTATTCATAAATCTCCGAGGGCCTTCGGAGCGTGTTGCAGTGGGATTAATGTCAGAGCCGCACGGATGTAACAACCCGCTGACCCCGTCCAGGTGTTGTGTGGTAAACAGGTTCACCTCAGCTAAGACGGTGTACCATGACCTGCCTGGCTCTTAACATCTCTGTGTCATTTTTTAAGTCATTTAATATTGATGGTAGGTTACCGTAGGTGGCCAGGTCCAGCCTGTTTTTTTAATGAGAAGCTCTCTGAAATATTCATTAACACACATGGCACAGTAAGACCAAGCACCTTCTCAACTACACCTCTCTACAGCAACATGCACAGCTAACCTCTGCCTTTTCTACTAATGCAGGGCCTTTCGTCAACTCTCACAGGCCAGCTGCACTCAAAATTAGCATTTAGCGCCAGTGAGGACATCTGCATACTTCGCAGAGTTTGTGGGTTTACAGGTGAAAGAATTATTTCTGATCCTGATCTTGTTGAATCACTTCCTGACTCAGCAAATACAGTTGGTGAATGTTCAGTCACCTGTGTCACAATTATATACTGGGCATGTTGGCTATGTAAATTATTGCCCATACAATATAATATGACTAACCTAAAAACCATAATGCTCCAGCAAAATGAAAACATGGTTATTTGTTAGCTATTAGATTAGATTTGGTTCTTGTCAAAGAACCATGGTTTGGGACCTTTAATTAAGGAGGGGAGTGGTAAATGTTTTTTTTAAATTAAATTCAAACCATTTACCATATAAAACCTGTTTTAATATCCTAATAATATGTTATATCCACATTACCATATTGCCACATTTTTCCAATAGTGTGGCCTGGTGTACAGTGTTATTCTAAGAGTATGCGTCATTGTTCATCAGAGCACTGTGGGTAACAGTGAGTAGAGATGTTGGTTTGAAACTAGAAAAATGTTCAGCCTGGTTTCAGTTTTCTGAATCTGGGTGGGGGCTGTTTATTACTTTGTGCTGCATCAGCTACGGAGCACCCTTTGTGTGATAGTAGACTCTTAAGGGAGCACCCTTTGACCTTGTATCTTCTCCCTGTGAACCCATATGGTTGGAAAAGCAAGAGGTGACCCACCTCATCCCTCTGCTGTCTTTTAAGTGTGGTCGGCTTTTCATATAAGGCTCAGAAACACCGGGAGTGGCGTCTAACTCACTCACTCAGCAGCCTGAACTTAGCAGTAAATAGCCTTGTTTCCACTGTGAGTAAGGTTTAGGACGGTATAGTGCAGGTAACCTCTTCAAGAGGCATGCATTTTCACTCTGCTGGGTCCTGAAGAGCAGCGTCTGCTGCGTCAACAATGACCTCATCGAAGTGCCATAAAAGTCATGTCGCTGTTTGAGAAATAAAACGTAGGATTTTTAAAGCAGACTTTTAAAAACTTGGATGCATTGTTCATAATTAATATAAAAAGAGACTAAATCCTGGTGTGTAGCTGCGTGAGTAAATCCTTGAGCAGTGGCTGGAGAGAGAGAGGCTGGAGGTACTGTTATGTTGTAGCGGTAAATATTTGAGTGTTTCTGGTTTATTCCCAGCCTTCAGAACATGAATTTCATAGAGCTGCACCTATTTCCTATCATTTAGGGACTCAGTATTTGAGATTCTGCTTGTGCAGTGTAGACGATGAATACAATGTTTAAGTTCATGAAGCAAGAGCCACACGTTGCTGACATAAAGCCAGAAACAGCTGTTGCTAATGCTAGCTGCGAGCTAGCTTTGTTGTCAAAAAAATAATAAAAAAATACAACCTTTAGCTTTTTTGTTGGAATGTGACTGCTTATCACAAAAACACAGTGTAATTTATTTGAAAAACATTTGTGTTTAATGTTTTTACTTTGCTTCTTGTCTTCACTGGAGTGAGGATTGTCTGTTGTCCATCAGTTCACTTTATTATTTAAGTATGGCCTTCCCAAAGCATGCCACAAAGCTTTACCCACTTGGGAACCAAGTAGCTGAGGGACTCTTCACGCAATTTTTGATAATGGAAATGTGCCAGAACTGACCCGCACCATATCATTCCAGTGGAAATGAGGCTAATGCTTGTGCATGACTCAAAGTGCATTTAGACCTACTGTTTTTTAGAGACTGACATTCTTGAAAACTGTATGTTTGCATTCAGACAGACCTGCAATTGATATAAATGCTCAACGAGCAAAGGAATGCTGTGCCTGGTTTGGTGTGTGATTGTGCATGAGACATTTGCACGTGTGTGTGTTTTGCGACGGATCAGCTGTAGGAGGAGATTAGCATGAGCTCACAGCCTCCTCATTTCCATCCCATCTGCCTGTCTCCCGCAGTGATGGCCCCCACCCCCATCACAACACACAACAGCACCAGCACAGACATCCACCCCCGCAGTGGAGACACAAGCAGACACACACAGGCAAACGCAGCAGCTCACTGGGTTCAGCAGGCCTGGCGTTCAGTAGCATCATAAGACCGCTCATAGTGGTGGTCCAAGGTCTGGACAGTCCCTCAGGTGGACTAAGTACTGGCAGAGACAGTCAGGTTGGCACAGGCTAATAATAAACTGTGCTAATCCAGTTTCTGATTGAAGCCACAGCACTTCTTAGAGACTGTCTAGTGGCAGAATGCCTGTAACAGAGTAGGTGATGGAGACCAGCATTTCATCAGTGCAGGAGCTCTCAATTGTGCCCAGTCACAGCAGACTTTCTCGGGGTTGGCACAGTTGGAATTGGCTAGCATGGGTTGATTGTGTGCACAATCTGGATGCACATGAAGGATAATAATAAATAATTTAAATAGTGTTTATAAGACAGGAACAATGCATAACAAAGGCTGCTGGGGGTCACTTGTGCTTTGGGATCATTTACAGTATACCAGAATGCAAACACTGGCTGGCAGCATAAAAGTCAACCATACTAATATGCCTCCCAAATGAACCCTGCACTTACTGCCGTCAGTATGCTCAAGAAGAAGAAATATCAGAAGCAGGCTCTAACACAGGCACCTTTTTCAACCTGAGGTTTTCTGGAGGAAACTCTAAAGCCTCAGTATGGATTTATACATGTAATACTTAGAAGTGTAATAATTAAATGTTGTGTGTGGCCAGCTGCCAATAGCTTTCTGTGACCCCACTGGAACATTATTGTTTTTACTGAGGAGGCCATATTCACAGTTCACACAGCAACACAGCGGTTGCAGCAAAAAAAAATAAAAAATAAAAAAACTCCTCCTTTGCCCTAAGTTTGTAGAACGGCAAGAATGCTGTACTTGTGTAAAGCCAAAATGCAACAATCTCAGGAAGAACAAAAAATGTGTGTACATGTGGACATAGGCCCCTTTTTTGGAGGAAGGTCTAAAAGGTGTGTTGTCTTGACTGACTACAATCAGACCTAAAAACTGATATGCCTTTCTGTACAGTACTGTGCAGGAGCTAGAAGTCTCTATTTACTCTTGACTTGTGTTCTCATCTGTCTCATCCTCAGCAGTTCCTTGACGGGATATTATATACCTCATTGTACTCATAGTATAGTGAACACTTTTGGGCAGACTTAGAGAACAGAGCTGTGTTTCTGTTGTTGAGGCAGGTCGGATCCTGGGAAAGCCTTTTGTTGTGCCTTTCTGGAACCACTGTGTGCAGAGTGAAGGGGGTGGGGGTCACGTGGAGTTGCCTGGGCCATGTGAAGGGGCAGCTCCCAGGAGCTCTGGAGGTGAGCTGGTGGGAGGGCCATCAGCTGTGACTGAGCTCCCAAAGCGCCTGAGTCATGGTCCTGCACTTATTGTTTGACCCCTCCCATCCCCCTCCTCTGGCTCTCTCGGTGTGCAGAGTAATGGCTGTTCTGACGAGAAAGGGTTCCCTTCTCTTGATTTTTGGTCCCATCCAATAGTGAATGGCACAGTAACTGATTTAAGTAACTTACGCATAACAAAACTCATTGTAGAGGGAAGCTGTTGCAATTGAAGGCTGAATAATTGTTTTTCTACAAAGTAATTACAGATTTGCAGTTTTGGCTACAGTGACTCACAGTGGCATTTAGCTGTTTTTGAGAATGAAAACAAATTCGCCAAATTGATCTAACATGTGTAACATTTACTGACCTTACAAACCTCTTGACTTTTTCGGGATTGTTCTAGTAAGAAAAGATTCACAAGGGCTTCCCTACAGTAAACCTGAAGATGAAGGTCCCAGATTCATTTGACCGTCCCGGAGTGAAGCGTAGAAACAATGGCTCCTCATGCTGTTCTGATCCCCCATCAATACTCACTATTCTCACTCACTCAATATTCACAACTAGAGCATACTCTCATACTACTTGATTAAGCCTGCGCAGCTGGATTTCACTCCTTGTCCAAGTTTACAGCATGAGAAAGAACCCAAGTTCTGTGTCTGCTCGGTCTGATGCTGCATTTATTTGTGCTTAGTATTTAACAGCATTAAGCCTTTGTTTAAAAAGAGAAATGGTAAATGGTAAATTGCATGCATTTATATAGCACTTTTTCATGCCCTTCTAAGGCACCCAAAGCGCTTTATATCATGCTTTCATTCACCCCATTCACACACATTCACACCTGGGGCAGATAGAGAGGCGGGCTGCCATACACCAGGCGCTGATGGCCTTCTCCAACCACCACCAAACTCACCTCTACAATCACACACATTCATGGCACTGGTGTATGAATGTGTGAGAAAAAGGCTTACGTTAAACCTGGCTCATTCATAGTGTTAAACGCTAATATACCAGGGTTATTTGCTCAGAAATCATCAAGTCATTTCGAATTGTTTATAACTGGACTTAGGCACACAATACCTGTATATAAACATACTGACTGACTCCAAACCTGGCCTCTGCTTTTCCAATCTCCTGAATGAAAATCCCACCGCACTCTGCCAAATGAAGCCTCACTAAATAAAACAATGGGCCACTGAAAGGGGATCCTTCTCCTGGCAGAAAACTGCTTCTCAAGTTCTCTATGCCCAGACTGGCTCCTACTCTCCAACCGACCAACCCATCTTCACATCACTACATCTGTGCACCCTCCCCCCATACGCCGCCCACGCTGCTCATGTCCTACTGTAGAGGCTCTAGTGCATGTGCAGACAGCCACACACTGCTCCCTGGCACACAAGAGACAATAGAGCTCCTCAAGCCCTCAGCTCATAATTAACATAATTGTAGAGCTCTGAGACAAGGTAATGTGTGCAGAGTGGAACTACCTCGGTCGACAACAGGACAAAGAGTGTATTCTAGTGCCAGCCTTCAGACGGTCCCTGCAGTGCACCCAGGTGTGTCACTGTGTTTTTGGACAAACTGTTTGCTACGTGTTACAGACCACATCTTTGTACAATAATACAATGATAAATTAACTTGGTGTATTTGCATCCATCAAATACAGACATTTTCCATTTACACAACATGTACAACATTGTTAGGTAATTGTCAATTTTATAAATGCACCTGGTACATATAATACCATAACATAAATTATAGTCAAATGATAATAATAACAAAACAAACAACATGATAAAACATATGACAAAATTAGATTTAATGACGTGGTGGACTAAATGGAGTAGAACAGTCTGAACAGGTGAGATTTGAGTCTAGAAGAGAGTCTATGTTTTGGGGGTCAGCGGGTAGTGAGTTCCAGAGCTCATGGTGACAAGGCGGGCAGGGGGGACAGTGAGATGGAGGGAGGAGGAGGAAGTGGTGATGTGAATGGTGGGGCCAGGTTAGGGAAAGCTTTGAAGGTGGTGAGGAGAATTTTGAAGTTGATGCGATGCTTTATGGGTAGCCAATTTAGTTCTTGTAGGACAGGGGTGATGTGATCTTTCTACCATTGTCCAAAGACATGCATGTATAGGTGAATTGGTCAATCTAAATTGCCCCTAGTGAATGAATGGGAGAGTGAATGGTTGTCTGTCAATGTTTGTCTAAAAATGTCAGCCCTGTGACTAACTGTCCACTGTCCAGGGTGTACCCCGCCTAAGGCCCAAAGCTGCTGGCATAGGCTCCAGCCACCCGGGACCTCAAACTGGACTAAGTGTTAGAAGATGAATGATTGAATGAAAAAAAAAAATCACACACGTTTGCATATTTTTTCTAAATATTGTGTAATATTTTAGAACAATGGCCATTTGAATTTAATTAAAAAAATCCTTAACGCTAAAAATTTGTATGTCTCACAACTAGTAAGCCCACAGGCAGATATAACAGTGAGACAAATATCTATTGGTGAATTTCTTATTGATTTGTTCCTCAGCCGTTACACTCTCCCTGGAGACTAGTGTTTGTAGAGACCACTGCTGGCTCAGTGTCTGCTGTCACTCTTATCCAGCCTAACCTTTGGCTTCTCCCTGGGCTCATCTGTCTGCCCTTTTTAATTATCTCCTCACTCACACACTCACAAGGGTCAGCTGACCCCACCACACCATCCCCCTTCTAATGTCCTCCAGCTGGCCCTGCAGCCTGTCTGCATGCCATGATTACTTGGTGTGTGGTTTGAATTACAGTCTGACCGTGTTCAACCCCTCTAATTTTGATTTTCTCTGACATGCATGTAAATATAATCCAATGTTCTTAATTGTGAATTGAAGAGCCAGTGCATGCTGCGGGCCACAGCACAGCAGTATAATAAATTCTTGCATTTTTCTGTCCTGTTCCATCTAGAGAACACATTATTAGTCCATAGTTTTTACCGTCAGTGGTGTAACAGATAAAAGTGTTAGAGGTGTGAGCTCTGGTGACTTTTACATTGGATGTTGATATGTCCTAAAACTCAAGGTCTGCCTCTGATGATCCCACTCTGAGAGGAAGCTGTGATGGGCGGCATGTTTAGTCTGGGCTCAAGGGCACGTTATGTCTCTGTCTGTTAGCTCTTTCCTGAGCCTCTCACCTCCCCTGAGTCACACACTGTCCTCCACACCTCATACACACCCCCAGCTCATATCAGTGGAGTCATCCAGCTCAGGAAGTGCTACTGTGAAACATCAGCTTCCACTTCCTGCAACGATCGATAAATCTCAGGTCCAGGCGTCGCTCAGACAAGGCTCAGAAAGCACCAACACCAAAGCATTGCCTCACCTCTCTCACTTATAGTAACATACACTGTCTGCATATGCAGTAACTATTCAACAAGGGCTGTATCCATCCATCCATCCATAACAGCAAGTTGTAGCATCTTTTACCACCAGTCTGACCCCATGTTGGCCTTCAGACTGACCTGTCAAACCTTTCCATGTCTGTAGCAAAACATGACTACCCTAGCTCAATTCCTCAGTTAAACAAACTTGACAGACCGTCAGATTACTTTGTAGCAGAGACAGTTAAGGCTGAATTTCCTGTATTGACTGATGTTGGTACAGCTAACTATACCAGATTGTTACTGGTTACAGTGACTACCAGTGGCTTTATTTACTTGTAAAATAACGCATGTTAGAGTGCTTCAGATACATCTGTGAATGAACAATGGTAAGTCAAGTTTGTTTACCTAGCAACAGTAACCAAGGAGAGCTGAACCGTGGGCAGGGCTGGAAAATTCAGTTCAAACTATACTGAGAACCAGCTAGTATCACCCCCTTTTGCTCTTGCATCAATTCCATAGTTGGCACTGTGCAACTGCAGATGGGGTTGGCTTGTGTTTGGTTAGCCATTTTAATGAGCAATAATATAAACCTGAATTGAATTAAATAATAGCAACATGAGATTTCACACGTACAACTTTGCTCATGCGACACTGTAAAGTAAAATCAACTAATTTGCTCAAGCCTTGATGAGAGCATGTGCCGTCACTCCTCCTGACTGTAACATGGACAGATTAATCGCTGAGTGGATGCCTGGCCCAACCTCGCTGTGTGGCAGTAATGAAATGATAGATGTGTGAGGATGATGAGAGCAGAAGTGAAGGGATGACCTCACAGCCACCTAATCGCCGCAGTGGGACAAGCTGCCGGCTAATGTGTCCATTAGCCTTGAGCCGGCATCCACCTAACTCTCAGAAAGAGAGGTGGAGGACAATGAATGCAAGTCTAACCCTTGTGTCTGACTTCTGCAGGACTAGAGCTGCAGGTTGCATACAAAAATACACCCAATAGGCTATTGTTTGAATCAGAAAGTACACAGATATTACCTTCATCAATGGGGTTTAAGTGCTCATCAAGTTTCTATACTCTTCTATTATTGGAATATCTATATGCAAAGATCAGGAGACAGCAAACACAACAGAGTTGTTATAGCACCAGTATTTTCAAACTAAAATGTCATCTAAGCCATTTTAAAAGTTTCTTTTTTCCTAAAACACTGGAGTAGTCTAAAAAGTCCTTCATGGAAATGCAGCAGAGGTTATGCTTTAAACCAGAGTTTGTCATGACCTTCAAGACCTGTTAGGTCTGGTTCAGTCTTCATTACTGATTTAGCTCCTGCTTTGATGAGTGGAAGTTAGTCCAGAGCTTTATACTGCTTTACATTGCTCTATATAAAACTTTTACTGTTTAAAAAACATTCATTCATCAACATTGCAGTATTTAAAATCATGTCATATATATCAATACAAACAATTACTTCTCACATGGTCTTTTAAATTTCAAATGACAGAGTTTAATGTCTAATACTCTTCCCGTATGACTGGAGAAAGCCACACTTTGAACTGTATGTTGTGTTGTTTGACTGAAAAGCTGATGTGAAGGAGAAAGGTCTGTTATTTGTGGTGAGGCCCACGGTGCAGGACTCGGGGTCATGCAGGTCACTGATACCAGAGTTTGCTTTAATGGATGCTCCTGTGTCACGAGACCAGAGTGGGGTGACAGCCCCACATTGAAAACACATCAGCGTCACATGTTCACCTGTCACTGGGCCTTCGCAGCACTTCCCTTTTTCTGAGTACAGCGGTCCTGCAGACCCACACTGCTCTGCACCACAGCACACTTCTGGTTTACACACCACTGTTTCCTGTGGCGCCCCACCCTGCTGTAGGAAGTGTCTCCAACTCCTCTGAGCAGCCGTCTCTGTGTCGACACTTAGTAAAAATGTCTCGGCTGTTTATTAGTGCAGTAGGCTTTAGTTTTTTATACCAAAGTGACCAGTCAACTGTTTAATTTTTACATCAACGAGAGTAACACAGTCTTCATTAAAGACTATTCCAGCTTCAGAAACTCTACTTTTACAAGAATGTTTTTTTACTCAGATAAATGTGTCCGGTCTATAGTCAGAAGAGAAATCTTGAAACCTAAAACTGCAAAAAGCAAAAGTGAAGTTGTTGCCAAATATTCTCTTGTGCAAAGGATAATGCTAAATATGCTGCACAATGGGAAGTTGCTAAATACACTCCAGACTAATGAGGTATCTGTCTGGTGGTGTCTGTCAGGTACTGTCCCTGTGTGTCCTCAGCCTCAGGAAGCTCTCTGATTGGATCCTGACAGAATCCTCCCTCCTCCTTCTTCTCAGAAAGCCCTGTGATTGGCTGCTGGCAGAAACCACGTCTCTGTGACCGGCTTGGCCCCTGGCAGAGTTCACAGGGGAACAACATGTCCAGCTCTGTGGTGGAAAGTGCCAGTATGTGCTCTGTTCTGAGGCTCAGTGCCCGGCTCTCGACTAAAGGCCTCTTTGTGCCTCACAAAGATACACCCCAAACTGAAAACAACAGCAGTGTCCGGGATCCAAGTAGAGGACCTGTCAGTGTGAGAGGGAACAAATAAAACCTGGTGAAAAAACCCGAGGAAAAGAGGGGTGCAAAGTTTGGAAATGAAATGAAAGATCACATGTGGTGCGACAGGCTCTGGCCTTTACACTTTGACTCTACAGACTTCTCTACAAACTATCTCTGTTCAGTACATTACAAATATACGGGCAATGATATTTTCATTGTTTATATGCTGGCTATGTACTCTCTTGCAGAGATTCTCAAACTGGGGTCTGCAAGCCATAGGTTGGGGGTCAGTGAAAAAAACTGCAATAAATAAAGTATCATTTCAAAAAGTGCATAACAATGAACTACACCACTAAAACAAACATTCTGAGCCAATAACACTCATTTACATTAGATTTCCAAGTGAGGAAAGGTGATTAATGAAAACGTTTGGCCCGTCCTCTCACATGAGTATCCTGAACTTGCTAAAATTGCTCCCCTTTCCTACCAGTTATCTCTGTGGAACATAATTTTCCACCATAACTGCACTGAAGAATAAAGGACTCGTTTACAAGTGGAAGATGATGTCATCCATCCGTTCAAGAATGTAGAAACTGAGTTGAGAGAGCCAGGCCCATCCTTTTCACTTTAGTGAGTTATTGATATTAGTGATGAGTGAATTGACTCGTGTGTGATAAGAGTGTGATAAAGCCTAAAGCAAATATATGATGAGGCTCAGTTACTAACACCATTCTATTGTTCAGATTTCTGCCAATAGTTAAAACAAGGGGCAACATATTTATGTTAAAGTTGATCCAATTAGGTACACTTTAAACTGGTTTTAAAACCAACTGAGTTCATTGGGACTGTTCCAGTCTTGTTACTGTTCATTTTTAGAAGCTTTATAGTATAGTAGTAAATTTAAAATGCTGAGTTAAAATATAGCTTGAATAAAATGACCCTGTGTTTAAAAAGAATCTGTATCTTAAATTTAAAATAAAAATAATTCCTATGGAATCAAACACATTTCTATGGAATCTAACAGGAATCTCCTATATGGCGTACCTGGCCCCAAAAAGTTTGAGAACCCCTGCTCTATTGATCTTACACTTTTTAAGTTACACAGGTGATGGCTCATGGAGGGAGTCAAAAGAGAACATTACAGTAGCCAAAGAATTAATATTCAATTTAGCTGCCTAGTATTTAAAGCTGGCCTGTAACACAACTGTGTTGGCTGTAATGAAAAAAAACAAAAAAACAAAAAACATTTACAAGCAAAACAAAAACTTGTTGCAATTACAGTATCTATGATTTTTGCAATTTAATTCAAAAAACAAAGCAACTTTGAGAATCAGGTGCCGCACACTTTCTGAAGTTTACTTGTTCATGCATGCACATGTAGCAGTCACATAATGCCTGTTTTAATAATTACTTATCATTTATTTAATCGGAACAGTGCACAAGGCGCCGCATACCAGCCACCTTAAAGCTAGTTTGTAAAGTTGATGGATTGTTCCTATTATTTACCTCTTTGTGGTCCTCGCAAGGCTCTGAACTCAGACATGATCACTGCTCATCAAGTGCTGTCTAACTGATTTAGGTCATACTATATCCAGGCTTGTAGGGCTGATGACAGAGACACTGTGGTCCTGAGTAGGTGGGTGTTAGTGCTCATGTCACATGAGGTGACTAGGTAATTGTGTCTCAGCGCAGATACAACTCTGAGCTGCAGTAGTGACAAAGAGGGATAGTGTTCTAAAAAATAACAGTCTCAGGACTATCAGCGCCTTTGACGGTTGTAAAGAGATGCACATACAAGTGGCAGTCTTAATTTGCTGTGTGTGTTTCCAAACAGAAGAGCTCATTACCTTTAATACTCTTCTGAAGCCTCTGCAGCCACCTGTGAGAGTACTAACCTGAGTAGTCCTCCCTGAAGTTTACAGCCTGGTGATACGCCTTGGTGCTCGCTGTACAAACACAGCTTATTGTTGACAGCTTGGCCATGTGCTAGGTGTGAGGAACAAAGTCCCATTCAGAGTGGTAATTTGTCCCAACCTTGAGTTCAGAGACCAGCAAAGCATTGCACAAACAGAACTGTAGACATAGACAGTAAAATAATTGAAAGTGAGTTCTTGCTGGTCCCTTACTTCTAGTACTCTCTCTATAGGCATATATGTAGATAATTATTTAGTTAACAAGATTTTGAACGTAAGATAAAGAAAAACCTCATGCATCTGCTCAGCCTGAAAGTCTTTAGTAGGCGGTGAGAATCTGTGTCTTCCTCAGCACTTCACACTGGGACACAGTGCAATACTGCTCTTTTTCTGAAGGGGCTGCGTTAAACATCACACTGCTGAAATTAGGCATTGAGGCAGCAGGCGGACACATGCAGACAGCGTGAGAAATCACCAGCACATCGGCATGAACCTGAGTATATAGCAGTTCAAAACACTCCGTAGCTCCTCTCCATCAGAGCAGAGAGCTGATAGGCTCATACAACCGCAAAAGTCCAGGAATCAAATTTAAACACATTTTGTAAAGAAGCTTGTTTGTTGAGAGTTGTAACCTGGGAAACTAAAAACTCTGGCCATAGAATTTTTATTACTGTCACTGGCCGCTGCTGTGACAATATCCTTCACACACTGTTGAAGGTAAAGTCTGTATGTGTCTCTAAAATAGTTTGACACATGACAGTGAAAGGAAAAAAACATGCGTTAATGGCAGGACGCCACGTTCAAGTGCATTTTGTAAAACTCTATCACACTATAGCAATATTGGCATTCATACTATTTTTCCTTTTTTTTAATACCATTTATAATTCAATCCTTTTTGCCACAAAGCCAAAAAGCATCCAGCTCAGCTATAATTCAGGCTGTAGAAATTGCCCAATGCTCTGTTAAAAGGACATTGTTTTGTCACAGCATATACCAGTGGCGATGCATTTCACACTTAGGCCTTCAGTGACGTACCACTCATAGTTGCTCGTTTGGAAATGACGGACAAACCCTTTTCCTTGCTGGGACAGGTTAGCTAGCACAGGGGTTGGCCGACCTCTTCTCACAATATCCAGCTTTTCGTGAAAAGCCCGTCTTGAAAATGGCTTGGAAAGTATATCTGCAACCAGATCAATCTCTTCTCCTCCTTCAGCCATTATGAGCTAAAAATACAGCGAAAGCTGTTGGATCTCTGGGTTTAGTTCAATATTCTGCAAATTGCCGCCTTTCAGGCTCTAGCAAGTGCTTATCCAATCACAGGACGCGTACACATCCAGTTCAACGTAAGACCTTCTAGCTGGCCTTGGTCTGCAGAATCGAGATCTGATTGGCTATTGCAACTGACTGTGTCCGTTCACTTACAGTGCACCGGGGCCTGCTCTGTTGATTCTGAAGGTCTCTGACAACACAAGCTAGCTAAAATATAATTGAATAAAAACTCTACCATAATAAACAACATTGGAAGCCACTCAACTAAGTGGATATAATATGACATAAAGAGAACAGAGAATAGAGAATCATTTTGTTTACATATTTATGAAAATAAAATAAAATAAATGTACTTTTCTGAGCATGTTTAGGCCAGCAGAGAAGGCCTTGCTGGCCCTGATGACCACCACTGGCATATACCTTATGTGGCCTTCATTGTAATACAGCCTACGTTCCGTGACTGTTTCTTCCCACTCAGTGCTGCCAGAACACACCACCAAAATCACCTCTCTGTGTTTTGGGACCTCCAGCTCTACAAATTAAGCACTTGGCACAACTTGAGTGAGACACACTACTGGTGAGATAAATTTCCACCAGTGTGAGAGAAAGGACACAAATAGGGTTTGCTGTAGAATACAAAGTTAGTATTGCTTTTATATTACTTTTTTGGATGAAAAATAAATTTAGATTTATTAAACAATGCAATTGCAATTTCTAGTATGCAATAAAATAGTGTTTTTATAAAATCTATTTTGTATGAATACTAGAAAGGGATTTGAAGTGTTGATAAAGGTCACAGCCACAAGGCAGACAGTACCAGAGCAGTCTGTGAGTCTGTTAGTGTGATCGGGGCAGACAGGCAGAACACTGTGGTGTTCGTGGAGGCTAAAGTGATAATGGTTCGACTTTGGAGTGTGTTTGTGTGCCTGAAGGTGCCAGACTGGGGAGTGGGCCTAGAGCACAGTGTTAAGGCTGGCTGTGTTGAGCGAAAAAGCCTAGCATTCTCTTGTTGTCCTTGTTGTTGTTTTGCACTAGTGAGTGAGCAGCAGTCGAGTAGATGTAGTGAACCGCCTCCATAGCTCTGCACAGGCCTGCACAGTTCCAGCCTCACATTATCCCAAACCCTGCCCTATGTGATTGGAACACCAGTGTGGTTGCTAAGCAAATGCAGCTTTACTGCTCTAAATGGACACCGGCAAAAGACTGCTGCCAGCTGGAAGGTGGGCCGGGCTGAGGCTCTCACGGTTTTCTCTACAAAATGAATACACATGGCAAATGTATCAGAACCGTTAAACAGAAAAACAGTTCGAGCAGGTACCACTTTCTTATGGAAGGTATAATGTAGACATAAAAGATGCCTCCAATGTGAAGTTAATACCTTATTTGTGTCTGTAAGCTGTAGTGTATGATGTAATTATTCAAGTTTTATGCTGTTTAAATAAGTATGAAAGGTCCCAAAATAAGTACCCTACTGTCCCCTTTCACATGACAATAAAAGGTGGAGCTTAGCATAAATTGTGTGTATGTCCATGTGTATGTATTCATCTACTGATCAAAAACCAAATGTGTCTAGAGTCGACATATGCTTGAAGCCTGTGAAGCCTCTGTTTTCCTCCCGCCAGCCAGCGGCTCAGGTTTCAGTGAGGCAAGGCTTTTGGGGTCAACTGTCCATCACAGGGCGAGACAGTGGTGAGGTGTGGGCCTGTGGCTACTTCCTGAAACATGCTTTAATTAAAGCACAGGGTTAATGTCAACATGACACGTCCTTGTCAGAAAAGCTGAGCAGTGGTCAGGCCAGTAATTAGCCTGTCCAGGAGTCAAAAGGTGCTGAGTGGTAGGCCCCAAGGGGCGGGCATCCACTTTCTCACATGTTTAAGGCAGGACTATCCTCAGATGTGTGTGCAGTGCTACATTTAGCTCCATACTCACAGGGTCACATTTCCACAGAGTAAGTCTAAACTACTACTGTCTATGTGTGACTTTAACACCAGGGCCACACTTCGTCACTCGGCTTGTGTTGACTCAGTAAACACACAACTGTGCAACTGTTGTATACAAGCTCTTGTGTCAACTCAGAAGTGGTCAACAAAAGTCTGGAAAGGGGTCAGTGTACCTTGTGGTTAGTCCACTTGTAATCAACTGCTGGTCTCTTCAGTCTAGAGAGATGAACTATTGATATAATAATTATCTGTTCTTATTCACAATTTATTTTTTAGAACTAACCTGACAAACATTGGTCAGACTACAAACTATGTAAAAACAAAGGCATTTTGAAGAAGGGGGCTTGCTGAGAACAGTGCCTCTTTAACAAACATTATCAATCAGATGTTACTCAACAAAAGTCATGTTAAATTTGAGTGAAGTAAGATTTTAGTGGGTGCTTCATGTGCTGACTGTAAAAGTAGCATTAGTGAGAGAAAAGTGTTTATTTTTAGCTTTATTATAAAGCACAAAGCAGAATGTATCAGTGTGACAGGTCAAGTACTGTTTATGTTTCAGTATGCATTTTGGAAAAAACAAAACAAAAAAACAAAACATTGGAGCCTTCTAATGACAAATAAAAACCATGACCCTTTTGTAGCTCAAGGGCTGATTCCCTATAAACCCTCCAATATTCACAAAAAAAGTAAAATAATACATGAGTTGTTCTAGTAAACTCTGCAAATGGATAACTTTCTTCAGTTTGTGTCAACAACTGTTTATAATGGACATCACAGATGATGCAGACTGATCTGAGACTTTAGCTAAATCTCCAAGTTTTAGCTGGTCTCCTGACGTCTCCTGGTGTGTTCTCTCTGGTATGTAGCGGCCTAATGTGGGCCTGACCTGATTCCAGCCCTGCATTGCGTGCCTGACCATAGCGACTCTCTGTGCAAGCCCACACTCAGCGCTCTCTCCTGCCTCTCATCTATTCTTCTGAGCTCATTACTGTGTGCCTCACTGCTTCTGCTGCACACTGCCTTAGCAGCTCACCTCACTATCTCACAGTGTCAGCTTGTGAGCTAAACCACACAGAATAACAACCCACATCTGGGTCAAAGGTGAAACATCTTCTATCACTTCTCATGTAACTCTTCTCAGCACATTTGTTCCAGAAAGGTATCTATTAGAAGAAGTGAAGTAGACAACTTAGCCTTCACCAAGGATATTGGCAAAGGGTGAAGGGGTACTGAAATAGTTTCTTTAAAATAATCTCCGATTTGCTAAACATCTCATCATCACAGTACCATTCCAAACTGAAGAGAAAACTGAAATGCACCTCACCTCTTGGTGTAAAAAAGGGCTAAAGACCAAAATATCTCACAAGAGACCACTGTGTAGCTCCCAGCAACTACACTACAAGAAAATCAACAAGCACAAGTAGGTCAAAGGTGAGATAAATCTTTATCACTTATCACACCGAGTGTCATTTGAGTGCAACAGAGCTGTTAAAGCTGCCTGTGGCACATACACAAACAGCATCTCGGTTAAACAAAGAAACCGTCAGTATGTTCACCTGCAGAGCTTAAAGTCAGACTATCCTCACAGCTCAATTAGGATGTCTAACTGTCTCTGTGGTCTTGGTATTCAAGAGCTTTCAGCCACTGTTAAGAAAATGGGTTATGTTAAACCTTAAAATAAATGGATTTTCATATTCAAATTACTTTTGATTTTTTGAGGTATGTTGGGTTCATTTATTTGTAAATTAACTTGATTGATAGTGTCACCGCCTCACTAACCATGAATCTCAGGTTTTCCCACTTTTAGGCTCCGTTCCTTGTTAATATTGGGAATCTGTGCCACTGGTACACTGTCTTCTTCAGCCTTGTGTAGTTAAAGCAAATGAAACACTGGGATAGTTCTCAGTGCATGATGGCATTCTTTTTTAAAAGGTAGACTCGGATCTACTGCAACACCTAATAAACATACCACACAAGGTCTTCACGGGTCTTATCAGGGCAATAAACATGATAAAAAACATAAAAGATTGAAACTAAGAACATACATAGCTGAAATAAAACAACACTCAATGGAAAATTCTAAAATGTAAGCTAACAGGCCTAGACTTAACTGTTCTTCATGCAGCTCTTCATTCTTTGGGCATTGCTAGTTAGTGTTGGAGATGTCCTCTTGTTGCAGAGATGATCCAAGGCCTGAATTACCCAGATCTGGGCCTGGTTCTCTTTTCCTCCCTCTAATCCCTCCTTTCTCTGCCCTTTTTTCTTGTCAATTCTTTAGTTTGAAACACAAAAGAGTGAAGGCTGAGCCACACTATTATCTGGGGCTTTATGTATGGTTCACTGAGCCACATACACTCTCAGGACCATGTAATGTTCATTTTAACGCAGCACTACTAATGAGACATATTAGTCAAATCATGTTGGAGTCGTTTGAAAATCTGGAATTGCCAATAAAAGAGAATCCAGACTTAAATTAACAAAATTGGTGGTTTAAATTATTGTAACCAAGTACAGTCTCTACTCTCCTGAGAACAGTGATCCAGCAGAGATCTCAGTGGTCTGTGCACTTTTGGAACCCATCAGCATCTCTCTACATTATTCTGGTGCATCATTATCTTTGGCGTAATTGCACTGAGTGTACACTGTGACGGACAAAGCAGCTCTTGTGTAGGTTCGTGCGGCTGGTCCTGGTCCATACGGGGAACCTGGTGGCAGCAGGCGACCTACTTTACCCACTCTGATGCATGTCCCAGTTTGGAGTGCTGTTAGGTTGGACCGCGAGGCCGGTCGACACTTGTCAGGAGGAGAGAGGGCAGGCTGACACCGCTGCTGTGCCTTTAAAAACTCCCTCCAAGCTGCTTTTCAGATTACCAACGCTGCAAACTAGGTAATCGCCCCTCAGCACGAAAGGGCTTATATACCAACTGCAAAGTGCGCACACTACATCTATGGGGCGCCTCAGTCTGACTTCTGCTTAAGCCTGGCTGTTGCTGTTTTGTTCTTCTCATGTGGGAGTGGGTGCTGTTGTTTAGAGGCCGTTCCGATGCACAAACCTTTTCTGTGAGACTCTGGCAGTGTGTGTGAGGCGCTGTGCATTTGCGTGACTGATCATTTCAAGCCTTCTCAGCTTTCTCCCGGTGGCAGGTGGCACCAATATGGTGTTACAGTGCTGTAAGAAAGCACATGCTTACAGAGAAGTGAGGTCCAAGAACACATCTAAAGATCTCTGCTGCGTTTGAAACTACCCTAGTCACTTTATAGTCAGACAATGCTCCTACTTTGATTAAGACATCTAACTAGACTGCTGTCTTTGCCGAGTTTACATGAACAGGAAAGAATAGAAGTCCACTGTGCTCCACTCAAGCTAATGCTGCACTCATGTACTCTTCGTATTTAACAGCATAAAAGGGCTAACATTAAACCTGACTTGTAGTGTTATGAATTACTTACTCTGTAATCATCAATTCAATTTTTGAACTCAAGTTATAATCTAATTATAATTGGACTAAGGCAATAAATTGTATGTTACCGCACCTAATGTTGCCTGCTGGGTAAGTACACCATTTTACATAAAACCTGAGGTATACTTATAAAAGGTTAAGAAGTAACTTTTCCGGATGCTTTCTTCTTAACCTATTTATTGGAGTATGACCTGGATGACAGAGAATCCGACATGAGATATACCTCTGACGCTTGTTTTTATAAAGACAAGTAAATCTGGGTGACAGCTGAAGGGTTGTGTAAAAGTGTTTTTGGAATGGTTGTATTGACTACACAAACTGAAACAAACTGTTACTCTATCAGACACTGACCAGTTATATACAGCGCGTTTTCAATGTTCTCTTGTTTTGTTGCATGTAGAGGCTTTAAATCTCTCTATTGCACACTCTTTGCACAGCACACCCACTTCCCCCTCAAAAGTCATTTCATCTCCCTGCTCCTGGCTTTTGTGTTTATTCTTCACGGCAGCCATTTTGGCCGGGGAAAAAGTGCTAATGATTGTGGTGGAGCTGGCACTGGACCAGGCAGCGGAGAGCAGCACACGGGGTTTCTTTTGGCTCAGGGCTGGCTGCAGCGATGGAAAGAGTTAGTGAGAGAAAAGTGGAGAAGCACGGCTGTGTCTGAGCCAACCCACTTCAACATCCCCCCAGTGCTGTTTTGTAAGAGGGAGGGGGAAAAATAATTCATGACAGACCACTTCAACATACGCACTGTGATTCCACTGTTAAAGCTCTATAGAAAAACAAAACATTTTTATAAATACTACTGCATTAAATATGGCTCTCAGCCACTCATGTTTCAGTTGTTAATGTCGTCACTTCTTGATTTTAAGAATGTGTTAAAGGAGACTTAGATGTATCCAAGAAATAAAGTCCTTTTAAGGGAGCCGGGTGTTTCCAACAACCATAAAGCTCTAGAGCCATGTAGAGAGCCTCGGAAAAAGTGAGTTAAGTGGAGTCCTGGCGAAAGACTTGTGTGTTCTGTGACAACACCCCCTCTTCCTCCTCCTCCAGTGTTCCTTCCGCAGCTCATATGCTTCCCATCAGGCAAAGAAATCAGCATGACGTCAGTGCATGGATGTGTGTGTGGACGCAGGGGAATGGCCAGGAAAGCAGCTCTGTTTCCAGATGTGCTCAGGAAAAGAGGGATAAGACCAGCAGAGACTCAAACCAGACCTGCACACATTAACAATGTGCCTCATAGTCTTTAGACATAGATCATAGCAAAAACAGGGCTAGCAACTCATCTCTCACAAATTCAATGTATCCACGTAACATGATCAAAAACATGCAAAAGTGTAAAAGCCATATTATATTGTTTGTATGTCCAAATTTAAAGTTAAAATAGCTGAACTTAAAGTTGTATTACTTCAAAATCTCTACTCTCACTTTGTAAGTTCAACCCTCACCCGTAACAAATTCACTTTTCTGCTTTTACCCTTAAATTAAACTAATAGAACCATTGCCCACTGTAAAATATTCACTCATTGCATCAACCCAAAGTTTAGACCTTAGCCTAAACTTTTCGAGTTTACCTTCAACTAGCTCTGAGTTCTGCTTTAGACCAAATATGCCCCTGGTTTTTTGAGATGGTGTGAATGCATTGCCAGTATTTATCCACATTTCACTCTCTCCTTTCATTACCTCCCTCTATTTCTGTTTTTTTGTTATCGGTGGTTAGAAGCTAATCAGAGCATCCCTGACTCCAGACGCCTGTCCATAAATTCATTTTTATGCTTTTACACATGGGATTGGCCAAAGCTTTTAGTATGCATTAAGCATTCTCACCTAAAATCCTTGGTAGTAAAGCCTAGATCATTCCTATTATAACTTTCTGTATACAGTATGATAAAATAAATGCAAGAAAATGCATTAAATACTTGAAAACATAAAAGTCTTTTGCCTATTATGTGACACAGATGTGTGTATCTCTTTCAGTCTGCATATTTTGGATTATTTGGCCATGTGCACCCTTAAAGATAATTGGCTTAAAATGTGTGACACTAAAAAAAGAAGCCAATGCAATGAAACTAAATTATGTATAGTTTTCATATTACAGAGACAGATGTAGATTGACATAGCATCACTCTAACGTTCTACCAAGCTCTTAGATAGTTTGAGTGCATAGATTTTTGAACAGTTTATGCTGACGGCTACTGGAGACTACTGACTCCCTAAAATAGAAACCTGTATTTTAAAAATTGATTTGTTGCTTGTCTTTAAACAGGAGTTTCTTTGTTAGACTTGCTTTAAAAATCTTAATGCCATACTTTTCTTCTTTTGGTTTATGTTTGGCCAGAAAAGCAATGCTGCTCCTGTGAACAGGTCACTTCAGTATGTCCAAAAGCTTTCAGATCCCCTGGACTACAAACCAAACTTACTCACCCGACCCCTGTATGATCCCGACGGCCCGGTCACTCCAGCCATTAAAACTTACTACTGTGGTCAGTAAAGGACACTTGGTGCAATTAGACCCTGAAGTGTCTGTCGTCTGATAAGTTCTAAAGCTGCTGTTTGCTGAAGCATCACCCTCAGGTCAGGTCCGTTACAGTGGAGCAGATCATAGCAGTTATGCACAGAGGTGCTGAGGGTCATCAACCCCCCCATGACACTCACAGATGAAGAGTGAGCTGTCTGGCTTTAATGGCCCTTTATCAAACAGTGATGAGGATGTAAACAAGGTAATACGACATTGCGATTACACAGCACAATCATGACTATATCTGCCATCATTCACTAAAAACATGAAATAATCTTTTATGACTATTGTGTCTACACTAAAAGTAGGATAATAGTTGATATGAATTGAGATAAAATGAAGGAAAATATATGTCCTATCTCCAGTCCCACTAAGCCACTAGACAGAAGGCAATAGTTCGGATTTATATACTGTCAAGAAATTATTTTACAATTAGATTGATTGATTAAAAATTCATTTTGGCCCTGTCACTGGAAGCTGTGCTACTAATACAATGTTGATTAAAAAATATGCCGCAGAGGTTACACTAAATGAGCTAGCTGGAAGGTATTTGGTCCTTGACACAGGTTGTAAATATTTTTGGTCACTCAAAAACAAGCTGTATTTTGCTTCTATGTCTTTCTTGCAGCAGAATGTGCTGAAGGTTACCTGAAGGATGTAGTGCAAAAACAGCTGAAGGCAGTGACTCCTGCACCTTTCCGGTGTTTCAGACATGTCCCGGGGCATTTGCACTGGTGTCAGTGGCATCAATTTGATGGGCGGGACAGCTCCAGACATGTGTGATAAGAGACTGAGAAAGGAAGAATGCAAGCCTTCTCAGCGCTGCAGCAGGACCAGGGCCAGGGGAAGGTCGCAGATAAATACAGCACTTCCCACTTTCACACGTCTCCTGGACTCTGTTCGTGCATTCCTCACTCTCTTAAGTGGGGTGTCAAACTGTTTTGGCAATATAAAAAATGAAATCAATTTAATTCTTCCCAATGTCATCTTTGTTGTCATCCTGAGACCGTACCACTAAATACTATTAACACAGTTTTCAGCTGATTAAGTTCAGAAAATACGTCATGTGATACAGATACAGAAAACATGGCTGGAAGTGAGTGGAATGAGGTGGCGAAGGTGGAACTAACTTGGCCGGTCAGGATGAGGGGCTTCAGTGGAGGACAAAACTGTAGTGAGGCCCCGCTAAAGAGGGCGCCCAGGGAGAGAAAAGCCCCTGGACAGTGTTTTTGTCCCAATTACAGCTAATCCCTTTAGTGGCAGAGAGAGTGGAGACCCCCTGCTGCCCCACATTCACAACACAGAGGAGGCTCCACACCGAGGGGCCTGAACCACACCAAGAGAGGAGAAAGTCAGCAATGATCCTCTGTCTTTGTCCCTGCATTTTCATATGAAAAGTGCCACTTCACAGTTGGAGATAAGTTGGTGGAGAGACAATATCGAGACCAATCCTGTTATGAGCATCAGACGAGGGCCAATCTTCTTATGTGATTAATCAACATGTGGAAGTGAGACGTGCCCAGGGATTCCTCTGCTCCAAACTACTACTGCCTTCTGTCGTTCAACAAAATCTTGTCTTACTATAAATGTAAACAAAACATTTACTCTTTTGTATGAAAGAAAAGATTGATTTAAGTCAACAATTACTGGCAAAGCCAACAGACAGACTGAGAGGCAAGGACAGCCTCAGTGTAAAGCAACAATCTCATTGTGATACCTGTTGTTAGGTTAAAGCAGGTAAAGTTAAGTAACATTACAGTCAGATTACATTAGTCATTATTTGCTTTATTAGTATCGTTAGTATAATTAGCATTGAGGCAGTAATGTGTCAGTAACTTCATTATTCAAACTGTGGCCAATTAACCAAAACAAACACCTCACTGAGTTCCTCTCTGGACTAGATTCTTCTGCCTGTGTGCTCAGATGTGCACATATTTAAGCCATTTCATTGCTGTTTTGGTTCTCTTGACTCTATGAAGTCACTAACGTTGTTTCTGTGTAATCTCTGATAATTTTAGTGGTCAAGTCAAATGACCTAATCAAGCTGAAAGTGTAGCCTGACAAAGGTGTGCATGTAAAGGAAGCCTCACTTCTACTGGTGGTACAGTACGGGCTGGTTCAGTATGGGTTTGGTCAGGACAGGTAAGCCCTGAAGAGGCACACGTTTCCATTGTGCTGGGTCATGAAGAGCGGTGTCTGCAACCTAAGAATGACATGACTGAAGTGCCATAAAAATTTTAAGGTTGAAGTTTTTGAAACTTGAATGCATTGTCAATATTTAATGTAAATAATAGAGTAAATCCTTGTGTGTAGCAGCAAGAGGCTGGAGGTACAGCTCCTGCAGTAAACATTAGACTGTTCCCGGTTTATACCCAGCTTTCAGAACATTAAATTCATAGAGCTGCACCAATGTCCTATGATTTATGTAGTCAGTGTTTGAGGTACAGGTTCTGCTTGTGTTTAATGCAGTGTAGACAATAAATACAAAGTTTAAGTTAATAAAGTTGTACAACGCCGATTCTGTTGGAATATGACATCCATCCATTTTCTTCTGCTTATTCCCGTTAGGGGTCCGGGTGACTGGAGCTAATCCCAGCAACTTTGGGCCTTAGACAAGGGCCAGTTAGTCGTAGGGTTGGAATATGACATTTATCACAAAAACAAGATGTAATTGATTTGAAAATATTTCCATTGAATATTTTTCCTTTCACTTCTTGTTTTTGCTCAAGTAAGGATGCTCTATCAATCAGCTGACTGCAGTGTTTATCTCTACCTTTACCAAACCATACCTTAAAGTCAGATCCACTTTGGACTCCAAGCTAAGGCTTTCCTAAAGTGGTAGGGTGGTGTACGCTGTTTCACTTATCCCACTGTCAATGTCTCAGGCCGTGCAGGACACCACTTTCTTGCCTTTATAGGAAGAGATGGACCAGCTCTGTCTTTTATGAGCTGCTGCGGCAAAGCAATTATGCTACTTTAATGAGGCTGGGTGGAATATCACATGGCCCTTCCATTAAGGATTCCAGTAGCAGAACAGCACAACTCTACAGTCAGAGAACTGTCCACACAATCAACATTTAAACTCTCACTGTCACTTTCTATCTCACTGTATAAAACTGTGCTTTTTATCTGTGCCTGGTGTTGGGCAAAGGAAGAGTTTTGTAGTCTTCAACAGAATCCTTTATTTCTGAAACCACAAACAGCTTCTGTCCTTTTCTGTGTTTGTACAGTAATATACAATAGTGCGACTTACAGAAAATAGAACGACATTAATCAAAATAAAGTGGTATAAAATACTTTTATTCACACATACTGACCCACACATACTGACCCCCAGTTTTTTAACAACACACAAAATGCCAGCTGCATGTATTAACAGTGAAATAACAAAGAAATTAATCTGGATGAAATGTCTGTAATGCACATAGGCCATGTTGCATTTTTTTAAATGAGATGTTAAAGAGTTTAACACTAAGATAAATCTAAGATACAGTTTCCCAATCCAACTTTTTACCACTGATCGAGTGTTCTTTATCTTGATCTCTCCATTTGTTCACAGCCCTCTAAAAAGGCAACTTATCGAATGGTTTTTAACACCAGTACCTTATAGCTGTGGACTAACCTTGCCTTTTCTCTGTTTTTTGCATGTCCATGGGACTCCTGCTGTTGGCCCTCTTCAGGTAAGTCTCTTTTATTTCCAGTAAGGAGCTGTTACTAGGCCACATGTTCATGATTCACAGTTACTCTGACATTGGACCTAATCAACCAGGGCTTGCACAAGAGCTAGAAAGCCTGGGAACTTTTATCAACTTCCACGAAACATGGAGGTTGAAGTGAAATGTTGTGGATCATTTTCTATTGTGGAAAATATTTAGAGTGAACAGCACTTTCAAAGGGATCCTAGTTTTTGTTTGGTTGATTTTATTCCTTGTCATAGCAAGTAGATCAACAGTGTCACTGCCCTGGAAGGGTTCTGGAAAAAAAACCCTCCAGAATAGTTTATGAACCAACCAAAATCTGATCCTGTGGTGTATAGCTGATGTGTAAACTGAGATGTGTGAGCTGTTTCTCTGAAGGAACTGCAGCACTCAGAGGAAAGGGAAGGTGCGGTGGTAAAAGCCCCAGCTCAGACCGACATGGTTTAACCAAAATGGCCGTCCACCACAGGCCTGTGTGACATGAACCTCTGTGAAACCACATTGTAGAGCAGCGCTGCATGCTCTACAGACACAAGCACAGCCAGGCTGGTTTAGAAGGAGCACTAACCACTCTGCTACTGTGCACCCCACCCTAGCCTATTACATATATTTGGTAAAATTTAGGACAGAGTTAGGACATGCACATGGTGCAGTGAGAGCAGACTGTAAAGGTCATGGCGTCACAGCCTTTTAATATGTTCACTGCCTTCTGGACTTCATCCTGACTTATCTGGTGGGGCTACATGTATGACCCTCTGAAGGAGCACGCGGAAATTTGACGTGTTGTTGTCATGTGTTTTGGTGATGTTTATATTGCAAACACTGATCTGATCACAGAAGTCTTGTACTCTCTGCAGCGTATATCACTCTTCAGTTTTGGTATATGTTGGAGATAAAATCTCAAATGTTATTAATTTTGGTGGATTACGTAATGTCACTGAGAAGAATTTAGGTTCATCTTTTTAATTAAATAGGAGAATGAATTGGCCATGGTAGTACCCTACTCCCACATACTCCACCACCCCTGAGTAAAACCATCCAGACTATTTCCTGACCTGTGCTGCATGTATGAACACATTTGTCAGGAAAAGGTTCGGCTGTGATTCCCCCAACATCCTCTGTGGACATGTGTGTGAGAGGCTTATGTCTGAGTGTTATGGTGTGCATCACTGAAAAACAAAAGACTGGAATGATTGTGGCCCTATCCTGGGGGCCTCTATTGTGTGTTTGTTTTGGAAAAGGTGAGTGGCTATCCCAGACTGAAGTCATGGACAAACCACAGAACTTTGGAAATGTGGTGGACTAGCACCAAGTTGTTCTGTGCAACAGCAGATGAGGTGGTTATGAATAACAAATACACTATATTTCTATTCCATTTATGTTCATTTTGTAGATTTGCTTAAAACTGTATTTAACTAAAGCCATTAGTAAGCCACAATATTATTTGGCCAAGAAAGCCCGTTTTAGGTGTTGACAGTATACAGTTCATGATGCATGTGGCCTTTTAGAAAAACAATGTTGTGTTTTAAAGGCCAGAAAACATAGTTTGCTTATCAAAATATGGCAGCCAAAACTCCAAATAAGGAAAAAAAAGTACCACACCGCTTCTAAAACATCAGCCAAAAGGGGGTCCGAAGTCTCCCCAACAAGTTTGCCGTACCATTTTGGGGACCCTTCAGCTAGGGGGCCCAAGTGGGTCAGGCTTTGTGGTAGGAGGAGCTTAGTTCAACACTGAAATCAGCTGATTGGACCATCCTCACTCGAGCGGAACTGAGAAGCGAAAGGAAATGTTTTTTTTAAATACATTACACCTTGTTTTTGTGAACGACATAACAACAATCTTCTTTAAACAGAAAACATGCTAAATGTTGTATTTTTTCCTGATGACAAAGTCAGGTTGGTAATGCAGCTAGCATAAAAACAATCTAATGTTTGCTG